>OX439000.1:75714179-76967789 GCA_949316495.1 Amphiduros pacificus | reverse complement strand
AAATTTCAAATGCACCTATACAAACAAGATCTCTGCTTGCTCATTTAATCAATGGATAAATTTATATTTTCTTTATGAAAAAATAACATTTAATATTAGCTTATAGCATAAAATGACACGAAACATTTCGAGACTGTATACAGATTAAAAATAAAGTTATTTAGTCAGATGAATATCTTCAAATATTGTGTTAACATGATGCACAGAAATGCCGAACATAAAACCCTGTTGTAAAATAAATTGTTTTATCACAGTGTGCAGCATATTTTTTTGCATTCACAACTAACTGACATTTTCATTAATGATCTAATATTTGTCAGTCATCTCAGATGATTGGCTGTGCTGAAGCAAACATGATGCGACTGGCAATAACAAACAAAGGCATTAAAACAACACTTTAGGCCCTGGCCAAAGGCAAAAACTCTCCCGTCAAAACTGGCAAATTGTTTTCTGGCCAAAATGATGTCGCTTTTGAGAGGGTATTTATCACCTTTAAAATAGGTGATTGCTTTGTTGTTTTTTGCAATCCACAAATTGTTTCTGTGCAAGTCATGTTTGTTTCTATGCAAGCAACTTAATCAGTGTTTCCGGATTTTCGGGTTTCCAAAAAATACAGACAGAACAAAACAAAAACCATTTATAACTGGCCCTAGTATATATGCCCTTCTGCAAGGCCAAGAAGTAAATAAATATGCATCATAATGCTGCTTCACCCCTGGCTAAAGGAAAAACTCTCAATGAAGCTACATCTTTCCTACCAAAACTTCATAATGATTAACCAAATTGGCTCTTACAATGACGTCATCACATCTTGACTCAAACATTCATGGCAGGACCTGGTATATACATTTACATACAAGCTCAGCAATCATAAACAAGACATTTTTTGTCCTGATGACTTCCTTAACACTTACCATACCACTTGATGTAGGAGTTAAGCATGGAAACAACACTGCGCATGTCAATGATGTAGTTATAGAGTTGATAGAGAAGTATTCGGTTTGGGATATTAACCACTTTGTCCAATAGAATTCCCACATCTTTGTTGAAATCATGGAACTTCATGGCGTTGGCATACCATTCTCGCGACTGCGGAGTCTGCATTTACAAAAAAAAGTTTTAAATAACTTCCACAGTTTCTTTGTTTCATGCAACATGCAGGCTTTTGCAGCTGTACATATTTTGTTTGTTTGGGGTTTTACATCGCATTCAAGATTATTTCAGTCATTTCATGATGAGACCTACTTGTAGCAGATATATTGCTGCCTCATCGAATTGTCATGTCACAGGTCCTTGACATGAAAACCCACCCGGTCACAGATTTACAAGGACAACCGGTTAACCCTTTGGCACGGGCCTCAGCTCACGTGTGAAATTGTACCATGATTTCAATCACTGCATGGCCAGGGATCGAACCCACAACCTTTGGATCACCAGAGGAACTAGTGCTAATAAGCTGGTGCTCTAACCAACTGCACCACAGCCCGTGGCGGGCAGCTGTACAAATCCTGCTTTCCAAAAAATAAGTCCAGTTCGGAACAATAGTTTGTTTGGAATACTTCCGGGTCACAATCTTGATGAACTCAAAAGTTGCAACTATGAAATTTCAGTGTCAAAATTTTGATCAGGAGATGTGCCAGACATGTAAAGCTCACTGATAGACTCACCAACTGCCTGATTCACTGACTGCTAGGCTCACTGCCTGCCTGACTCGTTGATTGCTAGGCTCACTGACTACCAGACTCAGTGACTACCAGATTCACAGAGAATTAAATTCACCAACTACCTGACTCACTCATTGTCAGACTCTCTCTCTGCCTCGCTGATTGCTAGGCTCACTGCCTGCCTGATTCGCTGATTGCTAGGCTCACTGCCTGCCTGATTCGCTGAATGCTAGACTCACTGCCTGCCTGATTCACTGAATGCTAGACTCACTGCCTGCCTGATTCTCTGATTGCTAGGCTCACTGCCTGCCTGATTCGCTGAATGCTAGACTCACTGCCTGCCTGATTCACTGAATGCTAGACTCACTGCCTGCCTGATTCTCTGATTGCTAGGCTCACTGCCTGCCTGATTCTCTGATTGCTAGGCTCACTGCCTGCCTGATTCACTGATTGCTAGGCTCATTGACTGTCTGATTCGCTGATTGCTAGGCTCACTGCCTGCCTGATTCGCTGATTGCTAGGCTCACTGCCTGCCTGATTCACTGAATGCTAGACTCACTGCCTGCCTGATTCTCTGATTGCTAGGCTCACTGCCTGCCTGATTCACTGATTGCTAGGCTCACTGCCTGCCTGATTCGCTGATTGCTAGGCTCACTGCCTGCCTGATTCACTGATTGCTAGGCTCACTGCCTGCCTCAAACACTGATTGCTAGGCTCACTGCCTGCCTGATTCACTGAATGCTAGGCTCATTGACTGTCTGACTCACTCTTTGTCAGACTCACTGCCTGCCTCACTGAATGGTAGGCTCACTCTCTGACTCAATGACTTTATACATGTATGTGCCCTGTATTAAATACAATCAGGTAATTGGTAAATGCATATAACTGATATTCTCCCCCATATTAAACTTAGACAATTGTCTTTGGTAAAGAAACCCCAAAATATTACAAATATATATAACATCATAGAATTCCTATTCAGGGATGGGAGAGCTCTGAACCAATCTGTGCAGTAAATCTGAACCAATCTGGTCAAAACATTATAGATATAACATAACATTTACACTATCATGAACAAGACACTGTTATACACTCAACTGTAACGAAATTTGTTAAATTTTGTGATTATTATTATGTGATTTTGATACTTTTTATGAGATATTAAAAAGTCGTTACATAAAAGAACCGCCCAGATTGGTCCGTCATACCATTCAGAACAATGGTATGACGTAATACCGCCCAGATAGGTTTTGATTACCGCCCAGATTGGTCCAGAGCTCTCCCACCCCTGCTATTGCAATAAAACAATTAAATTCTTCACAATCTTTATATAAGATGTAGTGCTATTTGTACCTGTTCAGAATGTGGCAGGTTATGAGTGCCTTTGATATAGTCTGTGTTTGAAATAAGCCAATGTCCCAGTCTTAGCACCTGAACAGCGCAAGCCCCGTGCTCAAATGGGGTGTAGAACAAATCACATAGAATGGTCAAATCATTCACTGTCAGACGCTCCATCTCATCAATCTTTCTTTTCTTTTTGCTCTCTTTGATATTATCTATATCCATATCCTCTTCCTTGTCCTCTTTATTTTCTTTTCTTGTCATCGTCTCTGCTTTATCTTTATTCTTGGCCACTTTAGCATCTGGGGGCCCTGTTTGAATATTGTCCAATTTTGGCACCTTTTTGCAGATTATCACAGGCAGTTTAGGTTTGGAACCCCTTGGCTCATAGAAGTGTGGTATCCAGTCGCAGATAGCCTTGAGGAGAGCTTTACGTGGAAGGTAGCCACTCTCTTCATCCTCCTCCATGTCCACATCACAATCCAGACCACTTTTGTCATCTGCAATCATCAATGTAAGAGAAGTCATTTTCAAAGCTTTTTGCTGGAAACAAGTTCAAATGTCCTACTAGTACACCTACTGGTACAAGTGTGCATACTCTTATATTTCTACAAAATGCACTCGCTTTGATTGCCACATTCTTTTGGTGAAATGTGATAGAGGCACAAAGGTGAAATGGCATTGTAGAGATATGCCAATAATCAAAGAGCTGCCTGTCTATTTCACACAAGTAGTTGAGTTTGTAACAAAGCTCAACCCACAAGGTGCAACTCTTAAGTAATATAGCTACCGTATTTACTTGTATATAAGACGACTCGTGTATAAGATGACCCCCCAAAATTGAGGTTAATTTGCTTGAAAAGACCAATTTCCGAATATAAGACGAGTCGTTTTTTTCTCGAGACACTGGCACTGCTACCATCCAAGTTTGGCAGCCATTTTAACAGTGAAACGTAAATATTCTTATATAACAAAATCTTACTCGTGTATAAGACCTTAATGGTCTTATACCCGAGTATTTATTGTAAAACGTAAATACGATGTTCGTATTTTCGAAATAACGGATATGGGACGTAGCGGATCAGTTTTAATTGCGTTTAAAAGATAAATAATGAAAATACTAAGATCAAGGACGTGCGTGAAAGCATCAAAAGGGGAAGACATGACTCAAAGCAGTGGAAACAATGACGAAATGCAAAACTTTGAACGCTGATAATTGGAATCAGTGAAAACAAAGTCAAAACAAAGCGTTTCAAAACAATAGACATCGGACGTAGCGGATCGATTTTAATTGAGTTTTAAATGATAAATAAAGGTATTTACCCAATATTATCACAAATTATGCTTCGCAGGTCGAGAATTTCTCCACAAAGTAATTGCGCAATATATTAATATTTCAATGCGATTTAATAGGCTCTGATCATTTGTTAGATGGATGGTTTCGTTCTGTTCTCGGCCTGCAAAGCGTAATGTGTGATAATATTGGGTAAATATCTATATTTATCATTTAAAACGCAATTAAAATCGATCCGCTACATTCCAATGTCTGTTATTTCGAGGACGTCACGTGCATCGTATTACGTTTTACTTTGTGGAGAAATTATCGACCTGCGAAGCATATTTTGTCATATTATTGGGTAAATACCTTTATTCATCATTTAAAAGGCAATTAAAATCGATCTGCTACGTCCAATATTTGTTATTTCAAGGGCATTTCGTCTTTGAGTCATTTCTTCCCTTTTTCAAAATGGCGATCTCATGATGCGTTAGCATATTATTCTTGCCGTAAATCATCGTCCACAGGTTGCCCTCGTGTATAAGACGGCCCCCCCAAACTTTAACTGAGGGTTTGGGTTCGAAAACCTCGTCTTATATACGGTCATTTACGGTACTTTTGTGCTAGCTTTAAATAAAGCTTAATTAAGACATAATTGTATGCAGATCAACAGCTTAATATATGCCAAATGATCAAGTTATTTTCAACAAGAAAAAATGGAATTTCTCTTCACATTTTTAACTTTTCCTGAATCTATAATTCTTAATTTGTAAGAAATGTACAATCAGTACATTTTCCGAGGAGAGGGATGATGATTGCTCTTATCAAATGATCATTGCTGATACTGAATGTGAGTGTAACTGAGTCAACACATTCAATATGGACAAGATAGAAACAGTCCTTGTCGATGTAGTGTTCACAAAGTAAACATGAAAAAACTACCGTATTTACTCGAGTATAAGTCGAGGTTTTTTTCCAAAAACTCTTAGTTAATGTTTAGGGGGTCGACTTATACACGAGAGCAACCTGTGGACGAGGATTTACGCCAAAAAATTACGACACTATGAGTTTTCATTACGAACATTCTTATTTTCGAAATAACGAATATCGGACATAGCGGGTCGGTTTAACAGTCTTATACTCGAGTAATTACGGTAAAACGTAAATACGATCTTCATATTTTCGAAATAACGAATATCAGTCGCAACAGATTGATTTTAATTGCGTTTTAAATGATAAAGAAAGGTATTTACCCAATATTACTGGTCTATTATTCGAAACGCTTTGTTTTGACTTTGTTCTCACTGATTCCAATTATCAGCGTTCACAGTTTTGCAATACGTCTTTGTTTCCACTGCTTTGAGTCGTGTCTTCCCGCTTGGAAAGAAATGCTTTCACACGTGGATCGATTTTAATTGCGTTTTAAATGATAAATTAAGGTATTAACCCAAATTGTTCGAGAACAGAACAAAACCATCAAACCATTTAAAACGCAATTAAAATCGATCCCCGGGTGAAGGCATTTCTGTCAATTTCTTAAGATCGTCAACACGTGGTCGCAACACGTGGTTGCAATTTAGAAAGGCGGAAGTGACGGGAAGAGGCACTTGTTTTTAGCGCGAAAACGAGTTTGATATTTTAATTGCATTTTAAATGATAAATAAAGGTATTTACCCAATATTATCACAAATTATGCTTCGCAGGTCGAGAATTTATCCATGAAGTAAAACGTAAATATCATGTACGTGACGTCGCGTTAATTCACGTCCGCAACACGAGGAGAAGCCAGGGATCCATCATTGCACAATATATTAATATTTCAATGCGTGTTTAGTAGGCTCTGATCGTTTTCACGCCAAAAATAAGAGCTTGTCCCCGTCACTCCCGCTTTTTAAATGACGACCTCGTATTGCGTAATGCATGTTAAATGGATGAATGGTTTTGTTCTGTTCACGACCTGCAAAGCGTATTTTGTGTTTATATTGGGTATATACTTTTATTTATCATTTAAAATGCAATTCTGCCAAATCTGCAAAGTCAATGATCACATGACTTGTGAGTCACGTGGTCAATCGATACGCTACTTCACGGACATCGTATTTACGTTTTACTTTTACTTCTATGTCTATTAAATTATTTATCATTTAAAGTTATTTACCCAATATTATTTCGAAACGCTTTGTTTTGACTTTGTTCTCACTGATTCCAATTATCAGCGTTCACAGTTTTGCATTTCGTCTTTGTTCACACTGCTTTGGTCGTGTCTTCCTTGTTGACAGAAATGCTTTCACACGTGGATCGATTTTAATTGCGTTTTAAATGATAAACTGATAATTGAAATCAGTGAGAACAAAGTCAAAACAAAGCATTTCGAAATAATATGTTTTAAATGATATATAAAGGTATTTACCCAATATTATCACAAATTCGCTTTGCAGGTCAAGAACAGAACAAAACCATCCATTCATTTAACATGCATTACGCAATACTAGCGTGAAAGCAAATATCGGACAGGCGGACTACTGTCTACACGTGGTTGAATATTTCTTTGTGTATTAACACGCTTTGTTTTGATGCTAAGATCGATATAAACAATAATAATTAAAAGCGATATAATGAATATCATTGGCTTTATAATACACAAAGAAATATTCTCCCACGTGTTGGTTTTGACGCTAAGATTAAGGACGTCACGTACATCGTATTACGTTCTACATCGTGGAGAAATTCTTGCGAAAAATAATTTGTGATAATATTGGGTAAATACCTTTATATATCATTTAAAACATATTATTTCAAAATGCTTTGTTTTGACTTTGTTTTTACTGATTTCAATTATCAGCGTTCACAGTTTTGCATCTCGTCATTGTTTCCACTGCTTTGAGTCGTGTCTTCCCTTGTATTACGCAATACGAGGTTGTCATTTTAAAAAGCGGGAGTGACGTAGCGGATCGATGATAAATAAAGGCATATACATAATATTATCACAAATTACACTTTGCAGGTCGAGAACAGAACAAAACCACCCATTACTGCGCGATATATTAATATTTCAATGCCAGTTAACATTCGTTTTCACGCTAAAAACAAGAGCCTCTTCCCGTCACTTCCGCCTTTACTCGTGTATAAGACTGCTAAGATCTTATATCGTAAGTATATTTAAGTTTCACTTTTAAAATGACCGCCAAGCTTCAGCTGAAGCTTGAATGGTAGCAGAGCCGATATGTCAAGAAAAACCAACTCGACTTATATTCGGAAATTGTTTTTTTTCAAGAAAAATAACCTCAATTTTGGGGGGTCGACTTATACACGAGTCGACTTATACACGAGTAAATACGGTACTTTATATTATAAGCACCACCAAATTGACCTCCGAGATTTCAAAACGATTGGCAACAGAGTTCAGAGTTTATCACACTATGTTGATAGTCAATCAAAAGATATGATTACACTTTTGTGTCATACTATGTACAGTTATGAATGCCTGGACTGCCAAATGAACAATTCCACTCATTCATGAATCTTAATTATAATTTGATGAAATAGAGTTATTAGGATCACAATATAGAGCGCTAAGATATTTTCCCTTGAGAGAGGTAAACCAATTTTACATTTTTTTTTGGTTTTTCTTTCAAACCGAACAATGTTACTAAGCGCACACCACTGTACATATTCTCACTTGAATAATATACATGAGAGTGCTGAACAGGCTATGATCATCACAAACAAGGATGGTAGTCAAGAAAATACAACAACTTTGCTAATCATATTTTACCTTGATCTGTGAAGAATCTTTGTGTTGTTCCCTTGGCCCACTGAGCCAGGGTGTGGAATGCAATGAAGTTCATCTCATACTCTGTGTTCGGGTTGGTGAGAACTCCTCGCAGGAAGCTGCTTAGTTCTGGTGGTCTTCCCTCATAAGGACCGATGTACAAACGTGTCTGATCATAGTCATTAGCATGGAGGTTGTCCCAGATAACTGGGGGGCGCTGAAGAACTGACTTCACCTCCTCCATCTCAGTCAAACTCAGCCGCCGAGACACCACCTTGGGGCCTGTCAAGTTTTATACAACGTATGATACAAGACATTCTTATTATATTATGACCATTATAGAAAAAGGCAATCATCACTTTAAATTCTAATATTGTGTCTGATATACTCATTTTATATCTTGAACGAAATCAAAAATAAAGTGGAGAAATTCACCAACATGAAAATATGCTGAGAGATTGTTGACCAATCAAAATGCAGCCTGCAATTCACCAATCACAGCAACTAGAAGACTGGCAAATGAACAATTTTTTTTCAATGTTCAAGATATTTAGTTTAAATATGTAAATATCTTTCTTTATTCTTCAATTTGTTCAATGTTCAATGAAAAGGTAGAATCACTGTGTTGTTTCATCTTGTTTGCCTAAAAATATAGGTCAAGGTCACTTAGGAGCACAGCAATTCAAAATGTTTGAGATGCATCTATGAAATAATTTTGGTAATGCTATCTATATTTTTGCTGAGACTGGGTCATATGACATTTAAAATGTAGGTCAAGGTCACTGATAAGAACAACTTTTACAGACCTTGCTAAGAGCCATCCATGGTTTAAGTTTGGTAATGCTACATATCTTTTTTTGTTAGCTTATTATGTTCACAAGATTTTAAGAGATGAGTTCACATCACCATTAAATGAAGGTCAGGGTAATCAATAAGAATACTATATTGAAATATTGATAAAAGACATAAATGGTTTAAATCTAGCAGTGCTATTTCTATTTTGTTTACTTATTAGGTTGATATGATCTTTTACAAATTGGGTGATATGACCTTGAAATGTAGGTCAAGAACACAAAAGAAAGACATTGCTAAGAAGCATCACAGTCACAAGAATTTCAGAAATCAGGTCACATTATCTTAAAACAAAGGTCAATGACATTGACTAGTAACTCCCTTCAAAATATTGATAAAATGCATCCATAATTTCAGTCAGGTAAAGATACCATTATTGTTCTCAATTCACTGCTTTCAAAATTTACATCTGAGAACTATACATATGAATTAGTATTCTCAAGTTACTGTGTTCACCAGATGGGACAGATGCCCAGACGGGACAGATGCCCAGACAGGACAGATGCCCAGACGGGACAGATGCCCAGACGGGACAGATGTCCAGACGGGACAGATGCCCAGACGGGACATATGCCCAGATGGGACATATGCCCAGAAGGGACAGCCGAGGGGCAAAAGACAAAAGTAATGGTCATTGTCAACAAATAGTTGAAGGACAAAGAGGGGTGGGGGGCGTATTGTTGTGAATAAAACCTCCAATTAGGCGGGGTGTTTTCTAAACACTCAATTTTCTATATACTAAAATCTATTACCTGTCCAGAGTATGTCAACTCCTGAATCAAGCTGTTTGCCAATAGTCTGCAGGTATTTTGATGATGTTAAATCAGGCACAGCTCGTGATGAGCAATACTCTGAAATCATAGATATAATGATAAAAATAAACAAAATATTTTGTAATATGAAGTACAGTTGTCTCTTGCAATCCACAAATGCAATAACCTTATGCTCAAAGACCAAGCAATATTTTCTTGTAACCAATCAATTTTCACTTGCACTCAACAGTACTCAATAGACCAATAAATTTGTATTCTGACATCCTTAATCCTCATAAAAAATAATCTACCATAATTTCAATGTGGATTGACTCAACAGTCCAACATGTATTCACACCTTCCAAGCCAAGCGACACATGCCAGGCACATGTTATGTTTGCGAGCTCTCTAAACACAAGGTGGTCACCCCTCCCGCATACTCTGTGATGAACCGCTGGACTCCAGTGAGTCAGTGATTATGTGGGGTGGGATTATTTACCATTCTCTCTTGATTGTGGCTGACAAATCTTGCTTATTTCAATAGAACAACAATTTATATAGTCTGACAATATGTCTTGCAACCAAGCTGGCCTTTGAAACTATTAGCCTAATTCTAATTTGTCAAGTGATAAAAAGTTCTAGTTGAGTTGGGTCTTATTTCATTCAATGAAAACTTGTGAGAAAACACCATATAAAATATTATTCCTTGAAATAAAACAAAATGGTGCAAGCTCAAGCTCAATTAATCTGGTTCCATTTGTGATACCAAAACTGTCACAAAAAGTGTTACCAATGGTGACTGAGAGAGATGAGGAAGTCAATAACATTTTTGGCCTGGAGGCCAAAAGTGCAAAATAGTGCTGTAATTTTCAGGCTGATTACACCCTCTTACCTGTTGGACAGAAAAGGAAGACTTTAGGATTCTTCAAGTGTTGGTGGATTGTGTTGGTGAGTGAGCTCTGTGCAGCAGCCAGTGAGCCATACATTTCCAAGTCTGCTCGGCTCAAGTCTGTCTCTATGTCATCAAACAGCAGTGCAAATGATTGGCATCCTAAACTCACCACCTGGAAATATAAACATCATTCTTCACATTGAAATACTTAAGCATTATACAATAGCTAGTAGCAGGAATACTGGCACTCATTAATCTTAAAAGCAATTTGATAAATTAGGCTCAATGAACATTTCAAAGCAGTTTTTATGGAAATGTACAATTTTGCGACTGCAGTGCTCAGTACTATGTTTGTACCCATGTGACCAATGTTGTGGTCCAGAGGTGTTAGGCATTAGGCCTTTATTAATTGACAACCACTGTTGAACAAACAGGCCTCTGTAAGCAAATTCACCCCAGTAGCCCAATCTGAAGGTTCCCCCAAACCTTTACTCAGTCAGTTTTGCAATATTGTTGGGTTTTTTTATTGGCATGTGTCACAGTTAAAATAAACTTGTGCAATATGTTGCTAAAATGTGTGAGAATGACTGCAGAAGCCTGCTTTAAAGAATCTTACTTTCATTATTAAAGAATGGAATATGGAAAAACTACATCAGTGGCAGACCCAAACAACTGACACAATTATACACTAGTCAAGTCAATCATATTTGCACCATCGTGCCATCGTTTACAAGGTTTTGATGAAATCCCTGTTTTTACAAGAATTGAACTCTGTGATATCTATGAATATATTGCAACATGTCGATTCTATAGTACATTACTGTTATTAATAACATTTTTAGGGTATGCCCTCATCAATTGTTTTATGAATGTTGTATGCAAGTAAAGATAATTATTATAATAGATCACTGGTCATCTAAGATCACTGGTTAGCTAAGATCACTGGTCATCTAAGATCACTGGTCAGCTAAGATCACTGGTCAGCTAAGATCACTGGTCAGCTAAGATCACTGGTCAGCTAAGATCACTGGTTAGCTAAGATCACTGGTCAGCTTTGTTGTCAAAGTGTTCAATGGATGATTTAGATTTCAGGAGAAGAAATTTGTGCAGGTGTAATATGATGGGTATTAACATTTGATCACAAAGTTTGGTGTACAAAACTTCAAATCATGTGAGGACAAAGTGCTTGAAAATATGATTTCATGAAAGCTTTAATAAAATTTCAAAAGCATGCAGTAAAATGTTAAATGGTCTAGTCTGGTGATACTGAGCTGGTCTAGTCCAGTGATACTGACCTGGTCTACTCTAGTGATAAAAACCTGGTCTAGTCTAGTGATACTGACCTGGTCTAGTCCAGTGATACTGACCTGGTCTAGTCTAGTGATACTGACCTGGTCTAGTCCAGTGATACTGACCTGGTCTAGTCCAGTGATACTGACCTGGTCTAGTCTAGTGATACTGACCTGGTCTAGTCCAGTGATACTGACCTGGTCTAGTCCAGTGATACTGACCTGGTCTAGTCCAGTGATACTGACCTGGTCTAGTCTAGTGATACTGACCTGGTCTAGTCCAGTGATACTGACCTGGTCTAGTCTAGTGATACTGACCTGGTCTAGTCCAGTGATACTGACCTGGTCTAGTCCAGTGATACTGACCTGGTCTAGTCTAGTGATACTGACCTGGTCCAGTCTAGTGATACTGACCTGGTCTAGTCCAGTGATACTGACCTGGTCTACTCTAGTGATACTAACCTGGTCTAGTCCGGTGATACCGACGTGGTCTAGTCCAGTGATAGTGACCTGGTCTAGTCCAGTGATACTGACCTGGTCTAGTCTAGTGATACTGACCTGGTCTAGTCTAGTGATACTGACCTGGTCTAGTCTAGTGATACTGACCTGGTCTAGTCCAGTGATACTGACCTGGTCTAGTCCAGTGATACTGACCTGGTCTAGTCTAGTGATACTGACCTGGTCTAGTCCAGTGATACTGACCTGGTCTACTCTAGTGATACTAACCTGGTCTAGTCCGGTGATACCGACGTGGTCTAGTCCAGTGATAGTGACCTGGTCTAGTCTAGTGATACTGACCTGGTCTAGACCTGTGATACTGACCTGGTCTAGTCCAGTGATACTGACCCGGTCTAGTCTAGTGATACTGACCTGGTCTAGTCTAGTGATACTGACCTGGTCTAGTCCAGTAATACTGACCTGGTCTAGTCCAGTGATACTGACCTGGTCTAGTCTAGTGATACTGACCTGGTCTAGTCTAGTGATACTGACCTGGTCTAGTCCAGTGATACCGACGTGGTCTAGTCCAGTGATACTGACCTGGTCTAGTCCAGTGATACTGACCTGGTCTAGTCCAGTGATACTGACCTGGTCTAGTCTAGTGATACTGACCTGGTCTAGTCTAGTGATACTGACCTGGTCTAGTCCAGTGATACCGACGTGGTCTAGTCCAGTAATACTGACCTGGTCTAGTCCAGTGATACTGACCTGGTCTAGTCTAGTGATACTGACCTGGTCTAGTCTAGTGATACTGACCTGGTCTAGTCCAGTGATACCGACGTGGTCTAGTCCAGTGATACTGACCTGGTCTAGTCCAGTGATACTGACCTGGTCTAGTCCAGTGATACTGACCTGGTCTAGTCTAGTGATACTGACCTGGTCTAGTCCAGTAATACTGACCTGGTCTAGTCCAGTGATACTGACCTGGTCTAGTCCAGTGATACTGACCTGGTCTAGTCCAGTGATACTGACCCGGTCTAGTCTAGTAATACTGATTTGTTCTAGTTTAGCAACACTAACTTGGGTTACTCTAGTGATACTGACCCGGTCTAGTCTAGTGATACTGATCTGATTTGGTCTAGTTTAGTACTACTGATCTGGTCTAGTCTAATACTACTGACCTGGTCTAGTCTAATACTAATGACCTGGTCTAGTTTAGCAATACTAACTTGACTAGTCTAGTAATACTGACCTGGTCTAGTCTAATAATACTGATTTGGTCTAGTTTAGTAATACAGACCTGGTCTAGTCTAGTGATACTGACCTGGTCGAGTTTGTTAATGAGAGCATTGATGTCCTGTTTGTCTGAGTAGCCAATATCCAGGCCAGGAGATATGGCATATACAAATGTGACGCCCCTCTCTGTGGCCATGTGGATGATGCTTTGAAGCTCCTCTGTAACATAGATAAAGAAACATTCACATAATAACCTCAGGTGAAGATGCAGGACAGTGCAGATGACAATATGCTTGATGTCAGCTATGGGTAGGATGCTGTGTAAGGGGAGGATGGTGAGTAAGGTTGAATGTAGAATATGGGGAGGGTGGACACTATGGGGAGGATGGAGACTATGGGGGGTTGTAGAATATGTGGAGGGTGGAGACTATGGGGAGGATGGAGACTATGGGGGGTGGAGACTATGGGGGGTGGAGACCATGGGGGTGGAGACTATGGGGGTTGTAGAATATGGGGAGGGTGGAGACTATGGGGAGGGTGTAGAATATGGAGAGGATGAAGACTATGGGGGTGGAGACTATGGGGGGGATGTATAATATGGGGAGGGTGGAGACTATGGGGAGGGTGGAGACTATGGGGAGGATGTATAATATGGGGAGGGTGGAGACTATGGGGAGGGTGTAGAATATGGGGAGGGTGTAGAATATGGTGAGGGTGTGGAATATGGGGAGGA
Organism: Amphiduros pacificus; assembly: GCA_949316495.1. Classification (NCBI taxonomy): domain Eukaryota; kingdom Metazoa; phylum Annelida; class Polychaeta; order Phyllodocida; family Hesionidae; genus Amphiduros; species Amphiduros pacificus. The sequence goes on along the minus strand of OX439000.1, from coordinate 76,953,544 downwards.
TGTAGAATATGGGGAGGATGTAGAATATGGGGAGGATGTGGGGTGTGGGGAGGGTGTAGACTATGGGGAGGGTGTGGAATATGGGGAGGGTGTAGAATATGGGGAGGGTGTGGGGTGTGGTGAGGATGTAGAATATAGGGAGGGTGTAGAAAATGGGGAGGGTGGAGACTATGGGGAGGATGTGGAATATGGGGAGGATGGAGACTATGGGGAGGATGTGGAATATGGGGAGGATGTGGAATATGAGGAGGATGTGGAATATGGGGAGGATGTGGAATATGGGGAGGGTGTGGAATATGGGGAGGGTGTAGAATATGGGGAGGATGTAGAATATGGGGAGGGTGTGGAATATGGGGAGGGTGTAGAATATGGGGAGGGTGGAGACTATGGGGAGGATGTAGAATATGGGGAGGATGTGGAATATGGGGAGGATGTGGAATATGGGGAGGATGTGGAATGTGGGGAGGATGTAGAATATGGGGAGGATGTGGGGTGTGGGGAGGGTGTAGACTATGGGGAGGGTGTGGAATATGGGGAGGGTGTAGAATATGGGGAGGGTGTGGGGTGTGGTGAGGATGTAGAATATAGGGAGGGTGTAGAAAATGGGGAGGGTGGAGACTATGGGGAGGATGTGGAATATGGGGAGGATGGAGACTATGGGGAGGGTGTAGAATATGGGGAGGATGTGGAATATGGGGAGGATGTGGAATATGGGGAGGGTGTGGAATATGGGGAGGGTGTAGAATATGGGGAGGATGGAGACTATGGGGAGGATGTGGAATATGGGGAGGATGTGGAATATGGGGAGGATGTGGAATATGGGGAGGATGTGGAATGTGGGGAGGATGGAGACTATGGGGAGGATGTGGAATATGGGGAGGGTGTGGAATATGGGGAGGGTGTAGAATATGGGGAGGATGTGGGATGTGGGGAGGATGTAGAATATAGGGAGGGTGTAGAAAATGGGGAGGGTGGAGACTATGGGGAGGATGTGGAATATGGGGAGGATGTGGAATATGGGGAGGGTGTGGAATATGGGGAGGATGTGGAATATGGGGAGGGTGGAGACTATGGGGAGGATGTGGAATATGGGGAGGATGTGGGGTGTGGGGAGGATGTGGGGTGTGGGGAGGATGTGGAATATGGGGAAGATGTAGAATATGGGGAGGGTGTAGAATATGGGGAGGATGTGGGATGTGGGGAGGATGTAGAATATAGGGAGGGTGTAGAAAATGGGGAGGGTGGAGACTATGGGGAGGATGTGGAATATGGGGAGGATGTGGGGTGTGGGGAGGATGTGGAATATGGGGAGGATGTAGAATATAGGGAGGATGTAGAATATGGGGAGGGAGGAGACTATGGGGAGGATGGAGACTATGGGGGGTGGAGACTATGGGGGGTGGAGACCATGGGGGTGGAGACTATGGGGGTTGTAGAATATGGGGAGGGTGGAGACTATGGGGAGAGTGTAGAATATGGAGAGGATGAAGACTATGGGGGTGGAGACTATGGGGGGGATGTATAATATGGGGAGGGTGGAGACTATGGGGAGGGTGGAGACTATGGGGAGGATGTATAATATGGGGAGGGTGTAGAATATGGGGAGGGTGTAGAATATGGTGAGGGTGTGGAATATGGGGAGGATGTAGAATATGGGGAGGATGTAGAATATGGGGAGGATGTGGGGTGTGGGGAGGGTGTAGACTATGGGGAGGGTGGAGACTATGGGGAGGGTGGAGACTATGGGGAGGATGTGGAATATGGGGAGGGTGTGGAATATGGGGAGGGTGTAGAATATGGGGAGGGTGTGGGGTGTGGTGAGGATGTAGAATATAGGGAGGGTGTAGAAAATGGGGAGGGTGGAGACTATGGGGAGGATGTGGAATATGGGGAGGATGGAGACTATGGGGAGGGTGGAGACTATGGGGAGGATGTGGAATATGGGGAGGATGTGGAATATGGGGAGGATGTGGAATGTGGGGAGGATGGAGACTATGGGGAGGATGTGGAATATGGGGAGGGTGGAGACTATGGGGAGGATGTGGAATATGGGGAGGATGTGGGGTGTGGGGAGGATGTGGGGTGTGGGGAGGATGTGGGGTGTGGGGAGGATGTGGAATATGGGGAAGATGTAGAATATGGGGAGGGTGTAGAATATGGGGAGGATGTGGGATGTGGGGAGGATGTAGAATATAGGGAGGGTGTAGAAAATGGGGAGGGTGGAGACTATGGGGAGGATGTGGAATATGGGGAGGATGTGGGGTGTGGGGATGATGTGGTGTGTGGGGAGGATGTGGGGTGTGGGGAGGATGTGGAATATGGGGAGGATGTAGAATATAGGGAGGGTGTAGAAAATGGGGAGGGTGGAGAATATGGGGAGGATGTAGAATATGGGGAGGATGTAGAATATGGGGAGGGTGGAGACTATAGGGAGGGTGTAGAAAATAGGGAGGGTGGAGACTATAGGGAGGATGTAGAATATGGGGAGGATGCAGACTATAGGGAGGATGTAGAATATGGGGAGGATGTGGAATATGGGAAGGATGTGGAATATGGGGAGGATGTAGAATATGGGGAGGATGCAGACTAGAGTGTGACCTGTGATAATGAGTTTTGAAGTTGAAGCAATGTTTGTTGTGAAGATGCAGGAGATAATAAGGGCAGCATGGGTATAGATCATGATGTTGAGAATGTAGAGTTAGCCTTTGATCTGCATGAATTTTACCTGCTTCTTCTTCAGTGTAGAGGTCACGCCAGCACAGCCTATGCTTGTAATCATCCTTGGGTGCATAAAGATATGTATTGAGTTGCATCTTCTCCATTCTGCAATAAAATATATAAATTATATAAAATCATGAAATTAATCAGAAGGACAGAGACTTAAAAGTGCCATCCGTAAATGTGGGTCACAGCCTTAAAGTAGGGAAGTCTAATGCAGAAGTCAAGATATTATCAAATTTGATTTTGATTCAGAATTTTGCCATAAATATTGATAAAGAGTAGAATAACAGAAGAATTAGCCTCTGATCAACTCTAAAGTGTGAAGTATATCCAGTCCTGTTAAAAAAGATCAATCTCATAAATATACCATTTTGTGGTGGCCAATTTATCTCAGTGAAAAAAAATATAATTAAAGATGTCAAATATTGGCTAATATGTGCAATACAATTGGATAGAAATGCAAAAAGGGCAAATAAATGCAAAGAAGGGAGATATAGCACAACAGATGACAAATAAATGCATAACAAGGGCAAAACAATACAAATCAAGGGTGAAATAACACCCCTCACCCTTATTATATGTTATTGAGCACTTGTTTTGTGAAATAGGATATAATTTTTTTTTTCAATGAGATATCATTGGACAGCAAAATTCATTTAAACGTAATGTTTATGATAATTTTACCCCTGAATTTTACACAATATTATTGAAATCTATCCACTTTTCAACATTCATTTGACATTATTAATTGAGAAGCTAAAACCTTACATCCGTCTATTTCAGTTCAAAACACTTGCCTATTACTTCAAAGATTTCTGATAAAATGTTTAATCCTTTGACTAATTTATGGAAAATTATCATACCAAACACCCTAGAGTGTTATTTACTGCACCTTTTTTAAACTGATCACAAACTGGTAAATAGACGAAATAAATGTATAAAAATTAGATTAGTTAGTGACCAAAATTCTTCTTGGAGGAATTTAGATTTGTTTTAGCATGATCAAGAGCATGATAACAGAATAATAGCATACCAATCTTCAGGAATAAATTAAATAAAACTAATATTCAATCTAAGACATACGATGTTCACAAGTAGAGTGAACAAGGTAAATAAATATGTATACAAACTTTCGATAGAGATCCCCTCTTTGTTCACTGCTCCAAGGTTTCCCATAAAATCCTGAAAATTAAATTAGAACTTTTAATGTTTTTAGCACAGCATTACAGAATGGTGGTTCAAATCATTTTTTTTTAATAATGCCGTTTTAAGACAAACTACAGGAAGGGTGCTACAGAATACAAAGAGGTTCATTTAAAGACATTATGACTGGGTGATGTTTTAGTGAGTACAAAAGTTAAATGCCAGGGGTTGAGTTTAATCAGTCTAAAACTGATACGGCCCAAACACATCTGTAAACACTAAGAAAAATGTGATTTTCCAGTCTGTTTTTCAGTTTGAATATGGTAATAAATTCAAAATGTGCAAAAGGAGCATTAGCTATACATATCAATCAACATTTGTAATCAACAAATTCAAGCATCGCAGTATATAACACCCAACTAAATTTTCTGAAATGTCGATTCCTACTCTCTTGCTCCAAGTTGGTGTTCCAGCTTTGGGCAGTTGTGCAAATAGGAACTGCTCCTGGACTGCAAGACAACACCATGCCATGGATAAATAATTATAACACCCTTCAGTGTCATCTAGCCTTCTCAAAGGAGAATTCAGGAGCAAGCCCCAATCACAGGCACAATGCATGTTAATATTCCACTTTCACGTCAGGCCATGTCGATCATCAGATACATGTATTGCATTAGGGAAAGGTATTGAACGTGTGGTGATTGCATCCATAGACTCGTCATTTCCTGTTTTTTGTTTATCAGTTGTTAATTGGTCAAAAATCCAGGTCAATGCTCAGCACCTTGATTTCAAGCAATGAGAATCAAGGTATACATTTATTTCAGGTTGAAAGGAAATGACGATGTCATGATTGAAGTCGAATGTGAATCGTGAGTTCCCTGACTGATTTGAGCTCAAATACGCGATGTCAAGTGGTATGTGACTGACAACAAGGTGGGCGGAGAACAGTTTGAGGACTGTTTCAGGAAACAAAGGCAAGTTGAATGGTCAGTTTGGTCTAAAAAAGCAAATAAATTGGATTGAAATGTCAGAGAGTCAGGGCATGATAAAAAATGTGTTTTACCTTTCCCTAATACAATACATGAATCTGATGATTGGCATGGCCTGACGTGAAAGCGGAATATTAACATGCATTGGGCCTGTGCCCCAATGTAATCCACAGCAACTGCACTGACTTTTTATGCTGGTGACACTGTCAACCATGGTCTTTTTTCTATTACTGCGCAGCTACAATATCATAAATATCAATACTATTCTTGGGAACTGACTACTTTTGGGGACAAACTACTTTTGGGGACAAACTTTTCTTGGGGACATACATTATTAGCTTTACCACTTGAAAAAATGTTAATTATTTTGTGTCTATCTCGCCCCAGATACTGATAATAGAAGAATATTAGTCACTGTGCACTGCCAAATTACTAATCACTGTATATTGGCAAATTAATTCATTAATGGACTGACATACGTTAGTGTGGACAGTTGGTTAGAACTTGACATAAGTCACACAAGTGACAAAACTAACAGTGACACAGTGACAGGTGACTGAAATGTCAATCGTGTGCTCACCTTCACATACACCGCACATAAAGGACTTTCCCTCTGCCATGATTAACCCCTGTATTTTCTCTCTTCTGAAATAAAGTTTAGTGTGTTCGGTAGATTATCCAGTCTTTTAATTTTGGAAGCTATTCTTCATCGACATATTTTTCACACCTCGTTCACACCGCACCGAAACGAGAAATGTCGTATCAAACGCGCGATTTTATTAGTTCAGGCAAAGACCAAAACGAATAAAGTGCGTGATTGGTCAAAATATTTAGGTCATTGCCACTCGAGCAATAAAAATATATCTCACAAGCAAAATGTTTTAATTGAATGAATTGCATACATGCATTGAAGCACCACAAACAAACCAAAATGATAAATGATGTAACAGAAAAAAAACAAAATATTTAATATAATTAATCTTCTTTAACACATGTATCTACTATAAAAGTTCCAAAATAATTTCTTAATGTATGGGCATTCAAAGAAATTTAAATCAGTTTTAATCCTTTCAGCCTGATATCAAAATATAATTTGTTTTAGATTAGTGGCAACATCCTTGTTTTTAAGTACAATACTTTGCTATTTTTGTAATTTCTTGACAGTTTACATGGCAATAAGATGTATTCAACACTTTATTTAAGATCAAATTGCCTTCAATCTGGTAAAAACTCATTACTGTTTATACTTGCGGATTAAATTTTTGAAATATATTTCTTTTCTGTATGATAGCTATTTCTCCTCCATGCTTAACTTGTTTTTTGGGGTTGTATGTCTTAGTCTTCACTTCAAAGGGCTCCAAGCAAACACAGCAGCTATTGCACACATTGCCAATATAATGCATGCCAACATGGTGATCAACCAGTGAAAAGCAACCAGTCCTTCAAATATCTTAATTATTATACAAGTTTCCCTTTTGCTTTGATTTGCTATACTGAAGACTTGAACCTTACATCTTTTTCTTAAAGTACACCATAACAAGCTCTGACTTATCAACCCTCATATCCCATCACCCCTCATCCCATAAAGCTCCCATGAAATCAGAGATTTACAGAGATTCAGGGTATGTTTAAATGATGTGTTTATGAAAGTGTGATACAAACAAGCTATCTCACTGAAATCAACCAAAAATACACCTCCCATGATTATTATGTTTTTCTGGAAGTGCAAAGTACTGTGTAGCACTCTGGTGACCACTATGTACAAGCAAGTGGCCTCTGTTGTGGTCTGTAAGTCTATACCAATAGGCAAACATTAATGGACAACATGCATCTGTAAGCCAAAGTACTCCATTGTGCCAATCTGAAGGTACTCCATTGTTAGCAAAACTTTACCAAGCAGGTGTATGCACATGATCACTGGTCATCTAAACAAAGTTTTTTGACAAAGTGTTCAATGGATGATATGGAATTTAGCTGAAGCCTCATCGACTTTCAAATACGTGCGGGAAGATATTTCACAGTTCACAGTTCATTTTTCAAAAAATTTGACTTTGCGTTACATTTTAATTAAAAAACATATGATGTTTGGGAAATGGGTAATAATATTTTATCAAAAAGTTTAGGGCATAAACATTTATATCATGTGTGGACAAAATGTTCAAAAATGTGATTTTGTAGAAGATTTAAGTGAAGGGTTTACTTGCCATATTCAAATCACAATCTGTATAAAATGCCGGAACAATAATCAAATTAGATATTTTGTGCACCTTATTTACTTATACTTACTTAATATCATTATCAAATCTTCTCTGATTTGTTCAGGATGAGATTTTTTGTATGGCTTTTGAGTAGGTCAATGTGACCTAGTTACATAAATTAGTCTTAATTTATGAACAAACATTGTGTAATAGCTGATCTTGAAAATGGACTCCTGTGACCTTGAAAAGAACTCAAGGTCACCCAATATCGAACTTATCCTAGCCCCTCATTGGTAGATAATATCTACTGAGTCCTTATGTCCAAGCTTAAATGAACGAGGAAGAAAATGAACAATGTGGCAGCAGCAGACTCGGTGAAAACAGAGCAAGAACATCAAGTCAGCTTGTGCTGATATGCTTATTATTGGGTATCTGCAAAATTATCAAGTTCAAAATATTTGTGGCATTATGAAATACCAAGTGAATATGTTTGCAATTCATTTTGCTCAGGGTGTTTAGATTTTGCCATTGCCATAAAAAGGAGTGCAAAAAGACAGATTTTTAATATCTTTGTGGAACAGATATAGTTGAAAAACCCCTATTCCCCATAGTTTGCAGGAATAAATCTTTAGCTTGGTTTTTATAACAAGAGGAAGGAATTTTATGCAAATGTGGGATGCATAATTAAAGTGGAAAGAAACCTGTGCAAAATATGAATCAGTTTGCCAAATTTCTTAAGAATGAAAAAATGTATTTTTTTTTATTTAAGATTTTGATTTCTATCATTGACCCAATTAGCAGCTCAATTTTGTACCATGGTCAGATTCATGAATAGAAGGTAAACAGGGATCAATTTGTTTGTGGAAGTAATCTTGCACCAATCTGTGCACTTATTACCAATCTTAGCCTTTTAAATGTAATGCAGTATGTTTTAATCCTGCATCATGTTTGGATTTACCCAGTTGGAAATAAAAATAAATGAAATATTTGAAAAACAAAACAGGACACCCAGACCCACATGTACCCTGTGAACATTATGGAAAATAATTCACTCCGCACCAATTCGTTTCCTATATTATTCATGCTGGTACTAGTTTTGATCACGTTTACCCCCATAAGCATAGTTCCTTTCAGCAGATTACAAAAAATATTTCAAAGATAAAATGTTAAATGTTTGTACAAATACTTTTGTTGTGCAAAACTGACAATTTGGTTGTGGTCTTTCAGTCTGCAGGAAATGTAGATTTACTGCCCAATGCAAGTCCATCACTGTAAAGTCAAAAATGTCTATTGTATTGCCAAATTAAGTGCCCTTAGCAAATAATGGACATGACATGTCTACATTTTTACTTTTTGAATAATGCGTGACAAATTTAACTTACTTTTCAGCAGACTAATTCATGAAACTTAAATTGGCGAGTGATTAGAAAGAGAAACAAAACTAGAATTCTCTCACAAGTTTTATTCACATGGAAATGGTTTACAAAACACAATTAACAGTTTGTGTTTACCACACAATTGGGTCATTTAACCAAGGATTTAACAAGTGCAGAGGGAAGACCTGGAGACATTAGATACCCTGGCAAATATAACCATGTTGCTCAGTATAATAAGGTAAGGCTCTTCCTTGCCACAATACACCAAGGTGAAGTCCTCGCTCTCTGACCTTAATTCCAAGTCAGATCAAACTTCTCCTTTTGCCTTCTCAAATAAAATAGGGATGTCCATTCAGGCACTTTGAATTCTTGTCATCCCGTTTAATTAAGATCTTAGACCTGGCATCAATATTAAAAAAATTAGTGACACAAATATTAATTGTATCCTTTAGAAAATCATTACAATCTTATGTCATGAATATTGCACTGTTTTTTTTAACATTTATATAAATGAATTACTAATAGACTAAACATTTACACAGGTCTGCCAAAGTTACGATATTAAAGAGAATTAATAAATAACATGATAATGCTGCAAGAGCTTCACTTTACACAATGAAAACTGAATAGGATTGTCTTTTGTATGTTCTATTCATATAACATAAAATTAAACTAAAAAATTATCTTTTTTTCTATCTTTGATATCTACTTGCCTAAAATATAACATAATTTAAGACCATTATTCTTGCGGACCTTTAGAATTGTACATATTGTGTTAGGATTAAGACATGTATTCTGTATCATTCAGAGAAATTCAAGTTTAATACATTGATAGTATCCCCATAGATTAATATTTTTATAGCGATTTATTTCTATCCCATTTTCACAGTTATGTATTTATGTTTAATTACAACTGTAAATAAGTATCTTTAAAAAAAATTAAGAAATCCTATTAAGATAATGATAATGTGTCCTCTCCATTTTCATAAAACCTAAAGCATTCCACAAAATTTAGATACTTCAAAACATAAATGTGATATTTATGTCTGACAAAATTAAAGAGATTGTGAATGGTTGGCATATCTGATCAACAGTTTATACATTGAGAATTTCTGCCTTTGTGAATCCTTACTGAATCGCAGCTGAGCACCTCTTGGATTCTAGCCAACTATATTGACTATATGTTGACTATATACACTGGAATGTGACCCAGTGTTCATATGAGAACGACTGGGAAGTCCATGTCAGCAAAACTGACCCATCAACAGATCAGAGGGCTATTGTCCATGATCTGGTCCCAGACCAGATACTTGGCAACAGTTAATATCACAGCTTTACTTAGCCACAGTCCTGCCGCACAGTTAGATACGGCGTCCTAATATGCGGACATCATCGGGAAGATGTTCTAGGGTATTGATGTCAAAAAAGCCAAGTTTGGTGTAGGATTCTAATGAGCTCTTGTCAGAGTTGTGGATTTGGACATGCATGCCAAGGGATCCTGAACATTTGAGTGCAGCTGTGATGGCTGCTAGGGCCCGTCTCATTGCCCCATCATCTGCAGTACATTCAGGGAGCATTGCCAACTGTACTTGGGACGGGAACTCCGAGTACAACTTTTCTGGTAAGAATGTTTCATGGTCATGGAAACTCCTCATCATCTCCTGCAATAGAAAAAATATTTATTTTATTTGAGATTGCAAAATATCTTTGCAAAGAAGGATTTGAGAAAAATGCCCATTCTTGCATAATGAAAGAATAGTACAGTACCTGGACGGAGGGAGCGAGACTGCTGTGGTTGTCTAGGATTGGGTATTTTTCCTTCATGGCAGGGATCCATGCCATTTCTGTTTTTGCATTTAAGTCTTTGGTATCGAGGGCACTAAGCACATATCCCACAATGCCCAGTTCTGGATCTTCTATTACGAAGCAGAAATCTGTACTCAGCATCAGGAATCCTCCCACCAATCTACAATGGACGTGTCAGTAAATTAATAAACATTTTAAACCTCAATGGCAGAAAATTACGTTACTGGCCATATCTTAATCTTTACTAAGAGCATGAGTAGGTGATTTTTGTTGTAATTGAAAAAGGTTTATAACATATTACAAAATGTATTTGCAAAGCCCATAGTTTATAGCCCCTCATGCTGTGGAATTTATTTCTTCAGGATCTTTTCCTCAGTCTGCAGCAATTAATTTTGCGATCTTGCTTTGTCAGTGGCTATTTTTAACACTTCCGATTCAAATGCAGGTCAGTGATTACTTTGCAGCTTACAGTATATCTTTATCTATGTTAAGATGCGACAAAAGTAGTTGGTAACATTTTGAAGCCTCTGACCTTGGAAACAAAGGTCAAGGTTATGTTTGAGAACATCAATTGCAGGCCTTCATGAAGTGAATGTGTGGTAGAAATCTTGTTATTAAATGAGTAATAATATATTGCAAAATATTTTGGCAAAAAATTGAAACCTGTGACCTTGAAAAACAAGTCAAGGTCTTAATTGAGGTCCTTCTATTTCGGTATTAATGTGATACATATATGGTCAGAAATTGGAGGTTGTATCTGAAAGAGCCAACAAGATGTTGCAAAATGTCGAAGTTTCAGTTGACAGATGCACACCTGGAGCGCGATACCAGAACTGCCGCACCACTTGGGAGCTAAAAAAACCTTTCCCATTTAATGTGAAAATAGTATGTTAACATACTTGTCTGGAATGAGTTCCGCATGTCTTGAACAGTCAGCTTGGTTTGCCACTCTGTTGCACACCTGGTACACCAAATCCTAGCAATAATATATTAAGATCAGTAAATTTGGAGCAAAACTGAAAATTTCAATTAAAGATATTGATTTTTATAAAGTTTAATAAAATACTAGCTGCAAGTAAAACCTTTATATGCAATACGTGTGGCCTGGATAGAGTACTAACCTGGTCCTTCACTTGGAAGGGTCTGATTGTGTATCTTTTACTGCTGGGTGTCTGGGGTACAATAGGCAACATCAAGTCAGTTGCAGATTCAAGTGGCAACATGCGCTGAAAATTTTTATAATGTGGACATTGAAACAAATGTTTTGCTGTGCCAAAAACACATAAAGGAACAACAGCTTATAGACAATATCCAGTCAAAGACTAACTTCTCATTGCCAACAAATTATTCACATTCAACTTTTGGTTTATTATGTACATTTCCATTCTGAAAAGTAATTACTTTTTCCAGTTAAGTTTAGATCTGAAAATTAATTAAAAATTAATATATTTTCAGTGTATTTTGTTGGCTTTCAAAAGTTAATCCAAGACCATCTATTTTAACTACATCTGTATAATTGTTTTAATACAATTTGTGGGGATTTTGAAGAGTACTCTTTATTATTAAGTTAGGAATCTTATTGAAATTAGCCTGAAACATTAGCTAGGGTTCTATCTGTACCATAACACAAGCACTATTTATCCTAGTGTTAGCCAGCAACGCGCACGCGCGCATGACGCAGCAAGCAGCTCTGCAAAACAAATGCTTTTAATACTTCAACAATATAAATCATCACATTTTATCCTCTTCTCTAGGTCTATCATCCTATTTAAAGCAGATAACATTTGGCCATGAAAAAAGTATGTATCTTGGCATATCAAATGATACTTAATTCCCTGAAATTTAAATCCCTGACACTTGTGGCAAGACAATGTGTGGTTACTATGTTAAAGGATGGAGAATAACTAGAGAAGAGGTTATGTGACTGGTATAGCGGCGCGGTACAATCTAGCACTTGTGTTATGGTAGCATGCCCCATATCAACATTCAACATGTTCAACAAAAGTACAGCATAAAGTAGTGTGCAACCAGCCATACAGGTGGCAGCACACCATCCCAGGCAGAATTCGCCCGGGATACGTACTTGGAACTCTGCCTGCATTCCACCTTGGAATACCCACGGCTCTTGATCTCCACTGGTAAAGCAGTCTGAGTACTGTTTGTTGCCCCCTGTTGTGTGGAAAGAGCAGATGGAACATTAGAGAAACATCTCAAATGTGAACAGAGGGCCACGTCGAGGCAGCATACATGGTTCAAGACAACATGCACTTCTTAGCATATTAGCAGCTTTTTTTGTTTAAAAAGGTGTATTGATCTTTAGTTCACTTATGCAGTTGATTGATCATTTGATTCTCTTTTACGAGACTAAAAAACTGTAAAATACTCTTTTCATCAAAAATTATTGTCTAGTAGTGGAGAAGGCTGGTATTGAAGTAGTCCTATCAAAAGTGACATTGTCATATATGGATACATCAAACATATTAGAGGCAGACGCTTTGCGCAGAAGTCATGTTGCTTGTCTGCTTTCCTTCATCCATCTCCCTCCCCATATTTAGTCAAATGTTCTTTCCATTTTATTTGATACAGTGGTTGAACCCATTTATCTGGAAAAGGTTAATATTTTTTTGCATTTACGCCCATATTAGAAAGAAAGCAGACTATGGCACCATGGCATTTTCTGAAACAGTACAGTGTTCATGAACAGGTGAGCAGCACTGGTTGGACTCAGGAATTCATAGATAAATGGCACCCACTCTCTTGGGTTGGGATCATCATTTGCCAAATATTAAGTCTTGCTACATTTTTTATTTACAGTTTTATCTCCCCTCTTCAATCAAATGCCCAATAGTTTCAAAAGCCAGGATCCTTTTGCTGCACATACATCAAGTTATTAGTGGAAGACAAAAAGCTTTGATATGTTAGTTACTGAGGTTTGGTGAAGAAACTCAAGTCTTGCCATCATCTTTGAAGTGCTGAGCATATAACCGGCTGTACATTCAACAGTTACAATATATTATATATAAATTTCACCTGCTTAAAAGTCAAGCACAAATTAGTACACATTTCTGATGTGTATGCAATAAGAAATAAATAAATTTAATTCTTCAAATAGAAGTCGCGGCGCCTGAAATCAGTTGCTTCTGGACGGGTGAGGACTAGCGCGCGCTTACCTACCCACACCTTCAGCACAGTTTTATACTTAGGGGAAAATAATGAAGCAAATTTACTTATGATGCATACATGTATAAGGGTTTCCAAGTAAGTAGCACAGGCTCCTGTAAGGCACTCTTCCAAGAGCTGTTTGTGGGAAAAAAGAGAAAAGGAAAATCTTATTAGAAACTGTGTATGGAAGAAAAAAAATATTATATGCAGTAATATTACTCTTTTTCTGAAATTGCATATTATATATTGTTCAATCATTTATATGAAATGTTATTGTGACAATACTCGCACAGCACACGCAGACATGCATGAATTGCATTACTGCATTGGAAGAGTTTAATTGCTTCATATTAAACCAAGAGCTTTCATCAACCCTCATCAGAGCTTGCAAAATTGATTATCTGAAATCTTTCTGTTATGGCGATATACATTGTTTGCACACAACAATTCTTCAACTTCTCAGCATGAGGTGCCATGCAAGCAAGATGTATATTAAATACAACCAACTTGAAACACCAGGAGGTGGGTCATAAAACCATTTATACAATTTATCATTTAGAGAGCCCCAAAATTCAAGTCTTTAGATAGAAAGATCCCTTTGCAAACAATGAAGACACATAACAGAAAGATTCTATTGTGTACATTTTACAGTATATGATGCAGAACACGTCCTCTGAAAAAGAACACACTGAGCATGACTAGTGTTCACACCTTCTGTTGTCAACCAAAATTTATACCAAAAAATACAATTATTTCCCATAAAAGCATCATTCCCCATTTTTGTAAATAAATAATTACTTCTTATTTTTTCCTTTCAGAACACTACTCATTCTCTATAGAATCTCTTTAAAATGCTTTGCTTGTGGCTGAGATTTTGGCCCATGATCACGAGATCAAAATGCCCTGTATTGCTTGAACATATGCTAAATAGAAAACTTCAATTCATACTATATTGCATACTTAAAAAATAAGATATAAATAGTTCTGATATAATAATCTTTAAATTTAATAGAAAGTTTGATTCATTCAATTTAAAGTAGCAATCTTGTTATCGGGTTTGCCATTAAGCAATTTGTTCAACCAGAAAATATTGCAACCCACAAGCCAGACAAGAGATTGAATATTTATAATCAAGGTTTGCCAAATACTTGCTCACTCTCATGTATGTTATGAAACCTCATGGTTTTTTTTTTTGCAGAAATCAAACGCATTTTCAACTTTTTTTTAAAGGCCAAATCCATTTTGTTCCCTATAAGAACAATTCTGAGTCAATTGATGCACATCTGGAGTTGGTGGAGGTCCAATTTCAATCTGTCAGCCATACTTACTTGGCCTTTGTCTTCTCATCTCTTTAAACGTGTTCACAATACTGATATATAATTATTTTATATTACCATCTATCGGCCATCTTGTTCCAATTACAACTTTTTACTCATAATAAAACGACACATGGTACTTACATATGTACTTGAAAGTCTTACTAGTATCAGCATAACAATTAGTGGTCAAATTACACAATAGCTCATTTTACTACCTTCATTTTGTAGAGCTTAGCTAGTAGCATCAGTTTACAAATAGCTTTCATAGTCACACACTGAATTACTGACATAAATACCTACCTAACCAATCGAGGAATGCGTTTGCAACAGCGAGAACACTCTGCATGTCCCATATATATGGGAACATGTCGTACAGCACCGCCCGATTTGGCATACTACACAAGCGGTCGATCATAGTGTTGAAGGCAGTCATCTTCTCCCTCATCTTGTCAGCATTTTGGTGCCACTGACTTGCTGCAGTTATCTGCTCTGGTGTAGCACACTTCCCCCGACCATCTACGACCGCCAAACAGTTTGCTTTAAGCCAATGGAAATCTGTAAGCATATCAAGTGCCTTGCTTCCATGTTCAAATGGCAAATAGAAAAAGTCCACCAAAAGGTCAAGGTCAACCCTGGTAATGGCATATTTATCACAGTCTGATTGCACACAACTACTCTGCTGAAGAGCACCTTCCCGAAGTTTAGAACTTGAGGTGACAGATTCAGAGTCAACTTGCATGATATCTACATTCGTTTCCAAGGGACATTTGCAGGATTCATTGTCTAGCACCTCAATGTCTGTGGGGACTGGTACTCCATCAGAGGAAGCTGGTGTGGAGCCTGGAGTCACCAAGCAGTCCATAGGTTCTCCTTTCTCCCCTACCGATTCTACATCACTCTCTCCACAACTGTCCACCAAGGAACTAATGGGAACACAGCTCATAGTGGGTTGCATGTAGGATGATCCGGTTACTTCCAAGTTGTTCAATTCATTGATATTGTTAATGTCTATAGATGATAAAGGTAGTTGTGTACTGGTAGTGGAGGGTGTGGTTGCAGTAATGCCCACACAAGTGTTGACAATTGGGATGGGAGGTATCACAGCCACGGGTGCAACTGGCATTTTAATCTTCTTTGTAGGCCTGTTTTCATTCAGCATCTCGTCATACCATGAATCTAAAGCTTTACTCAGTGCTTGACGTGGTTTGTAAGTTGAAAATATCGAAGGCAGCTCATCATCTGAAATATCGCCTCCCTCAGTCTCCAACTTGATTTCTGCTCTCAAGGGACTGTCACCTGAAATAGTTCAATAAACCTTTAAATATATGTAATGTGGCAGTCTGCTCTGTAAGCCTTGATTCAATATTCGTTCAAAACCAAACTATATTGGTGAATACTTGCTTGCTAAGGTTCCAGTTTTCCCACTGGCATTGGATTTGCACCACTGAGCTAGTGTGTGCATGGCAATGTAGTTGGCTTCAAATTCACAATTAGGATTGGTCAGGACTCCTCTCAAGTATGGGATTAGGTCTGGTGACCTGCCATCATATGGACCAAGGAAAACGCGTTTTGGATCATAATCGTTGGCATGAATGTTATCCCATATCACAGGTGGTCGTTGAAATACTTTGGCTACCTCTTCAATGGATTTAACACTGATTTTTTTGGACACCACTTTTGGCCCTGCAACAATTGTAAAATAAAGTTTTAATTTTTTAAATGACTGAACTAACACTGCTTCTTTCCATAAGACTATAATTTTATCAATTTAGATTTCAATAACAATAAATCATATAGGATTTGAAATAGTTACCTGTCCAGAGAATGTCAATTCCTTTGAGCAGTTTGGAACCCACAGTGTTGAGATAGTCAGAGTTGGCAACATCAGGCACAGCTCTCGAGGCACAATATTCTAAAATTGGAAGTAATGAAACCAAATTAGAAAAAAAAAAATATATATATATATTTACATATCTCCACTGTATATCAGGCAAAAAATTTACAGTCCAATTAAATAAATTGACAATCAATAAGATGTTCATAAACAATACTAACCTGTTGGACAAAAGAGGAATTGGCACTGTCCAAGATGCTGGAATACCTCATTGGTGACAGACACCTGGGCAGCAGCAAAAGACTGGAAGATTTCTTTATCACCCTCACACATTTCATTCTCAATATCATCAAACAGCAATGCAAAGCACTTGCATCCAAAACTAGAAACCTGCGAATACAAAATCATTTTGTCAATAAATTAAAATTCAAATGAGAAATGTTATTAAATTGTTTTAGATATTTGCTCATGTCACACAATACTAAACTAGGCCTGACAATGAAACTAAAATGACAGCATCCTTATGAACTGCTTCCCATACACATAATGTAAATTGGTAATACTCTTTAAATTATTTCTGACATAACAAACAGAAGATGAATACTAATTAGCACAACAATGTTCTTCAAAAGTTTAACTATGTACCTGTTCTAGCTTTTTCTTGAGCAGTACTACATCTTTGGTGCTGGAAAACGTAATGTCCAGTCCAGGTGATATGGCATACACAAAAGTAATGCCTTGCTCAGTAGCTGCCTCAATTAATCCAGTTAGGTGATCTGAAACACAGAATATATACATGTAGTTTGATGATACCCATGCCTCAGGACACATCTGTTTTGTTATGCAATTTGTTAGGTTCCTCGATTTATTACTTGTTAACAATGCTCTCATTTGTTCACTCGATCTGGCCACCTAATAAAGTCCTCTTACTTTCTGGTCATATCAGAAAGCAATGTAAAGCAATTGGCATATTTACTTCTTATCCTTCCCCAAAGGCCTATTTCTTCAAATTGTCTCATCAATTCAAGTTTACTGCCCCAGGGTAAATGTCATACAAGGGTTTCTTCTCTACAGTTAGGCTACAAATCTGTATGAAGAGACAATTGGAAGCAAAATGTTTAAGTAAACATAAAGGACACTTACCAGCCTCTTCCACAGAATAGAGTTCTCTCCAATACATTCGGTGTTTGCAATCATCCTTTGGTGCATACAAATATGTATTCATACCCATTGTCTTCATTCGCTGGAATAGCTTTTTCCTCTGTACAGTTGTCCATGGTCTTCCATAAAACCCTAGATGAAATATAGGATTCATTATTATGAATTGCATCAACAGTCTAAACATTTGACAACTTTGCAGAATTGAAACTTGCAATGTTCAAATTTTACAGATGAACTGAGACATGATAGTGAAAGAAAATTTCATCCTAAAGTTATCTGGGCAACTTAAACTTTAGCTAAGCCTGATGTCATTCAAGATCACATGAAGCTGGTATCCTCATCGACCCAAATCATGTTTAGGTTCTGGTGTGAGCATTTGAAAGCCTGGCTATAATTAATGTGAAACAGCAAGGATTGAGCTGCCCCTTTTCCTGCCAGATTGAATGTTTACTTTTAAATGTAATCATCATGCCATCTGTGGTATAACAGCATTGGTACAAGCCTTTTCTGTTCACTCAATTGATTTCAAAATGGTAAATGGTTTGTAAAATCTGTCTGGACTGACTTTTATTGCAATATCATTTACCAATGGGAAACTTCTCCCCTTTAAAAATACTTTATTGATTTTTGTCGCATCTTCAGACATGCACTTTTTGACAAATCTGATAAGAACAGGTGGTAATAGATACTTATTTATGTATATTATGAATTTTTAAGTGGTGCTGTGTAATTCAAAAGTGATAATTTTCCAAGGAAAGAAAGCTTCCGATCTTCAGCACCAATTTTGCAAAAAAACATTTAAAATTCACACATTGGTGGTAAATGTAATTGTTTTTCATGTCTATTTTTGAGAGATCGTTGCACAAGTGAGGGATTACGATGTGCATTCCTTCTCAGACGAAGGCACTCGTTTGCTAATAAAATTAGGCCATGAGCGCAAAGTACTCCGCAGCCAGATGTTCATCGAAATATGACAGGACAAAGCTTGGCGATCAATGAGGCGGGCGACACGGTCTCGCTCTGCTCCTCAAAGTCGGAATACGGCTCGGGGACTATGAAATCGGTTTTCAAAACATTTCTTCACAATTTGTCATGTTCATGTGATATGTCTTTGAATGTAATTTGTTTGTTCAGAACTAACCGGCATTGGCCGGTTGGATCCCGGCGACGCAAACCCATTTGAGATGGGCAGACAGTTGGCCTTCACCTTGACCGATGGCTGACCCACTATCTCGGGGGCCATTACTGCAGTGTGACGTCACATCGTGGAATTTTACCGGATCAACTTTCCTTTAAATACTAGTTTATCTTCAATATAAGCACACCAAAATATGCACAGTTAACTCACCTTCGACAACACCACACAAGAAGTTGCCATTCAGACAATTCAAGTCTGAATCTGTCGCTTCTGGAATCATGTTTATGATTCTTGATATGTCAATATTTATCGTCGAAATTCTCTTCGACGAAAAAGCCAAATTTGCAGTTTTTCTTGTGAAAATAGAAGAATGTGCAAATGAAATCCTTAAGAATAATGAATACAGTTCACAATTGTGATGTTTAAAGGTATTCTAGACGAATATTAATGTGTATTTTAACATTTTCATGGCTCCACCTTTTCACTTCTCTCACGAATTTCAGCAATCTGGCAAATCCAGGCGCAACTCTCAGGCAATCGTCCGAAGCGTTTGAGAGACACGCGTTCTGATTGGCTCTTAATATTTTCTCTGTCCAATCAAAGACCTTGTCTGGAATGACTGCCACAAGCCCGGCTCTGACTGGTCAAGAACCAGTCAGTACTGGTTTGCAGTGGATGGTCGGCAATCATCGGAAAAGGGTAATCAAATCGGCTGAAATGAAAATGTCAGTTCTGAACCAGTATCAACATTAAAGGATCAGAATGTTTTCCCGCCAAAATATATTTAAGTCTCAAATGTTATGTCATCTTATCATTCATCATATGACATGTCAAGCTGAAAATCTGCATTCCAGATAGCTGACATGTATTTGAATAAGCAACAACATTAATAGAATCAGTTCAGACATAGAGAAAGTATAATATTTTCTCTATGGTTCAGATGAAGCTAGCCAAAGAACCAAGCCACCAGTTTCATGGTGCTATTGAGTGGCATTGGACATATCCATAACTCATCTCAGATAATTTCAGTCTCATTTTTATTCTGAGAAATGCACATTTTATCAATTGTCAAAGAAACCAATGTGTCACCTGCTGGGACAGTTAGCATGGTTAGGCCATAATTTTAACCCATTGAAAAATCCAGAACCTGATTTAGGAAAATATTCTATCTCCATTGGCATTGGTACCCTGATTTAGGACTGACTTAAATTTGAAATGAAATGACTGAAACAATGTTGAAAGTGATGTAAAAAAAAACAATAAAAAACCAAACCTATAGCATTTCCATTGGTCTATTTGTCTGCTGACATGTCAAACCTGCCTGCTCGTGGTACGTGTCAGCATTTTTCAATTCATATATTGCTGAAGGATTAATTTGCCGCCCGTTCATTCTCTGGGCCAGTCCAGTCCAGTTGCTTTTCACCTGGACCTTTCTAAGATATGCAAAGTAATCATGCACCTCCTATGAAAGACTGGGTGCCTTGAACATTCATTTCTACTGTATTCTTTGCTATTACAAAATCACAACTACAGGGTTCACACACATCAGTACTTCTGGAAATCAGGACTTTTCCCGACTTTTCACGCATGCCCATTTCCAAATCTGATAAAGAAAATTTTTATTAGTGCATCCGAACATATATATATAATATGTATATATATATTTTTTGGGGGAACATTTGTAAAATAATGACTTTTTTTACAGAAAACAAAGATGTCCACACTAGTCCATCCCTGTTTCATATGTGTAATGTATCCAAAAGAAAGAGAAAATGTGATTTTATTTAGTTTTGCATTGTAATCTTTTATAACTTTCCTGACTTTTTTAGGTCCGGATCATGAACCAACAAGATTCCTGACGGCGTGGGAACCCTGCAACTACCATGGGGTTCCAGTCCAACTGTAGCTTGTAACAAATGGCTCAAGGGCATATGCATTGAGATGTCTGATGTTGAAAACAAATGTCTGACATTGGCTGGCTTAATGTCAGACCTATTGTCTGATGTGGGTCAAAAACTTTTTGTGAACCCTGACAACCAAACCTTGAAGTTGCCATGCATGCCCAATATTTAGTTCATTGTTCATCAGATATGGCCTGCACAATAATACAAAGGTCAAGGTCACATCAAGGTCAAATATCTAAAAAAATGTGTATGGTGCTCAACATAGTGTTGATGTACAATATAAATGAAGTACTTTTTATTCACTTTTAATGGTTGTGAGATGTGCAATGTACACAAATTTTGAATTCAAAATCAATGTGTCAAGGTCAATGGTCACATGACTGAAAAAAGTATGATGAGGCACAGCTATGACCTAAGACATTTCTGTATACCAAGTTTTAATTTCCTCTTGTACGTGGTTGCTAAGATTTGCTCTGCACAACATTTGTGACCTTGTGGTAACTGCACTGAGGTCAATGGTGAAATCCATAAAATTTGAAGGAATCTGAATCTCCACATCTACCTCTCTATAAAATTTGAAACATATATCACAGGTAGTTTTGGAGAAGATTTTTTAAAGAAAATGTTGACAGAAGGATGGACAGACAGACAGACATTTTCCCCACTCCTAAAGCTCTGCAACTTCAAAGAAATCAGCAGAGTTAAAAAGTGAACAAATTTATGCTGTCCATTATGCAAGTTATGCATTTCAATATACACTGTTCCCTATCTATTTGTAAAGATGATAGATATCCTTTATTTTCTTACTATAACTACAGCGAATAATATAATATTTCACAAGCCTTTTGCTTCATTAAATGCTATATGATATAGATGAGGTACTATTAATCAATACATACATTTATACTGCCAAAACAAATACAATTGTTGTGATACAAACTGTTGCATAACAAAAATGAAAATTTTCAACTATCTAATAAAGCTCCCACAACCAGGTCAACATTCTCATCATGCTCCTTTAATTTGACCTCTATGACCTCTGGACTCACATGGGGTAGCACAGCCAATACCATGGCAACTTTGTCTCTGACTCCACATGCTAGGTTTATTTTGTGTGATGATTTTTTTGAGATCATAGATATAGGAGGAGGTGTTTGGTGAGGAGATAGTGGTGTCGCTGGTTTAGTCCTCCTGCTGCGAGCTATATTATACAGATTTGGAAGTTCCCAGTCAGGCTCAATATCCTGGTGGTCTGTGAAGTTAACTGGTCCTGCCCTGGAGTTATCACTCTCATTTATCATATCCTCATCTTTCATGCTAACAGTTTCAGTCTGTAAAGGCTTCTTTATTTTATCACTTTCCTCAACATTATTACAAACTTTGATTGAATAACTAGATTTTGGAGAGAATCTTAATTTAACTTTGGGAGTATATTTTGATGAGGTACTATTGATCAATTTATCTTCTTCATCGTAAATATTGTCAATCTCAGATAGCTCTTCGCTAGATGAATCATCTAATGAAGCAAAAATATTCCTCTTTGGCGTGGATTGGTTGGTTTCGGTGTGACTTGTTCTTACAAAACTTCTGGGCTCATCTTTTATCAAGTCATTTGCCTTTTTGCTGGCTTTGTTAAGAAATTTTCCATTTTTCTCAATTTTGATTTTATGTTTAGATGTATCATGTTCCAATCCTCCTGCAGTTTCTTCACGCTTTTGTACTGGGTATATAGATGTATCTCCAACAAATGAGGATGATGGTTTTTCACTTGACAAACTCCACCCCTTATAACTAGTGCCTGGAGTGGGTTGGTTGTTTTGATCTGGGTAAGTCTGCCTGGGAATATTTGTACCATAGTTCTTCCCTTTTGCCTCTGTGGGGGTGATTCCAGGTTCTTGCCACCTGGACTGGCCATTCACAGACCTTGTCTTGTGGCATCTTTCACTCATTGAAAAATCAACCTTGGGATATTCACACCTTTTCTCTGTATGGGGTACATATGTATGTGATAGAGCACGTCTGGATTTATCCCGGTAGCTTCTGACATCTGAGTGTCTCTCATTAGGCGTAGAGTCAGTTCCCCAGTCCTCCTCATCCTCAGAGTCTGACCCATTGACAGCCATGATGATGGGTAACTCTCCCCTTCCTAAGGCTTGTTTACACCTAGGTTTGTAACTAGTTTGGCCAGTCATGTGACAGGGCATGGCAGCACTAGAGTGGTACTGACCCAGAGGGACGGCCAGATGGTGACGCTTATACGCAGCACAACTTGCGATAACTTCTTCTCTCAAAGATCTCCTGTGACCAGCTATAGTGTTGTCTTCTGATGTGCTATGAACTGCATGCTCAGAATGGGATTTATCATTACACTCATGAGACACTCTTTGATGTAAATTTCTGTTATGCATTGGTTGACCCAGTTTGAGGTTAGGCTTGTCATGTTGTGTTTGTGTTTTTCTTACTTTAGCAATGGGTGGTTGAAGTATCTCACTGTCTTGTGTGATATCTACAGTTCTTTCACCCTTCTTTGTGTTGTTATTATGCCAAGTCCTTTTTTTGGTACAGTTCTCTCTCGCTCTGGTCGCATTTGAGGGACGCTTTGTAGAACATGCAATCAAGTTTATGTCGAGATCCTTCCCCAGCAAATCATAAAATTCACCATTCTCCAACCTGAAGTTTAATGAATCCATACATTAAAAAGTAAGATTACATTTCAAAGTTTATTTGATCAAATGAAAGACCTTAGTCTATGAAGACCTTAGTCTAATGTTTCCTATTAACAAATGGCAAGGTGACAAACGTAATGTACAAAATATGAACTTTTCTCTGACAACCTCTAAGCTTAGTACTATGAAATTTGATGGACATATTTTTCAGGTAAATTCTTTGGAGTTCTTTTTGCACACTGCTTCCTCAAAGCTGTTTTGTACTATATTTTGGTGAGCAAAAAAAAAAGTTCCTACGTGACTGTACAAAATGGAAAAGGCAAAATAGCAAAGCGGAATCGGCCTTTGAATGCCAACTGACCTCTTTTGTAGCTCTGCTGCCATAGTGGCCAGAAGATTTACAGTCGCTCTGATGTCCACAGTTTGAATAAGATCAAAATCCGGACTTCTATCAATCTCCTCCAGTTTGTTCTAAAACAGCAAATAATTGCAAGTGTGTAGTCATCAAACCATTATATATTTCTATCCAATAAACACTCTGAATTATTCATGGCAAAAGACTATATATCTTATTGCATCTGTATTCACAAAGAACTTAATATTTTGAGCCAAGTATGAATTGAAGATTTTTTATTGTTTAACTACTCATAAAAAAATCCCCTTCATAACTGCCAAGATGTCACTCTTAGAAAGTATTTTGGAACACAACTTTTAGTTATTTAGTTATTTTTTAAGTTATTTAGGATGTCATAATCATTTTTTAAATGGCTGGATCTTGTAGTGCCCTGCACCCACTGGAAATCAGTAGGAGACAGGGCTTTCTCAGTTGCTTGACTATGAGATATATTGAAATGTCAATGTTACTGCCCACAGTTTGAAATAATATATCAAAAATTTACTTGAAGTATGAAATGTACACCTTAAGGAGAAACATTTCAAATCTGTTTCTGTAATTGAAACAAGTTTCTAACATATTACAATTTTTTTTTTACAATATATGTATTTGGGGATAATGACAGTTCAAATTAACTAACAAATTCATTTGGGCCAGCTATGGATGGTCTAACAGTTTAAATGCCCCTCAGGCTTTGGGAACTAATAAAATAAAACCCAAAATTTAATTTCTTTGTTTATGATACTTATTCTTTTGAAACAAGATTACTTTTTCAGCAAGCTAAAATGATGACAATGAACACAGCTTATATTCCTCAACCAGCAGCAATTTATCCCATGGTCTTACTTTGTCTGTGGCTATTTTTCGCTCGTGATTGTTTTGCCTTTAGGGCTAGATGTTCGAGGTTTTGACTGATTAAGCTGTAAGTCTATGGAGCATACCCCGATTATCGGTCCATGGCGGCCATGTTTTGGCTCAATAATTCTGCTTACACCGTCAGATGTCGCTTTTGTTTGAGAACTGATTTGTGAGTGCGTGGTAGAGTAAGAAGATTTTCGTTGGATTTTGCCTTGGGATTTTGCAAACTTACGCGAGCTTGATTTTTTAAAATCAACACTTGTTAGCATTCATGATAGTAGGTCAGCAGGCCAGTAATCTGTTATTTGGCAGTTTACATTATATTTTGAACTAAAACAAGTGTTAAGATATTGAAAAAGCAGTTGGGGTTATTTTGAAGTCACCTTGAAAGAAAAGGTCAAAAGCCATGTTTAAGATGATCAAATGTGGGCCTTTATGATTCAAACGGGCGTGAGAAAGCCACTAAAATAGGTGATAACATACAGCAAACTAGCAAATGTTGTTGGGAACAATTTCAAGCCAGTGACTTTGAAACATAAGCCAAGGTCATGATTGAGGTAATCGTAGTTATGCCTTCATGGGATGCATGTGTGGTAAAAGTCTAGATCCCCTATCTCAAAATAGCTGATAAGATATTGCAAAATGTTGTAGTTTTTGTTGACAGATGCACACAAAGACCCACGCACATACGGACAAAGCCCAATACCATAGATTGTGTCCCTCTTGGGCAGCAGAAAATAACTATGCATCATAACCATATAGGTCCTAAAATATAGAGATAGACGGATGGATGCGAACTATGCATCATAACGATATAGGTCCTAAAATATAGAGATAGACAATATAGAGATAGACGGATGGATGCGAACTATGCATCATAACCATATAGGTCCCAAAATATAGAGATAGACGGATGGATGCGAACTATGCATCATAACCATATAGGTCCTAAAATATAGAGATAGACGGATGGATGCGAACTATGCATCATAACAACATAGGTCCTAAAATATAGAGATAGACGGATGGATGCGAACTATGCATCATAACCATATAGGTCCTAAAATATAGAGATAGACGGATGGATGCGAACTATGCATCATCACCATATAGGTCCTAAAATATAGAGATAGACGGATGGATGCGAACTATACATCATAACAACATAGGTCCTAAAATATAGAGATAGACGGATGGATGCGAACTATGCATCATAACCATATAGGTCCTAAAATATAGAGATAGACGGATGGATGCGAACTATGCATCATAACCATATAGGTCCTAAAATATAGAGATAGACGGATGGATGCGAACTATGCATCATAACCATATAGGTCCTAAAATATAGAGATAGACGGATGGATGCGAACTATGCATCATAACCATATAGGTCCTAAAATATAGAGATAGACGGATGGATGCGAACTATGCATCATAACCATATAGGTCCTAAAATATAGAGATAGACGGATGGATGCGAACTATGCATCATAACAACATAGGTCCTAAAATATAGAGATAGACGGATGGATGCGAACTATACATCATAACCATATAGGTCCTAAAATATAGAGATAGACGGATGGATGCGAACTATGCATCATAACCATATAGGTCCTAAAATATAGAGATAGACGGATGGATGCGAACTATACATCATAACAACATAGGTCCTAAAATATAGAGATAGACGGATGGATGCGAACTATGCATCATAACCATATAGGTCCTAAAATATAGAGATAGACGGATGGATGCGAACTATGCATCATAACCATATAGGTCCTAAAATATAGAGATAGACGGATGGATGCGAACTATACATCATAACAACATAGGTCCTAAAATATAGAGATAGACGGATGGATGCGAACTATGCATCATAACAACATAGGTCCTAAAATATAGAGATAGACGGATGGATGCGAACTATACATCATAACCATATAGGTCCTAAAATATAGAGATAGACGGATGGATGCGAACTATACATCATAACAACATAGGTCCTAAAATATAGAGATAGACGGATGGATGCGTACTATGCATCATAACCATATAGGTCCTAAAATATAGAGATAGACGGATGGATGCGAACTATGCATCATAACCATATAGGTCCTAAAATATAGAGATAGACGGATGGATGCGAACTATGCATCATAACCATATAGGTCCTAAAATATAGAGATAGACGGATGGATGCGAACTATGCATCATAACCATATAGGTCCTAAAATATAGAGATAGACGGATGGATGCGAACTATGCATCATAACCATATAGGTCCTAAAATATAGAGATAGACGGATGGATGCGAACTATGCATCATAACAACATAGGTCCTAAAATATAGAGATAGACGGATGGATGCGAACTATACATCATAACCATATAGGTCCTAAAATATAGAGATAGACGGATGGATGCGAACTATGCATCATAACCATATAGGTCCTAAAATATAGAGATAGACGGATGGATGCGAACTATACATCATAACAACATAGGTCCTAAAATATAGAGATAGACGGATGGATGCGAACTATGCATCATAACCATATAGGTCCTAAAATATAGAGATAGACGGATGGATGCGAACTATGCATCATAACCATATAGGTCCTAAAATATAGAGATAGACGGATGGATGCGAACTATACATCATAACAACATAGGTCCTAAAATATAGAGATAGACGGATGGATGCGAACTATGCATCATAACAACATAGGTCCTAAAATATAGAGATAGACGGATGGATGCGAACTATACATCATAACCATATAGGTCCTAAAATATAGAGATAGACGGATGGATGCGAACTATACATCATAACAACATAGGTCCTAAAATATAGAGATAGACGGATGGATGCGAACTATGCATCATAACCATATAGGTCCTAAAATATAGAGATAGACGGATGGATGCAAACTATGCATCATAACAACATAGGTCCTAAAATATAGAGATAGACGGATGGATGCGAACTATACATCATAACCATATAGGTCCTAAAATATAGAGATAGACGGATGGATGCGAACTATACATCATAACAACATAGGTCCTAAAATATAGAGATAGACGGATGGATGCGAACTATGCATCATAACCATATAGGTCCTAAAATATAGAGATAGACGGATGGATGCGAACTATACATCATAACAACATAGGTCCTAAAATATAGAGATAGACGGATGGATGCGAACTATGCATCATAACAACATAGGTCCTAAAATATAGAGATAGACGGATGGATGCGAACTATACATCATAACAACATAGGTCCTAAAATATAGAGATAGACGGATGGATGCGAACTATGCATCATAACCATATAGGTCCTAAAATATAGAGATAGACGGATGGATGCGAACTATACATCATAACAACATAGGTCCTAAAATATAGAGATAGACGGATGGATGCGAACTATGCATCATAACAACATAGGTCCTAAAATATAGAGATAGACGGATGGATGCGAACTATGCATCTTAACAACATAGGTCCTAAAATATAGAGATAGACGGATGGATGCGAACTATGCATCATAACCATATAGGTCCTAAAATATAGAGATAGACGGATGGATGCGAACTATACATCATAACAACATAGGTCCTAAAATATAGAGATAGACGGATGGATGCTAACTATGCATCATAACCATATAGGTCCCAAAATATAGAGATAGACGGATGGATGCGAACTATGCATCATAACAACATAGGTCCTAAAATATAGAGATAGACGGATGGATGCGAACTATGCATCATAACCATATAGGTCCTAAAATATAGAGATAGACGGATGGATGCGAACTATACATCATAACAACATAGGTCCTAAAATATAGAGATAGACGGATGGATGCTAACTATGCATCATAACCATATAGGTCCCAAAATATAGAGATAGACGGATGGATGCGAACTATGCATCATAACCATATAGGTCCTAAAATATAGAGATAGACGGATGGATGGACGAACAGACTGACAGAGTGTTTACAAAGAGGCACTGGAAGATAGTCTTCACATGTTCAGTGATACCTCCAAATTACATTTCACGTGCTAACCTTCAATTGGCTGACAGTGGGCCAGCCGCATTTGAGTATTGCCCCACATCCATCTTGGCACTTGACCATGTAATCTTTTGCATCACCTTCCACCAGATACTTGAGACTCATATCTGTGTCCACGGCAAGGAACTTGTTCTTCAAATCCAGCATCTTTTGCTTCTGCCTCATGTAACGACCATCCAGAAGACTTCGAGCCAAATCATCTGCCACACAAAATAAGTAATTTGTGAAACAATACATTGCCGATTATTTTGAATTTGAAAAAAATAAAAAAATAAAAAAATAAAGTAATGCAAGATAAAGTAAAAGAGCAAAGCTCACATGTTGACCATCATGGTGGCAAAGTCAAACCATCAAGTATTGTGGAGAAACAAAATTGCAATGTCTCACTTCCCCCTACAGGGTGGGTCAACAAAATAATATTCTGGGCCATTATATAATTCTGTGATTTGTGTTTTTTCCCTTCTATTGCCTCAGTCATATATTACCCTTTTACAGATAGCTGCCTTCTTGGTAATAGTCAGATGGTTGCCCTCTACCTCCTAACTGTCAGACGGTTACCCTCTACCTCCTAACTGTCAGATGGTAGCCCTCTACCTCCTAACTGTCAGATGGTTGCCCTCTACCTCCTAACTGTCAGATGGTTGCCCTCTACCTCCTAACTGTCAGATGGTTGCCCTCTACCTCCTAACTGTCAGATGGTTGCCCTCTACCTCCTAACTGTCAGATGGTTGCCCTCTACCTCCTAACTGTCAGATGGTTGCCTTCTACCTCCTAACTGTCAGATGGTTGCCTTCTACCTCCTAACTATCAGATGGTTGTCCTCTACCTCCTAACTGTCAGATGGTAGCCCTCTACCTCCTAACTGTCAGATGGTTGCCCTCTACCTCCTAACTGTCAGACGGTTACCCTCTACTTCCTAAATGTCAGATGGTTGCCCTCTACCTCCTGTCAGACGGTTGCCTTCTACCTCCTAACTATCAGACGGTTGCCCACTACCTCCTAACTGTCAGATGGTTGCCTTCTACCTCCTAACTGTCAGATGGTTGCCCTCTACCTCCTAACTGTCAGACGGTTACCCTCTACCTCCTAACTGTCAGACGGTTACTCTCTACCTCCTAACTGTCAGACGGTTACCCTCTACCTCCTAACTGTCAGACGGTTACTCTCTACCTCCTAACTGTCAGACGGTTACCCTCTACCTCCTAACTGTCAGATGGTTGCCCTCTACCTCCTAACTATCAGACAGTTGCCCTCTACCTCCTAACTATCAGACGGTTTCCCACTACCTCCTAACTGTCAGATGGTTGCCTCTACCTCCTAACTGTCAGATTGTTGCCCTCTACCTCCTAACTGTCAGATGGTAGCCCTCTATCTCCTAACTGTCAGATGGTTGCCTTCTACCTCCTAACTGTCAGATGGTTGCCTTCTACCTCCTGACTATCAGATGGTTGCCCTCTACCTCCTAACTGTCAGACGTTTGCCCTCTACCTCCTAACTATCAGATGGTTGCCCTCTACCTCCTAACTGTCCGATGGTTACCCTCTACCTCCTAACTGTCAGATGGTTACCCTCTACCTCCTAACTGTCAGATGGTTGCCTTCTACCTCCTAACTGTCAGATGGTTGCCCTCTACCTCCTAACTGTCAGATGGTTACCCTCTACCTCCTAACTGTCAGATGGTTGCCCTCTACCTCCTAACTGTCAGATGGTTGCCCTCTACCTCCTAACTGTCAGATGGTTACCCTCTACCTCCTAACTGTCAGATGGTTGCCCTCTACCTCCTAACTGTCAGATGGTTGCCTTCTACCTCCTGACTATCAGATGGTTGCCCTCTACCTCCTAACTGTCAGACGTTTGCCCTCTACCTCCTAACTGTCAGACGTTTGCCCTCTACCTCCTAACTATCAGACGATTACCCTCTACATCCTAACTGTCAGACAGTTACCCTCTACCTCCTAGCTGTCAGACGGTTACCCTCTACCTCCTAACTGTCAGACGGTTACCCTCTACCTCCTAACTGTCAGACGGTTACTCTCTACCTCCTAACTGTCAGACGGTTACCCTCTACCTCCTAACTGTCAGATGGTTGCCCTCTACCTCCTAACTATCAGACAGTTGCCCTCTACCTCCTAACTGTCAGACAGTTGCCCTCTACCTCCTAACTGTCAGATGGTTGCCCTCTACCTCCTAACTGTCAGATGGTTGCCCTCTACCTCCTAACTGTCAGATGGTTGCCCTCTACCTCCTAACTGTCAGACAGTTACCCTCTATCTCCTAACTGTCAGATGGTTGCCCTCTACCTCCTGTCAGACAGTTGCCTTCTACCTCCTAACTGTCAGATGGTAGCCCTCTACCTCCTAACTGTCAGATGGTCGCCCTCTACCTCCTAACTGTCAGATGGTTGCCCTCTACCTCCTAACTGTCAGATGGTTGCCCTCTACCTCCTGTCAGACAGTTACCCTCTACCTCCTAACTGTCAGATGGTTGCCCTCTACCTAACTCTCAGATGGTTGCCTTCTACCTCCTAACTGTCAGATGGTTACCCTCTACCTCCTAACTGTCAGATGGTTGCCCTCTACCTCCTAACTGTCAGATGGTTGCCCTCTACCTTCTTACTGTCAGACAGTTACCCTCTACCTCCTAGCTGTCAGATGGTTGCCCTCTACCTCCTAACTGTCAGATGGTTGCCCTCTACCTCCTAACTGTCAGATGGTTGCCCTCTACCTCCTAACTGTCAGATGGTTGCCCTCTACCTCCTAACTGTCAGATGGTTGCCCTCTACCTCCTAACTGTCAGAGGGTTGCCCTCTACCTCCTAACTGTCAGAGGGTTGCCCTCTACCTCCTAACTGTCAGATGGTTGCCCTCTACCTCCTGTCAGACAGTTGCCCTCTACCTCCTAACTGTCAGATGGTTGCCCTCTACTTCCTAACTGTCAGATGGTTACCCTCTACCTCCTGTCAGACGGTTGCCCTTTATCTGCTCATATATCTGATTATCATCTTGGTAAGTCAGAAAACAAACTAAGAATAACCCTAACAGGAACGGCAAGACTTCCATGTCCCGTGACTAAAAGAGGACCCTGCGAATTTTTATATATATTTAATATGTGGTTTTTATTTTGACATTTTATATATTTTTGCTAAAGGAGGCCAGTTTCTTCAGTTAAATGCCAAGTTAGACTCATATATACCTATACGTTTCCTCTCTATTACAAGTGGTAGATGGACAAGTATGTCTCCACATCTCCACACCCACACATAATCTCCCACTGGTAGCTTTTTTGTGCGATATCGCAGCGCACTCTGGTCTAGTATTCTGCATAACTGCAAAAAATTGACATTGATACAAGTTCTCCGAATCTTTAATAGCAAAAAGCAAGGCTTCGAAAGTAAACTCAATGATCTTGTTCAAAGCTTGTCTCACGTTATTTATGTGACTGTAATAATTTCATAAATTTGATCCAGTGATCTTTAAAGCTCTTCCGTCATTTTGTAATTTGTGACCCTGGTGAAATTTATAAGCAAATTTGTATATATAGATATAGTTCATTTTTACAGTAGATGTTAAGGAATTTTATATATTTTTGTTTAAGGAGGCCAGTTTCTTCAGTTAAAACTAGATGATCTGGTACATTTTAAATATTGGAGGTATTTATATAGAATTTTGATTGAATACAGGAAGACACTGAGCAGGGGCACTCACCTCACCGAGGCCAACCCTATCACCTCCCCACTCCTGAATGTCCACCAATAATATAAGCCTGGAAGACACTGAGCAGGGGCACTTACCTCACCGAGGCCAACCCTATCACCTCCCCACTCCTGAATGTCCACCAATAATATAAGCCTGGAAGACACTGAGCAGGGGCACTTACCTCACCGAGGCCAACCCTATCACCTCCCCACTCCTGAATGTCCACCAATAATATAAGCCTGGAAGACACTGAGCAGGGGCACTTACCTCACCGAGGCCAACCCTATCACCTCCCCACTCCTGAATGTCCACCAATAATATAAGCCTGGAAGACACTGAGCAGGGGCACTTACCTCACCGAGGCCAATCCTATCACCTCCCCACTCCTGAATGTCCACCAATAATATAAGCCTGGAAGACACTGAGCAGGGGCACTTACCTGACCGAGGCCAACCCTATCACCTCCCCACTCCTGAATGTCCACCAATAATATAAGCCTGGAAGACACTGAGCAGGGGCACTTACCTGACCGAGGCCAACCTTATCACCTCCCCACTCCTGAATGTCCACCAATAATATAAGCCTGGAAGACACTGAGCAGGGGCACTTACCTCACCGAGGCCAATCCTATCACCTCCCCACTCCTGAATGTCCACCAATAATATAAGCCTGGAAGACACTGAGCAGGGGCACTTACCTCACCGAGGCCAACCCTATCACCTCCCCACTCCTGAATGTCCACCAATAATATAAGCCTGGAAGACACTGAGCAGGGGCACTTACCTGACCGAGGCCAACCCTATCACCTCCCCACTCCTGAATGTCCACCAATAATATAAGCCTGGAAGACACTGAGCAGGGGCACTTACCTGACCGAGGCCAACCCTATCACCTCCCCACTCCTGAATGTCCACCAATAATATAAGCCTGGAAGACACTGAGCAGGGGCACTTACCTGACCGAGGCCAACCCTATCACCTCCCCACTCCTGAATGTCCACCAATAATATAAGCCTGGAAGACACTGAGCAGGGGCACTTACCTGACCGAGGCCAACCTTATCACCTCCCCACTCCTGAATGTCCACCAATAATATAAGCCTGGAAGACACTGAGCAGGGGCACTTACCTGACCGAGGCCAACCTTATCACCTCCCCACTCCTGAATGTCCACCAATAATATAAGCCTGGAAGACACTGAGCAGGGGCACTTACCTGACCGAGGCCAACCCTATCACCTCCCCACTCCTGAATGTCCACCAATAATATAAGCCTGGAAGACACTGAGCAGGGGCACTTACCTCACCGAGGCCAACCCTATCACCTCCCCACTCCTGAATGTCCACCAATAATATAAGCCAGGAAGACACTGAGCAGGGGCACTTACCTCACCGAGGCCAACCCTATCACCTCCCCACTCCTGAATGTCCACCAATAATATAAGCCTGGAAGACACTGAGCAGGGGCACTTACCTCACCGAGGCCAACCCTATCACCTCCCCACTCCTGAATGTCCACCAATAATATAAGCCTGGAAGACACTGAGCAGGGGCACTTACCTGACCGAGGCCAACCCTATCACCTCCCCACTCCTGAATGTCCACCAATAATATAAGCCTGGAAGACACTGAGCAGGGGCACTTACCTGACCGAGGCCAACCTTATCACCTCCCCACTCCTGAATGTCCACCAATAATATAAGCCTGGAAGACACTGAGCAGGGGCACTTACCTGACCGAGGCCAACCCTATCACCTCCCCACTCCTGAATGTCCACCAATAATATAAGCCTGGAAGACACTGAGCAGGGGCACTTACCTCACCGAGGCCAACCCTATCACCTCCCCACTCCTGAATGTCCACCAATAATATAAGCCAGGAAGACACTGAGCAGGGGCACTTACCTGACCGAGGCCAACCCTATCACCTCCCCACTCCTGAATGTCCACCAATAATATAAGCCTGGAAGACACTGAGCAGGGGCACTTACCTGACCGAGGCCAACCCTATCACCTCCCCACTCCTGAATGTCCACCAATAATATAAGCCTGGAAGACACTGA
Source organism: Amphiduros pacificus (assembly GCA_949316495.1). Taxonomy (NCBI): domain Eukaryota; kingdom Metazoa; phylum Annelida; class Polychaeta; order Phyllodocida; family Hesionidae; genus Amphiduros; species Amphiduros pacificus. Next base: position 76,919,023 of record OX439000.1, on the reverse strand, counting down.
GCAGGGGCACTTACCTCACCGAGGCCAACCCTATCACCTCCCCACTCCTGAATGTCCACCAATAATATAAGCCTGGAAGACACTGAGCAGGGGCACTTACCTCACCGAGGCCAACCCTATCACCTCCCCACTCCTGAATGTCCACCAATAATATAAGCCTGGAAGACACTGAGCAGGGGCACTTACCTCACCGAGGCCAACCCTATCACCTCCCCACTCCTGAATGTCCACCAATAATATAAGCCAGGAAGACACTGAGCAGGGGCACTTACCTGACCGAGGCCAACCCTATCACCTCCCCACTCCTGAATGTCCACCAATAATATAAGCCTGGAAGACACAGTGACAGATGCTAGTACTGTATATAACCCAATTTCAATCTGATTCACATGAACTTGAACTAAGATGATTATTCAATGATTATTAAAGGGCATTTTGGGGGAGTAAATATGGGCTAAACTTACCCATCAGTGCCATCGTCATTGGTGTACAGAGCTTGGTCCTGTGAGGTCAGCTTTTCTTCAGTCTCAAGCGATTCTTTTTTCATTTGCCCCTGCAGAGTCTGTTGTGCCTTTTGTACAGATTCCTCATTCTGAAGTTTGAGGCCCACCCGTTCTGTAACATGGGTGGGCATATCAATACAGTATAAATCTTTTTTTTTTCTTATTATCAAATCTTGTCTTTCACATTGGTTAATACTGATATGGAAGCAATCTTATTGCATAACGATCACTGGCATATCAGAAGTCTTCATCAATCCATTTGAATAAACTGACCTGCAAGTTTCTGCCCTATTAAGTAGCCTTCAGGAAGTAATTCATATACTGGCTCCTTCTTTTGGGATCTTTTCTTCACAAGATTTCGTGTTGCAAGAACATTGAGCCTCCACCAAGCGGGACATAATACTGAAGTCGAGGGTATATATCATGTTCATAATGCATGTATTTTTTCACTCAATTATTTTTTTCATTTTCTTGACTTCTAAATACAATAACTATTCTATATTTTTCTTATAAAAAGCTAAAGAAGAATCTGAAAATACCAATATAAGCCAAAATCTTGATTAATAATTCTTAAAATTTTAAAACAGAATCAAATTCTTTATCATCAATATAATGTCTGGTTTAGCATTAGACTGACAACTTGCAGCTTAAAAGTCTGACCTGATTCTGCTTCAGCTTTAGGTCTAACAAAGACTTCCTCACTGAGGTCTTGGGCATAGTTCATCAGCATCTTCTCTGGTACTAGCACCTTGCCTGTATTCCTATAACATTATCCACAAATATTCACTCTCAGAGGATTAAATTCATTGACTTGCTTAAGTGATGTAAACAAAAATAATTGTTCCGTGTAAATTTTAAACACAAATAAAACCTAAAAGGCTTAATAATGTGAAAACTTGTTTTTGTGTTGTCTCTATGTTGAATAATTATACAGTTGAATAATGCCAATCATAAGACAGTCTGGTCCTTACAAATTTCCATCCTTCTTGATCTCCTCAGTACATAGGAGCATTGCTACCATCAGAGCTCCAGCAGAACTTGTAAAACGGCCACCTGGTGGCGCCTTTATATCATACGTGACATCACGCTCAACAATTTGAAGTCTTGATTTTATTTCAGCTCCAATCTGCACAGAAATTCACAAATAAAGTCTTCAAATCTTCAAAGTATTAGGCGAGTTTCAAACATGTCCTATATCTGTCATAATACATTTTGCAATGAAAATATGGATATGCCCTTTGCCATTATCAATGATTAATTTCAGAGGTGAACTTACTCCTTCAAGCTGTGAGGCCTGCTTGGCTGTTTTGATGTGTTTCTCTGTTAATTCGAGGGAAACAATAGCCCTGGATGTCCATTCTGCTGCTGATTTTTGGTAATGTTTCTTTCTCTGCCATCTTTCATAGTCAATCAAGCTTCGCATGTATTTATACCGCTGAAAATTAATACAATTGGTATCAATTATTTTTACATGGCCTCAAATTACCTAAATCCATCTTGCTATCTATCTGATCATCAATATAAAATTGATTCTCCTGCTAAATCCCACTCTTTATTACAAAACAGTTTCTATATTTGTCTAGATTACCGTGACTTTAATGGTGTAGTACAAAGTAGAGATGTCAGATGAAGTTGATTCGTCACAATTTAGACTTACTTGACTAGCTATTCAAATTTAACTAAAAATAATAAAATGTATGTTACTGCTGAACACCGTCTACCATGCCATTGGGTTGACACGTTTTAAACCTGCCCCTGAGTTGTAATATTTGCTTCAGTTACTATCATACTGATTACTGGTGCAAGAGCAATTATTTGACTGTGCTATCCTACACATTTTGTTTGAACTGGTGCAATTTCATACTAAATGTATAATATTTACAGTCCAGAAAAAATAGCTAAAAAATAGGCTAGTCATTTAGGGGTTAACAATAACATGTCCACATATAATGAGTATATTCTTGTATAATGCACAACTGCCTTCGGCTGAGAAGGGATGCAATCTCTCACTTGTGCAGATATCTCAATGTTGTCGCTATCTATCACTCTTGGAGCTATATCTCACTTATTCAGGTATCTCTCGGTGTTGTAACTATCTCCCTTGTGCAGCTGTCTCTTACTGCTACAGCTATATCTCAATGTTGTAGCTATCATCATTAATCTGTCTCTAGCTTACTTATCCAGCTATACATCAATGTTGTAGTTATCATCATTAATCTGTCTCTAGCTTACTTATCCAGCTATATCTCAATGTTGTAGCCATCATCATGAATCTGTCTCTAGCTTACTTATCCAGCTATATCTCAATGTTGTAGCTATCATCATGCATCTGTCTCTAGCTTACTTATCCAGCTATACCTCAATGTTATAGTTATCATCATGAATCTGTCTCTAGCTTACTTATCCAGCTATACATCAATGTTGTAGTTATCATCATTAATCTGTCTCTAGCTTACTTATCCAGCTATACCTCAATGTTATAGTTATCATCATGCATCTGTCTCTAGCTTACTTATCCAGCTATATCTCACTGTTGTAGCTATCATCATGCATCTGTCTCTAGCTTACTTATCCAGCTATATCTCAATGTTGTAGCTATCATCATTAATCTGTCTCTAGCTTACTTATCCAGCTATACCTCAATGTTGTAGCTATCATCATGCATCTGTCTCTAACTTACTTATCCAGCTATATCTCAATGTTGTAGCTATCATCATGCATCTGTCTCTAGCTTACTTATCCAGCTATATCTCAATGTCGTAGTTATCATCATTAATCTGTCTCTAGCTTACTTATCCAGCTATACCTCAATGTTGTAGTTATCATCATGCATCTGTCTCTAGCTTACTTATCCAGCTATATCTCAATGTTGTAGCTATCATCATGCATCTGTCTCTAGCTTACTTATCAAGCTATATCTCACTGTTGTAGCTATCATCATGCATCTGTCTCTAGCTTACTTATCAAGCTATATCTCACTGTTGTAGCTATCATCATGCATCTGTCTCTAGCTTACTTATCCAGCTATATCTCACTGTTGTAGCTATCATCTTGCATCTGTCTCTAGCTTACTTATCAAGCTATATCTCAATGTTGTAGATATCTCACATATGCAGCTTTTGTAGCTATCTCTCATTGTTGTATCAATCTCTCAGGGGCCCACCACTATATGGTATGCAAAAAGAGCCAATATGCACACTTTTCTGGCTGGCAGCTTGTAACTAATGCATTTCATTTCCAGCTGGTATGTTTACCAGCTGGGAACTTTTTTTGTATGAATCAGCTGGCTCAAAATACATTTGACATTTCTAAATGGTCTAGCTGACAGACTGATGAATTTAATTGGCTGGCTGGTAAAGTATTGAGATTTTAACACCAACTGGCAATTTCGCCATTGAAAACTGAAAAATAAAAAATAAATTATATTGTATGAACGCTATTTGACAAAGATTGTTCAAGCCTAATGATATTTCTACTATAATTATAAGTTTTAACATTTAATTATTTATTAAAGAAATTGGCTCATTACCAGCTGTTAAAAAAATTTGGCATTGACAAACATCCACAAACAAAGTTAACAGCTGTTAATTCCATACAAATTCTGAGCTGGTAAAAAATAACAGCTGACAGCTAAAATCCCAAAGTGTAGCTGGCTGGTATTTTAAAAAATATTTCCTTCTAGAAAATACTAAAAATGCATATTGGAAAAAAATTTGTTTAGCTGAGTGATATGTTGTTCGCAACATTCTATGACATACTCTGCCCAAGTTTCACATCTCTATCTCAATTTTTAACGAAGTTGGTAGTGGTGGGCCCCTGATCTCTCACTTGTGCAGCTATCTCTTGTAAGCTATCTCTCAATGTTGTGGCTATCTCATTATGCAGCTGTCTCGAGCTTACTTGTACAGCTATATCTCACAGTTGCAGCTACCCCTCACCATTGTCGCTATCTCTCATTTTTGCAACTATCTCTCACTGTTGTAGCTGTCTCAATTTTACAACAATCAGAGATAGCTAACTTGTGCAAGCTGTCTGACGTCATTACCATGATTACATTGGAACAAAGTTGCAGGCCAAGGGAATGCTACAAAATGATGTCATTAATTGAGCCAGAACAATGGGGATGTCAACATCCCTCCTGTCCGTTTCCAGAAGTGGACGTCAACGTCCATTAGGGGTTAATACTAAATACATTGCACTGGTGGATGCTCTTTTTTCAAAACGCGTCACACTTCCTCTTCGGTGACGTTCATGCTTATTTCATGTAGTATGTAATAGTATGCTTTTGCATATACACTATTGACATTGTCAGTACTGAGTATTTACTATTGACTTGCATGCTTGTGGTATAGCTAACGACCATAGGATTTGCGCAACCATAGGATTGGCTGATAATTATGAAATTGTCTTGTATACATAAAACAAATGGAACAATCAATTTTTTGGCATAGAAAAGTTGATTTAAATAGTATGAATAAATTGTTATAAAAATTGCACCCATTGACCCCCATTTTGTCACAATGTGCACGTGCAAATATATACATTTTGGCTTTGCTCGGTTAGTTCTTGGCTGATTTACATCATTGACCACTCAAAATTTAGCTTTTTTTGAGCTCTTCTCTTCAAAAATGTAAGTCTAATGTTAATTATTTATCTTATTAATGTTCATCTTTTCGCATAGAAGAAAGCTCAGTGCGCAAAGTCTATGATCGTATCATATGCGCAGACGTGACGTAAGAATTTTACATACGATGTTTGCTTTTTAGGATAAAGTAATGACAAGTTTTACTGATGGATATACCCCACTGTAGCTATTCATGTGATGTCAAGTTATTTATTTTAGACGAAGAACAAAATGGGTGGTCGTTAGCCCATAGAGAAAATATTTTCTCTATGGTTAGAGAATCTCAACTACAACCATAGCATAATCACTTATTTCATCTGCACATAGTTTCAACCAATCCTTTACATCACGATGTATCTTAGCTCACAGCCAGTAACAAATCAGGAAAAAACTAGTGCTAGTAGTAGAGGCAGAGGAAATCGAGGGAACACCAGAGGCAATAGGTCAACCAGAGGTGGCAGGGGTGAAAGAAGTGGCACAGTGACCAGATCTAGATCAGACTCAAATATATTCGGTCCCCTATCAGATGCATCTGAAACTGACACATGTGGCAAATGTGACCAAATATATACAGATCCTGATGAACCTATGATAGAATGCGACAGGTGTAAGAAATACATATGTCTAGCATGTACTAACATGAATCAGCAACAATATGATCTTTTTGGCTTAATGGGAACGAACATGCATTACTATTGCGATGAATGCGAGATCCATGCAATTACAGCAGTCAGAAACGACAAAGATATTGAAGAAAGATGCAAAAAATTCTGTGAGGGGATCGAAAACAGATTGCAGTCTGTAGAAAGCACCCTGGCCACTAAAGGTGACAAAGAGCAAGTAGATACTCTAGCAACAAAAGTAAAGACAGTCGAGGATAAAATGATCAGTATGGCACAGGATATCTCAAAATTGAATGGTAGGATATTGCTAGCTGGGTCAGAATCATCTGAAAAAACAAAAAGAGAAAAAAATATTGTTATTCGAGGAGTCTCTGAAAAAAAAGAAGTACAAGACCATGATATTATCAAAGAAATTTTCAAAGAAATCAAATGTGAAAATGTTACTTAGACCAAAGTCGAAAGACTAGGTCCCAAAAGAGATAATACCCCCCCAGCTGGCAACGATCCTGCTAATGAGAGATCAGGTAGCCGAGAGCAGTGAAGATGGCGATGAAGGTCAGCAGCAAAACCAGACAAATAACCAAAACACCGCAAATGTAAAGAAAATCAGATACCGTCCTGTCAGAGTTATCCTACAGGAAGTTGATCATAAGAAACAAATCCTACAGAATGCACCTAGCATTCGCAAATCCAAATCAACCAATTTTGACCCAACAGCCATCTTCATAGTCCCGACCAGACCAAGTTGGAAAGAGAGAATGACCTGAGACTCCGAAAGGAGTTGTCAAAAAAACGGGCGGCAGAACCCCATGCCAGATTCAAAATTCAGAAGGGAAAAATCATCAAAATGTAAATAATGCAAATCAATCCAAAAAGCATGCAGAGCACTGTATATATAGCACTAAAGGTTTTGATTACATCCCAATTAAGATATGCCAATTCAATGCACAATGTCTTCATACCAAATTTGCATGTCTATCATCATTCATTGAGGAAAACGAGCCAGATATAATTGCAATCACCGAAACACATTTCTGGGAAGCTATAGAGAACACTGAATTAGAACAATTCAGAAAAAACTGGCTATGTAATTTTCAGAAAAGATAGGAAACTAGAACTATACACTGAAGGCACTTACGTAAGAGCAGATAGAGGAGGTATCCTACTATTAGTCAAGCAGCATCTCAAACCAATTGAATGTGATAGAGAGACAAAAGCCGAACTCTTATGGGTGGAATTGAACCCAATAGATAAAATGAAATGGAAAATAGGGCTATGCTATAGGCCAGAGGACAAACAGCATATGTTAGAAAACATCACAACTTCCATGAACCATGAAATTGACACGCAAAATTGCATACTCCTTGGCGATTTCAATTTTAGAACTATTGACTGGGAAAAATCCGAACCACATGGTACTCTAGCAGAAACTTTTTTCAATGCATGCAATGATAATCTTCTCACTCAACTAGTTACCCAACCAACCAGAGGCAAAAATATACTAGATCTAGCACTCGTAGGTGACACCAGCACTATAATTGATTGTGAAGTAGGAGAGCACTTTTCATCTAGTGACCACAGAGTAGTCACTATTCATGCCAACATGCCCATCTCACGCTCAGAAACAGCACCAAGAAAGGTTTACCTGTATTCTCAGGCAGACTATGCAGCTCTTGGTCAAGAGTTAGGTGAGATAGATTGGGAAGCCAGACTGAGGTACAAGGATATGGAATCAAATTGGAGCATTTTTAAGGAAACTTATGAAGAGCTGATCGAGAAACATATCCCTAGTAAACTAGTTAAACCTGGTCAAAGACATCACCCACCATGGACCAGATACAAATCCATAAAGAAGGCTAAGCTAGCTAGAAGAAAGGCACAGGTTAGAGCCAATGTTTCAGAATTACATGCTGACCAAATTCTGTATGAAAATGAAATGCTCAAGGTTAAAGATACAATCAGAGAGGCTAAGAAACATTATGAAAATAAGCTTGTTGACAGAATCAGTGATCAGCCAAAACTATTTTGGAATTATACCAGACACTTCACCAGAACTAGCAGCACAATAGATACACTAATATCTGATGGAAACAAAATTACTGATGATTCCCAAAAAGCTGAAATCCAAAATGATTTCTTTATATCAGTTCTGACAAAAGAACCTCCTATTGATACATCATTTCCATCCCAAAAAAATCCATCCAACACACTTTTTGACTTTGATATTGAGGCAAATGTGGTGAGAGAAAAATTGCTCAAACTGAAACCTGATAAGGCAAATGGGCCAGATAACATAAATGTCAACGTTTTGAGAAAATGTCCAAACTTTGACAAACCCTTATCACTTCTGTTCAAGCAATCTTTGAGATCTAGCCAAGTCCCCCAAGACTGGAGGGACGCTCACGTCACACCTTTGCACAAAAAGGGATCTCGGCAAATTTCAGGAAATTATAGGCCAGTGTCATTAACATCTCAGATTGTCAAACTCATGGAGAGGATAGTGTACGACAGAATTTATGCTCTGACCATTGAGAATAGATCAATCAGTTGCCACCAGCACGGCTTCCAGCAGGGATGCTCCTGTGTCACGCAACTGCTCGAGTGCCTTTTTGATTGGACTGAAAATCTTGATGATAAATGCAAAACAGATATAATTTATCTCGACTTTCAGAAGGCATTCGACAGTGTGCCTCACAGGCGTCTGATCTGGAAGCTTAGGCAGTCAGGTATTAGGGGAAAGATCTTGCAATGGATAGAGGGCTTTCTGACAGACAGAAGGCAGAGAGTTGTCCTAAGAGATGGGAAATCACAATGGAGACATGTTTATAGTGGGGTGCCCCAGGGATCCATCCTTGGACCGCTCCTTTTCTTGATCTACGTAAACGATATCCCAGAATATGTGAAATCTTCATGCAAAATGTTTGCTGACACTGCAAAACGATTTAAATTGCCTACAGTGTTGGGCCACGAATTGGTTGCTCACCTTCAATGCAAAAAAGTGTGTGTCTCTCAAAAATAGACAAAGGTTTGATTACCTATATACCTTGAATGGCACAAGGCTAGAACAAGTGGATCAACAAAAGGACCTGGGTGTGCTCATGTCAGATGACCTTTGTCCAACCAAACACATCTCTCAGTGCATAAAGAAGGCAAATCAGAGAATAGGCATGATTAGGAGATATTTCACTGACCTAACAAGCAAAAAGGTTAGCATATTATACAAATCCATAGTCAGACCTGTTTTGGAGTATGGGTCTCCAGCATGGAACCCATGGTATTTAAAAGATATACGAGCATTAGAAAAAGTTCAGGATAGGTGCTTAGGACTGATAAAGGGGGAGAAACCAGAGTTAGAATCACTTGAGAATAGGAGAAGGAAAGCAGACTTGCTAGAAACATTCAAAATGTTGAGAGGTTACTACAAAAATGATCCTCAAAAGTTCTTCTCTCTTTCTCACAGACAAACCAGAGGCCACTCTTACAAGCTTATTAAACAGCATGTGAGAACCGACATCCGGAAGTACTTCTTCTCAAACAGAGTGGTCAACGACTGGAATAGTCTCCCCGAAGAAGTCGTGAGCTCCAAAAACCTGGCGGTATTCAAAAGACAACTGAGATCCCTGCCGTTGGACTGAGGGGATTACACGACCAAGTGGGGAGTGCGCATGCGTAAGGAACAAGATGGCAGTGTTTTGAATTAGCTCCGTATTTTGTCGTGTATTTCGGCAATTTACTGGGCTCTGACGAATCAAATATCACTGCAGTGACTACCTACCTCAACCAAAGCACTCCTGGCTTTAAGTTCATGCTTTTAGCAACACTTTCACTGAACATATTCAGTATAAATTTCGATCAGTGAGGAGGGTTGGTAGGTACCGGTTAGTTTACCTGCCGGCCATCCACAGAAAATCAACAAAGAAAACAAGAAAATATCACTCAACTCTCTGAAAAAAAGGTGCAGATTTTCAATCAACGCAATTTTTTGATTGGAAATTCAACATTATCAATCAACGTAATCTTTTGATTGATAAGAAACACAAAAACTTCAACTGCTCCAATATCAACTGAAACTAATACAATTACTACAATATCAACGAAATTTTTTGATATTGAACAAACATAGTAATTGAATTTAAAGAGAACAAAAAGAACAACAACAAAATTGGAAAAACAACATTATCAATCAACGAAATCTTTTGATTGATAAGTAACACAAAAACTTCAACTGCTCCAATATCAACGAAATCTTTTGATATTGAGTCAAAAAGGCAGCTGAAACAGAAATACAAAAAATACTGAACAAAATATCAATTACTACAATATCAACGCAATCTTTTGATATTGAATTCAAATAGTAATTGAACTGAAACTAATACAATTACTACAATATCAACGAAATTTTTTGATATTGAACAAACATAGTAATTGAATTTAAAGAAAACAAAAAGAACAACAACAAAATTGGAAAAACAACATTATCAATCAACAAAATCTTTTGATTGATAAGTAACACAAAAACTTCAACTGCTCCAATATCAACGAAATCTTTTGATATTGAGTCAAAAGGGCAGCTGAACAGAAATACAAAAAATACTGAACAAAATATCAATTACCACAATATCAACGCAATCTTTTGATATTGAATTCAAATAGTAATTGAACTGAAACTAATACAATTACTACAATATCAAGTAATTTTTTGATATTGAACAAACACAGAAATTGAATTTAAAGAAAACAAAAAGAACCAAAAGAACATCAACGACAACAACAACTGAAACTATTACAATTACCACAATATCAACGTAATTTTCTGATATTGAACAAAGCAAAAAACAAAAACAAACGAAAAAAAAAACAAAAAAAAAACAAACAAACAAACAAAAACAAAAACAAAAAAAATAACAACAACAAAAATACAACAACATGAAATGTTTCCTCCCAAAACTGATTCTAAACTGTCTTGTCTGCATCTTGGTGGCAAGCATAACTCATGAAGGAAATTTTGGCAATACTTCCAACAAATCCAGAAGTACTGCATTGATAATGATTAATGACCTAATACACAAGCAATGTATGATTCAAAGAAACCCAGTACTGGGCATTGCCTTTCACAAAGCCAGCATGATATACAAGAAACAGAATTTCTGCTACTGGGATAAAGCAAATATGAAGGAAAGATGCAATAATCTTGTGTTGCTTTTCCTGTTATCCCTGCTACTATTATGTGGTGATGTTCACCCACATCCAGGGCCAGTTCAATTTCCTTGTGGAGTGTGTGAAAGACCAGTTGCCAAAAATCACAGAGCCATGCAGTGTGATGAATGTGACACATACGTACACATTAAATGTGATGGGCTCACAAATAAAGATTATGAGTTATTCAATAAACAAAGATGGCTGTCATGGGAGTGCTGGAAATGTCGCCTCCCTAATATTTCTGATGCCTTCTTTGTAAATGAACTTGAAACAAGTAATCTCTTTGAAACACTTAGTGATGAATGTATCACAAGTGAAAGAGCAGAAGATCAATCTGCAGGAAAAGCCACAAGACCAATGCAAGGTAGAAAAAAGCAAAAAATTCAAAAGCTTAAGGTTATGACAGTGAACTGTAGAGGCCTAATCTCAACCAAAAAACAATTAGAGCTACAGGAACTAATAACTGAGCATAATTACCCTGATATATTATGCATAACAGAATCCCACATTGACCACACTATTGCAGACAGTGTCATCCACCCTGATTATGATATAGGGAGAGAAGACAGATGCAAGGGTGGTGGTGGGGTACTGATTGGTATCCATAAAAGGTGGCTGTCAGACCCTAAGGAGGAGAGTCTAAAAACTGACTGTGAAATTGTATGGAGAAAACTTAACATATCTGGAACAAAACCACTGTTCATAGGATGTTACTATAGGCCGACAGACAGAAATATATCTAATGTCCATGAACTAAATGCATCTCTTGGAAAGATTCCCCAGTCTGACACAAATACCCCAAATATATTACTTACAGGGGATTTCAATGTACCAGATATCACATGGGAAAATATGTCCTATAAGTCAAGCCCTGCATATGGGATTGACCTAAATACAGCAATGGTTGAAACTTTTAATGAACATTGTCTCACACAAGTAAATCCACACCCAACCAGGGGAGGCAATAGGTTAGATTTGGTAGGCACAACAAACCCTTACCTAGTAAATAAAGTATCTGTCCATCCAGGCATGAGTGACCATGATGTGGTGATAACAGAAATCAATGCAAAAGCCACACTGGTTAAGAAAAAGCCAAGAAACGTATTGCTGTACAAAAAAGGAGACATGAATGCAATAAAACAAGATATGCATGTCTTTTTTGAAGATGAAGTTAAGGATTCAAGTCTCCCAGTTGAAACTCTGAACAATAAGTTCACAGCCAAGCTCATGGAGTCCATCAATAAACACATTCCTATTAAGAAAATAACTGGTAGATGGGATGTGCCATGGATGACAAAGGAAATCAAGAGACAAATTAGAAGAAAACAAAGACTATATAACAAGGCTGAAAAAACCAAAAAGGATTCTGACCGTAGTAAATTCAGAAACCTGAGGAAACACATAAAACATAAGTTGAGAGAATCCCACAATGAATATGTCCTTGGGCTACTCGATTTACCTGACATTGAATTCAGTAGACCATCAATGGGAAAAAGGTTCTGGAACTATATTAGAGCCAGGCGCAAAGATACTGTTGGTGTACCAACACTAACAGAAAATGGCATTGAAGTAAAAGACAGTAAAGGCAAGGCAGAAGTTCTTTCACGTCAGTACAAATCTGTTTTTTCTACTGAAAACATGGAAAACATTCCTGACAAAGGTGATTCAACTTCTCCGCAAATAGAGCCAATTACCATCACAGTTGCTGGTGTGGAAAAATTGCTCTCTAACCTAAACTGCAAAAAAGCCAATGGCCCAGATCAAATACCTACAAGAGTCTTGAAAGAATGTTCACATGAAATAGCTCCAATCCTCCAAAAAATATTCCAAGACTCACTCGATAAAGGAGAAGTTCCAAAAGCATGGCGCACAGCAAATATAGTTGCAGTCTTTAAAAAAGGAGATAAAAGTTGTGCTGCTAACTACAGGCCAGTTTCCTTGACATCTGTCCCCTGTAAGATTTTGGAGCATATAATTGTCAGACATATGATGAATCACTGCGAACTTTACAATATCCTGGTAAACTTTCAGCATGGATTCAGGACAGGCCACTCGTGTGAAACTCAGTTAATCACAACCTTACAGGACATACTCAAGGCTAGAAATGATGGGCAAAATGTTGACATGCTCATTCTTGATTTTAGTAAAGCCTTTGACACAGTCTGCCATGAGCGGCTGAATCACAAGCTTGAGTATTACGGAATCTCAGGACAGATCGGTTCATGGATAAAAAACTGGCTTACAAACCGTGAACAGAGGGTAGTTATTGACGGTGATGAATCTGACCCTGTCCATGTTAAATCTGGAGTGCCTCAGGGCACAGTACTTGGGCCAATCCTATTTCTACTCTATATAAATGATATTGGAGAGAAACTAAAATATTCAAACATAAGGCTCTTTGCAGATGACAGCCTTCTATATAGGATAGTTGAAAATGATGAGGATGCAGTAAAACTGCAAGAGGATCTAAATATGCTGGAGGAATGGTCAAATGAGTGGCAAATGGACTTCAATGCTCAGAAATGCTACACCCTGAGCAGCAAGAAAAAAAGCCAAGCTCTTGAGTCAAGAAAATATACACTAAATGGTCACATCTTGCAACATGTTGAACATCATCCCTACCTGGGAGTCGAGCTCCAAACAGATATGAAATGGGATGAACATATTAACAACATTGTTTGCAAAGCAAATCAAGTACTGGGATTTGTAAGAAGGAATTTCAACATGTGCCCAGGAAATATCAAGGAGGCTGCCTACAATACACTTGTGCGCCCCCACTTAGAATATGCATCAAGTGTGTGGGACCCTTACCTCAAGAAAGATACCGACCGCATAGAATCAGTTCAAAGACGAGCTGCTAGATTTGTGGCTGGAAACTGGAAGAGAGAAACAGGCACTGTAACAAAAATCCTGGAAGACCTAAAATGGGATTCACTAGCAGGGAGAAGAAGGACCCAGAGGCTGGTCTTATTGTACAAGGCTATAAATGGTGAAATAGCTTTGAAACTTCCAGAACATGTCAAAATGAAATCAGCTCCTACAAGGAAAAACCATGGAAATCGCTATATCGAGATGGCGACAAGCTGTGACCCTTATAAATACAGCTATTTTCCAAGGACAGTGACTGACTGGAACAACCTTCCCCCTCATTTAACTACATTGGAAACAGGTAGCTCGGCATCCTTCAGAAACTCCCTTGCCAGAGTATAAAGGTTGGCAACAAGCAGGTGGTGTGTACCAGCTGCTCCCCTTAGTGCAATCTTGCACTCTCGGCGGGATGCCAATTGGTTTTGCCGAGTAAACTTATAGATGTAGATGTAGAAGTAAACCAAGTAAGTAAAGTAAGCCCTACCACTGTACCAGCATGCCAGTATTGTTCCTTGTGGAACTCCAGAAAACAATCATTTTCAAGAACAGTACGTCTAGCATTTAACAAGGTTAAAAGTAAGACTACTGACAAGACCCCTGCATAGAGCTACCTTTTTGCTCACGACTCTTAGATTTAAAATATCAATAACTCACAAGATCTGGATACTTTCTTTCTGCACTCAAAATTCGTTCTTTTGCCGCCATTTTTACAATTTTCATATCTCCTTTGACGAGAGTTAACTTTGGTAAATTTACTTTCAAAACTTGGCTGGGGTACAGTTTTATACAGGTTTCAAGAGATGTATATAAAACTAAGAATGACACTGATCCTAAAAGACAGATGAATCGATGAATGTGCCATGTTTTGTGGCTGAAGACAACAATTTGGTTTGTGAAGAGTGACGTAAACTGACCTACTTCTGAACCGGAAGTGAGCTTGTCGCAAACATCACAGAAACCAAAATGGCGTTCAGGGCCAGGAAAAATCCTGAAGTGTTAGAAAAAGAAATCGAAACTGGCAAGGAACTCATTGATGTTGCAATATCTGGGGATCATGTCACGATGCGGATTTTACTAGACAATGGCGTGTCAGTAGATGCTGATGCGTACAATCGCAGCTTATTTTACAAATCCCAAAACTACATGACCCCTCTCCAGCTGTCTGCCAGCCATGGCCGATCAGAATGTGTGGCACTCCTGATTGACAGAGGAGGTATGCGCATGTTTGCATTGTTGAATCCATGTCATTTTCAGCCTGTAAAGATTTTACAGAAAGGTCTATACGAGCGAAAACCCTTTGCCGATACGTCACCTGGTGTTGAACGGCAGCATTAACACACAGTGAAACCAAAAACAGTATGTCATTACAATTTACAGTCCCATTTATTTACAGTGGTAGTCCCATTTCGCTCACCACACTGTTGAAATAATTTTGATAAGTGTATTATTTGTGGAGTTATTAATGTATACTTTTTGATTATTGACACTACTTCACTATTCAACTGATAGTTTCTCAATTAAGGATTGTCTGCATGTTTGATTGCCGTTTAAGTTATAATAATAATAATAATAAAATTTGTATAGCGCTGATACCAGACAAGTCTGTTCATAGCGCTAGTCTGTTCATAGCGCTAGTTATAAATATAATTGAAAACTTTTTGACACATAGTTCCCTGTGCATGTGTTCGATGGTTGGCAACGTGTCACCTTGGTGTGAACGCATGCCCGTTTGCAAGCCAGTTTGCGTGCGTTTAATTGTAAGCTACACTGAGCCACCACTGTAGTCAAAAAATAAGTTTTCAGTTTCAACAAATAAACTTACAATTCAGAACTGATGTTGGTCTCTTTGGCTTCAGACTCACCCTCAACTGAAAAGCTATATATGAAGTGACTCTTATTGGTGCTTGTAACAAGGCAGGGCATGGTGTAAAATGACGCCATAATAATGAAATTGACTATTGTTATGGATTGCAAGACTCTTGCTTGAATGAATAAAAATGAGAGGTTGATTTGAACATAAATTAACATCATAAACAGATATGTATACTACAAAGTCAATTTGATCCTAATAATCCGCACATTATGGAAGAATCCTCATGAGAATTGAGCAGATTGTTGGACAGTCTGGGTAATTGGATAATTGGCCTACCCTCATCAGACGATATTGCCACTCGTCAACTTAATTTCTAAATGTTGATTACCTCTTTCTTTTTTAAATAGCGGAGTTGGATGCATGTGATCGATTTGATGTAACAGCAGTGCATATGGCTGCAGAAAATGGCCATCTAAAATGCTTACAATTACTACTGGATGCTGGAGCTAGCTGTACCATTGGCACTAAGTACGCCAAGCACGGATCCTATACAGGTAGACATCATAATATCTATTAATCACAAATTTCTGTTCTTGGTAAATGTGATATCCCTCGTATAAGCCATGAAAAGTTTAGTTGGTATTATATTCTCCCCATGTACTTTTGATATTTCAAATTGTCCTTTATGAAAGTTGAAATTATTTTATAGGCAATTTTGTTTTTAGTTCCCCATGTTGGAGGGACGACAGCTCTTCATCTGGCCACTAAGAATCGGCATGTAGATTGTGTGAAGGAACTGATCCTGAATGGAGCTGATTACAATGCTACAGATGAGATAGGTCGCACCAGCCTCTATATTGCTGCTGAGTGTGGATGGGAAAATTGTGTCCTTTCCCATCTCAGCAATGCTGTTGGCAGAGATATACTATCTCTCCCAGTCAGAGACACAGGTGAGAGGGAATTTGCCTTATAAACTTGCATTGAATATTATTTTTAATGCAAATTAGCAAGTCTTAATTAAGGTGTTTATAAAAAATTAGGAAACATTAATGATGTGATTAGTTTTGTTATGGACATTGTCCCAACAACAGCAACAACAACAACAACAACAACAAGATTCCATTGCCTTACATATCTCAGGCTAATCAATCTGTGAAATGTGATTTTAATACTACTAATGGGTTAATTATATAGGAGAAACACCCCTCCATGAATGCATTCGCCATGGCATGGTTCCCTCCATCAAGGCTCTTTTGGCACATGGATCAGACGTTAATCATCGTAATCAATCAGGCTTTTCACCTCTACACTTAGCAGTGCAACATTCAGACAAGTTTCTGTTCACTGTGGTTAAGGAGCTGGTCAAGACTGGTTACAATACAAATGTCAATCTGAAGGATGCCACAGGTATGCCTACACAAATCAATAACACTCCAATGCAGAATAGTCAAATATAAAATATAAAAGTATATTGTATCATATTTTTTACCAAGTTTAAAGAAAAAAAGTGGAAGTAGAAAGTTATTTTTCTTCTCTTACAAGGTCAAGATTTTAACAAAGTACCTTATGAGAAATTCTTTTGAATAAATTGAAGATTTTATGATTCATTGTTTTCAGGTGCAACCCCTTTGCAGTATGTGTGTTTCAATGACAACCCGAAGCAGGAGAGGCGATCTTTGGTAGCAGCATTTCTCATTGCTTATGGTGCCAAATTTGAGAATTTAAAAAATAAGCATGGAAGTACATTGCTGCAACAAGAGTTACGCAGTGCTATGCCAGAATATACAATACTTAAAGCCATGGTTAATACCATGACAGACCTTCCCAGTCTGAACTCCTTGGGAATTTGGAACAGTCGTCAGATGAAACGCCACAACCCTATCCCTGCTGGGAAATGTAGCTGGTACCAGAACCTCAGACAAAACCCAAGGACATTGCAACATTATTGTCGGTGTGTGGTGCGAGAAGCATTAGGAATGACTCGCCTAAGACATGTGCCAGAACTGCCCCTCCCTGTGCCCCTCATGGAATTTCTTCTTCTGGAGTATGACGATCTCACCTTGTCCAAATCATAACATACATTTCTATTTTTGAAAGGTCATTGTACATAGGAATCATTGTCAATAATATGTTCTGGAGGGATTCAGTTTCTTTCCTTTCTAGTCAAAAGGTTGTTTCTTGTTACTGAATTGGTCAAGATTGTAAAAGTTACAACCGTGTAGCCTGTCAAACAGGCTTGATTGATATGATATTATGACCATAAATATAAAAAAGGTTACATCATTGTTCAAATTATATTAATCTGATAAATTTTGCATAACAAATGATGTACCAAGCAATGAATGATTGCATAGATGTGATAGAATATCCAAGAATTTAATAAGGAGCCACCCTCTGTGAATGTATCAATATCAGGTGGAGAAGTATAGGTTATAGATATGGCACACACAGGGAAAGCATCTTGCCTAAAATGTTATATATTGTCATGCAAAATGATCAGATTTTATGGAAATTGACGTAAAAGTTCAATATGGTAAATTCATGTAATATGCTATACCACAGATTTGAGGGTTTAAATCTTTCCTTAAAATATCATGAATTTTACAATGAAATTTGTTCATTTCATTAGACTAACCATGTATTTGCAAATTTGGTGTCATTTTCAAAATCTGTCAGATCAGCAAATACAGACAAGTACAATTGCTTTCTGAGAAATGGCCAGAAATGGATACTGCTCGCGCTGAGATCATATGACTTTGGCTGAAATCCCCATCATTAATCATAACGTAATACACAATGTATGTTGCATGAATGCAAATATTTTTTATAGAGATATGTGATATTCCATGAATCAAACAATGTTGATAAATTGGCATAAACTTTAATGTATCAAGTATTATATTCCTGGACTGAAAAACAGAATAAAATGCAGTTAGGAGATCTTTCTGGTGCATTATACATGCACCCATAGAAGGAGCACTCCAGACAGTAGGTCTCAAAGTGTTGGTTTGTTAGTATTTGTGAGACAAAGAGTATTAAAAAAAGGACAGACAGTGTAGAAAATGATTGACCCATGCAAAGTCAATTCTAGGATTGACTTATCTGTCTTAATGCACTGAAGGAATGAAAGCGAAAATAACAACCAGAACTTATATTGGTTAAATTTCCTTCTATATCAAGATATATTACAAGAAATATTACAAGAATGTATATGTTCAACATTTACTAAAATTGCTTTACCTTCTCAACAGTCCATAAGTGCTGGCCTTATAATTTGAAGATAAACCAAATTATTTTTGTTTTATTCTTATATAAGATAATTTAAGAGATACAATAGCTTAATTCTCATATGATAATACTGTAATACATACATGGTTGAAACCATAGCTTTTCATACCATGTGGTTTGCATAAAACAGAGGTAAATTTGTTTTTATTCTAACCTCTGAAGAGTCTTATGGGACAAAACACTTCACTATTCATCTTACCAATAATTTGTATAGGACAACAGGTAGCTGATGAAAAAGAATATTTTCAAATCTGCAAGAAACAATTTAAAAATCATGTATGCAAACAAATAAATGCACATGCAAGTGCAGGAAAGGAAGTAAATGATGTCCATTAAAATAGCATGAACAGTTTGAAATATGTTTTTGGTTGTAATAAATCTATGGCCATTTAGATATTTTATGGTAACCTTGAATGTTATGATCTTGTGTAAATAATCATATCAATATACAAAGGATAATTTTGTTCTTATATTGATTGTTACATCTGTACATATGTAAAGATATCAAATATACACTAACCTCTTAACCAGAAATCTTAAGCAGTGAAGGACAGACAAACATGTTTGCTTTTGATATATATATGATTGCTGTAAAAGGATTTCAATGCAACAAATATTATAATTTGCATTAAACATTTGTTAATTACTAACTACTTACAAAGACATAATTATGCAGAAATAGATCATCAATTATTTAAGATATATATATATATATATATATATATATATATATATATATATATATATATATATATATATATATATATATATATATATATATATATATATATATATATATATATATATATATATATATATCAACCTTCTAATAATCATATATATGTTTATTAAAAGGTTGATTTATGATTTGTATCAAAGATCAGGAGCTGAATACTTTGATATAAGTTGATCCAAGACGTTGGTGTCATACATTCCTGATATCTAAATGAGGTGTACAAATTTCTCTTGAATCAATAATGTCTAGAGCTAATTATCATGATCATGTAAATGCTTTAAATCAAGGCCAGGAGAAATTAATTTGTCTCTTATATTATTATTTCAATGAAAATCTTTATTTTCACATGCCTAGTACGATGCTTAGAGAACATGATCACTGGCAAATTGTGTGATTGGCTTAGCTTGGTCCAGCTTTCAAGCCTTGGAAAATTTGCTGCTTGATAATTGAAGGTTACTGATAAAAAAAAATATGATTAGTAGAACAAATAGTATCTATAAATGTCACGAAAATCAATTTTTTATGTGGTGAGTACCAAAACCCATTTATGCAGCAATTTTTTTATGTGATGAATATATGGAAAATGCGTCATGTTAAAAAATGAGGCAGATTTGAGATGTTAAACCATTTTGTGGTTAAACTGGTCTAGTTTTAATAGTGATGAATGTCGCTGGATCACATTCACAGTTCTCTGTATTACATAGACTGTCAATCCTCAACTTGTTTTAAATGATATAAAACTACAACATTCTTTAATGGATAACTTTTGAAAAAGTTATTGGATTTCTTTTATATTAGGCACACAGATCACTTTAAAAGGGGGATTAAATGAGTTTGATTTCAAGGTCGTCCTTGCCCATTTCTTCAAAACACTTGATCAGATATTTATGGAAAAATCAGAAGGAACTACCTATGTCATTTTAAGGCACTAGTGCTCAGACTCAGTCTGTAAAACTGACATTAATTAATCACTGACTGTGGCCTACCAATCCTGTATTTGGACCTTAGATTATTAGATGCCACTGTGGGAACATTGGGATGACCCAGGCTTTTACACTTCCTAGGGCATACATGGTTGATACATGATGAAAATACATGATTATCTACAAAGATAATTATCTATGCAAAATCTACAGAGATATCAGCTACCAACAAAACAAAGTATCAGTAATATAATGGAAATTATTAGGTACTGGTAATCCTTTAGGAGGGCTTGGATCATTTCAATGATTAATGACCCATTTTTTCAATGTTGTTCATATGTTTAGGCTATTTTTCAGCAACCATAAATAGGTAGTTCACATTTGGTACATAGAATGACCACAAAGTGTGCGACTGCAAGATTAAATATACCGGTAACTGACCTTTTCTATTTTATTTGTATAATGACCTTGATCTTGAAAAAATATTCTGGCTATCTCTCAGCAACTATAGATATTCTGAAGAGACAGGTATATCATAAAATATGAATGTGACTGCAATGACCTTGACCAAGAAAACATTGGGTTATTTCTCATGAACCTTAAATATGAGGAACTTGCATTTGGTAGACATTTTATATTTTGTATAATGCAGGACATGATATTCTTTCCAAATGATGGGCTATATTCACCTCTTTTGTTTCTGGGACAATCATAGAATGGCAGACATGGGGGGGAAAACTAAATTCTTGTCCTGTTCTTTGTAGATAATCTTTGTAGATTTGATCACATATATATATCTTTTACTGGTTCGTGATTTAAAAAATATTCTAGCTAGATTAATGAAAGATTAATCTTGAATCTGCCTTTATAACACTTTAAGATTCAATAATAAGTTCTGCATTTTACTAACAATCCTGTTAGTCCTACAATACGATAACCATAGTAGCCAATTCTGAAATGTTCAGGATTTAGTTTAATGCTACCATGGAAAAAGTGAAACAAAGTGTCTTTTTCAGAATGCTAAAATCATGTTAATGATTTAATTAGGGCAAGAGACAAATGTTGTACAAATGGAAGATATAAATAATGTAAATAATGGATTAAGTCGGGAGAGGTGCTACTCATTTAATCAATGTACATGTATATATTAATATATAAATATATATTCATACTTATTTACTGGTATGTGTTTATTCATATCAAAACACCATTCATTGTTGAAATATTTATTCGTAGAAAAAATTTACAGTATACATTCCCATATAGATCTAAAGAGATCTGATCTAAACTGTGAATCCTAATAAAATATAATAAATACCAGCCCCTAATTTGTATAATTTATCACATATTCTAGCTTCAAATTAATTTAACAGCAGTAATCTTTCACACAATAGGCTCCATACTTAAGATTTCCTCTCGGTGTTTGGTATTTTTTTCTTTAAGGGATTAACATATGTTCATATGAGAGCAAACAATGCAAATTAGAGGCAGTATCATTTGATTAAATAAAAGATTTTACAATTGGACAGTAGAACTATTATTGGAAACCATGGACCATGGAGATGAACAATCCACTGCACAAGTTAAACAGCTTTTGAAGGGTCTGCTGAATTTTGTTTCTTGAACCTCTGCTTAGCAGAACAGAAGTATTTTTATATATTGAGGCTAAATGAACAAGAAGCATGTCATTTGACCTACACATTTCTTCTAAAATCATTGTATCGTATCAAGCTTCAAGATTCAATATACAATTTTTAATTGAACCTAAGTTTGTTTACAATAGAATATATTTTACTGTAACTCAAAACAAACAAAATTTTTAAATAAATATGCAAGCGAGTAATATAACAATTCAATTCACATATATATATATACATACAAATTTGTCCATTTTTGTTGGGTCATCTTTTCTCACATGTACCAGTGAGATGAGATGCAAAAAATGACAAACCATTTATTTTCTTGCCTTAGATTTAATGGATCTTAGCTTGCACCATGAAATCTACTTCATGTTTAAATGATTAGCTTAAAACCTGATACTACAATATGAGTTTTCCTATGCCAACAATGACATTCACAATTAGGAATAGTTCCTCATCTGGTCACTCAATACTCCTCTATTATATAACTTCACATAAATCTGAGATTAACTATCACTAAAATTATTTTTTTTAAAGTAAATGTTAAACTTATAGTGTAGTATCAGCCTTTCTAGTCTTTTTAAATTGTAAATTTAAGTATTTATTCTGACTGAAAAAATCTGCTAATTACATTTAATGTAAATAACTGCAACAAGGTCTTAATTTTATCCTAATAATTCCAGTTTTGTTTATAAAACCACAAGTCAAACACCAAGGTTTTGACAAATGTAATACATACTCTATGAGATCTAAACTGAGGACAAATTTTGGGTCTCCAAAATACTAATTAAACATACCAACATTATTTTTATCATAAAAAAACTTGTCTGACTTTTCTATCCCAATGATTGTCTTTTTATGCTCTTTCCTTCTGGGATGTCTCTGTTTGTCTCTGGGATGTCTCTGTTTCTTGGTGCTGCCCCCTAGCTTCGGAGTGCTTCTAATCGAGCTTGCATCTCCTCTACTTCCTCCTCGTCATCACTCACGGCTGCTGTTGCTCCTGCTGGTTCTGCTACAGGCAATGAATCTGCTACAGCTGCTGGCGCCTGACCAAGTTGACCTGCAGACAAAGACATATTCTTAACCCAAACCAAAACAAATCACTTTTTAACAAATTACTTTTTATGCATAGTCTTTGATCTAGTCAAAAGTTGTTGTCAAGACAAGTTCGGTGTTTTCAAATCTAAAGCTGTATAAACCCTACCTCCCACAGCCCCTTGCCTATCACCGTATTATGGACCCTACCTGCAGTGATCTCCCACAGCCCCTTGCCTATCTCTGTATTATGGTTCTTACCTGCAGTGGTCTCCCACAGCACCTTGCCTATCTCTGTATTATGGTTCTTACCTGCAGTGATCTCCCACAGCACCTTGCCTATCTCTGTATTATGGTTCTTACCTGCAGTGATCTCCCACAGCACCTTGCCTATCTCCGTATTATGGACCCTACCTGCAGTGATCTCCCACAGCACTTTGCCTATCACCGCATTATGGACCCTACCTGCAGTGATCTCCCACAGCCCCTTGCCTATCTCTGTATTATGGTTCTTACCTGCAGTGATCTCCCACAGCCCCTTGCCTATCTCTGTATTATGGTTCTTACCTGCAGTGATCTCCCACAGCACCTTGCCTATCTCTGTATTATGGACCCTACCTGCAGTGATCTCCCACAGCACCTTGCCTATCTCTGTATTATGGTTCTTACCTGCAGTGATCTCCCACAGCACTTTGCCTATCACCGTATTATGGACCCTACCTGCAGTGATCTCCCACAGCCCCTTGCCTATCTCTGTATTATGGTTCTTACCTGCAGTGATCTCCCACAGCACTTTGCCTATCACCGTATTATGGACCCTACCTGCAGTGATCTCCCACAGCCCCTTGCCTATCTCTGTATTATGGTTCTTACCTGCAGTGATCTCCCACAGCACCTTGCCTATCACCGTATTATGGACCCTACCTGCAGTGATCTCCCACAGCCCCTTGCCTATCTCTGTATTATGGTTCTTACCTGCAGTGATCTCCCACAGCACCTTGCCTATCTCTGTATTATGGTTCTTACCTGCAGTGATCTCCCACAGCCCCTTGCCTATCTCTGTATTATGGTTCTTACCTGCAGTGATCTCCCACAGCACTTTGCCTATCACCGTATTATGGACCCTACCTGCAGTGATCTCCCACAGCCCCTTGCCTATCTCTGTATTATGGTTCTTACCTGCAGTGATCTCCCACAGCACCTTGCCTATCACCGTATTATGGACCCTACCTGCAGTGATCTCCCACAGCCCCTTGCCTATCTCTGTATTATGGTTCTTACCTGCAGTGATCTCCCACAGCCCCTTGCCTATCTCTGTATTATGGTTCTTACCTGCAGTGATCTCCCACAGCACCTTGCCTATCTCTGTATTATGGACCCTACCTGCAGTGATCTCCCACAGCACCTTGCCTATCTCCGAATTATGGACCTTACCTGCAGTGATCTCCCACAGCACCTTGCCTATCACCATATTATGGACCCTACCTGCAGTGATCTCCCACAGCACCTTGCCTATCTCTGTATTATGGTTCTTACCTGCAGTGATCTCCCACAGCCCCTTGCCTATCTCTGTATTATGGTTCTTACCTGCAGTGATCTCCCACAGCACCTTGCCTATCTCTGTATTATGGTTCTTACCTGCAGTGATCCCCCACAGCCCCTTGCCTATCTCTGTATTATGGTTCTTACCTGCAGTGATCTCCCACAGCACCTTGCCTATCTCTGTATTATGGACCCTACCTGCAGTGATCTCCCACAGCACCTTGCCTATCTCTGTATTATGGTTCTTACCTGCAGTGATCCCCCACAGCCCCTTGCCTATCTCTGTATTATGGTTCTTACCTGCAGTGATCTCCCACAGCACCTTGCCTATCTCTGTATTATGGACCCTACCTGCAGTGATCTCCCACAGCACCTTGCCTATCTCCGAATTATGGACCCTACCTGCAGTGATCTCCCACAGCACCTTGCCTATCACCATATTATGGACCCTACCTGCAGTGATCTCCCACAGCACCTTGCCTATCACCGTATTATGGACCTTACCTGCAGTGATCTCCCACAGCACCTTGCCTATCTCTGTATTATGGACCCTACCTGCAGTGATCTCCCACAGCACCTTGCCTATCACCGTATTATGGACCCTACCTGCAGTGATCTCCCACAGCACCTTGCCTATCTCTGTATTATGGACCCTACCTGCAGTGATCTCCCACAGCACCTTGCCTATCTCCGAATTATGGACCCTACCTGCAGTGATCTCCCACAGCACCTTGCCTATCACCATATTATGGACCCTACCTGCAGTGATCTCCCACAGCACCTTGCCTATCACCATATTATGGACCCTACCTGCAGTGATCTCCCACAGCACCTTGCCTATCACCGTATTATGGACCTTACCTGCAGTGATCTCCCACAGCACCTTGCCTTACCTGCAGTGATCTCCCACAGCACCTTGTCTATCACCGTATTATGGACCATACCTGCAGTGATCTCCCACAGCCCCTTGCCTATCACCGTATTATGGACCTTACCTGCAGTGATCTCCCACAGCACCTTGCCTTACCTGCAGTGATCTCCCACAGCACCTTGTCTATCACCGTATTATGGACCTTACCTGCAGTGATCTCCCACAGCACCTTGTCTATCACCGTATTATGGTTCTTACCTGCAGTGATCTCCCACAGCACCTTGCCTATCTCCGAATTATGGACCTTACCTGCAGTGATCTCCCACAGCACCTTGCCTTACCTGCAGTGATC
Source organism: Amphiduros pacificus (assembly GCA_949316495.1). Taxonomy (NCBI): domain Eukaryota; kingdom Metazoa; phylum Annelida; class Polychaeta; order Phyllodocida; family Hesionidae; genus Amphiduros; species Amphiduros pacificus. The sequence continues at coordinate 76,893,006 of OX439000.1, read as the reverse complement.
TCCCACAGCACCTTGTCTATCACCGTATTATGGACCTTACCTGCAGTGATCTCCCACAGCACCTTGCCTATCACCGTATTATGGTTCTTACCTGCAGTGATCTCCCACAGCACCTTGCCTATCTCCGAATTATGGACCCTACCTGCAGTGATCTCCCACAGCACCTTGCCTATCTCCGAATTATGGACCCTACCTGCAGTGATCTCCCACAGCACCTTGCCTATCTCCGTATTATGGACCCTACCTGCAGTGATCTCCCACAGCCCCTTGCCTATCTCTGTATTATGGACCCTACCTGCAGTGATCTCCCACAGCCCCTTGCCTATCTCTGTATTATGGACCTTACCTGCAGTGATCTCCCACAGCACTTTGCCTTACCTGCAGTGATCTCCCACAGCACTTTGCCTTACCTGCAGTGATCTCCCACAGCACTTTGCCTATCACCATAGTATGGACCTTACCTGCAGTGATCTCCCACAGCACCTTGCCTTACCTGCAGTGATCTCCCACAGCACTTTGCCTTACCTGCAGTGATCTCCCACAGTACTTTGTCTACTTCCTCCTGAGCTTCCTCTTCCAGGTCATCATCCTCACTAATTCCTTCCATTGTGTCTTCAATCATTTCCTCTATTATTCCTGCCTGAAATAAAATGACAAATCTTTTATCAGTAGATTGTAAAAACTATCAAGTACAATTTCATAATATAAGAGGTGAAAGCAATGACTATTTCAAATTAAATTATTCTCACACACACAAGATTTAATCTGAAAATGCTATGGGACATAGGGCCACATACTTCATATTTCACATCAAGATTGACATGAAGTTTGGAGGCACAAGACCACATATTTCAAATGACTATAACATGGTAAAAAGGATAATATTCAGAATATCAAATTTAATTAAAATGTGAAAAAGAGCAATAAATATGTTATTAATTCATTACCTAATTGTTTGTTTTACAAGCTATTGGTTGCTTTAGAAAAAAAATCCTATTTGTTTGAAACAATTCAAGGTCAAAATGTGAAACTGTGTGATTAGACCATGTAAGACTGCGTTTACCCCATTTGTTTCTTTGGAAACTTAGAATCAATGATATGAAATAAGGTATGAATAAATGATTTTCAAAAATCTAAATACACTCCAACTGGCAAAGTAAATAGTAAAAGTTTGGTGGTGCCCAATACTAAATACATTTGGCCATTTACTGAAGTTTAGTACTGAATTGTTTAACCATTTTTAACCAGGCAAAACCTGATTTAATGTAATTAAAAAGTTTACATATCAACTCCTATTGAATTCTTCAGATCAGAGATCAAAGTATAAAAGATCAAATTTCCATGACTTTTGCAAAAGTACATCTAATGTTCATAGATCATACAAAAGGTTCTAATAAAATTGTGATTCAAATTCAGTGAAGCAAAGCCAAACACCCTTTTTATGACATTACACACTTGTTGATTTTTATCCCAGATGTGAATTTCCTGTCTCCAGCTTTTTTCAGGGTAATGGTCAAATTAAAATGTACACCATATGGAAAAGGTATGGCTAGTCTTGGAAATTAATGTAGATCAACCATGATCAGACACTCAAAGACCCCTTAGAAAGTAGCATGTATGCCTAATAAGAAATAATTCCATTCACTTTTCAAAAGTTATTCAATAAACAATGTTTTGAACAAATGGGCACAGTCGATCTTCAAATATGACACCATCTAACTAGCCAATGCTAAGAGTACTCTGAAAGAATTCCATAAAAATTCTCTACTAAAAATAGCAGATAAAGAATATCAGAATTTTTATAATGAAAATAAAATGGACAGACAGACAGATTATTCAGGCGATGACAATAGACCATTAGAAATAGCAGAGTATAAAGAAGCATGCCATAAAAAAGCATTCAAACATATGTCACCAAAGAGCAGTGCTACCCCAGTGTTATACTGCAAACATTCCACCACAGCAGCATTGGAACATCTATAGATATGTCTCACAAGCATGCCACCACAGCAGCATTGGAATATCTATAGACATGTCTCACAAGCATGCCACCACAGCAGCATTGGAACATCTATAGACATGTCTCACAAGCATGCCACCACAACAGCATTGGAACATCTATAGATGTGTCTCACAAACATTCCACCACAACAGCATTGGCACATCTATAGACATGTCTCACAAGCATGCCACCACAGCAGCATTGGCACATCTATAGATATGTCTCACAAGCATGCCACCACAGCAGCATTGGAATATCTATAGACATGTCTCACAAGCATGCCACCACAGCAGCATTGGCACATCTATAGATGAGTCTCACAAGCATGCCACCACAGCAGCATTGGAATATCTATAGACATGTCTCACAAGCATGCCACCACAGCAGGTGTTACCTTCATCATCTCCTTGGACATTTCTCTCATGGTTGCCATACACTGAGGCAAATTGACCAGCTGTTGCATGCTTTTCATCACCTCTGTACTCTTAGATAAAGCACCAGACACGCGAATAGTGGCTGCAAGATAATGCAGGAAGAGATTGCTTCATGTTACATATATAAATATATATATTGTTTGTATATATTACTTTGGTCATTTCCTTGGATAGGTCTCTAATTGTGCTCATCACCTGTGGTACATTCACCAGGTTCTGCATGCTCTTCATCACCTCTGTACTTTTGGCTATGGCTCCAGACACGCGGATTGTAGCTATCAACAAATTTAATGTCTTAACTTGATCATTTCTAATAGCAAAGAACAATGAGACATTTAATTGAGTACTTAACCATTTCATGTAATAATATTGTACCACTTTTTGTGTTGACTGTGATCAGAGACATTTAACACAGAGATTGGAAACAAGCTGAAGTTCTGCATTATCGCTCAGGCGAACCGATCTCGTGGTGGCGCCAACGTCGCCACAGTAAATACTACATGTAGACCTATAACATGGACCTGGATCTGGATTCATGGACTCGCGGATTTGTATATATATGTTTGTTTTTTGCAAGAAATTATTACAAGAACTACTTACTTCTCACATATCTATCTTAATCGTTCATCAATGACATCAAGAATGGAAGAATTTGTGTAATATATGCAAAAACTATCTATCGCTGATCCAAAACAGTTGCACGTCTAAGTTGCATGGTGCACTGCGCTGACACCTAGTGGCAGACCTGCTGTTTCCAATCTCTGTTTAAATATCTCTGCTGTGATGTTTGTTACCTTGTTGTTGCTGCATACTGAGCACAACAGAGTTCATATGTGCCTTTGTGGTATGCATTTTGCTGATCTGTTTTCTTGCCCTTATGATTTCAGTCGCCAGGATCTTGCAAACCGCTGTGTCACCCTTCTTAGCAGCATCTTTCAATGATCTCTTCACTTTTTCTTCTTCTCTTTGGATCCCTAAAATATGGAATATCATTAGGATAGGTATTTCTTATTGCATGAACCCTATCATGAAAAAAAGTTCTTTCAAACAGGTTGTATGCTGACTAAAAATATTATACTTTCCAATAATAAATTTCAATGCAGGCAAAGATAGGAAAATATTTTTCTGTACTAGGAAATCCTAAATCTAAGTCATAAGCAAAACTGTTAGGTATTTATTTATGGTTCAAAATGAAAATTGTAGTTTCTTGACCAAGTCAACATTTTTTACTAACCTCGAATCTGTCTGTCAATCTGTCGACTTTCTTGACGAATTTTTCCTGTCCATTCCTTTACCTGGAGGAAGAACAAAGAGGTAAATGTGATCTATATATTGGTATATCTCACTTTAATTTGCACCATATTTTTCAATTTCTAATTAAATTTGAAGTTCATTATCTTTGTCTCTTGTCCCAATTAAATAAAATCAGGGTTTTTTCACACTGGTATAAGTGAAGTGGCTGAATTGTTGAATCTAAAGACCAGTATGAGCCAGCAGTGTTCAAATCTAACTTGCCCTGAACTGACTGAATATAGATTTTTACAACATGGATGGTTCCTTTTTTGACAGTCATTGCCGACAGTCATTGCCGACAGTCATTGCTATCTGTGTTATTCTGTGATCGCTACGATCATGAGGAACTCGTGGTCCTGTCCAATGGGTTGTAAATCAGTTTTTTTTCCAATTTGCACATGTGCACGTCTATGAATACATTCCAATAACATGTAAACAAAAAAGAAGTGCTTGATGACAAAATATTCCAGATGACAACATTGTCTTTGCCCATTGTCATCGACTCATGAAATTATCAACTTGTATTGCTTGGAAATGCTTCCTGATCTATAGAGTATGGAATTCTGAGTAGATTTATTTCAAATTTAGTGTAAATCGCACAATTAGATTCGCATAATCACACAATTAGTGCCTGAGTGATATTTGAGGAAATTACATAATCGTGACAAAAAAAGACAAAAGTTTGCATGCGTTTGTGCCAAAACATTTTATATACCAAATTAAAATGTTTTTAAAATATGAACAAATATTTCACCTGCCTCTTCAGTTTACAATGATTATAATTTTATTTTTGTGTATTTTCGTTTTGTTTTTTTAATTTTTTGTTTTGTTTGTTGTCATTTTTGTTTGGTTTTTTAACTTTTTTCCCATCTGTGTTACCTGTGGAGCACCAATTTTTCTTGTTATGTGTTTATGGTTGAAAAAAGCTCACTTACTATTTATATGGAAAAACAAAAGTTTTGAAATAGAAAGTTTTCTTTTATCCATCAAAATCTGTTATCGGAAAACTTTCTTGTTTTTGCTAGAACTTGGCAATAATTGAACATGACAATAACCTGATGGTCCAAAAGGCATAACATTGTTCAAACAAAACATAATTTCTAATATATTGAATATGAGACTTAAATAATTAGAGAGAAGATCCCAGCGGCTATTTTCAGTCTCCAATATGTGGTTTGTATTCAAAGCAATTTCTTAATTATCTGGCAATGTGATGAATGTGCGAATGCTATGATTAGTATACAATGACATACAAAATGGCACTGCTCTGTCTTGGGACGATTTATACATAATTGACAATTCAAAATTTAGCAAGAGGACTTGTTTTTCTAATGTGTCAACAAAGTCAAATGGTGCCTTAAACATTGTCAATTGGCCTATAAACTATACTGCAGCTTTGCTGTCATCCGCAGCCTGGGGTCCACAGGTCTGTTGCTACCAATTGCCGCCAATTACAGCGGCTAAGCCGGAGAGGACCCTTGTAGCCGCTGCCAGTCACGGTCTACTTCATTGGCGGAAACTGGTCGCTGACGAGTATCAAATTTATTTTGATTTTATTACAAATGCCCTGTGTTCCTCGTGGACACACTCCCCTATTGCAATTGTATTATCAACTCTGCATATTATGTGGAATTGCAGAATTATTGACCAACCCCAAAATGTGCAAAATTGACCAGTACATTTAGCAGCTATCACACATGAATGTGACTCAACCTCAGTGTTTGAGTTTTTGACTCTGAAGCTATTTACTCTTCAAGATTGACAAGAGACAGCAAACTTGAGCAGCAATAAAGACGGAATGGATAGTGTTTGAAAACTGTCAGAGTCTCATATCATATCTAAGTAGTGTTATCTTATCATCTTTTGTTATAATGTCTACGTCTATATTCCACAAACCATCTCTTTTGGTGGTTTATCCTTGCTGAAAAGTCCCATCTTGTTGTCTTCTCTGGCTTCCTGTCGGAAGTATTATCCGCGCATGCGTCCTTATTCCCAGCGATATGTTTGTAAACAAATGCCACGCCCCCTAAATTTGCCAGGGATCACGAACATTCTTGTGGTGACAGTGGGAAGGGTGGAAAGGTCGAGCTGTGCTTGCATAGCTGCCAGGTGGTACCTGGATAAGACTGAAACAAACAAACAAACGAACATTTCAATTTCCATCTGTACCGACACCTGTAAGTTTACTCGGCAAGGTAGTTATAGTTTGTCATCCCACCGACAACAAGCCTGTCATGTCACAGTGGAAATCCGAAAAGCTAAGATATAGCAGAAATGTTTGATCTACAAACATATATTTCATACAATAGATTCTGATCCCTTCTGCAGGCAATAATTAATCACACATTCGTGATAACTTTCATGTGGAAAATTAAATATTCCCTCAGTTCAACAGGAATGTTGTTGTATAAGAGGACAATAATAACGTTCATACCAACCATCTTTACAGAGATATTTAAACATTGTATTAAATCTCTCTGATCTTTATAACAAAAAAACAAAAAAACTCGTAGAAGGACAACGTTTTGGACTGACCTGATAACAACGTTGTCCTTCTTACAACGTTTTTGTTGCAACATGCTAACAATGTGGAAAGCACGTTGAAGAAAATTTGTGGTGATTAAATTGGCCAATAGGTCGGTGCAGTACGACAGAAAATGGTGACCTGTAACAACTTATAGTTGCTAGGTAATTCAAAGTTACAGTGAAGTTAATGGACAAGACTTAGTGTTCTGAATGAATAAAATAAAATAAAATAAAAAATGATCATGTCTTTGGTTGTGATACAAGCTGCAATATGTATCCATATAATTTCAGACAATATTAAAAAAATCAGCATAACATGCCAGTTGATATACTGGAAGAGGTTGCTGATGAGATAATCCCAACTGAATAACTAGACTTGGCCAAACATAGCCGAGTTTGTTCAAAGCTGAATGTATATGTACCACGTGCTTGCATCATTTTATCACAAGATGTTAAAAACATCTGGTGTACACAGATCTACTTCCTTGTAATGTCAATTGCTCATAACATGCTGAGCACGTGCTCACAACGTAGAAAAAAACATGCTGAGCATGTGCTCACAACGTTGTACAACAACGTGCTCACAATGTTATCTGGTGTTCACAGATCTACGTCCATACAACATCAAGTTGCAACATGCTCAGCACCAAAACACAACATGCTCACAACGTAGAAAAACGTAGAATTGCTAGCTGGGGATACATCTACAAATATATCAGCATCTTGAAGGGATGCATCTATAAGATATTCTTTATTCTTGTAATGTATTGAGATGCTGATACAACTTTACAGCTTCAAATAATTTTTAATATTACATGTACATGCATGATAAGTTTAAAAGACCTTGTCATGATATTCTATGTGAATATCGTTTTTAGGGAACGGATCCCTGCTTTCTGGTCAGAAAATGTATATTTTAAGCCAATAAAATCCTTTGACTTTGACTTTACAAATACCCCATACATGTGTGGTTCAGAGAAGTTATCACCATAAACTGTTTAGAACAATAAAAGAGGAAGACACCAGAAATATGTTTTCACCAGCAGAGTAATTTAGCCCTCGAATAAGATATCATCAAGATAATATCAATGAATTATTCATATATGATACGCAGAGGAATTGAAGGATATTGCAATTGGCAAAGTGGCAGAGTAAATAATCATGCACCAGATGGCAGGGTTGCATAGCAGGAATGTTGGTACAAGAGCTCTCATTTATTGGAGTCTTGTATGTCATCCATTTTGTCTTGTTTCTGAGTTAACTTTATTTTCTTTATGATTCTACATAGACAATTGATTGTACATGTACTTGTGCTATCCAATAATTGGTCTTTCTAAATGTGAAGCTTTGTGTGAAAAGAGGAACACAGACACTAATAACTGTCCCAAATATATTAGGACTAGGGTAGTCTAAGAGGAACAGGAAGTGAAAACCACGTAAACAACATGGCATCATTTGGAGGGACATTTTCGGGGAACAGTGTCAGATCCAGTTCTGTTCCTCGTGGCAGTCGTGCTAATAATCTCTTTTTATCGTCAACATGTGCCTTAATGGGCGCGTTATCATTTGGCTATACAATTGGCTACAGTTCCCCAGCTCTGCCAGACATGGAGAAAAAATCCGTGCTAGACCCCAGTGAGTCATCATGGTTCGGTTCTCTGGCAACAATTGGTGCCATGGTGGGGTGTCCTCTAGCGGGAATTTTGGTGGAAAAAGTGGGAAGGAAATCGACACTGATGATCGTGTCTTTACCATTCACTCTTGGATGGTGTGCTATAACATTAGGAGGAGGGGTTATGGTGTTGCTGTTTGGTCGATTTCTGACAGGTGTAAGCAGTGGAATGTGCACAGTGACGTGTCCAATGTACATCGCAGAAACCTCCACCAAGGAGTTGCGGGGTATGCTGGGTAGTGGTGTACAGCTGTCAATCACTATTGGAATACTGCTGGTGTACCTGCTAGGACTACAGCTTGGCTGGCGATCCCTTGCTATTGTTGGTTTGATAATTCCAATCATATCACTTGTGCTCACGATGCGTATACCAGAAACCCCGCGGTATTTTTTGTTGCGCGGCCAGAAGCAAGATGCATTGAGGGCCCTGGTGTGGTTGAGGGGCCCAGGAGCAGATGTGGATGAAGAGTGTCGAGACATTGAAGAAAGCCTAGACTCAAATGACAAGATGTCCTGGTCTGAGTTCATGAAGCCAGAACTTTTTAATCCATTGAAGGTTGCAGCAGGACTTATGTTTTTCCAGCAGTTCACAGGAATCAATGTTGTCATGTTCTACACTGTATCTATATTTGAGAGTGCTGGCTACAAGCAGAACCCACACTTTGCCACAGTGATCATTGGTGGGGTGCAAGTAGTTTTCACACTCTTGGCCTGCTTCCTCATGGACCGTGCAGGCCGCAGATACCTTCTTCTTGTGGCCAGCGTTGGCATGGGAATTTCCTGCACCACCATGGGGTATTACTATCATATCACTAAGACCCAGCCAGATGCAGAACTCGAGTACCTTGCTCTGGGTAGTCTTGTGTTCTATATTGTGGCATTTTCATTGGGCTGGGGACCTATCCCCATGCTGGTAACATCTGAAATATTCCCTGTGAGGGCTCGGGGTCCAGCGAGTGCCATGGCCTCCATCATCGCCTGGATATGTGCATTCTTTATTACAAAGGAGTTCTCAGCTTTGCAAGCCTCATTAGGACCAGACGGTGCATTCTGGTTTTTTGCACTCTTCTGCTTTGTTGGAATTTGGTTTGTATATAAAACAGTTCCAGAGACCAAAGGGAAATCTTTGGAAGACATTGAACTGCACTTTTTAGGCAGAGCTATCAGAGGGATATAATTTTGGATGCTACATGTAGATTATGCAACAAGACCACATAATATCCAAAGTGATTTGGTGCAGGGGACCAAAGTTGTAAGAGATAGAATAATAGCAATTCAGAAACATCATGAAAAACCACGTTGATGTGTAAACATATTGGCTTGAATAACATATATTCACAATTTGAAAGGGGGTTTAATGATAATTATTTTATTTTTGATGATAATGTAAAAGAGGGATTTACATGAGGTACATGTACATATGCATAAATTATATATTTTATAACAATATAACTTGAACAGATGTGTGTATAAATTGTAGAACATATTTCGTGACTTGAAATGCAAACAAAAATCCACAACAAATGTATTGTTGGATGTGTTTGTTTATGAGATTTTGATTCATTTTTAGTACCATCAAGTCTGAATATGTGTCAATAAAAAAATGTTCTGGTTGAAACAAATGAACACTTATTTTGGTTTTTTCAGTTATAATCCATGTATTTGTTGTTGCATAAATACAAACAAGTTGGTTTAAACAACAGAAATAGAGTGCAAGCCATTTGTTTATTTTTGTTATTTTTTTAAAATATAGTATAAATCAGTTTGAGCCAAACATTTATTTGGTCTTTACTTAACATGACGAAATAAGGTGACCATTGGCATTGTGTGGCTTTATCCAGTCACTCACCATTGTTGTGTATGACCTTATTCGTCACATTAATTCATGACCAAGTAAATGTTTGGTTCCATCTTTCAATGAGTTAAGTTCTTTATTTTTCTACAACCAGAGATGAGGCATGTTTTATCCTGGCTAAACAAGAAAGAAATAATTGTTTCTAGTTATCCTTGTCTTTGATAATAGATAAACAGAATCTCATTTTGTATGATATTCATATATCTGATAACTCTGTGATTCCATGTTGTATATATAGTGACATATCAATGCTTAAGTTGTTATTCTGGGATAAATATATATATATATATATATATATATAACTACTACTAATGATTAACATAAATGCTTGGTTATAACATTTTATTTTACATAATGTTTATAAATATTCTTTAAGAGTTGATGATACATAATAGAAAACCTTCACATTTTCACTGGATTTGGAAATTTTGAAGATGTGAAAATATTTTTTGGGGGGTATTTTTTCTAATGAATTATATATTGCAGAATTTGTTGTTCTTGAGAATTGTTCATATTACAAAATTTACAGTAAATAAAAAACTGGTGAAGACCAAAATAAAAGTTTTGTTTTATTTAAAGATGTGACCTATTAAGTTGTGAGTGTCGATTTTTTGCAAAGGTCACAGCATTTGCAAAGAATGCCACCTATGATTGCCAGGTGAAATGGTCATTAGCTTGATTTGGCAATGACCTGTGAATTAATATGTTCTCACAGATGGACTTCAAAGAATAAAATTGAGTGGTGCTTACCTGTGCTGGAAAAAAGGGAGGATTGACCAAGGAGCATAATGTATTCTGGTAAATAAAGGAAAAGAGAAAATAAACTTTTTGTTCTGTAAAGAATGTAATCCTAACAAAATCCCAAAAATCCCACACTGGATTCTAGTGATGGACCTATTTTCTCAGTCACACCCAAAAAGTGTACTTAAAATTTTACCCTTCAATATTTTGTATTACCATGTTGCACTTGTATACCTACATGAAGAGAATCAACAAGAAAATGAAATGGTGTTTCAGATTTGTGAAATATTGAGTTAATGATATTTAGTGATTTCCTATCATCTTTTTGGCTTAAATCTTGATACCATATTATTAATGATAAGTTTATGTAAATTTACAAGTATTGTTTAAAGCATTCATGAAACCACAGACGTCATCCGTAACTTTACAGAGACTTGGGTTATGCTTAAATTATATGTGGCCATGAAACTGTGATACAAGCAAGCTATCTCACGAAAATCAACCAAAATACAATGGCCATGGTTATTGTGTTTTGTGGAAAGTGCCAAGTTCAGCTTGTACTCTTTTAACCACCAGGTGGCCACATATACAATCATGTGACCTCTATTGTGACCTCAGGGTGTTAGGCCTGTACCATCGGACAAACATGGCTCTGTAATGCCTCAGTCACATTTGCGCCGATTTCAGTAAAGATGCCCGGCCGATGGGTATTTTTTACAAAATCGGCAGGCATTTCAGATTGCCGTGCGGGCACCGGGAGATCATCGGCCACAATTGGGCATCTTTAAGATGTGTGTGAACTTTGTTACTTATTCACTATTCACAGTTCATTATTCAAATTTTTTCCTAAATTTGTAGTAAATTATGTCAACATGTCAGATTTCCAAAATTATGTTCCAAATATGACCGAGCTGAATTTTGTGCCATAATATGTGAAAGGAAATTATAATAATAATAAAAACCAAAATATAATTTAAACAAGGGGTAAAAAAACAAGTGTAGGTCGATTCAATGTTCACCAAATTTGGTATACGGGTCAAGGAGGGTCCCATAATGTAATTTATCAAGCGTTTCCCCGGCGCTATTTACGGTGACAAGATGGCGCCACTCACAACTTTCAGATTTCAATAATTAAATAAAATGAATCCTGATATTCCAAGTAAAATAGACGTGGCGCAGGTCGATTCAATGTTCCCCAAATTTTTCAAACGGGCCAAGGAGGGACCCATAATGTTGTTTATGAAGCGTTTCCCCGGCGCTATTTACCGTGACAAGATGGCGCCACTCACAACTTTCAGATTTCAATAATTAAATAAAATGAATCCTGATATTCCAAGTGAAAAAGACATGCCGCAGGTCAATTCAATGTTCCCCAAATTTGGTATACGGGTCAAGGAGGGTCCCATAATGTTATTTATGAAGCGTTTCCCCGGCGCTATTTACGGTGACAAGATGGCGCCACTCACAACTTTCAGATTTCAATAATTAAATAAAATGAATCCTGATATTCCAAGTGAAATAGACGTGGCGCAGGTCGATTCAATGTTCCCCAAATTTTTCAAACGGGCCAAGGAGGGACCCATAATGTCGTTTATGAAGCGTTTCCCCGGCGCTATTTACGGTGACAAGATGGCGCCACTCACAACTTTCAGATTTCAATAATTAAATAAAATGAATCCTGATATTCCAAGTGAAAAAGACATGGCACAGGTCGATTCAATGTTCCCCAAATTTGGTATACGGGTCAAGGAGGGTCCAATAATGTTATTTATGAAGCGTTTCCCCGGCGCTATTTACCGTGACAAGATGGCGCCACTCACATCTTTCAGATTTCAATAATTAAATAAAATGAATCCTGATATTCCAAGTGAAAAAGACATGGCGCAGGTCGATTCAATGTTCCCCAAATTTTGCATATATGCCAAGGAGGGACCCATAATGTTATTTATGAAGCGTTTCCCCGGCGCTATTTACGGTGACAAGATGGCGCCACTCACAATTTTCAGATTTCAATAATTAAATAAAATGAATCCTGATATTCCAAGTGAAAAAGACATGGCGCAGGTCGATTCAATGTTCCCCAAATTTTGCATACAGGTCAAGGAGGGTCCCATAATGTTATTAATGAAGCGTTTACCCGGCGCTATTTACGGAGAAAAGATGGCGCCACTCACAACTTTCAGATTTCAATAATTAAATAAAATGAATCCTGATATTCCAAGTGAAAAAGACATGGCACAGGTCGATTCAATGTTCCCCAAATTTGGTATACGGGTCAAGGAGGGTCCCATAATGTTATTTATGAAGCGTTTCCCCGACGCTATTTACAGAGACAAGATGGCGCCACTCACAACTTTCAGATTTCAATAATTAAATAAAATGAATCCTGATATTCCAAGTGAAAAAGACATGGCGCAGGTCGATTCAATGTTCCCCAAATTTTGCATACGGGTCAAGGAGGGTCCCATAATGTTATTTATGAAGCGTTTTCCCAGCGCTATTTACGGAGACAAGATGGCGCCACTCACAACTTGAATATTTAAATAATTAAATAAAATGAATCCTGATATTCCAAGTGAAAAAGACATGGCGCAGGTCGATTCAATGTTCCCCAAATTTTGCATACGGGTCAAGGAGGGTCCCATAATGTTATTTATGAAGCGTTTCCCCGGCGCTATTTACGGTGACAAGATGGCGCCACTCACAACTTTCAGATTTCAATAATTAAATAAAATGAATCCTGATATTCCAAGTGAAAAAGACATGGCACAGGTCGATTCAATGTTCCCCAAATTTGGTATACGGGTCAAGGAGGGTCCCATAATGTTATTTATGAAGCGTTTCCCCGGCGCTATTTACGGAGACAAGATGGCGCCACTCACAACTTGAATATTTCAATAATTAAATAAAATGAATCCTGATATTCCAAGTGAAATAGACGTGGCGCAGGTCGATTCAATGTTCCCCAAATTTTTCAAACGGGCCAAGGAGGGACCCATAATGTCGTTTATGAAGCGTTTCTCCGGCGCTATTTACGGTGACAAGATGGCGCCACTCACAACTTTCAGATTTCAATAATTAAATAAAATGAATCCTGATATTCCAAGTGAAAAAGACATGGCACAGGTCGATTCAATGTTCCCCAAATTTGGTTTACAGGTCAAGGAGGGTCCCATAATGTTATTTATGAAACGTTTCCCCGGCGCTATTTACCGTGACAAGATGGCGCCACTCACAACTTTCAGATTTCAATAATTAAATAAAATGAATCCTGATATTCCAAGTGAAAAAGACATGGCGCAGGTCGATTCAATGTTCCCCAAATTTTGCATATATGCCAAGGAGGGACCCATAATGCTATTTATGAAGCGTTTCCCCGGCGCTATTTACGGTGACAAGATGGCGCCACTCACAACTTTCAGATTTCAATAATTAAATAAAATGAATCCTGATATTCCAAGTGAAAAAGACATGGCACAGGTCGATTCAATGTTCCCCAAATTTGGTATACGGGTCAAGGAGGGTCCCATAATGTTATTTATGAAGCGTTTCCCCGGCGCTATTTACGGAGACAAGATGGCGCCACTCACAACTTGAATATTTCAATAATTAAATAAAATGAATCCTGATATTCCAAGTGAAATAGACGTGGCGCAGGTCGATTCAATGTTCCCCAAATTTTTCAAACGGGCCAAGGAGGGACCCATAATGTCGTTTATGAAGCGTTTCTCCGGCGCTATTTACGGTGACAAGATGGCGCCACTCACAACTTTCAGATTTCAATAATTAAATAAAATGAATCCTGATATTCCAAGTGAAATAGACGTGGGGCAGGTCGATTCAATGTTCCCCAAATTTTTGAAACGGGCCAAGGAGGGTCCCATAATGTTATTTATGAAGCGTTTCCCCGGCGCTATTTACGGAGACAAGATGGCGCCACTCACAACTTGAATATTTCAATAATTAAATAAAATGAATCCTGATATTCCAAGTGAAAAAGACATGGCGCAGGTCGATTCAATGTTCCCCAAATTTTGCATATATGCCAAGGAGGGACCCATAATGCTATTTATGAAGCGTTTCCCCGGCGCTATTTACGGTGACAAGATGGCGCCACTCACAACTTTCAGATTTCAATAATTAAATAAAATGAATCCTGATATTCCAAGTGAAAAAGACATGGCGCAGGTCGATTCAATGTTCCCCAAATTTGGTATACGGGTCAAGGAGGGTCCCATAATGTTATTTATGAAGCGTTTCCCCGGCGCTATTTACGGAGACAAGATGGCGCCACTCACAACTTGAATATTTAAATAATTAAATAAAATGAATCCTGATATTCCAAGTGAAAAAGACATGGCGCAGGTCGATTCAATGTTCCCCAAATTTTGCATACGGGTCAAGGAGGGTCCCATAATGTTATTTATGAAGCGTTTACCCGGCGCTATTTACGGTGACAAGATGGCGCCACTCACAACTTTAAGATTTCAATAATTAAATAAAATGAATCCTGATATTCCAAGTGAAATAGACGTGGGGCAGGTCGATTCAATGTTCCCCAAATTTTTGAAACGGGCCAAGGAGGGACCCATTATGTCGTTTATGAAGCGTTTCCCCGGCGCTATTTACGGTGACAAGATGGCGCCACTCACAACTTTCAGATTTCAATAATTAAATAAAATGAATCCTGATATTCCAAGTGAAAAAGACATGGCGCAGGTCGATTCAATGTTCCCCAAATTTTGCATATGGGCCAAGGAGGGACCCATAATGTTATTTATGAAGCGTTTCCCCGGCGCTATTTACGGAGACGAGATGGCGCCACTCACAACTTTAATATTTAAATAATTAAATAAAATGAATCCTGATATTCCAAGTGAAAAAGACATGGCGCAGGTCGATTCAATGTTCCCCAAATTTGGTATACATGTCAAGGAGGGTCCCATAATGTTATTCATGAAGCGTTTCCCCGGCGCTATTTACGGAGATGAGATGGCGCCACTCACAACTTTAAGATTTCAATAATTAAATAAAATGAATCCTGATATTCCAAGTGAAAAAGACATGGCGCAGGTCGATTCAATGTTCCCCAAATTTGGTATACGGGTCAAGGAGGGTCCCATCATGTTATTTATGAAGCGTTTCCCCGGCGCTATTTACGGTGACAAGATGGCACCACTCACAACTTTAAGATTTCAATAATTAAATAAAATGAATCCTGATATTCCAAGTGAAAAAGACATGGCGCAGGTCGATTCAATGTTCCCCAAATTTTGCATATGGGCCAAGGAGGGACCCATAATGTTATTTATGAAGCGTTTCCCCGGCGCTATTTACGGAGACAAGATGGCGCCACTCACAACTTGAATATTTCAATAATTAAATAAAATGAATCCTGATATTCCAAGTGAAAAAGGCATGGCGCAGGTCGATTCAATGTTACCCAAATTTTGCATACAGTTCAAGGAGGGTCCCATAATGTTATTTATGAAGCGTTTTATGAAGCGTTTCCCCGGCGAATCGACCTGCGCCATGCCTTTTTCACTTGGAATATCAGGATTCATTTTATTTAATTATTGAAATCTTAAAGTTTTGAGTGGCGCTATCTTGTCACCGTAAATAGCGCCGGAGAAACGCTTCATAAATAACATTATGGGACCCTCCTTGACCCGTATACCAAATTTGGGGAACATTGAATCGACCTGCGCCATGTCTTTTTCACTTGGAATATCAGGATTCATTTTATTTAATTATTGAAATCTTAAAGTTGTGAGTGGTGCCATCTTGTCACCGTAAATAGCGCCGGGGAAACGCTTCATAAATAACATTATGGGACCCTCCTTGACCCGTATACCAAATTTGGGGAACATTGAATCGACCTGCGCCATGTCTTTTTCACTTGGAATATCAGGATTCATTTTATTTAATTATTGAAATCTTAAAGTTGTGAGTGGCGCCATCTTGTCACCGTAAATAGCGCCGGGGAAACGCTTCATAAAAACTTTATGGGGCCCTCCTTGACCCGTATGCAAAATTTGGGGAACATTGAATCGACCTGCGCCATGCCTTTTTCACTTGGAATATCGGGATTCATTTTATTTAATTATTGAAATCTTAAAGTTGTGAGTGGCGCCATCTCATCTCCGTAAATAGCGCCGGGGAAACGCTTCATGAATAACATTATGGGACCCTCCTTGACATGTATACCAAATTTGGGGAACATTGAATCGACCTGCGCCATGTCTTTTTCACTTGGAATATCAGGATTCATTTTATTTAATTATTGAAATCTTAAAGTTGTGAGTGGCGCTATCTTGTCACCGTAAATAGCGCCGGTGAAACACTTCATAAATAACATTATGGGTCCCTCCTTGGCCCATATGCAAAATTTGGGGTACATTGAATCGACCTGCGCCATGTCTTTTTCACTTGGAATATTAGGATTCATTTCAATTTACTATAGAAATCTTAAAGTTATGAGTGGCGCTATCTTGTCACCGTAAATAGCGCCGGTGAAACACTTCATAAATAACATTATGGGTCCCTCCTTGGCATATATGCAAAATTTGGGGAACATTGAATCGACCTGCGCCATGTCTTTTTCACTTGGAATATCAGGATTCATTTTATTTAATTATTGAAATCTTAAAGTTGTGAGTGGCGCCATCTTGTCACCATAAATAGCGCCGGGGAAACGCTTCATAAATAACATTATAGGACCCTCCTTGACCCGTATGCAAAATTTGGGGAACATTGAATCGACCTGCGCCATGTCTTTTTCACTTGGAATATCAGGATTCATTTTATTTAATTATTGAAATCTTAAAGTTGTGAGTGGCGCCATCTTGTCACCGTAAATAGCGCCGGGGAAACACTTCATAAATAACATTATGGGTCCCTCCTTGGCCCATATGCAAAATTTGGGGTACATTGAATCGACCTGCGCCATGTCTTTTTCACTTGGAATATTAGGATTCATTTCAACTAACTATAGAAATCTTAAAGTTGTGAGTGGCGCTATCTTGTCACCGTAAATAGTGCCGGGGAAACGCTTCATAAATAACATTATGGGACCCTCCTTGACCCGTATGCAAAATTTGGGGAACATTGAATCGACCTGCGCCATGTCTTTTTCACTTGGAATATCAGGATTCATTTTATTTAATTATTTAAATCTGAAAGTTGTGAGTGGCGCCATCTTGTCTCCGTAAATAGCGCCGGGAAAACACTTCATAAATAACATTATGGGACCCTCCTTGACCCGTATACCAAATTTGGGGAACATTGAATCGACCTGCGCCATGTCTTTTTCACTTGGAATATCAGGATTCATTTTATTTAATTATTGAAATCTTAAAGTTGTGAGTGGCGCCATCTTGTCACCGTAAATAGCGCCGGGGAAACACTTCATAAATTACATTATGGGTCCCTCCTTGGCCCATATGCAAAATTTGGGGAACATTGAATCGACCTGCGCCATGTCTTTTTCACTTGGAATATTAGGATTCACTTTATTTAATTATTGAAATCTGAAAGTTGTGAGTGGCGCCATCTTGTCACCGTAAATAGCGCCGGGGAAACGCTTCATAAACAACATTATGGGTCCCTCCTTGACCCGTATGCAAAATTTGGGGAACATTGAATCGACCTGCGCCATGTCTTTTTCACTTGGAATATCAGGATTCATTTTATTTAATTATTGAAATCTTAAAGTTGTGAGTGGCGCCATCTTGTCACCGTAAATAGCGCCGGGGAAACGCTTCATAAATAACATTATGGGACCCTCCTTGACCCGTATGCAAAATTTGGGGAACATTGAATCGACCTGCGCCATGTCTTTTTCACTTGGAATATCAGGATTCATTTTATTTAATTATTGAAATCTTAAAGTTGTGAGTGGCGCCATCTTGTCACCGTAAATAGCGCCGGGGAAACGCTTCATAAATGACATTATGGGTCCCTCCTTGGCCCGTATGCAAAATTTGGGGAACATTGAATCGACCTGCGCCACGTCTATTTCACTTGGAATATCAGGATTCATTTTATTTAATTATTTAAATATTAAAGTTGTGGGTGGCGCCATCTTGTCTCCGTAAATAGCGCCGGGGAAACGCTTCATAAATAACATTATGGGACCCTCCTTGACCCATATGCAAAATTTGGGGAACATTGAATCGACCTGCGCCATGTCTTTTTCACTTGGAATATCGGGATTCATTTTATTTAATTATTGAAATCTTAAAGTTGTGAGTGGCGCCATCTTGTCACCGTAAATAGCGCCGGGGAAACGCTTCATAAATAACATTATGGGACCCTCCTTGACCCGTATGCAAAATTTGGGGAACATTGAATCGACCTGCGCCATGTCTTTTTCACTTGGAATATCAGGATTCATTTTATTTAATTATTGAAATCTTAAAGTTGTGAGTGGCGCCATCTTGTCACCGTAAATAGCGCCGGGGAAACGCTTCATAAATGACATTATGGGTCCCTCCTTGGCCCGTATGCAAAATTTGGGGAACATTGAATCGACCTGCGCCACGTCTATTTCACTTGGAATATCAGGATTCATTTTATTTAATTATTTAAATATTAAAGTTGTGGGTGGCGCCATCTTGTCTCCGTAAATAGCGCCGGGGAAACGCTTCATAAATAACATTATGGGACCCTCCTTGACCCATATGCAAAATTTGGGGAACATTGAATCGACCTGCGCCATGTCTTTTTCACTTGGAATATCGGGATTCATTTTATTTAATTATTGAAATCTTAAAGTTGTGAGTGGCGCCATCTTGTCACCGTAAATAGCGCCGGTGAAACACTTCATAAATAACATTATGGGTCCCTCCTTGGCCCATATGCAAAATTTGGGGTACATTGAATCGACATGCGCCATGTCTTTTTCACTTGGAATATTAGGATTCATTTCAATTTACTATAGAAATCTTAAAGTTGTGAGTGGCGCTATCTTGTCACCGTAAATAGTGCCGGGGAAACACTTCATAAATAACATTATGGGACCCTCCTTGACCCGTATGCAAAATTTGGGGAACATTGAATCGACCTGCGCCATGTCTTTTTCACTTGGAATATCAGGATTCATTTTATTTAATTATTGAAATCTTAAAGTTGTGAGTGGCGCTATCTTGTCACCGTAAATAGCGCCGGTGAAACACTTCATAAACAACATTATGGGTCCCTCCTTGGCCCATATGCAAAATTTGGGGTACATTGAATCGACCTGCGCCATGTCTTTTTCACTTGGAATATTAGGATTCATTTCAATTAACTATAGAAATCTTAAAGTTGTGAGTGGCGCTATCTTGTCACCGTAAATAGTGCCGGGGAAACGCTTCATAAATAACATTATGGGACCCTCCTTGACCCGTATGCAAAATTTGGGGAACATTGAATCGACCTGCGCCATGTCTTTTTCACTTGGAATATCAGGATTCATTTTATTTAATTATTGAAATCTTAAAGTTGTGAGTGGCGCCATCTTGTCACCTTAAATAGAGCCGGGGAAGCGCTTCATAAACGACATTATGGGTCCCTCCTTGGCCCGTTGGAAAAATTTAGGGAACATTGAATCGACCTGTGCCACGTCTATTTCACTTGGAATATCAGGATTCATTTTATTTAATTATTGAAATCTTAAAGTTGTGAGTGGCGCCATCTTGTCACCGTAAATAGCGCCGGGGAAACGCTTCATAAAGAACATTATGGGTCCCTCCTTGACCCGTATGCAAAATTTGGGGAACATTGAATCGACCTGCGCCATGTCTTTTTCACTTGGAATATCAGGATTCATTTTATTTAATTATTTAAATATTAAAGTTGTGGGTGGCGCCATCTTGTCTCCGTAAATAGCGCCGGGGAAACGCTTCATAAATAACATTATGGGACCCTCCTTGACCCATATGCAAAATTTGGGGAACATTGAATCGACCTGCGCCATGTCTTTTTCACTTGGAATATCGGGATTCATTTTATTTAATTATTGAAATCTTAAAGTTGTGAGTGGCGCCATCTTGTCACCGTAAATAGCGCCGGTGAAACACTTCATAAATAACAATATGGGTCCCTCCTTGGCCCATATGCAAAATTTGGGGTACATTGAATCGACCTGCGCCATGTCTTTTTCACTTGGAATATTAGGATTCATTTCAATTTACTATAGAAATCTTAAAGTTGTGAGTGGCGCTATCTTGTCACCGTAAATAGTGCCGGGGAAACACTTCATAAATAACATTATGGGACCCTCCTTGACCCGTATGCAAAATTTGGGGAACATTGAATCGACCTGCGCCATGTCTTTTTCACTTGGAATATCAGGATTCATTTTATTTAATTATTGAAATCTTAAAGTTGTGAGTGGCGCTATCTTGTCACCGTAAATAGCGCCGGTGAAACACTTCATAAATAACATTATGGGACCCTCCTTGGCCCATATGCAAAATTTGGGGTACATTGAATCGACCTGCGCCATGTCTTTTTCACTTGGAATATTAGGATTCATTTCAATTAACTATAGAAATCTTAAAGTTGTGAGTGGCGCTATCTTGTCACCGTAAATAGTGCCGGGGAAACGCTTCATAAATAACATTATGGGACCCTCCTTGACCCGTATGCAAAATTTGGGGAACATTGAATCGACCTGCGCCATGTCTTTTTCACTTGGAATATCAGGATTCATTTTATTTAATTATTGAAATCTTAAAGTTGTGAGTGGCGCCATCTTGTCACCTTAAATAGAGCCAGGGAAGCGCTTCATAAACGACATTATGGGTCCCTCCTTGGCCCGTTGGAAAAATTTAGGGAACATTGAATCGACCTGTGCCACGTCTATTTCACTTGGAATATCAGGATTCATTTTATTTAATTATTGAAATCTTAAAGTTGTGAGTGGCGCCATCTTGTCACCGTAAATAGCGCCGGGGAAACGCTTCATAAAGAACATTATGGGTCCCTCCTTGACCCGTATGCAAAATTTGGGGAACATTGAATCGACCTGCGCCATGTCTTTTTCACTTGGAATATCAGGATTCATTTTATTTAATTATTTAAATATTAAAGTTGTGAGTGGCGCCATCTTGTCTCCGTAAATAGCGCCGGGTAAACGCTTCATAAATAACATTATGGGACCCTCCTTGACCCGTATACCAAATTTGGGGAACATTGAATCGACCTGCGCCATGTCTTTTTCACTTGGAATATCAGGATTCATTTTATTTAATTATTGAAATCTTAAAGTTGTGAGTGGCGCCATCTTGTCACCGTAAATAGCGCCGGGGAAACGCTTCATAAATAACATTATAGGACCCTCCTTGACCCGTATGCAAAATTTGGGGAACATTGAATCGACCTGCGCCATGTCTTTTTCACTTGGAATATCAGGATTCATTTTATTTAATTATTGAAATCTTAAAGTTGTGAGTGGCGCCATCTTGTCATCGTAAATAGCGCCGGGGAAACACTTCATAAATAACATTATGGGTCCCTCCTTGGCCCATATGCAAAATTTGGGGTACATTGAATCGACCTGCGCCATGTCTTTTTCACTTGGAATATTAGGATTCATTTCAACTAACTATAGAAATCTTAAAGTTGTGAGTGGCGCTATCTTGTCACCGTAAATAGTGCCGGGGAAACGCTTCATAAATAACATTATGGGACCCTCCTTGACCCGTATGCAAAATTTGGGGAACATTGAATCGACCTGCGCCATGTCTTTTTCACTTGGAATATCAGGATTCATTTTATTTAATTATTTAAATCTGAAAGTTGTGAGTGGCGCCATCTTGTCTCCGTAAATAGCGCCGGGAAAACACTTCATAAATAACATTATGGGACCCTCCTTGACCCGTATACCAAATTTGGGGAACATTGAATCGACCTGCGCCATGTCTTTTTCACTTGGAATATCAGGATTCATTTTATTTAATTATTGAAATCTTAAAGTTGTGAGTGGCGCCATCTTGTCACCGTAAATAGCGCCCGGAAAACGCTTCATAAATGACATTATGGGTCCCTCCTTGGCCCGTATGCAAAATTTGGGGAACATTGAATCGACCTGCGCCATGTCTTTTTCACTTGGAATATCAGGATTCATTTTATTTAATTATTGAAATCTGAAAGTTGTGAGTAGCGCCATCTTGTCACCGTAAATAGCGCCGGGGAAATGCTTCATAAATAACATTATGGGACCCTCCTTGACCCGTTTATCAAATTTGGGGAACATTGAATCGACCTGCGCCATGTCTTTTTCACTTGGAATATCAGGATTCATTTTATTTAATTATTGAAATCTTAAAGTTGTGAGTGGCGCCATCTTGTCACCGTAAATAGCGCCGGGGAAACGCTTCATTAATAACATCATGGGACCCTCCTTGACTTATATACAAAATTTGGGGAACATTGAATCGACCTGCGCCATGTCTTTTTCACTTGGAATATCAGGATTCATTTTATTTAATTATTGAAATCTTAAAGTTGTGAGTGGCGCCATCTTGTCACCGTAAATAGCGCCGGGTAAACACTTCATAAATAACATCATGGGACCCTCCTTGGCCCATATGCAAAATTTGGGGTACATTGAATCGACCTGCGCCATGTCTTTTTCACTTAGAATATTAGGATTAATTTCAATTAACTATAGAAATCTTAAAGTTGTGAGTGGCGCCATCTTGTCTCCGTAAATAGCGCCGGGGAAACGCTTCATAAATAACATGATGGGACCCTCCTTGACCCGTATGCAAAATTTGGGGAACATTGAATCGACCTGCGCCATGTCTTTTTCACTTGGAATATCAGGATTCATTTGATGCAAAATTTGGGGAACATTGAATCGACCTGCGCCATGTCTTTTTCACTTGGAATATCAGGATTCATTTTATTTAATTATTGAAATCTTAAAGTTGTGAGTGGCGCCATCTTGTCACCGTAAATAGCGCCGGGAAAACGCTTCATAAATGACATTATGTGTCCCTCCTTGGCCCGTATGCAAAATTTCGGGAACATTGAATCGACCTGCACCACGTCTATTTCACTTGGAATATCAGGATTCATTTTATTTAATTATTCAAAGATTAAAGTTGTGAGTGGCGCCATCTTGTCTCCGTAAATAGCGCCGGGGAAACGCTTCATAAATAACATTATGGGACCCTCCTTGACCCGTATACCAAATTTGGGGAACATTGAATCGACCTGCGCCATGTCTTTTTCACTTGGAATATTAGGATTCATTTTATTTAATTATTTAAATATTAAAGTTGTGAGTGGCGCCATCTCGTCTCTGTAAATAGCGCCGGGGAAACGCTTCATAAATAACATTATGGGACCCTCCTTGACCCGTATACCAAATTTGGGGAACATTGAATCGACCTGCGCCATGTCTTTTTCACTTGGAATATTAGGATTCATTTTATTTAATTATTGAAATATTAAAGTTGTGAGTGGCGCCATCTTGTCACCGTAAATAGCGCCGGGTAAACGCTTCATAAATAACATTATGGGACCCTCCTTGACCCGTATGCAAAATTTGGGGAACATTGAATCGTCCTGCGCCATGTCTTTTTCACTTGGAATATCAGGATTCATTTTATTTAATTATTGAAATCTTAGAGTTGTGAGTGGCGCCATCTTGTCACCGTAAATAGCGCCGGGGAAAGGCTTCATAAATGACATTATGGGTCCCTCCTTGGCCCGTATGCAAAATTTCGGGAACATTGAATCGACCTGCGCCACGTCTATTTCACTTGGAATATCAGGATTCATTTTATTTAATTATTTAAATATTAAAGTTGTGAGTGGCGCCATCTCGTCTCCGTAAATAGCCCCGGGGAAACGCTTCATAAATAACATTATGGGACCCTCCTTGACCCATATGCAAAATTTGGGGAACATTGAATCGACCTGCGCCATGTCTTTTTCACTTGGAATATCGGGATTCATTTTATTTAATTATTGAAATCTTAAAGTTGTGAGTGGCGCCATCTTGTCACCGTAAATAGCGCCGGTGAAACACTTCATAAATAACATTATGGGTCCCTCCTTGGCCCATATGCAAAATTTGGGGTACATTGAATCGACCCGCGCCATGTCTTTTTCACTTGGAATATTAGGATTCATTTCAATTAACTATAGAAATCTTAAAGTTGTGAGTGGCGCTTTCTTGTCACCGTAAATAGTGCCGGGGAAACGCTTCATAAATAACATTATGAGACCCTCCTTGACCCGTATGCAAAATTTGGGGAACATTGAATCGACCTGCGCCATGTCTTTTTCACTTGGAATATCAGGATTCATTTTATTTAATTATTGAAATCTTAAAGTTGTGAGTGGCGCTATCTTGTCACCGTAAATAGCGCCGGGGAAACGCTTCATAAATAACATTATGGGACCCTCCTTGACCCGTATACCAAATTTGGGGAACATTGAATCGACCTGCGCCATGTCTTTTTCACTTGGAATATTAGGATTTATTTTATTTAATTATTGAAATCTTAATGTTGTGAGTGGCGCCATCTTGTCACCGTAAATAGCGCCGGGGAAACGCTTCATAAATAACATTATGGGACCCTCCTTGACCCGTATGCAAAATTTGGGGAACATTGAATTGACCTGCGCCATGTCTTTTTCACTTGGAATATCAGGATTCATTTTATTTAATTATTGAAATCTTAAAGTTGTGAGTGGCGCCATCTTGTCACCGTAAATAGCGCCGGTGAAACACTTCATAAATAACATTATGGGTCCCTCCTTGGCCCATATGCAAAATTTGGGGTACATTGAATCGACCCGCGCCATGTCTTTTTCACTTGGAATATTAGGATTCATTTCAATTAACTATAGAAATCTTAAAGTTGTGAGTGGCGCCATCTTGTCACCGTAAATAGCGCCGGGGAAACGCTTCATAAATGACATTATGGGTCCCTCCTTGGCCCGTATGCAAAATTTGGGGAACATTGAATCGACCTGCGCCATGTCTTTTTCACTTGGAATATCAGGATTCATTTTATTTAATTATTGAAATCTTAAAGTTGTGAGTGGCGCCATCTTGTCACCGTAAATAGCGCCGGGGAAACGCTTCATAAATAACATTATGGGACCCTCCTTGACCCGTATGCAAAATTTGGGGAACATTGAATCGATCTGCGCCATGTCTTTTTCACTTGGAATATCAGGATTCATTTTATTTAATTATTTAAATATTAAAGTTGTGAGTGGCGCCATCTCGTCTCCGTAAATAGCGCCGGGGAAACGCTTCATAAATAAAATTATGGGACCCTCCTTGACCCGTATACCAAATTTGGGGAACATTGAATCGACCTGCGCCATGTCTTTTTCACTTGGAATATTAGGATTCATTTTATTTAATTATTTAAACTTGAAAGTTGTGAGTGGCGCCATCTTGTCACCGTAAATAGCGCCGGGAAAACGCTTCATAAATGACATTATGGGACCCTCCTTGACCCGTATACCAAATTTGGTGAACATTGAATCGACCTGCACTTTTTTTTTTACCCCTTGTTTAAATTATATTTTGGTTTTTATTATTATTATAATTTCCTTTCACATATTATGGCACAAAATTCAGCTCGGTCATATTTGGAACATAATTTTGGAAATCTGACATGTTGACATAATTTACTACAAATTTAGGAAAAAATTTGAATAATGAACTGTGAATAGTGAATAAGTAACAAAGTTCACACACATATCTTTAAGACGTCGGCCGGGTCATCGGGAACTTTTAGCTGCCACATAAAAGTTGCCGGCGTTTCCCCGATGTATTATCAGCAAATATCATCTTAAAGTGCACGGCAGTGTCCCGCAGGGACATCGGCAGATTATCTTAGGGCTGCCGGTGGCATCGTGCGGTGAAAATAGGATTATATTTATTTCAAGTGTTCATAGACCTTCGTCAGATGATCGCACGGGCTCCCTGCGATAGATCATAGACGTCTTTAAGATGTCTTTCAGACGTCTGTCAAATGAGACAGACGTCTTTAGGATGTCTTTCAGACGTCTGTCAATGATAAAGACGTCTTTAGGATATCCTACAGACGTCTGTCAATGATCCAGACGTCTTTAAGATATCCTGCAGACGTCTGTGTCATTCAGTCTTGCACGTGCCGTGCGGTGCCCTTTAATAATGTGACCACAGCTACGGCATATCTCAGATTGTTGCTTATAAACTCCCCGGCGCCCGGCAGACTGTGAAGTCGGCCGATTGTTACTGCCCGGCCGGCGCCTGGTGCAAATGTGACTGAGGCATAAGACAAATAACTCCATTGCCCCCATTTAAAGGTGCCCCACTGTTAGCAAGACTTTATACCAAGCAGGTGTTTGCAAAAGATCACTGGTCAACTGAACGTTTTTTGACAAAGTGTCCAATGGATGATTTGGATTTTAGCAGAAGACTGTACCACTTTTAAACGTCACAGAAATTTATGTTGGGTAATATAAATATAATAATAATAAAACATTTATACAACGCTATTTCAGACTAGGTCTGCTCATGGCGCTTTCGAATGTGATGTCTTGTATATCAGTGGGTTTTAAGTTTTATTTTAAAGGTATGTAACGTTTTAGTATTTTTCACTGCCAGGGGCAGGGCATTCCAGATCTTAGTATCATACACTTCAAAAGCCATATCCCCATATGTTTTTAGATTGGTTCTGGGGATAATATATTCATTTGTCTCGGATGATCTAAGAGGTCCCCTGTTTAGGTATCAACAGTTGCGATAGGTGCATTGCCATTTTGTACTTTCCACGTCAGTAATGCAATCTTAAAGTTAAATATGATGGGTAATAACTTTTGATCGCAAAGTTCGGGGTACCAACATTTATAATATGCAAGGAAAAGTACTTGAAAACCTCATTTCATGAATGCTTTAAGTGTAAACTCAGGCCACTATTCAGAAAATTCTGACTAACGCTCGTAATTTCGAACAGTGTCCCGAAGGAAATCACCTGGTAAGATATTGACATAGTCCCCAAAATCTTGACTATATGTCGGTTTCACCAGTGAGATAATTGAATTGATTTAAAGCTTTTGATGTTGCTGTTTAGTTCAAATTCTTGTACCAAAGTTTATTTAAAGAAATTCAAGAAGTGCATATCTTAGTTAAACTTTATCATTTTGACAGCAGAAAGTTATGTTGTAATTTCAAGCTTGTAGTGGATGTAGGAAACACTAAATTAATAATACAACTCACTAGCCATTCATTCACCGAGATAATGCCAATAATATATATGACAATAATGCCACACACAAGAGCATTGCCCTTGCAGACCTATTAAAAAGCTATGTCCAGAAGGCATGATCCTATCATCAAAGGAACTCATTGCCCTCAGCAGAGCTTGACCAATGTGAAGTATTGAATTGAACCTGGCTACATTGAAACATATATTTTATTTCATATGGATATAATGATTTTTTGACAAACATAATGTGGCCAAATTCAAAGGTTTTTGTTTTTTAAAAAGTCATGTTTTACCATTTTATAAATATTGTTTACACATTTTCAAATGATTGACTCATGAGTGATGGTTTGTCCCAAATGGGAATGAATCTGCTGCTTATTAGGTGATGCGATGTCCAAGTGGCAAATACACAAGCAACGAAATGATCGAATATCAGACGCATAATTATATGTTCTTAGGAGATTCACAAAAAGAATCATTATTTGCAAAAGACAAATTTCTAAGCAATGTATTGGTAATGTCGCTGGATTTTATTCAGTGGTGAGGATAAATTAGTATTTACAACATATTACAGTAATATGGTAACAAATGTTAGAGCATAGGCTCGTTCACATGGCCAAATTTGAGAGCACGGGCTGTATTGCACGGGCTGTATTGCATCATACTGTACGTTTCCTCAGATGTTTAAATTGAGAATTTAAAAAAAATTGAGAGGAGAAATCAAAATAATATCTGATAATTTATATGGTTTATTCAAATTATTAGTCACAGATTTAATGCTAGGTCTGTCATATATGTTTCAGATATTGTAGACAAAAAAAGAAGTTTGGAGAATACAGAACGATTTGGTCTATCCAGATCTCATGATTTTGGCTGAACTACCTCATGCTTTTCTCAAGGCCAGATCACCATACACAACTAACCAATGTAGTTATGGTTTTCTCAGATGGAAAAAGTGGAGTAATAATTTTGAGGAAGTGTCAGACCTTTCAGCTGATCCTTATTTTATCAGTTTATACTTGTTAGCATTAACCCATGAAGCCAGATCTGTTTCTGCTATAAACACTGCACCTCTTAGTATTGCTTGGGTACATAAGATGGCTGGTTTGGAAGATCCAACATCTCACATTGGGGTCTCCAATTTAGTGGAGTATGCCAAAAGAGCACTGGGAAAGATAGATATTGTTACAGCCGACATGCTTCAAAAATGTGTGTTGGTATCAGAGTTATTATCCTTATATAATTTGATAAATATTACTATGTCATATGATTCACAGGTTTTTGGAGATTTTCAGAGTTGGCAAGCACCAAAGCTTCTGATTTGACTTTTTAAAATCATTATTTTACTCTATTCATTGAAAGTAGTAAAACTGACCAGTACGGAGATGGTGACAAAATCATCATTGCCGAAACAACACGTCACATGTCCTTATACTATGTTACAAAGATATATTAGCAAAGCTGGTTTGGAAACAAAGATTGGTGTCACAGATGAATTTGTATTTCAGGCCCTTTCAGTAAGACAAAAATGAAGAATATAACGTAAGGGAGCCTAATTTGCCCATGTCTTGCACAAATACTAGGGAAGTGTTTCTCAAGGGTTGGATTTCATGATAAAGATTTGGGTATTCATTCTCTGAGAGGGGGCGGGGCATCTTCTGTCGCCATTAACGGTGTGAAAGAAAGACTTTTCAGAGACATGGTCGTTGGGCTTCTGATAAAGTAGATGATGGATATGTCGAAGATGATTTATGGGTCTTTTCTTTGAGTGCCTCCTAGTGGCAGAGGAGAAAATAACCAAAATACTGTTTTTGGATGGGACAGTTACGGTGTAAAAATACATTCCCTATTAAAATAAATGCATTGATAACATTAATCAATATTTAAACACTACAGTATTTGAATGTTAAGGTACGATTACAAGTATATTTCTTTAAAAACAGCATTTTGTCCTAATTTTCCTTGATGATAGTTTTGATGAGAACTGAAGAAGACAAGCAAATTAGTTCTGCTGATTACACAGCAGGAGTAGGCTTGTTTTTATGTCATTTAATTGGGAAGAAAATTCACTGTGATCCTAGTGAAACAGATTTTCACATTTTGATTTGTATAATTTGGAAATAAAAAGGACGTTTGACAATTAGATATGTGAAGAGAGGTGAAAACATTCCTAATTTTGAAATGGTCAAGTGCAGGGGCGGGAGAGCTCGGAACCAATCTGGGCGGTACTCGAAACATATCTGGGTGGTATGACGTCATACCATTGTTCTGAACCAATTCTGAACCAATCTGGGCGGTTCTGTTAAAAAACAACTTTCTTATAGCTCATAAAAAGCATCAAAATCACATAATAATCCTCACAAAATATAACAAATTTTGCTACAGTTGAGTGTAAAGCAGTGTCTTGTTAATAATAATGTAATTTTTATGCTAAATCTATAACGTTTTTACGGTTATATTTGTGCCCCCATGTCGGGAATTACTCTTCTTTATGCAGTCTTAAACTGGGGCACATTCCTGTGTTAAAATGTGACAATAATCTCGTTAAAATCAATTTCAGATGACCATATACTTATATATGTAACTGATGAGCAAGTTATTTTCTTTAACATTTGTGAATGATAGTCGTTATATAAAGATTAAAGAATGCAACGTTTTCAGTCTGGCCATTGTTCACCGCACGGCACCGCTCAGGTACCACTCAGATTGGCTGTGATTTAGTGCACAGATTGTTGCGAGCGCCCAGAATGACGTCATTTACTGCCCAGATCAGTTGTGAGCAACCAGAATGACGCGATTTAACTAGATTGGTTCAGAGTTACTGCACATATTGGTTCAGAGCTCTCCCACCCCTGAAGTGTGTGCTTTATCTTACATTTGTCTCTACATGTTTTGAAAAATAGAAAATCTATTTCACAAGGATCACAGTAAATATTGTTAAGATCACTTTTACAAAGGAAATCCACTTTATTGTGATCCCACAATCTGCAGAGCTTTTTCCCTTTAACATTTTAACATGACAAAATAGATTTTGGAGCAGTGACACATTACTACGCCACTTTTTATGATTTAAAAACATATGAAACTTTCAATATAATCAAAGAAATTCCAATGTGCTTTTCAAATGATAAATCAATAATTTTATTTTTTTTAAATATCATAAAATGTCATTTCATGACTTTAATGAAAAGGGATCTCTTTTTGACAGTTGAGCATTTTTCCCATACTTTTTTGAAAACGTTCCATTTTGGCGTAAAAAGAAAGTAGTTCCCTTAAAAAATCTGCCACCAGAGGACACTCACTACCAACACCCATAATTACCCTTAAAAGAATTGTTATCAGTGTCCCAGTATGATATATATATATATATATATATATATATATATATATATATATATATATATATAACTATAATTGATAGTTACGGACCCATCTCATATTAGAAAAGTGATAGTTACGGAGCCACCTAAGTTACGGAGCCATTTTCGTGGCTCCGTAACTTTTAGCCCCCATCTATTTCTAAAATAAGGAAATCTGGTAGCATTTTGGCTTTTAAAATCTAAACTGGATGGCAATAGCTTTATTTTGGAGAAATTTAAAGTTGTAAAACTGCTATGGAAACACAACAAAAATCTAAGTGAAATTTAGGCATGTATATATCATGTATATATATATAATCTAAAACAGGTAGTTACGGTGCCATCCAGTTTTTTGTCCATATCTTTTTAATTTCATATATATATATTTATTTCCTTGCCAGGAAAATATTTTCCAAACTGTTTTACACTGTTCCTCTTATTTTTAAGGCAATCTGTTTAGTAGTTATAAAAATATAGGATTATATAGGTTTTGATGGCACAGTTTTTCAAAAGTCAACAAAAATGCAGTGCCCCCTGGTGAAAAAATCTTGTATATGTGCAACTGGATGGAAGAGAGAAGAGAGGACATGAACAAAAATGATTATTATTATCATTATTATTATATTTTATAATTAAAATATTTTCCTGCCAAGGAAATAAATAAATATATATATATATAAATATATATGAAATTAAAAAACTCGGAGTGTCAGGTGATCATCGTACAGAGCCTCAGACAGATTTGCTGAGTTGTGAGGAGGCACTTCCAAGGTTGTCTTTGCCGGTTGAGGAAATGGCCCAGAGGTTTTGAAATATGTAAGTATCAGTGTTTATAAGTTCTATGTACATTATTTATGAATGTTATTTATCCAAATGTGACATGAAATTGAAAATCCATCCATTATTAGCCGAGTTAATCTGTGTATTGGTGAGTGTCATTCTACGTGATAAAAAAACAAAGAATGCTAATCCACGAGTGAGAGTTGCGTGGTGGACCCTAAACCCTGGCTGAGAGCTGTCCAAACTACATGTAGGTCACTCAATTGTAAACTTCCCAGCTGATACATGTGGTTGTTGTTGTGAAGTGAATATCTTTGTAAATAAATGTCTTATGGATTAAAGAAAGGCATTTTCGGAAAGGGAAGGATCGAAAGAAAAGAATTTGTAAATATCAAAACAATTGCTTATTAAAAACACATCACGATATGCAGTGATAGAACACACAGACTACACGTCTGAACATATAAAGATAATGCAATCATAAATGATAATTATCAACAATGAATGATGAGGACATGTTCATTTTGATGTTTTCGGTCAGAAATATCTAATAATTTTCATTTTAACCCTCGCAGTGCGGCTGACGAGGATGACCTATAGTCACTCTCGGCGGGATGCCAATTGGTTTTGCCGAGTAAACTTATAGATAGTTTTGCAGTGTCCAGATATCGTTGTATTAAATGCCCAGATATCATTGTATTAAATGTTAATATAACCATCATACTTTCGCAAAACATGAAGAAATCAAATAAGAATAACATTCTGCAGGCATTTGAATGAATATAAAATAACAAAGAATGCTAATCCACGAGTGAGAGTAGCGTGGTGGACCCTGATCTGGCTGGCTCCAGTCTCGAGTGAGAGCTGTGAAAAGTAGGTCACTCAATTGTAAACATGGCAGACTTCCAAGCTTATACATGTGGTTGTTGTTCTGAAGTGAATATCTTTATAAATAAACGTCTTATGGATTAAAGAAAGACATTTTCTGAAAGGTGAGGATCAGGAGAAGAGAATGTGTGAATATGAAAACGATTACGCAATAACAAAACATCGCGATATGCACTTCATGATTTGGGGCAGGAAACTGTTCATCTTACATTTTAATACAAAACAGTGACAATATATGAAATCTACAGAGCACACAAAATGTCAGTTTTATCAAAGATAATGCAATCATAAATGATAATTAGCAAGAATGAATGATAACGGCATGTAATATTAATCACATTTGTTGGTTTTGTGCAAAAATATTTAATAATTTTCATGATTTGGGGCAAGAATCTGTTCATCTTACATTTCAATATAAAACAGTGACAATATATGAAATCTACAGAGCACCCAAAATGTCAGTTTTATCAAAGATAATGCAATCATAAATGATATTTATCAACTATGAATGCTAACAGATGGAGATATTATTCACATTTGTTGGTTTCAGTCAGAAATATTTAATAATTTTCATGATTTGGGGCAGGAAACTGTTCATGTCAGATTTCAATAGGCCGATTGCCGGTCTCCATGTTGTTTTTTTTTCCCCATTGAAAAGTACACACCGGAACTGTACAACTTTACCGGAACCAGATCTGTACAACTCCACTATATTTAATCATTGGTCGGAGAGACTGGCAGGGGGCCTATACAAAACAGTAAGAATGTATGAAACCTGCAGGGCATCCAAAATGTCAGTTTTATCAAACATAATGCAATCATAAATGATAATTAGCAAGAATGGATGATAACGGCATGTTATATTATTCATATTTGTTGCTTTCGGTCAGAAATATTTAATAATTTTCATGATTTGGTGCAAGAATCTGTTCATCTTACATTTCAATATAAAACAGTGACAATATATGAAATCTACAGAGCACCCAAAATGTCAGTTTTATCAAAGATAATGCAATCATAAATGATATTTAGCAAGAATGAATGATAACGGCATGTAATATTAATCACATTTGTTGGTTTTGTGCAAAAATATTTAATAATTTTCATGATTTGGGGCAAGAAACTGTTCATCTTACATTTCAATACAAAACAGTGACAATATATGAAATCTACAGAGCACCCAAAATGTCAGTTTTATCAAAGATAATGCAATCATAAATGATAATAAGCAAGAATGAATGATAACGGCATGTAATATTAATCACATTTGTTGGTTTTGTGCAAAAATATTAAATAATTTTCATGATTTTGGGCAAGAATCTGTTCATCTTACATTTCAATATAAAACAGTGACAATATATGAAATCTACAGAGCACCCAAAATGTCAGTTTTATCAAAGATAATGCAATCATAAATGATAATTAGCAAGAATGAATGATAACGGCATGTAATATTAATCACATTTGTTGGTTTTGTGCAAAAATATTAAATAATTTTCATGATTTGGGGCAAGAATCTGTTCATCTTACATTTCAATATAAAACAGTGACAATATATGAAATCTACAGAGCACCCAAAATGTCAGTTTTATCAAAGATAATGCAATCATAAATGATAATTAGCAAGAATGAATGATAACGGCATGTAATATTAATCACATTTGTTGGTTTTGTGCAAAAATATTTAATAATTTTCATGATTTGGGGCAAGAATCCGGTAATCTTACATTTCAATATAAAACAGTGACAATATATGAAATCTACAGAGCACCCAAAATGTCAGTTTTATCAAACATAATGCAATCATAAATAATAATTATCAACGATGAATGATAATGGCATGTTGTATTATTCATATTTGTTGCTTTTGGTCAGAAATATTAAAAAATTATCATGATTTTGGGCAGGAAACTGTTCATCTTACATTTCAATATAAAACAGTGACAATATATGAAATCTACAGAGCACCCAAAATATCAGTTTTATCAAAGATAATGCAATCATAAATGATAATTAGCAAGAATGAATGATAACGGCATGTAATATTAATCACATTTGTTGGTTTTGTGCAAAAATATTTAATAATTTTCATGATTTGGGGCTGGAAACTGTTCATCTTACATTTCAATACCAAACAGTGACAATATATGAAATCTACAGAGCACCCAAAATGTCAGTTTTCTCAAAGATAATGCAATCATAAATGATAATTAGCAAATAAGAATGATAACGGCATGTAATATTAATCATATTTGTTGCTTTCGGTCAGAAATATTTAAAAATTATCAAGATATGGGGCAGGAAACTGTTCATCTTATATTTCAATACAAAACAGTGACAATATATGAAATCTACAGAGCACCCAAAATGTCAGTTTTATCAAACATAATGCAATCATAAATAATAATTATCAACGATGAATGATAATGGCATGTTGTATTATTCATATTTGTTGGTTTCGGTCAGAAATATTAAAAAATTATCATGATTTTGGGCAGGAAACTGTTCATCTTACATTTCAATATAAAACAGTGACAATATATGAAATCTACAGAGCACCCAAAATGTCAGTTTTATCAAAGATAATGCAATCATAAATGATAATTAGCAAATAAGAATGATAACGGCATGTAATATTAATCACATTTGTTGGTTTTGTGCAAAAATATTAAATAATTTTCATGATTTGGGGCAAGAATCTGTTCATCTTACATTTCAATACAAAACAGTGACAATATATGAAATCTACAGAGCACACAAAATGTCAGTTTTATCAAAGATAATGCAATCATAAATGATAATAAGCAAGAATGAATGATAACGGCATGTAATATTAATCACATTTGTTGGTTTTGTGCAAAAATATTAAATAATTTTCATGATTTTGGGCAAGAATCTGTTCATCTTACATTTCAATATAAAACAGTGACAATATATGAAATCTACAGAGCACCCAAAATGTCAGTTTTATCAAAGATAATGCAATCATAAATGATAATTAGCAAGAATGAATGATAACGGCATGTAATATTAATCACATTTGTTGGTTTTGTGCAAAAATATTAAATAATTTTCATGATTTGGGGCAAGAATCTGTTCATCTTACATTTCAATATAAAACAGTGACAATATATGAAATCTACAGAGCACCCAAAATGTCAGTTTTATCAAAGATAATGCAATCATAAATGATAATTAGCAAGAATGAATGATAACGGCATGTAATATTAATCACATTTGTTGGTTTTGTGCAAAAATATTTAATAATTTTCATGATTTGGGGCAAGAATCCGGTAATCTTACATTTCAATATAAAACAGTGACAATATATGAAATCTACAGAGCACCCAAAATGTCAGTTTTATCAAACATAATGCAATCATAAATAATAATTATCAATGATGAATGATAATGGCATGTTGTATTATTCATATTTGTTGCTTTTGGTCAGAAATATTAAAAAATTATCATGATTTTGGGCAGGAAACTGTTCATCTTACATTTCAATATAAAACAGTGACAATATATGAAATCTACAGAGCACCCAAAATATCAGTTTTATCAAAGATAATGCAATCATAAATGATAATTAGCAAGAATGAATGATAACGGCATGTAATATTAATCACATTTGTTGGTTTTGTGCAAAAATATTTAATAATTTTCATGATTTGGGGCTGGAAACTGTTCATCTTACATTTCAATACCAAACAGTGACAATATATGAAATCTACAGAGCACCCAAAATGTCAGTTTTCTCAAAGATAATGCAATCATAAATGATAATTAGCAAATAAGAATGATAACGGCATGTAATATTAATCATATTTGTTGCTTTCGGTCAGAAATATTAAAAAATTATCAAGATATGGGGCAGGAAACTGTTCATCTTATATTTCAATACAAAACAGTGACAATATATGAAATCTACAGAGCACCCAAAATGTCAGTTTTATCAAACATAATGCAATCATAAATAATAATTATCAACGATGAATGATAATGGCATGTTGTATTATTCATATTTGTTGGTTTCGGTCAGAAATATTAAAAAATTATCATGATTTTGGGCAGGAAACTGTTCATCTTACATTTCAATATAAAACAGCACTTGACAATAT
The DNA here is from genome assembly GCA_949316495.1 of Amphiduros pacificus. Taxonomy (NCBI): domain Eukaryota; kingdom Metazoa; phylum Annelida; class Polychaeta; order Phyllodocida; family Hesionidae; genus Amphiduros; species Amphiduros pacificus. Next base: position 76,856,122 of record OX439000.1, on the reverse strand, counting down.
ATGAAATCTACAGAGCACCCAAAATGTCAGTTTTATGATGATAATGATGATAATTTATTTGTCTAATCCATAAAACATGAATCAGAAAGTTGCCAAGACAGGCTAATGCCTAACTAAGCTGGCAACCCTTTACAAATACATTCTTTTGTTATGTTGCAAAATTAGTATATAACAGATACATATTGGTTGATTAACAATGGTGGTGATGGAGGCAGTTTCATAAGATGTTGTGATGATATAAGATATATAATAACACTAATGTGATGATAGAGGGGAGTTGTATAATAAAAAATATATATATATTTTAATATATTAAACCTATTTCTCATTGTTCAGGGGCAGTTACACATAAAACTTCAAGTAGTGATTTTTTACAGCTTTGGTGAATGACTTGTATGTGGGTTTCTTAGTAATGATTGCAGGTAACTCATTATAAAATATTGCCCCTTTAACTTTAAGGGTGTCTTTGCCCATATTGGTGCGAGTCCTGGGAACATCAAGTTTCTGTTTGTTAGAGGTATTATGGTTATGAACCTCATTTCTTTTGATGAAATAGTGGTGAAAAATGTCTGGTAGCATATGATTGAGTGACTTGTATACTGTTTGAACCAGTCGCATTTTGAAGATATCACTAACTTTAAGAGAATTTAGACATTTGTGGACATGTAGAGTTGGTGTATCCCACCTCATGTCATACAGGTTTTTCAATATCTTGTTTTGCATTATTTGCACTTTTTTAATAATTTTACCCGAAGCATGACCATAAACCTCAATTCCATACTGTATGCGAGAATAAACATGGGCATAAAAGAGCTGTTCCTTACAGTGATTAGGTACTTGTTTCTTTATCAGCTTAAAAGAGCTTGCATACTTTCTGAGTGTCAATACAAGGGAGTTGACATGGGCATTCCAAGCTAGGTTTTCATCGAGTATGATACCAAGATACTTTGCTTCTGAAGCTCTGTGGATGGTATGTCCTTTATCAAAGATAATGCAATCATAAATGATAATTAGCAAGAAAGAATGATAATGGCATGTAATATTAATCACATTTGTTGGTTTTGTGCAAAAATATTAAATAATTTTCATGATTTGGGGCTGGAAACTGTTCATCTTACATTTCAATACAAAACAGTGACAATATATGAAATCTACAGAGCGCCCAAAATGTCAGTTTTATCAAAGATAATGCAATCATAAATGATAATTAGCAAGAATGGATGATAACGGCATGTTACATTATTCATATTTGTTGCTTTCGGTCAGAAATATTTAATAATTTTCATGATTTGGGGCAAGAATCTGTTCATCTTACATTTCAATACAAAACAGTGACAATATATGAAATCTACAGAGCACACAAAATGTCAGTTTTATCAAAGATAATGCAATCATAAATGATAATTAGCAAGAATGAATGATAACGGCATGTAATATTAATCACATTTGTTGGTTTTGTGCAAAAATATTTAATAATTTTCATGATTTGGGGCTGGAAACTGTTCATCTCACATTTCAATACAAAACAGTGACAATATATGAAATCTACAGAGCACCCAAAATGTCAGTTTTATCAAACATAATGCAATCATAAATAATAATTATCAACAATGAATGATCATGGCATGTTGTATTATTCATATTTGTTGGTTTCGGTCAGAAATATTAAAATATTATCATGATTTTGGGCAGGAAACTGTTCATCTTACATTTCAATATAAAAAAGTGACAATATATGAAATCTACAGAGCACCCAAAATGTCAGTTTTATCAAAGATAATGCAATCATAAATGAGAATTAGCAAGAAAGAATGATAACGGCATGTAATATTAATCATATTTGTTGCTTTCGGTCAGAAATATTTAATAATTTTCATGATTTGGGACAAGAATCTGTTCATCTTACATTTCAATATAAAACAGTGACAATATAGGAAATCTACAAGGCATCCAAAATGTCAGTTTTCTCAAAGATAATGCAATCATAAATGATAAATATCAACAATGAATGTTAACGGAAAGTAATATTTATCATATTTGTTGCTTTCGGTCAGAAATATTAAAAAATTATCAAGATATGGGGCAGGAAACTGTTCATCTTATATTTTAATACAAAACAGTGACAATATAAGACATCTACAGGGCACCCAAAATGTCAGTTTCTCAAAGATAATGCAATCATAAATGATAATTAGCAGAATTGAGTGTTAACGGCATGTAATATTAATCATATTTGTTGGTTTCGGTCAGAAATATTTAATAATTTTCATGATTTGGGGCAAGAAACTGTTCATCTTACATTTCAATACAAAACAGTGACAATATATGAAATCTACAGAGCGCCCAAAATGTCAGTTTTATCAAAGATAATGCAATCATAAATGATAATTAGCAAGAATGGATGATAACGGCATGTTACATTATTCATATTTGTTGCTTTCGGTCAGAAATATTTAATAATTTTCATGATTTGGGGCAAGAATCTGTTCATCTTACATTTCAATATAAAACAGTGACAATATATGAAATCTACAGAGCACACAAAATGTCAGTTTTATCAAAGATAATGCAATCATAAATGATAATTAGCAAGAATGAATGATAACGGCATGTAATATTAATCACATTTGTTGGTTTTGTGCAAAAATATTTAATAATTTTCATGATTTGGGGCAAGAAACTGTTCATCTTACATTTCAATACAAAACAGTGACAATATATGAAATCTACAGAGCACCCAAAATGTCAGTTTTCTCAAAGATAATGCAATCATAAATGAGAATTAGCAAGAAAGAATGATAACGGCATGTAATATTAATCATATTTGTTGCTTTCGGTCAGAAATATTTAATAATTTTCATGATTTGGGACAAGAATCTGTTCATCTTACATTTCAATATAAAACAGTGACAATATAGGAAATCTACAAGGCATCCAAAATGTCAGTTTTCTCAAAGATAATGCAATCATAAATGATAAATATCAACAATGAATGTTAATGGAAAGTAATATTAATCATATTTGTTGCTTTCGGTCAGAAATATTAAAAAATTATCAAGATATGGGGCAGGAAACTGTTCATCTTATATTTTAATACAAAACAGTGACAATATAAGAAATCTACAGGGCACCCAAAATGTCAGTTTCTCAAAGATAATGCAATCATAAATGATAATTAGCAGAAATGAGTGTTAACGGCATGTAATATTAATCATATTTGTTGGTTTCGGTCAGAAATATTTAATAATTTTCATGATTTGGGGCAAGAAACTGTTCATCTTACATTTCAATACAAAACAGTGACAATATATGAAATCTACAGAGCGCCCAAAATGTCAGTTTTATCAAAGATAATGCAATCATAAATGATAATTGGCAAGAATGGATGATAACGGCATGTTACATTATTCATATTTGTTGCTTTCGGTCAGAAATATTTAATAATTTTCATGATTTGGGGCAGGAAACTGTTCATCTTACATTTCAATATAAAAAAAGTGACAATATATGAAATCTACAGAGCACCCAAAATGTCAGTTTTCTCCAATTATGAATGATAATGGCATGTAATATTAATCACATTTGTTGGTTTTGGGAACAAACATTAAAAAATTATCACGATTTGGGGCAGGAAAACCACTTCTCAGATATAATGTAAAATTTTTGTCATATTACAGGTGGGAAAAATGCTGTACACCCAGATACTGAGAAGGACTTTGCTGAGGTCAAGGCCAGGATGTTGAAGGGGTGTGGCTGCAAGAAGCAGAACTGCTTCTTTTCCTTCACCGAAGAGGATGTCTATGAGCATAGACTCTGCATGAAGCAACCCCTATAAGAGCCTTATATATATGTGGCTCCGTAACTCTTTGCATTTTAATATACATTTAACCAATTGGTTCATTTGGTCAATTGGCTCCATTACCTTAATCTTGTTAATGTTCATGAATCCCACTGATTGGCACTTTGACAATATATACAGGGCCCATTATATATTTACCAAATGTACCAATTGGCTAAAAACGATTTCAGGGTTTTTTTCATAAATAAGGGAAATGACAATAGTTACGGAGCCACATATATATATATATATATATATATATATATATATATATATGTGGTAGGTTTATGGGTAAGACAATAAAATAGCCATCAAAAGTGGGATTAATGAACATTAACAAGATTTAGGTAATGGAGCCAATTGACCAGATGAACCAATTGGCTAAATTTATATTAAAATGTAAAGAGTTACGGAGCCACATATATATATATTTATAGATGTGGCTCCGTAACTCTATAAAATATATATATATATATTTGTACACTATTTGCTATTTATATACCTGATAGCAGATCTTGGCCTCGTGAGACTAACATCAGGTTCATCCTGGATTTGTCATAATATTGTCTGGACCTGTGTAATATCTGGTATTTGATCATTGATATATTTCTATAAAAAATTTTCCCACCAACTTACCATAACCTGATAAATGAGAACTGATTACCATCAATTTTGATCTGTATATACTTCTATAAATCGGCAATAAAATTATTTATATTTACAATTACTACTTTGTTATTAATCATTTTGAGTCGTATAGCTATAGACTGTCCATTAGGGCCCATTATCCATAAACCTAACACACATACCCATGCCCATTACCCATGAATATATTGACCAAATGTACCAATTGACTAAAAACAATTTCAGGTTTTTTTTCATAAATCAGGAAAAGAGTTACAGAGCCACATATATATATATATATATAAGAGTTACGGAGCCTATATATATATATATATCTATATATAACTAGGATTGATAGTTACAGAGCCATCTCATATTAGAAAAGTGATAGTTACAGAGCCGATATATATATATATTTATATGTGTGTTAGGTTTATGGGTAATGGGCCCTATATATATATATGAGTAAGACAATAAAATAGCCATCAAAAGTGGGATTAATGAACATTAACAAGATTAAGGTAATGGAGGCAATTGACCAAATCTGTATATAACTATGATTGATAGTTACTGAGGCATCTCATATAAGAAAAGTGATAGTTACGGAGCCATCTCATATTAGAAAAGTGATAGTTACGAAGCCATCTCATATTAAAAAAATGATAGTTACGGAGTCGATATATATATATATATATATATATATATATATATGTGTTAGGTTTATCGGTAATGGGTCCTATATGTATGAGTAAGACAATGAAATAGCCATCAAAAGTGGGATTAATGAACATTAACAAGATTTAGGTAATGGAGCCAATTGACCAAATGAAACAATTTGCTAAATGTATATTAAAATGTAAAGAGTTACAGAGCCACATATATATATCTATAATTGATAGTTACAGACCCATCTCATATTAGAAAATTGATAGTTACGGAGCCAATATATATATGTGTGTTAGGTAAATGGGTAATGGGCCCTATATATATGAGTAAGACAATGAAATAGCCATCAAAAGTGGGATTAATGAACATTAACAAGATTTAGGTAATGGAGCCAATTGACCAAATAATCCAATTGGCTAAATGTATATTAAAATGTAAAGAGTTACGGAGCCACATATATATATATATGTATCTGTATATAACTATGATTGATAGTTACTGAGGCATCTCATATTAGAAAAGTGAAAGTTACGGAGCCATCTCATATTAGAAAAGTGATAGTTACGGAGCCGATATATATATATATATGTGTTAGGTTTATCGGTAATGGATCCTATATGTATGAGTAAGACAATGAAATAGCCATCAAAAGTGAGATTAATGAACATTAACAAGATTTAGGTAATGGAGCCAATTGACCAAATGAACCAATTTGCTAAATGTATATTAAAATGTAAAGAGTTACGGAGCCACATATATATATATATGTATCTGTATATAACTATGATTGATAGTTACTGAGGCATCTCATATTAGAAAAGTGAAAGTTACGGAGCCATCTCATATTAGAAAAGTGATAGTTACGGAGCCGATATATATATATATATGTGTTAGGTTTATCGGTAATGGATCCTATATGTATGAGTAAGACAATGAAATAGCCATCAAAAGTGGGATTAATGAACATTAACAAGATTTAGGTAGTGGAGCCAATTGACCAAATTGTATATTAAAATTTGAAGAGTTACGGAGCCACACACACATATATATATATATATATATATATATCTATAATTGATAGTTACAGACCCATCTCATATTAGAAAATTGATAGTTACGGAGCCAATATATATATATATGTGTTAGGTTTATGGGTAATAGGCCCTATATATATGAGTAAGACAATAAAATAGCCATCAAAAGTGGGATTAATGAACATTAACAAGATTTAGGTAATGGAGCCAATTGACCAAATGAACCAATTGGCTAAATGTATATTAAAATGTAAAGAGTTACGGAGCCACATATATATATATATGTATCTGTATATAACTATGATTGATAGTTACGGAGCCATCTCATATTAGGAAAGTGATAGTTACGGAGCCATCTCATATTAGAAAAGTGATAGTTACGGAGCCATCTCATATTAGAAAAGTGATAGTTACGGAGCCATCTCATATTAGAAAAGCGATAGTTACGGAGCCGATATATATATATATATATATATATATATGTGTGTTAGGTTTATCGGTAATGGGTCCTATATGTATGAGTAAGACAATGAAATAGCCATCAAAAGTGGGATTAATGAATATTAACAAGATTTAGGTAGTTGAGCCAATTGACCAAATTGTATATTAGAATTTAAAGAGTTACGGAGCCACACACACATATATATATATATATATCTATAATTGATAGTTACAGACCCATCTCATATTAGAAAATTGATAGTTACGGAGCCAATATATATATATATATATATATATAAATATATGTGTTAGGTTTATGGGTAATGGGCCCTATATATATGAGTAAGACAATAAAATAGCCATCAAAAGTGGGATTAATGAACATTAACAAGATTTAGGTAATGGAGCCAATGGACCAAATGAACCAATTGGTTAAATGTATTTTAAAATGTAAAGAGTTACGGAGCCACATATATATAAATATATATATATGTATCTGTATATAACTATGATTGATAGTTACGGAGCCATCTCATATTAGGAAAGTGATAGTTACGGAGCCATCTCATATTAGAAAAGTGATAGTTACGGAGCCATCTCATATTAGAAAAGTGATAGTTACGGAGCCATCTCATATTAGAAAAGCGATAGCCATATATATATGTGTTAGGTTTATGGGTAATGGGCCCTATATATATGAGTAAGACAATAAAATAGCCATCAAAAGTGGGATTAATGAACATTAACAAGATTTAGGTAATGGAGCCAATGGACCAAATGAACCAATTGGTTAAATGTATTTTAAAATGTAAAGAGTTACGGAGCCACACATATATATATATATATATATATATATGTATCTGTATATAACTATGATTGATAGTTACGGAGCCATCTCATATTAGAAAAGTGATAGTTACGGAGCCATCTCATATTAGAAAAGTGATAGTTACGGAGCCATCTCATATTAGAAAAGTGATAGTTATGGAGCCATCTCATATTAGAAAAGCGATAGTTACGGAGCCGATATATATATATATATATATGTGATAGGTTTATCGGTAATGGGTCCTATATGTATGGGTAAGGCAATAAAATAGCCATAAAAAGTGGGATTAATGAACATTAACAAGATTTAGGTAATGGATCCAATTGACCAAATGAACCAATTTGCTAAATGTATATTAAAATGTAAAGAGTTACGGAGCCACACAAATATATATATATATATATATATATATATTATATCTATAATTGATAGTTACAGACCCATCTCATATTAGAAAATTGATAGTTACGGAGCCAATATATATATATGTGTGTTAGGTTTATGGATAATGGGCCCTATATATATGAGTAAGACAATAAAATAGCCATCAAAAGTGGAATTAATGAACATTAACAAGATTTAGGTAATGGAGCCAATGGACCAAATGAACCAATTGGCTAAATGTATATTAAAATGTAAAGAGTTACGGAGCCACATATATATATATGTATCTGTATATAACTATGATTGATAGTTACGGAGCCATCTCATATAAGAAAAGTGATAGTTACGGAGCCATCTCATATTACAAAAGTGATAGTTACGGAGCCATCTCATATTAGAAAAGTGATAGTTACGGAGCCATCTCATATTAGAAAAGTGATAGTTACGGAGCCATCTCATATTAGAAAAGCGATAGTTACGGAGCCGATATATATATATATATATGTGATAGGTTTATCGGTAATGGGTCCTATATGTATGGGTAAGGCAATAAAATAGCCATCAAAAGTGGGATTAATGAACATTAACAAGATTTAGGTAATGGAGCCAATTGACCAAATGAACCAATTTGCTAAATGTATATTAAAATGTAAAGAGTTACGGAGCCACACAAATATATATATATATATATATATATATTATATCTATAATTGATAGTTACAGACCCATCTCATATTAGAAAATTGATAGTTACGGAGCCAATATATATATATGTGTGTTAGGTTTATGGGTAATGGGCCCTATATTTATGAGTAAGACAATAAAATAGCCATCAAAAGTGGGATTAATGAACATTAACAAGATTTAGGTAATGGAGCCAATTGACCAAATGAAACAATTGGCTAAATGTATATTAAAATGTAAAGAGTTACGGAGCCACATATATATATATATATATTTATATATGTGGCACCGTAACTACCTGTTTTTGATAGTGGCTCCGTAACTATCACTCTGTACGTGGAAAAAGTTACGGAGCCACATATATAATAAAAAATCAAGAGTTACGGAGCCACCAAAATATATATATTTTATTAATGGACAGAATTAATTCATATCCATGCAGTAAATAGAATATGTTTCCTGTGACTGTTTCAGTCAAAAGAGGATATATGCCAGATGAGAGTTTTTGAATAAATCCACTTTAAACATGTGGCTCCGTAACTATCACTTTTATAACGTGGCTCCGTAACATACAATCCATATATATATATATATATATATATATATATATGTCATCCCCTACGTATTACGCGGAGACTCCGCGTAATACGTAGGGGATGACATTGACTGCAGTGTGTCAAGAGGTGAGGGTATGAATTAAATATCAATGTCCAGAGTCAACGTAAATTGATATGGCATCAAATTAGACCTTCCCTGCACATTAAAATGGACATTTCCAGAATTGACCCCCACCCAATTCTCTTTATGGACGAACATGGTTATATTTAAATGGGTTGGCTCACATCATCACGATTTCTATAGGTTAATTTGATAGAAAATTGGAGAAAACTACAAAGTGTCCCAGGGAAAATTCAGTTGTACCCCAGAAGACACCACATCAAAACTATGTGGTTTTCAGATTGGAATCTCATAATCTCGTGGGCAAACAGATAACAATGTCTCACTGGCGAGATTTTTCAAAAGGTGAATTTCCGGTCGAGTTTCAGATTATAGCATACAGACAACCACCAGTGAACCACGTCAAAACCACATCTGACATATTTCTACCATTTTTGCTGGGACACTCACCTTCATTACTGAGGCTGGAGTGAGATAGCCATCTTTGCTCTGAGGGGCTGTTAGCTGAGTGAATGGCTCACAGTAGTAGAACATACTACTTATGTTATTTAATTTAAATCAATTTATTACACCAACAAGTCTTTCTATTCTTTTCAAGATTCCCAAACTGATCAGTTTATGTGCATTTGTTATTAATATTTTTATGTATTCTCTTCACAGGATACAGAATTGCAGTCAACATGTCTGCTGTTATGTCTATAAAACTATCCCAGCATGTGCATTGTACGTGACAAAAGAGACACCTGGTGGATCACAAATGTTGAAACTTGAGCGATGAGAATTGTTCATATTGCACGTATACAAATACTTTAACATTTATTATAAATGAAGTATATTATTAACTTCGCATTCAGAAGGATATATTATTTGAATCATGATGTATATATGAGTCAACATGATAATTAATACCATTTCGGCGACAAGTGAAGCAGCTTCACCAGGTCACCAGGGAGATGGAAATTGCCTGGCATTTTTGCTCAACAAGCAATAAACTTAGAATCCACTAAGAGCGTGCAATGGGCTTTTTTCATAACATCCCTGTTAAATATTATTCTTATTACAGCACAATAGGCATCACAATTTATTTTCTATTTGATATGTATTAATCTTTTAAAACATTTGACTTCCGTTCTTGAAAAGGTTCTCATGTCAGTTTAGGGCAACTTTTTTCTTCAACAAATGACCCAGCATGACTCATCTGATACATGTACAGCATGACTCATCTGATACATGTACAGCATGACTCATCTGATACATGTACAGCATGACTTATCTGATACATGTACAGCATGACTCATCTGATACATGTACAGCATGACTCATCTGATACATGTACAGCATGACTCATCTGATACATGTACAGCATGACTCATCTGATACATGTACAGCATGACTCATCTGATACATGTACAGCATGACTCATCTGATACATGTACAGCATGACTCATCTGATACATGTACAGCATGACTCATCTGATACATGTACAGCATGACTCATCTGATACATGTACAGCATGACTCATCTGATACATGTACACCATGACTCATCTGATACATGTACACCATGACTCATCTGATACATGTACACCATGACTCATCTGATACATGTACACCATGACTCATCTGATACATGTACAGCGCATGGATCATCTGATACATGTACAGCAATGATTGTTCATTCCCTATTGGTAAGGCAGTCATGTTTGTGGTAAAAGAGGTGCACGTGATTTAAAAATAATAATTGCATTAAACTTTAGTACTACATTTTAAGTTTCGATGTCATGTTTGTGTTCTGTTTTAGTTGAGCCATGTAAAATGGCTCCTGCATGTGCTGCTTAAAATCTTTACTTTAGAATGATTTCAAAGAAAAGAAAACAGAACTTTTATTTTTTTTAATGATAAACATTCGACAAACTCTTTGAGCATCTCTTGCTCCTGCCAGCAGTATGTTGGTGCATATCGATGAATTATCGTCTTTGATGATTGCACCAGAAGATGATAGTAGATCAGCTGGCTCAGGTAAATCTTTCACTCTTCGCAGTCAAGGAATGCTATCTCAGCACTTCGGTGTTGTTGCTACGTGAAGACGTTTGGATTCTCCCATCAAATTATGATGACGTACGCTGCTGGTGAGATTTGTAGTCCCAATTTCATGTGTAAACATCAAAGATTTTGGAATTTTGGGGAATGTTTCAATGCATTTTCATATTCGAGAGTGGTAATACAAAATGGAAAGGTTTTGGAGATCAAGTTGTATACGTTACAGGAAGATGTGAACAGTGATTCAATATTTTATTGCATTAAATATTTTATTTTCACAAAAATACACATTTCACTCAGAGTTGCGCGCTTAGATCTACAGCAGGATTGCAGGGTCGCTGGGTGTGGCACCATATTCACACCTCACCACATTGATAATGGCATTGCATCCAGAACATCATAGGCTGTGCTCCAAACAAAACAAAATACATTTATGTAAAATTTGGAATCGCATTGTACAATCGCGTCTGCAACTCACATAGGCCAAGCCAACCACAAAATATTTAAAAGCTTATACAATAAAGGTTAACCATTAAAACGAGGGAAACTATTTTCATCGGATAAGGGATAAATGTGTTACTACCAATTATTATTTGCATGGGCAAGGTTTTGCATTAACCACAAAGGTATCACTTACTTTACAACTACAAAACTTTGTGTGTTCCAGTGATACAGGATATTATTATACTTGTGATGAATTGTGAATCACAACACCGGGAATATGATGATGATTAAAATCGTCCTCATTTTCATTGTCTGTTTCCATAGCAACATCATGGATAACAGCAAGTCTGCCATCTCTGTCTCTGCTGGTTGAAGGCTGGCAAGACACAGAGCTTGTGTCTATGTGTGCTGCTTCCTCCCTCAGAGCAGAATTCATTGGGTTGCCTAAGTTATGTGGGGTAATATCAGTGGGAAGAGAATGGAATACGTGAGAAGAACATGTCTGGCTTTTTCCATGTGTTGAATAGTTATTGTAGGACTTTCCAATATCTGAGGAGTCTTGGCCTGAAGCATACGCATTTTTACCAGGCTTGTTAAAGTGAATCCTTTCCAAGTCTTCCCAGTTCTCTTCAGGTATCTCGAGTTGCACGCCTGCTCCTTGCATGAAGTCTATGTCATCAAGCGGTTGGGAGGCTTTGACTCCAGCCAACCAGGACTCACATCTCCTCTTGTTCTCGTCCAAGTACAACCTCGAGTCAAACCCTGTACTGGTGTGCAGGCCTAGTTGACGTGGCTTGGTCTCTGCCAGGGATAGCGTGAAGCTCTCCTCAGGAATGTCTGATTCATTGATGGAGAACTCACTGCGGGTGCGGTGAAGCTTGTGTCTGCTACTCTTCTTGTGTGGGTGGTGGTGATAACGATGATGACGGTGCTTTGAACGGGATCTGGAACCACCGCTGCTGCTGCCACCTACACCACCACTCCCGCTGCCCGGATCAGACGCTGCCTCACCTCCCTTGATAACCTGTAATTAGCGAAGATTAGATTTCATTAAAGTCCGTTCATAAAACAAACCGTGGTATGCTGGTACCCTCGTGAAAGAGGACCGAGCAGATCTAAAACTATTTTGGTCATGCGACAAATGGTAATATTCTGTAACTGGGTTGTTTCTTGCTCCAAGTAGTGCCCAACAACTGGCTATAATAGTGGTTTGTGTGATCATGTCAAAGTGATAATGCAAGAGAAAGACCTCTATTCGGAGCAGGGCATTATCGTTAATACACACGGAAAGTGGACATTGTAATTCCACGGGTCCAATTCCTGAGATCATGGAAATCCTTATAACATGTGACTGGTACTCGGTGATAAGTTAACGATTAGTTGAACTTAATTTCAAATCAATTCACTGTGTAAAATGCAATGGCCAGCAAAACAGTCAGTGCGCATCTTTAGGAAAATGAACCGGAGAGGATTGTGGTCTCCAGATATAATATTTTAAAAACCACCTGGAAAACCAGCAATATATTTACTTGACCGAAAATTTTACAAATATTCATCACAAATTAAAAAATTATTTTCCACATTTTTAAAGAGAAGAACCACAAATAAAAAAATTCTGCCCACCAGTTATCAAAAAGAAAAGAATTTTCACACATACATACACACACAAATATTCATAATATAATAATTACCTGTGTGAGATCTGTGAAATCTAGAGAGGGCTCCCCTTTCTTCTGCAGGAAGTCCTGCCAGGTTGGTGGTTTGGGCGGCTTCGACATCCATGTAATATGTGACTTATTGACAGAGGCACGCTTCGCAGGCTGACTGCGGCGAGAACACAAGGCACTGCTGATATGCTTGAGACGATAATCAGGGCGCAGAGGATGCATTAGAAAGCACTCCAGCTCTGGCATAACGTCTTTAGAGAATGGCCAAGTATTCTATCTTGTACTGTACAATTGCTTTCTTCAAATCACGATATCATTCCAGTGTCAAGCTTGTAACCTTGTATCCATTCTTCTATTCTTCTGCTAAGAAAGTCACACTCAAAACGCATGTGCACCTGAAAAACGTAACATTTTAATATTGAATTAGACATTTATCTTCAACAGTATGGACAATGATACTGCCCTAAGCCCATTTTAATTTACTCCTGTGGTGTGTGGTCCACTTGCAGTTATAATCTCCCACTGTGACCTATTGGCGTGATATGCTATGATGATCTACTGTTAGTATTAGTCAGAATTTGCCACTATTGTACCTATTTATATGCTGCTATGATCTACTGTCAGTATTAGTAATAGTCTGCCACTACTACCTATTGCTATGCTATGATATACTGACAATATCAGTCATAACCCGTTACTTTGACCTATTGTTATGCTACTGTGATATACTGTCAGTACTAGTCATAATCCACCACTATGATCTACCAGTCAGGAACCTACAGGCCTCGACATTAGCCAGTTGCCCGCTTGCCCGGAGGTTACCTACTACTGTCATCTACCAGTCAGGAACCTGCTACTGTCATCTACCAGTCAGGAACCTACTACTGTCATCTACCAGTCAGGAACCTGCTACTGTCATCTACCAGTCAGGAACCTGCTACTGTCATCTACCAGTCAGAACCTGCTACTGTCATCTAGCAGTCAGGAACCTGCTACTGTCATCTACCAGTCAGAACCTGCTACTGTCATCTACCAGTCAGGAACCTACTACTGTCATCTACCAGTCAGGAACCTGCTACTGTCATCTACCAGTCAGGAACCTGCTACTGTCATCTAGCAGTCAGAACCTGCTACTGTCATCTACCAGTCAGAACCTGCTACTGTCATCTACCAGTCAGAACCTTCTACTGTCATCTGGCAGTCAGAACCTGCTACTGTCATCTAGCAGTCAGAACCTGCTACTGTCATCTACCAGTCAGGAACCTGCTATTATGATCTACCAGTCAGGAACCTGCTACTGTCATCTACCAGTCAGGAACCTGCTATTATGATCTACCAGTCAGGAACCTGCTACTGTCATCTAGCAGTCAGGAACCTGCTACTGTCATCTACCAGTCAGGAACCTGCTACTGTCATCTAGCAGTCAGGAACCTGCTACTGTCATCTACCAGTCAGGAACCTGCTACTGTCATCTACCAGTCAGGAACCTGCTACTGTCATCTACCAGTCAGGAACCTGCTACTGTCATCTACCAGTCAGGAACCTGCTACTGTCATCTACCAGTCAGGAACCTGCTACTGTCATCTACCAGTCAGGAACGTGCTACTGTCATCTACCAGTCAGGAACCTGCTACTGTCATCTACCAGTCAGGAACCTTATACTGTCATCTACCAGTCAGGAACCTGCTACTGTCATCTACCAGTCAGGAACCTGCTACTGTCATCTACCAGTCAGGAACCTGCTACTGTCATCTACCAGTCAGGAACGTGCTACTGTCATCTACCAGTCAGGAACCTGCTACTGTCATCTACCAGTCAGGAACCTTATACTGTCATCTACCAGTCAGGAACCTGCTACTGTCATCTACCAGTCAGGAACCTGCTACTGTCATCTACCAGTCAGGAACCTGCTACTGTCATCTACCAGTCAGGAACGTGCTACTGTCATCTACCAGTCAGGAACCTGCTACTGTCATCTACCAGTCAGGAACCTTATACTGTCATCTACCAGTCAGGAACCTGCTACTGTCATCTACCAGTCAGGAACCTGCTACTGTCATCTACCAACATATGTGAACTATAAACTTCCTACCCTGTTGTACCAAAAGCTAAGAGATTTAAATGTGTGCATAAAGCCTAAAACTAAAAGGGGTGTACGTGGAGGGATTAAAACCAAACAGAGACACAGCAACAATAACAAATCAATAAATCAGCTGGTGCCCATTGACCTTGACCCTGTGCCTCCTACATGGAGTGTGGTGCCCTCTGCTGGGGATGGCCACTGTCTTCTCTATTCTGCGAGGACCTCGTATAACAACCAGGTCCATTCCAAGGGCCTAATCAACTACACCACCATCAAGGACAGAATTCACTCAGAGACTATTGCCCACAGTGACTCTTACCTCCCCTTTGTGGAGGGATGCAGTCATGCATCTCTAGTGAATGGTTTGGATACATACCTTCAACAAAAGCATTATAACCAGGCATTTGGTGATCTAGTTCCTAACATACTTGCAAATGCTCTGAATGTGAAACTGACTATCTTGAATGAATCAGCCAATGGTACGATACAGCATGTGAATGTTAGCCCAGAGAAACGTCCAGGGAGATCTCCAGCCAAGCCCCTGGTGCTGCACAGGCGTGGGGACCATTACAACGGCATCCACCTCCCCAGCATTCCTCTGGCACTACCACCAGCCACGGACGGTGTGCTGCAGAAACATCAGCCCTGTGACACCTCTCCCGTCTCCCCTTCCAGGGAGACAGTCTACACCAGCGACACCGATACTACAACATCACCAGATCACCCACCATCATGTGATCTGAGGCATCCCTCATCTGATGCTGATACAACATCACCAGATCACCCACCATCATGTGATCTGAGGCATCCCCCATCTGATGCTGCCACATCACCAGGTCACCCACCATCATGTGATCTGAGGCATCCCCCATCTGATGCTGCCACATCACCAGGTCACCCACCATCATGTGATCAGAGGCATCCCCCATCTGATGCTGCCACATCACCAGATCACCCACCATCAAGTGATCTGCAGCATTCTATTCCAGTCCATACATCACGCCGACAACCTCCTGGCACCCACCGATGTCGGAGTGGTGTCAATCCCAGCAATCACATTAATGTCAGGTCACTTCGCTGGGATCTGCCATTTATCCTTAATGCTAATGCACAGAGTATTGAGAATAAGTTGGATGAGCTGGAAGTCATTCTCAATCACTGGGGCATTCACTGTGCAGTCATTACAGAAACCTGGTGGAAAGATCTAAAGCGGACAGATGAGGAGAGTGAAGATCTTTTCTCAGGGTATAAGTGCATCAGAAATGATAGATTAGGGAAAGAGTGTGGAGGTGTATGTATCATAGTACAGAAAAACATCAAATATTATGAGTGGAAGAGCTTAAGAAATGATGAGCTTGAGACAATATGGATCACTATAATGCCAAAACACATGCCCAGACAGTTTCCCAATATCACCATCGGTGCAGTTTATCACCCATATTTCCAAAAGAACTATAAGTATGACAAGCCTCTCACTGACCATATTAGTAGATGTATAGACACCATCAAACAACGTTACCCTTACACAGGAATAGTGCTCACAGGTGACTTTAACCATTTCAATGATGCCACAATAAAGAGAACACTTAGCCTAAAACAAATTATCACCCGTCCTACCAGGAAGAATGCCACCCTAGACAAGTTCTACACCAACATGACCAGCTTTTATGAGAAATTTGAAATTCTTGGATCTTTAGGAACATCTGACCATGATATTGTTATTGTTTATCCATACTTGTCAAAAAAATTTGTTCTTTCAAAGACCTATAAAACCCTGGTTCGTTCTTGTGGAAAAAATGAAAAATCTTTCTTTCTGGCCGACCTTAAAAAGGTAAAATGGGAGGAAATGTACCAAATGGAATCATGCAAAGACAAATTCTTGTTTTATCAAACTGTGCTTCAAAGTTTGATAGAAATGTACTTCCCTTGGGTGGAAGTGGAGAGAAGCACCAATGATAAACCTTGGGTGACAGACCATTTCAGGTCACTATGTATAAGAAAACATTCAGCCAAAAAGTGTGATGATAAGGAAGTGTACACTTGTCTCAGAAACAAAGTGTCATACATGTCTAAACAATTACAAAGACATTTCTGTGATGAAGAATCAAAAGACTCTAACCCACGGCGTTTTTGGGAAACTGTAAACACTCTGACTGGTTCCAAAAAGAAATCTGAGACACCATTTGAAGTATTGGCAGACAAATTGTGTGATGGAAATTTAGAAATTTTGGCAACAAAAATTAACACATTTTTTCAGTCGATCAGTTCTGACCTGCCTAAACTATCACCCCCAGATTTTCCAAACAATTTTGACATTCCTTGTGAACATATTATCTCTGTAAGAGATATGGAAGAAAGACTGATGAGGATTAAAATCAGAAAATCCCCAGGCCCTGATGGAATTCCGAATTGGATTCTCCGGGATTTTGCACCTATTCTTGCAGCCCCACTAGCCTCAATAATGTACAGTTCATTAGCTGAGGGATATGTGCCAGAAATCTGGAAGTGCGCGGATGTTGTATCCATACCAAAATGCTCACCATTAAACTCCATTGAGAAAGACCTACGCCCCATCTCTCTAACACCAACAATCTCCAAAGTAGGGATGGAACATTTTGTTTTCACTTGGTTATGGGACTGTGTCAAAGACCAAATAGAGCCAAACCAATTTGGAGGCAGGAAAGGCATGTCCACAGTGCATGCCTTGGTCCAGCTACTGCATGACTGGTTCATTGCCACAGACACACCATCAACTATCATTGATGTGGTACTCATTGATTATCAGAAGGCATTCGACCACCTCAATCATAACATCATCATCAAAAAGCTAGTAGCAATGAATGTCCCACCCTTTCTGGTTAAATGGATATGTGCCTTCCTTGCAGATAGAAAACAAAGAGTTAAATTCAACAATTTAAAATCAAGCTGGCTCTCAATCAATGGTGGTGTGCCCCAGGGAACAAAACTTGGTCCGTTGCTTTTTATCATTATGATCAATGATCTGGCCCCAGAAACACCAACAACAAAATTCATGGATGACACTACAACATACGAAGTGAAAAAGATTATTGGCCCTGGTTTCCTGCAGCAAGGACTAAATACAATAGAACATTGGACTGGTGAAAATGACATGAATTTGAATGTTCCAAAAACGAAACACATGCCCATAAACTTTACTAAACAGAAAAGTGCCTCACAATCATTATATATGGGAGGAAAATTGCTAAGCCAAGAAATATGTGTTAAGCTACTTGGCATCCACATAGCTAACGATCTGAAGTGGAACACTCATGTAGACGCGATTACCATGAAAGCAAGTCGTAGACTCCACCTCATTACTGCAGCCAAAAGAGCAGGATTTAGTGAGCAGAACCTGATTCAAATTTTCATTTCAAAGATACGCTCCCTGTTAGAATATGGTGCAGAGTCCTGGCACCCAGGGTTGTGCCTCGGCCTTACACAGGACATAGAGAGAATTCAAGTTCGAGCCCTGAAAATAGTGAAACCTGACTTTAACTATTGGGAGGCACTAGATCATTTCAATTTAAATACACTAGAACAAAGACGTATTAAGATGTGTGAAAATTTATACAACAAAATGAAAAACCCCTCACATCCTCTACACCACCTATTGCCACCTGTAAGAGAAAACATACATAAAACCCGTCATGCCAAGAACAGAATTCCTAAGAAAACTAGAACCAAGCGTGCTGATTACAGTTTTGTACAATATGCTGTGAGAATGTTTGAGTAACCCAAGCATATGTGGAGCTATAACATTTTTGTATATTGTATTTGTATATGTATATGTATCACTTATCATTAATGCAAAAATGTATTCTATTATAATTATGTATTTCAGTCAGCCTAGTGTTGCCAAATAAACTACATTGTCATTGTCATTGTCATTGTCATTGTCATTGTCATTGTCATTACTGTCATCTACCAGTCAGGAACCTGCTACTGTCGTCTACCAGTCAGGAACCTGCTATTATGATCTACCAGTCAGGAACCTGCTACTGTCATCTACCAGTCAGGAACCTTCTACTGTCATCTAGCAGTCAGAACCTGCTACTGTCATCTACCAGTCAGGAACCTGCTACTGTCATCTACCAGTCAGGAACCTGCTACTGTCATCTACCAGTCAGGAACCTGCTACTGTCATCTAGCAGTCAGAACCTGCTACTGTCATCTACCAGTCAGGAACCTGCTATTATGATCTACCAGTCAGGAACGTGCTACTGTCATCTACCAGTCAGGAACCTGCTACTGTCATCTACCAGTCAGGAACCTGCTACTGTCATCTAGCAGTCAGAACCTGCTACTGTCATCTACCAGTCAGGAACCTGCTATTATGATCTACCAGTCAGGAACGTGCTACTGTCATCTACCAGTCAGGAACCTGCTACTGTCATCTACCAGTCAGGAACCTGCTATTATGATCTACCAGTCAGGAACGTGCTACTGTCATCTACCAGTCAGGAACCTGCTACTGTCATCTACCAGTCAGGAACCTTATACTGTCATCTACCAGTCAGGAACCTGCTATTATGATCTACCAGTCAGGAACGTGCTACTGTCATCTACCAGTCAGGAACCTGCTACTGTCATCTAGCAGTCAGGAACCTGCTACTGTCATCTACCAGTCAGGAACCTGCTACTGTCATCTACCAGTCAGGAACCTACTACTGTCATCTACCAGTCAGAACCTGCTACTGTCATCTACCAGTCAGGAACCTTCTACTGTCATCTAGCAGTCAGAACCTGCTACTGTCATCTACCAGTCAGGAACCTGCTACTGTCATCTACCAGTCAGGAACCTACTACTGTCATCTACCAGTCAGAACCTGCTACTGTCATCTACCAGTCAGGAACCTTCTACTGTCATCTAGCAGTCAGAACCTGCTACTGTCATCTACCAGTCAGGAACGTGCTACTGTCATCTACCAGTCAGGAACCTGCTACTGTCATCTACCAGTCAGGAACCTACTACTGTCATCTACCAGTCAGGAACCTGCTACTGTCATCTACCAGTCAGGAACCTGCTACTGTCATCTACCAGTCAGGAACCTGCTACTGTCATCTAGCAGTCAGGAACCTGCTACTGTCATCTACCAGTCAGGAACCTGCTACTGTCGTCTACCAGTCAGGAACCTGCTACTGTCATCTACCAGTCAGGAACCTGCTACTGTCATCTACCAGTCAGGAACCTGCTACTGTCATCTACCAGTCAGGAACCTGCTACTGTCATCTACCAGTCAGGAACCTGCTACTGTCATCTAGCAGTCAGAACCTGCTACTGTCATCTACCAGTCAGGAACCTGCTACTGTCATCTACCAGTCAGGAACCTGCTACTGTCATCTACCAGTCAGGAACCTACTACTGTCATCTACCAGTCAGGAACCTGCTACTGTCATCAACCAGTCAGGAACCTGCTACTGTCATCTACCAGTCAGGAACCTGCTACTGTCATCTAGCAGTCAGAACCTGCTACTGTCATCTACCAGTCAGGAACCTGCTACTGTCATCTACCAGTCAGGAACCTGCTACTGTCATCTACCAGTCAGGAACCTACTACTGTCATCTACCAGTCAGGAACCTGCTACTGTCATCAACCAGTCAGGAACCTGCTACTGTCATCTACCAGTCAGGAACCTGCTACTGTCATCTACCAGTCAGAACCTGCTACTGTCATCTAGCAATCAGGAACCTGCAACTGTCATCTACCAGTCAGAACCTGCTACTGTCATCTACCAGTCAGGAACCTGCTACTGTCATCTACCAGTCAGGAACCTGCTACTGTCATCTACCAGTCAGGAACCTGCTATTATGATCTACCAGTCAGGAACGTGCTACTGTCATCTACCAGTCAGGAACCTGCTACTGTCATCTACCAGTCAGGAACCTTATACTGTCATCTACCAGTCAGGAACCTGCTACTGTCATCTAGCAGTCAGGAACCTGCTACTGTCATCTACCAGTCAGGAACCTGCTACTGTCATCTACCAGTCAGGAACCTGCTACTGTCATCTACCAGTCAGGAACCTGCTACTGTCATCTACCAGTCAGGAACCTGCTACTGTCATCTACCAGTCAGGAACCTGCTATTATGATCTACCAGTCAGGAACGTGCTACTGTCATCTACCAGTCAGGAACCTGCTACTGTCATCTAGCAGTCAGAACCTGCTACTGTCATCTACCAGTCAGGAACCTGCTACTGTCATCTACCAGTCAGGAACCTGCTACTGTCATCTACCAGTCAGGAACCTGCTATTATGATCTACCAGTCAGGAACGTGCTACTGTCATCTACCAGTCAGGAACCTTCTACTGTCATCTAGCAGTCAGGAACGTGCTACTGTCATCTACCAGTCAGAACCTGCTACTGTCATCTAGCAGTCAGAACCTGCTACTGTCATCTACCAGTCAGGAACCTGCTACTGTCATCTAGCAGTCAGAACCTGCTACTGTCATCTACCAGTCAGGAACCTGCTACTGTCATCTACCAGTCAGGAACGTGCTACTGTCATCTACCAGTCAGGAACCTGCTATTATGATCTACCAGTCAGGAACGTGCTACTGTCATCTACCAGTCAGGAACCTGCTACTGTCATCTAGCAGTCAGAACCTGCTACTGTCATCTACCAGTCAGGAACCTGCTACTGTCATCTACCAGTCAGGAACCTGCTACTGTCATCTACCAGTCAGGAACCTGCTATTATGATCTACCAGTCAGGAACGTGCTACTGTCATCTACCAGTCAGGAACCTTCTACTGTCATCTAGCAGTCAGGAACGTGCTACTGTCATCTACCAGTCAGGAACCTGCTACTGTCATCTACCAGTCAGGAACCTACTACTGTCATCTACCAGTCAGGAACGTGCTACTGTCATCTACCAGTCAGGAACCTGCTACTGTCATCTACCAGTCAGGAACCTGCTACTGTCATCTACCAGTCAGGAACCTACTACTGTCATCTACCAGTCAGGAACCTGCTACTGTCATCTACCAGTCAGGAACCTGCTACTGTCATCAACCAGTCAGGAACCTACTACTGTCATCTACCAGT
Source organism: Amphiduros pacificus (assembly GCA_949316495.1). Lineage (NCBI taxonomy): Eukaryota > Metazoa > Annelida > Polychaeta > Phyllodocida > Hesionidae > Amphiduros > Amphiduros pacificus. The sequence goes on along the minus strand of OX439000.1, from coordinate 76,833,640 downwards.
CAGGAACCTGCTACTGTCATCTACCAGTCAGGAACCTGCTACTGTCATCTACCAGTCAGGAACCTGCTACTGTCATCTACCAGTCAGGAACCTGCTACTGTCATCTACCAGTCAGGAACCTGCTACTGTCATCTACCAGTCAGGAACCTGCTACTGTCATCAACCAGTCAGGAACCTGCTACTGTCATCTACCAGTCAGGAACCTGCTACTGTCATCTACCAGTCAGGAACCTGCTACTGTCATCTACCAGTCAGGAACCTGCTACTGTCATCAACCAGTCAGGAACCTGCTACTGTCATCTACCAGTCAGGAACCTGCTACTGTCATCTACCAGTCAGGAACCTGCTACTGTCATCTACCAGTCAGGAACCTGCTACTGTCATCTACCAGTCAGGAACCTGCTACTGTCATCTACCAGTCAGAACCTGCTACTGTCATCTACCAGTCAGGAACCTGCTGCTGTCATCTACCAGTCAGGAACCTGCTACTGTCATCTACCAGTCAGGAACCTGCTACTGTCATCTACCAGTCAGAACCTGCTACTGTCATCTACCAGTCAGGAACCTGCTACTGTCATCTAGCAGTCAGGAACCTGCTACTGTCGTCTACCAGTCAGGAACCTGCTACTGTCATCTAGCAGTCAGGAACCTGCTACTGTCATCTAGCAGTCAGGAACCTGCTACTGTCATCTACCAGTCAGGAACCTGCTACTGTCATCTACCAGTCAGGAACCTGCTACTGTCATCTACCAGTCAGGAACCTGCTATTATGATCTACCAGTAAGGAACCTGCTACTGTCATCTACCAGTCAGGAACCTGCTACTGTCATCTAGCAGTCAGGAACCTGCTACTGTCATCTACCAGTCTGGAACCTGCTACTGTCATCTACCAGTCAGGAACCTGCTATTATGATCTACCAGTCAGGAACGTGCTACTGTCATCTACCAGTCAGGAACCTGCTACTGTCATCTACCAGTCAGGAACCTTATACTGTCATCTACCAGTCAGGAACCTGCTACTGTCATCTAGCAGTCAGAACCTGCTACTGTCATCTACCAGTCAGGAACCTGCTACTGTCATCTACCAGTCAGGAACCTGCTACTGTCATCTACCAGTCAGGAACCTGCTATTATGATCTACCAGTCAGGAACGTGCTACTGTCATCTACCAGTCAGGAACCTGCTACTGTCATCTACCAGTCAGGAACCTTATACTGTCATCTACCAGTCAGGAACCTGCTACTGTCATCTAGCAGTCAGAACCTGCTACTGTCATCTACCAGTCAGGAACCTGCTACTGTCATCTACCAGTCAGAACCTGCTACTGTCATCTACCAGTCAGGAACCTTATACTGTCATCTACCAGTCAGGAACCTGCTACTGTCATCTAGCAGTCAGAACCTGCTACTGTCATCTACCAGTCAGGAACCTGCTACTGTCATCTACCAGTCAGAACCTGCTACTGTCATCTAGCAGTCAGGAACCTGCTACTGTCATCTAGCAGTCAGGAACCTGCTACTGTCATCTACCAGTCAGAACCTGCTACTGTCATCTACCAGTCAGGAACCTGCTACTGTCATCTACCAGTCAGAACCTGCTACTGTCATCTACCAGTCAGAACCTGCTTCTGTCATCTAGCAGTCAGGAACCTGCTACTGTCATCTACCAGTCAGGAACCTGCTACTGTCATCTACCAGTCAGAACCTGCTACTGTCATCTACCAGTCAGGAACCTGCTACTGTCATCTACCAGTCAGGAACCTGCTACTGTCATCAACCAGTCAGGAACCTGCTACTGTCATCTACCAGTCAGGAACCTGCTACTGTCATCTAGCAGTCAGGAACCTGCTACTGTCATCTACCAGTCAGGAACCTGCTATTATGATCTACCAGTCAGGAACGTGCTACTGTCATCTACCAGTCAGGAACCTGCTACTGTCATCTACCAGTCAGGAATCTTATACTGTCATCTACCAGTCAGGAACCTGCTACTGTCATCTAGCAGTCAGAACCTGCTACTGTCATCTACCAGTCAGGAACCTGCTACTGTCATCTACCAGTCAGGAACCTGCTACTGTCATCTACCAGTCAGGAACCTGCTATTATGATCTACCAGTCAGGAACGTGCTACTGTCATCTACCAGTCAGGAACCTGCTACTGTCATCTACCAGTCAGGAACCTTATACTGTCATCTACCAGTCAGGAACCTGCTACTGTCATCTACCAGTCAGGAACCTGCTACTGTCATCTACCAGTCAGGAACCTGCTACTGTCATCTACCAGTCAGGAACCTGCTACTGTCATCTACCAGTCAGGAACCTGCTACTGTCATCTACCAGTCAGGAACCTTCTACTGTCATCTAGCAGTCAGGAACGTGCTACTGTCATCTACCAGTCAGAAACCTGCTACTGTCATCAACCAGTCAGGAACCTGCTACTGTCATCTACCAGTCAGGAACCTGCTACTGTCATCTACCAGTCAGGAACCTGCTACTGTCATCTAGCAGTCAGGAACGTGCTACTGTCATCTACCAGTCAGAAACCTGCTACTGTCATCTACCAGTCAGGAACCTGCTACTGTCATCTACCAGTCAGGAACCTGCTACTGTCATCTAGCAGTCAGAACCTGCTACTGTCATCTACCAGTCAGGAACCTGCTACTGTCATCTAGCAGTCAGAACCTGCTACTGTCATCTACCAGTCAGGAACCTGCTACTGTCATCTACCAGTCAGGAACGTGCTACTGTCATCTACCAGTCAGGAACCTGCTATTATGATCTACCAGTCAGGAACGTGCTACTGTCATCTACCAGTCAGGAACCTGCTACTGTCATCTACCAGTCAGAACCTGCTACTGTCATCTAGCAGTCAGAACCTGCTACTGTCATCTACCAGTCAGGAACCTGCTACTGTCATCTACCAGTCAGGAACGTGCTACTGTCATCTACCAGTCAGGAACCTGCTATTATGATCTACCAGTCAGGAACGTGCTACTGTCATCTACCAGTCAGGAACCTGCTACTGTCATCTAGCAGTCAGAACCTGCTACTGTCATCTACCAGTCAGGAACCTGCTACTGTCATCTACCAGTCAGGAACCTGCTACTGTCATCTACCAGTCAGGAACCTGCTATTATGATCTACCAGTCAGGAACCTGCTACTGTCATCTACCAGTCAGGAACCTTCTACTGTCATCTAGCAGTCAGGAACGTGCTACTGTCATCTACCAGTCAGGAACCTGCTACTGTCATCTACCAGTCAGGAACCTACTACTGTCATCTACCAGTCAGGAACCTGCTACTGTCATCAACCAGTCAGGAACCTGCTACTGTCATCTACCAGTCAGGAACCTGCTACTGTCATCTACCAGTCAGGAACCTACTACTGTCATCTACCAGTCAGGAACCTGCTACTGTCATCTACCAGTCAGGAACCTGCTACTGTCATCAACCAGTCAGGAACCTGCTACTGTCATCTACCAGTCAGGAACCTGCTACTGTCATCTACCAGTCAGGAACCTGCTACTGTCATCTACCAGTCAGGAACCTGCTACTGTCATCTACCAGTCAGGAACCTGCTACTGTCATCTACCAGTCAGGAACCTGCTACTGTCATCTACCAGTCAGGAACCTGCTACTGTCATCAACCAGTCAGGAACCTACTACTGTCATCTACCAGTCAGGAACCTGCTACTGTCATCTACCAGTCAGGAACCTGCTACTGTCATCTACCAGTCAGGAACCTGCTACTGTCATCTACCAGTCAGGAACCTGCTACTGTCATCTACCAGTCAGGAACCTGCTACTGTCATCTGTTTATTGTTACCATGTACAGTAACTTGTTATCACTTATACTTTATGAAGATAATTTACGTTCATAAGCAATTATCTATTATAAATTGTCTACTGATGTTCATGGCTGCTCGTACACCTATTATCAATTTTAATACTGTAATGTTTGTCGCTGCTTTCATTCAGTCACCTATTATGAAGTATGATACTGTGACCTTAATTACTGTTCATAGACATTTCTTATCGATTATGATCCACTGATGTTACTGTTCATATGTGGTTAATTACTGTTCTTATGTAGTCACTTGGTTTCAATAATTACCCATTGATGTTAATTACTGTTGATATTACTCTGCTACAATCTAGAGATGTCAGAAACATTTAAGTGCTATAATCGTCTGCTGTAAAGCATAAATTGTGAATTTATCCGTATTTACTACCTTGCATATTAGGTATATAAGGTATTGTTGTGGTCTAGAGTTAGACTCTATGTGTTATAATGAGGTGGGTCTGTAGCAGGTCATGTTGGTCCACTTAAGAACCACACTGACTAATACTTTACACACATTATTCCCGTGGTCTGTAATATATAACGATGAAGTCAGGGTTAGCACATTAATATGACAGCATATATCACACATTGGCTCGCTATGAAATAAGACCTTTGGAATAGAATGGTGGGAAACAATAGCTCGGTGGCCTAGATGTGTTTGTCCTACATTACATACCTCAGTCAGCTGTAGCATGGATGCAGAGCCAGGCTAGGATCATATCACATCACACAGTGAACTTGCACTTGTAAACTGCAGACTTTTAACTTGTGCAGTGAAAGGTGGGGTTGCTGTGTGCCATATGGCTTGGTATTTGCCCAAAGTATAATGGGTCCGGGTTGAGGTTTACTTGCGCAAACAATTTCCATTTAGCTCCAAGTGGACTGACTTTGTATAATCCACCTCAAAGATCTGCATGATCAGATCTCTCAACGCTATCAACTTTGGGTCACTGTAATTTTGTTCTTTAATTTACTGAGTAAGTCCTTTGTGCGACAGAAGTTGTTGTCCCGCTGAAGGTTGCAGTAGCTGTCGGCGGCGCGGCTGCTGCTGTCGGCCCGCGCTCGTCTGCGGCGGTCTGCTCCTTGCTGCCCACAGTCTGCTACCGGCCCGGCTAGGCATACGGAAGCTGTTGGCGTGGAATAGTCAAAATACCGGCAGTGTAAGATAAGACGCGGTCCGAGTTGTTTATGTAGCGACGCCCATCACTCAGGGGCCTGTGATGGGGGGCTGCACAGTACATCATCTTCCAGCATGGTCTTAATGCTGATTAAAATCTACAGGATAAACAAGCACTAATGTCTACATAGGAAATATATAAATAAATACAAAACTATTATTTTTATTTAATTTTTGTTTTGTTTTGTGTTTTAATTGAGTTCATCATTATGGTACTCAATATTATTCTGCTGACTGAGATACATAAATCATATATCTCTTATTTCTTAGTACAGGAAGTCAATAATATACATTGTTTTCTAACGAGGATAATAATCTATATTCCAGATATACATAACTTCAAAATGAACCCGCAGAAGTAATACTGACAATGAAATTAACAAATAATATCTATTACAATTGTTCTCATATTTGGAATCAGGAAAACAGACAATTAAGATGCTGGTTTTCTTATTTTTACCAAGTTACATTTTAAAATTTGAGCAAAGCATTGTTTTTCAATTTTGTTTTGCGTTTTGGAGAATACTAGTTTAATATATTATCCTTCTCCAGCCAAAAAGTGATATTTGTCTAAAGGAAAAAGTGTTAAAGTCAATAATATGTTTGTAAAAAAAGGTAATCTAATGTTCAAATTCTTCAGTTGTGCAGACTACAAAAGTCATCGTTCAAATTATGAAACTTAAGTCAACTAAAATACCGTTATGTCCTATGTAGTAAATCAAAAATGGAAATATTATCATGGTGAGTTTTCACAAGGGATTTTCGATTTTCTTATCCTGTGAACTAACACATTTAATAGAAAAGCAACATATATTTATAGTAAACACCAGATGTTTACTTCCAATATTAAATACACTTTACCAGATTTTCATATTTCCTTTCTTATAACTTTAAGGCGACTTTTACCACAGAAAACATTATATTACCCGAATATGAAACAAAAGGATATTACATAAAACTATAATGATAATTTTGTATGAATCTCCGAGACTGTTTGTTTATACTGTATGTGTGGATTTAAGTTCTGTAATGTTATGTGTATGCTCCTCTACTGACATAAGGAGTCGAACCCCGACCTACCTCTGCCTCCAAAGCCCTGACTTGCGACCAGCAATAGCCGCAGATCATGAATACTCATTTTTTAAAGGAATATGAATATTCCCAGTAGTATCAGTTTGAACATCGTTCACTAATTGTAGTTGTTCTTCTTTCCATATGCTCAACTTTGATCAGACCAGATGTAAACAGGTACAAATAAAATACCTAATGAGAATTGTTTCTCTACCTGTCTTACCTGGCTTTTTGTTTTGTCTCAGAGGTATCAAATATTAAACTAAACATGTACATATTAGCACCTATATAACTATACATATATATATATATATATATATATATATATATATATATATATATAATAGCATCTGCATACTAGTAGTATCTGGTGATATGCATAAAGGTTGGAACGTTTAACATATTTATTAATGGCTTGTTTTTATATTTTTGGTGGAAAAAAATGAGAGGGCTTTGGAGGCAGAGGTAGTTGGATTATCGACTACATCAAAGTCTATTGAGGTGTACTTATTCAAAAAGAAATTCTAAATATATACGTTATACTGATAATAATGTTTGAAAAACGTTTATGACCTCAGATTATCCGATGCATGGTAAAAGTCTAGTGCTAATGGAGGATTTATATATTCTTTGATAATGAGGATAAACATGGTTCTCAATACTTTGTTGGTTTTTCTGAGGCTACGCCGTTTCATTTCTGCCACAATGTTCTTTTGTTTTATTAAGCCTGAGAGCTATATAACTCTATAGTTATCACTACTTGCAGGCTAAAATCATCTGCCGTGTGGTCAAATGCCGTATATGTAGCGGCTCATACTCTAGCAAACAAAATAGATACATCGCCAAGACTATAGCCTTATACTCTTGCATATGTTTGTTTAAACTCAGAGATTCGAATAAGCATACACTTTCATCAAACATGGGATTTGGTATATGTACTAGATTTTGGAGGCAGTTTTGTCTGCGTGTGGACAGATGGTGTTTGTGTATGTGGACGTATTTGATGTTCACATTTCTGTCAAAGTGACATGAACAAAGAAAGATGTGTCACTCTTTGTCAGCTTATATCATATCTAATCACTGAGTAAACTGACAAATGGAAGTGGTATATTTGCAACATGATGTATTGTAAAGTATCATGGTGCCTTGTGACGACAGGTCACCGGGAGCACGGTAACAAACTTACCAGGCCATCAGCATTGACAAAGCTAATGCAAAAAAACTCCCCCTCACAATTTAGTGTGTACACTCCACTTTTATAGATGGTGATGTAATATCTTAATTTTAAGTGCTATCTCTAAATGATGCAGGTTTATTACAAGAATGAAATCATGTTGCATTTCCATTTGCATAATATACCTGAATGCAACGATTGTTGTTAGAAAAGTATATCAGAGTGAAAGTTCTGTACTTTATACTTCCCCTTGTCATTTGTTCCTGTATTTTTATGGTGTATTTATCCCAACCGACATCTTTTTGAGAGGGTGTATGTTTGGCCCCAGAATGTCAGAGAGGTGGTAAACACAAAGAGGAATCGTGTAAGAATGAATATGCGACACTTGGGTCTGTTGACACTAGAGGGCGTGGGAGGGAGTGGTGATTCAACACGCAATCTGATTGGCCAAATATGTGCTGGAACAAATATGGAGGTGTCAAGGACAATTTCCAATGTCACAATATATGCTTGTGTAAGACTATGTACTACATTATACACTACAATCGTTAGTTTTATAACTATAGACTTAAATCTTTCACGAAATTACGGAGGTCACAGACAATTTTTACAGAGATATGGGTATGTTTAATGATATTTGTCATGTGAATGTGATACAAACAAGTTATCTCCCCAAAATCAACCATGATACTGTTGTCTGGATTATTGTGTAGTACTACGTTGTCACACGAGTACTACGTTGTCACACGAGTACTGCGTAGTCACACGAGTACTGCGTGGTCACAAAACTTTGATTATTGTGGTCCGTAAGGGTGTTAAACCTGTACCAATAGAAGAAAAATCAATGGACAAACATGCCTCTGTAAGCCAAATCACTCTAGTGTCACTCCCAAACTGAAGTTGCCCCATTGTTGGCAAACCTTTATTAAGTAGGTGTGTGTATTAGATAACTGGTTAATAAAGCAAAATTTCTTGACAAAGTGTTTAATGGATTATTTAGATTTTAGCAGAAGACTCATCTACTTTCAAATGGTAAAGATATTTATGTAGGAGTAATATGTAATTAATAACATTTGATCGCAATGTTTAGGGTATGAACATTTACATTGTGTTAGTGAACAGTGCTGGAAAATCTGATTTCATGAAAACTTGAAAACTTTCATTATTATTTTTTATCTGTTTCCCTCAACTTTGCTATGTTGAGAAGATGATTAAATAAGTATATTCCTGAAAATCAGAACACTGATTGAAACGTGGCTTTTATGTTAATATATAAAAACCTGGCTATTATGTTAAGTTATCACATTCATTCTAAAACGATGGGAACGGTTTGTTTCATATTTGGCCAGATTAATATATAGGATTTAAAAAAAATTTAAACTGCCAAAAATTTGAAAAATTTACCACATCGTTTTCCTTCCAGGACCAATTAAACACCCCTAGTTTGACAATTTTTCCGTCACAGAAATTATACAAAGCAATACAGAGCAATATATGTTTTCTTCATCCCGAAATAAACATTTTTGGTACAAATTGACAAGCATAATATTTTTTCTATACCTATAGAATCAAGTTACATTTTTCTGAAATTATGTTAATCTCTAAATAATCATGCTCAGAATCAAACTGTAATAACCATACTAAAACGTATGTTGAAAGTTTTAAAGCTTCCATGAAATCACGGATGACACATGCAGTTTTACAGAGAATTGTGGTTTATTTAAATGATATGTGGTCACGATATTGTTATACATTCAATCTCCCTGAAAACAACCAAAATGCACATGCCAAGATTATTGTGTTTTGCTGAGAGTGCTGAAAGTGCAGTAGTCATGTGACCACTGCTGTCGGCCATACTGATGTTAGGCCTGTACTAATAGGCAAACACTACCGGACAAACAGGCCTCAGTCACATTTGCACCGGGCGCCGGCCGGGATGTATACATCGGCCGACTTCCCACGTCTGCAGGATATCCTAAAGACGTCTTGATCATTGAAAGACGTCTGTAGGATATCCTTAAGACGTCTAATAATAATAATAATAATAATAAATTTATATAGCGCTATTCCAGACGGGGTCTGCTCATGGCGCTGTTTGCGTACGATTCTCTAAAAAGATGCGTTTTAAGTTTAGTTTTAAACGCATCTAGTTTCTTTATGTTTTTAATATCAGTAGGGAGAGAATTCCATTTTTTAGGTGCGTACACGGAGAAAGCCCTATCACCGTAGTTTTTGTTGTTAGTGCGCGGGACTAGGTATTCATTCTTGTCATTGGATCTTAGAGACCTCGTATTTCTCTTAGGTATCATTAGGTCAGATAGGTATTTTGGAGCACAGCCATTCTGTACCTTCCATGTTAAGAGGGCAATCTTAAAGTCAATTCGCGCGTTCACCGGTAGCCAATGGAGTTCTCTCAATTTGTAGCTGATATGATCAAACTTTTTTATTTTTCCCACTACCCTTGCCGCAGCGTTCTGCAGTTTCTGCAGTTTTGCAATTTCACATCTGGGTAACCCAGCCAGCAATGAGTTTCCATAGTCTAGTATCGATGTTATAAAGGCATGGGCTAATGTGTTCGCAGTTTTTTCATCCATGCAGTTTCTTACTTGAGAAAGATTTCTCACATGAAAATATCCGGTTTTGCACATTTTTCTTATCTGTGGTTTCATTGATAATTTGTTATCAATAACTACTCCTAGATCCTTTACTGTCTCTGATCTGTCAATAGTTGATTCACCTACTGTGATGTGAGTGGGGATGTGTTTACTTTTAAGATGGGACCATTCACCACAGATGATCATTTCAGTCTTGCCATCATTAATTTTCATCTTATTATCTATAAGGAAAATTTTTATCTTTTTTATGCATTCTTCCATTTCCCTTGTAGGTTTTTCGGCCTCAGCTGTGTTCAGGGGATCAAAACTAATGTAGAGTTGGGTGTCGTCAGCGTATATGTGATGTTTTAAACCATATGGTGATATGATATCAGCCAATGGTTCCATGTAAGTTGTAAACAGGAGGGGTCCTAAAACTGACCCTTGGGGTACGCCATATTGTATGTCAGTACTTCTTGATTTTTTTCCCTTGTATTGTGACACATTGTTTTCTGTTTGCTAGGTATGACTTGAACCATGATAGAGCAGTACCTGTTATTCCACATCTCATTTCTAGTCTGTTTAATAGAATTTCATGGTCAATAGTGTCAAAAGCAGCTGACAGGTCTAGCAACACTAGCATTACAGTCTTGTTATTGTCGATATCCATTAGCAAGTCATTTTGTACTTTCAGTAGTGCCGTCTCGGTGCTATGGTATTCTTTATAAGCTGACTGAAAAATGCAGTAGATATTGTTGGATATTAGGTGACCTACAAACTGTTTAGCTACTGCTCTTTCTATTAGTTTAGACAGATAGGCCAAATTCGATACCGGTCTATAGTTCTTCTTAATTAATTCAAGACCTAATTTCTTTATTAGAGGTCTAATGATTGCCATTTTTAAAGCATCTGGCATTAATCCTAATGTTATTGACTTATTTATTATTGCAGTGATTAATGGCAGTAGGTCTCCGATGCATTCATTAAGAAGCCAGGTGGGTATTGGGTCAAGTTCACAGGACTTCTTCGCTGCTTCTTTGATCAGTTTAATAACTTCTTGACTGCACAGAGGTTTAAATCTGTTCAGGCTCTTCCTAAATTTCTTTTCTTCTGGCGGGATGCTGGTAGCTTTATTTTGTATACCTGATCCTCTTCCGTTTTCATCCATATTTTTCCTAATAATTGCAATTTTTTCAAGGAAATATCGGAGGGAGCCCGTTGTGATATCGGAGGGAGCCCGTTGGATCATCTGAGGGAGCCCGTTGGATCATCTGACGATCGCCTGTGAACACATGAAATAAAAAAGAAATCCTATTTTCACCGCACGATGCCACCGGCAGCCCTAAGATAATCTGCCGATGTCCCTGCGGGACACTGCCGGGACCATGCCGGGACCCTGCCGTGTACTTTAAGATGATATTTGCTGATAAGAAATCGGTGAGACGCCGGCAATATTTATGTTGCAGCTAAAAGTTCCCGATGACCCGCCTGACGTCTTAAAGATGCCCAATTGTGGCTGATGATCTCCCGGTGCCCGCACGGCAATCTGAACTGCCGGCCGATTTTGTAAACAAAAAGCCCATCGGCTGGGCATCTTTACTGAAATTGGTGCAAATGTGACTGAGGCATAAGCCAGTGTCCCAATCTGAAGGTGCCCCATTGTCAGCAAAACATTATATTCAAGATTCCACTTCTGTCTGTATTTTTGTAGATGTATTTTAATTTGTAATAAAACAATAATGTTAACATAAAAGAAATTCTGAAAAGTTTTAGAATGTATTTATTATATACATGTAAACTGTATGTAATTTCCAGAATACACGTTTCAATATTTGGGCTTCCTTGGTGTGTACAGGGCAAAGCTATAAATTTAATATCATATGTAAGGGCATTTGTAAACTATACACCTATCGAAGATAAAATCACAATGGGCTGATGGAATATTATTTTCTTTGAAAAAAATGGGTTTTCCAATAATGGCAATGATAACAAAACATAAAACGTCCACATTAAATATCCCGTTCAGGTTTTTATACAATGAATGAAATGAAGGGAAGATTTGTAGTTATTGGTGTGGATATGTTATAGTCACTAACTACATCTTGTAATTAGCATATAGTAACTACTACAGCATATAGTATCTACTGCAGCATGTAGTACCTACTGCAGCATGTAGTACCTACTACAGCATATAATACCTACTACAGCATATAGTACCTACTGCAGCATATAGTACCTACTACAGCATATAGTACCTACTACAGCATGTAGTACCTACTGCAGCATATAGTAACTACTGCAGCATATAGTACCTACTACAGCATGTAGTACCTACTGCAGCATATAGTACCTACTGCAGCATATAGTAACTACTACAGCATGTAGTACCTACTACAGCATATAGTACCTACTACAGCATATAGTACCTACTGCAGCATATAGTACCTACTACAGCATATAGTACCTACTGCAGCATATAGTACCTACTACGGAATGTAGTACCTATTACAGCATATAGTACCTACTGCAGCATATAGTAACTACTGCAGCATATAGTACCTACTACAGCATGTAGTACCTACTACAGCATATAGTACCTACTACAGCATATAGTACCTACTGCAGCATATAGTACCTACTACAGCATATAGTACCTACTACAGCATGTAGTACCTACTGCAGCATATAGTACCTACTACAGCATATAGTACCTACTACAGCATATAGTACCTACTACAACATATAGTACCTACTACAACATATAGTACCTACTACAGCATATAGTACCTACTACAGCATATAGTACCTACTACAGCATATAGTACCTACTACAACATATAGTACCTACTACAGCATATAGTACCTACTACAACATATAGTACCTACTACAGCATATAGTACCTACTACAGCATATAGTACCTACTGCAGCATATAGTACCTACTACAGCATATAGTACCTACTGCAGCATATAGTACCTACCGCAGCATATAGTACCTACTGCAGCATATAGTACCTACTACGGAATGTAGTACCTATTACAGCATATAGTACCTACTGCAGCATGTAGTACCTACTACAGCATATAATACCTACTACAGCATATAGTACCTACTGCAGCATATAGTACCTACTACAGCATATAGTACCTACTACAGCATATAGTACCTACTACAGCATATAGTACCTACTACAGCATGTAGTACCTACTGCAGCATATAGAACCTACTACAGCATATAGTACCTACTGCAGCATATAGTACCTACTACAGCATATAGTACCTACTACAGCATATAGTACCTACTACAGCATATAGTAACTACTACAGCATATAGTACCTACTACAGCATATAGTACCTACTGCAGCATATAGTACCTACTGCAGCATATAGTACCTACTACAGCATATAGTACCTACTACAGCATATAGTACCTACTACAGCATATAGTACCTACTACAGCATATAGTACCTACTGCAGCATATAGTACCTACTACAGCATATAGTACCTACTGCAGCATATAGTACCTACCGCAGCATATAGTACCTACTACAGCATATAGTACCTACTACAGCATATAGTACCTACTGCAGCATATAGTACCTACTACAGCATGTAGTACCTACTGCAGCATATAGTACCTACTGCAGCATATAGTACCTACTGCAGCATGTAGTACCTACTACAGCATATAGTACCTACTACAGCATATAGTACCTACTACAGCATATAGTACCTACTACAGCATATAGTACCTACTACAGCATATAGTACCTACTGCAGCATATAGTACCTACTACAGCATATAGTACCTACTGCAGCATATAGTACCTACCGCAGCATATAGTACCTACTACAGCATATAGTACCTACTACAGCATATAGTACCTACTGCAGCATATAGTACCTACTACAGCATGTAGTACCTACTGCAGCATATAGTACCTACTGCAGCATATAGTACCTACTGCAGCATGTAGTACCTACTACAGCATATAGTACCTACTACAGCATATAGTACCTACTACAGCATATAGTACCTACTACAGCATATAGTACCTACTACAGCATATAGTACCTACTGCAGCATATAGTACCTACTACAGCATATAGTACCTACTGCAGCATATAGTACCTACCGCAGCATATAGTACCTACTACAGCATATAGTACCTACTACAGCATATAGTACCTACTGCAGCATATAGTACCTACTACAGCATGTAGTACCTACTGCAGCATATAGTACCTACTGCAGCATATAGTACCTACTGCAGCATGTAGTACCTACTACAGCATATAGTACCTACTACAACATATAGTACCTACTACAGCATATAGTACCTACTACAGCATATAGTACCTACTGCAGCATATAGTACCTATTACAGCATATAGTACCTACTGCAGCATATAGTACCTACTACAGCATATAGTACCTACTACAGCATATAGTACCTACTACAGCATGTAGTACCTACTACAGCATATAGTACCTACTGCAGCATATAGTACCTACTGCAGCATATAGTACCTACTACAGCATATAGTACCTACTGCAGCATATAGTACCTACTACAGCATATAGTACCTACTGCAGCATATAGTACCTACCGCAGCATATAGTACCTACTGCAGCATATAGTACCTACTACGGAATGTAGTACCTATTACAGCATATAGTACCTACTGCAGCATGTAGTACCTACTACAGCATGTAGTACCTACTACAGCATATAGTACCTACTACAGCATATAGTACCTACTGCAGCATGTAGTACCTACTACAGCATGTAGTACCTACTACAGCATATAGTACCTACTACAGCATATAGTACCTACTGCAGCATGTAGTACCTACTACAGCATATAATACCTACTACAGCATATAGTACCTACTACAGCATGTAGTACCTACTACAGCATATAGTACCTACTGCAGCATGTAGTACCTACTACAGCATATAATACCTACTACAGCATGTAGTACCTACTACAGCATATAGTACCTACTGCAGCATATAGTACCTACTACGGAATGTAGTACCTATTACAGCATATAGTACCTACTGCAGCATATAGTACCTACTACAGCATGTAGTACCTACTACAGCATATAGTACCTACTACAGCATATAGTACCTACTGCAGCATGTAGTACCTACTACAGCATATAATACCTACTACAGCATATAGTACCTACTACAGCATGTAGTACCTACTACAGCATATAGTAACTACTGCAGCATATAGTACCTACTGCAGCATATAGTACCTACCGCAGCATATAGTACCTACTACAGCATATAGTACCTACTGCAGCATGTAGTACCTACTACAGCATATAGTACCTACTACAGCATGTAGTACCTACTGCAGCATATAGTAACTACTGCAGCATATAGTACCTACTACAGCATGTAGTACCTACTGCAGCATATAGTAACTACTGCAGCATATAGTACCTACTGCAGCATATAGTAACTACTGCAGCATATAGTACCTACTACAGCATGTAGTACCTACTGCAGCATATAGTACCTACTGCAGCATATAGTAACTACTACAGCATGTAGTACCTACTGCAGCATATAGTAACTACTACAGCATGTAGTACCTACTAAAGCATGTAGTACCTACTAAAGCATGTAGTACCTACTAAAGCATATAGTACCTACTACAGCATATAGTACCTACTACAGCATATAGTACCTACTGCAGCATATATTAACTACTACAGCATGTAGTACCTACTAAAGCATGTAGTACCTACTAAAGCATGTAGTACCTACTAAAGCATATAGTACCTACTACAGCATATAGTACCTACTACAGCATATAGTACCTACTGCAGCATATAGTACCTACCGCAGCATATAGTACCTACTGCAGCATATAGTAACTACTGCAGCATATAGTACCTACTACAGCATGTAGTACCTACTGCAGCATATAGTACCTACTGCAGCATATAGTAACTACTACAGCATGTAGTACCTACTACAGCATATAGTACCTACTACAGCATATAGTACCTACTACAGCATATAGTACCTACTACAGCATATAGTACCTACTACAGCATATAGTACCTACTACAGCATATAGTACCTACTGCAGCATATAGTACCTACTACAGCATATAGTACCTACTACAGCATGTAGTACCTACTACAGCATATAGTACCTACTGCAGCATATAGTACCTACTGCAGCATATAGTACCTACTACAGCATATAGTACCTACTGCAGCATATAGTACCTACTACAGCATATAGTACCTACTGCAGCATATAGTACCTACCGCAGCATATAGTACCTACTGCAGCATATAGTACCTACTACGGAATGTAGTACCTATTACAGCATATAGTACCTACTGCAGCATGTAGTACCTACTACAGCATATAATACCTACTACAGCATATAGTACCTACTGCAGCATATAGTACCTACTACAGCATATAGTACCTACTACAGCATGTAGTACCTACTGCAGCATATAGTAACTACTGCAGCATATAGTACCTACTACAGCATATAGTACCTACTGCAGCATATAGTACCTACCGCAGCATATAGTACCTACTGCAGCATATAGTAACTACTGCAGCATATAGTACCTACTACAGCATATAGTACCTACTACAGCATATAGTATCTACTACAGCATATAGTACCTACTGCAGCATGTAGTACCTACTGCAACATATAGTACCAGCGTACTGCAGCATATAGTACCTACTACGGAATGTAGTACCTACTGCAGCATATAGTACCTACTGCAGCATATAGTACCTACTGCAGCATGTAGTACCTACTACAGCATATAGTACCTACTGCAGCAGATATTACCTATTGCAGCATATAGTAACTACTACAGCATATAGTACCTACTGCAGCATATAGTAACTACTACAGCATATAGTACCTACTACAGCATATAGTACCTACTACAACATATAGTACCTACTGCAGCATATAGTACCTACCGCAGCATATAGTACCTACTGCAGCATATAGTACCTACTGCAGCATATAGTACCTACTGCAGCATATAGTACCTACTGCAGCATATAGTACCTAGTACAGCATATAGTACCTACTGCAGCATATAGTACCTAGTACAGCATATAGTGCCTACTTCAGCATATAGTACCTACTACAGCATATAGTACCTACTGCAGCATATAGTAACTACTGCAGCATATAGTACCTACTGCAGCATATAGTAACTACTGCAGCATATAGTACCTACTACAGCATATAGTACCTACTGCAGCATATAGTACCTACTACAGCATATAGTACCTACTGCAGCATATAGTACCTACTGCAGCATATAGTAACTACTACAGCATATAGTACCTACTGCAGCATAGAGTACCTACTGCAGCATATAGTAACTACTGCAGCATAAAGTACCTACTGCAGCATATAGTACCTACTGCAGCATATAGTAACTACTACAGCATATAGTACCTACTGCAGCATATAGTACCTACTGCAGCATATAGTACCTACTGCAGCATATAGTAACTACTGCAGCATATAGTACCTACTACAGCATATAGTACCTACTGCAGCATATAGTACCTACTACAGCATGTAGTACCTACTGCAGCATATAGTACCTACTACAGCATATAGTACCTACTGCAGCATGTAGTACCTACTGCAGCATATAGTAACTACTGCAGCATATATTACCTACTGCAGCATATAGTAACTACTACAGCATATAGTACCTACTGCAGCATATAGTAACTACTACAGCATGTAGTACCTACTGCAGCATGTAGTACCTACTACAGCATATAATACCTACTGCAGCATATAGTACCTACTGCAGCATATAGTAACTACTGCAGCATATAGTACCTACTACAGCATATAGTACTTACTACAGCATATAGTACCTACTACAGCATATAGTACCTACTACAGCATATAGTACCTACTGCAGCATGTAGTACCTACTGCAGCATATAGTACCTACTGCAGCATATAGTACCTACTGCAGCATATAGTAACTACTGCAGCATATAGTACCTACTACAGCATATAGTACTTACTACAGCATATAGTACCTACTACAGCATATAGTACCTACTACAGCATATAGTACCTACTGCAGCATGTAGTACCTACTGCAACATATAGTACCAGCGTATAGTAGTAATGTCACATCACAGTTATGAAATTGTCCTCATGAAAACACTTCAATAATTGTTTTGAGCAATTGTTTGATTAACTTTTTCCTTTTTACAAGTATATTTTGAATTTACTGTTCAGTGCGTAAAATTGCACACTTTTATATCACTAGTCATACTAATTAAATGGACACCTAAGTCATTTTACTTTTATATTTTATTCTTGTTTGAGTTACGTATACTTTGGGCAAGGAAATGTACATGTTATATCATTTATTGTTGATTTAATCCATCACGATATCGAAATTCATCATTGAAACAGTTTGATTTGTTTCCATATTGTGGTACAGATATATGACGTGCCGTGATGATTAACCATGCCCTATTAAGAAAACATTTGTTGGGAGTTGTTTCCATTGTAATTTATTGTTGGATATCCTGAAAGCCATGCACTGGTAATTAAAATCAGGCAATGGTTGCCGCATACTATTCATACCTTGGGATACCACCAAGCCAGATAATGAATATCGTATGCTATTCAGACTTGGGCAAACCACCAAATCTGGAAATCATCAGTGTTTGCTTTTCAGACATTTCTTAAGAAACCTTAGGGAATTTGAAAAGCAAAGATGGCGCCGAAATTGTTTTATCAATGTCAATTCTCCCTCCTGTCATATACAACTTTAGGGATGTAGGCTGAAATCACAACCTTGGATGAGATCGTTTGTAATCCATGTATCTACATTTATTATAATCGTTGTTAATTTTACTTTCAGTTTTTTCACTTTTTAAAGTGTGGATATTTCTGTTCTGTACCATCCAGTCCTTAGATTTGGCGTTTCAAAACCTAACCTTGCCATACATCAATCCATATTTCCTCCAAAATCTCAGAGCACTTGTGTAAAAATAAGAAGTTGTAAATTATGGAAATAAAAAGTGTCCCACAGAATACTATATTGAAAATTCTGTGCTCAGCTGGGTGTGACAATGCCTTGTTGTTCTTTGCAATTATTATAAACAAATTAGCAACAGGTGGCATACAGTTTGTTAACATTCTGATGAATAATCTTATTAATAAGGTGTTCCACCACTCAATCACAGACTTTTTCACATTTCTCTTGGAACACAAATTTTAACTTCAAGAAATAAATATTGTAAGGCAGCAAAAGGTATGCTTTAAAGTTTTTGAAAATGCTTTGCTATCCTAGCATTCTATGAATTATATCCTTAGAAATTTAGGTAAAACCTAACTGTTTTAAATTAAATTTGAAACATTAGATTGACAGAAATGTGGTGCAAGGGTTTTCATTCCACAGTAAGACTATATACAGACACATGGCTGAGATCAAACCCATTTTGTAATCAAATCTTAGAGCAATAATGATTATATGTAATAATATATATTATATTGTAACAAATTGAATATATAATGATCAGAGACGACGAGGGCTGGTGCATATACGTCAGAGATTTCTGTGTACATGTCATTCTGTGATGCATTTGATTCGCATTCTCGCATAGATTTATGTAAATGAGGCCGCATTCGATTTGAACTCTCATGTAGTAAGTTTGGGATGGTGGCGCTCCGAACTGTGCACATTTCCTTCTTTTAACAGTTCGCAAATCCGCTCAGCAGACACCATCTGGCGAGATTTATGGCCAGGCCATCTGATATTTGGAGGATGGAGAAATATAAATATAATTTTCAAAAGGAAATTGCATACATTTTTTTTGTATACAGCTCTTAGATCAGTAATAAATATATGTTATAATAAAGACTTATTGATCAGAGATGACGTGGTTTGATGTGTACACATTGATCAGCGATTTCTGTGTACTTTTTGCCAAATGTCAAATAAACACTTTTAACGTTTTGAAAGACAAGATCACGTGTGGGACACAACATTCAGCTCAATTGCAATTTAGTACAGCAAGGTATGCCCAGTTTTCAGCGTGTGGGTATTGTTTACTTGTAGCTCACTGCACCTGCCTCTCAGATAATTCATACCTGCTACACACTTCCACCTGATCAATCTCGCCCCCAAGACAACTCGTAGCCATATAATCAGATGTACATACTGAGAGAAATGCTTTGTTTCACAAGTTTTTCGACAATTCATTAACGCGAGTGTGTAGCGAGCACCAGATAACCTGACAATGACACCCTGCACGTGCTGGTCTATGATTTATGGCAACTTCAAAATGATGAGAAAATATAAATATCATTTTCAGAAAGGAAACTGTATACGATTAAAAAAAAAGACTTTCTTGTTAATTTCTTGTTATCATTTGGTTTGGGGACAGCTCATGTGGGAAACCACCAATCCATATATCAATTAAATGTTGTTGTAATTCAAACATGTGGATACCGGACAATGGCTATTGTAATAATATGTTGTCAATATCTGATCGATGAAGCTACCCACAAAACCATGGAGAACCCACAAAACCATGGAGAACCCACAAAACCATGGAGAACCCACAAAACCATGGAGAACCCACAAAACCATGGAGAACCCACAAAACCATGGAGGATAATACAGGTATGGATGGAATGGTTGCTGAATGCTAGTCATGCGCCATGATGATTGCTGTATCCTATTCAGGCAGCGTGAGGATTGCTGTATCCTAGTCATGTGCCATGATGATTGCTGTATCCTATTCAGGCAGCGTGATGATTGCTGTATCCTATTCAGGCAGCGTGATGATTGCTGTATCCTATTCAGGCAGCGTGAGGATTGCTGTATCCTATTCACGTGCCGTGATGATTGCTGTATCCTATTCAGGCAGCGTGATGATTGCTGTATCCTATTCAGGCAGCGTGAGGATTGCTGTATCCTATTCACGTGCCATGATGATTGATGTATCCTATTCAGGCAGCGTGAGGATTGCTGTATCCTATTCACGCAGCGTGATGATTGCTGTATCCTATTCACGCAGCGTGATGATTGCTGTATCCTATTCACGTGCCATGATGATAGCTGTATCCTATTCACGCAGCGTGATGATTGCTGTATCCTATTCACGCAGCGTGATGATTGCTGTATCCTATTCACATGCAATGATGATTGTTGTATCCTATTCACGTGCCATGATGATTGCTGTATCCTATTCACGCAGCGTGATGATTGCTGTATCCTATTCACGTGCCGTGATGATTGCTGTATCCTATTCACATGCAATGATGATTGTTGTATCCTATTCACGTGCTATGATGATTGCTGTATCCCATTCAGGCCGGCTACATCAGGGAGAAAGTGACAGATATGACTTATTCGGGCCTGGATGATGATCGCGAATTTCGAGACACAGATCGTTTGGTGGAAGCGAAAGACATTTGAGATTTAGAGTCTGAGGACGCCATGGAGGTTCCGACTACTCTCAGACTCTGCATGCGTCTCCTCAGTGACTGCACGTCCCCCACTGATCTCACAAACGTGGAATGGTCCGGCCCATAAGCCGAGTAGGAAGGGTACCCTCCAGCAGAACAGCACCGCTTTGATCGGTTGTGCAGGTTGAGAGGGTTGGCGATTTGAATGAAAGAGTTATCTATCATGGAGTAACTTGTGTGTGATGACCGCCAGGGGGACTGCTGCATCCGCTTTCTCAGATAGAGGCTGCCCCCCGGTTTTGACTGTTGTGGCAAACTGTGTTTGTCAAGTACCAGTGGCGGCGCTTGTCTCTCTAACATAATGGGAGTTTTCCTCATGGGTGGAGGACAAGAAGAGTGATCAAACTTAACTCTATTTTGTACATCTGAGCGTTCAAGGTTTTCCTTTTCAATATAATATTTAAGCATTTGATCGGTCTTGTGATGGTAGTTTGGACCATGATATATAACATCTTCATCCGTATTGTTTTTTACATTATTTGTGGCGGTATTATTTCTGTCTTCGCCAGCAGCGTGTTCATCTGTTGAGAGGAAGCCCTCGTCATCAGAGCCCTCTATCGAGCCATGCCTGCTGGGGGGCGGGGTAGGTGTCGCCACTGGGCGCTCGGCCGCCACCAGTCTGTCGCTCGGACATGGACTGCTACCTCTTAGACTCCGAGGAGGACTAGAATTATTAGACCAAGCTACCCTTGCATCTGCGTTATATTGTCTTGGCATTTTGTGATGCTTATAATTACTAGCACTGCTACCTTTATCAGAATCGGCTGTCAAAGGGTGATCTTTGTTTTTATTTGGCCGTTTTGTGTTTTTCCTTTTAGATTGATGATAATCGTCGTCTTCATCATTACATAATGAATCGGTGTCGTCGGTTCTGGGAAGCTCCGCGCGAATAATCTTTGGGTTACTGCCACGACCTCTGGTAGCCGAGTCTACATGTCTGCTGCCCCCTGGTGTCATCCTGCTGCCCTCTGGTGACACCATGCTGCCCTCTGGTGGCATTCTCCTACCACCAGGTGGCATTCTGCTGTCTGTCATCCTGGAGCTCGGTGGGTAATTATCATCCAAAGATTGTACTTCACTTTCTATACCTTTTATTGTCAGCATGGAGCGAATTGACTCAATATCTGAGGCATCTTGGTTCATCATCCAGTTGCTTGCCTGGCGATAATGGGTGCTATTGGTGGGCAAATTCAGGTCATTGGTTGCCTTTGTCAGCAGCTCACGAATGTTGACGTGGGGTTTCTCTGTTACCGCCGCCCTCATGCGGTTGAGATGACTGACCAGCGACCTGTGCCTCGTGTAAGCAGAGTTCCTGGTCTGGAACTCATCCAGAACATTGCCAGTGCCAGGTCTGCTTGGGATCTTCTGGCTTTGTCCTATAACCATCAGTGGTGGAGAAGGGGAGGACGTGTAACCGTATGCTCGCCAGGCGTTGGTGTGCATTTTGGCCTTCTGCTGTGAAGTCGTCGCGGCAAGTCCTCTGGGTGGTAACGCCGGGGCATATGCCTTATGTGTGGCGGCAGCGCTCAAGTTTATGGCACCTCCTCCTTCAAACCTGCCCACATCTGAAAGCATAAACACAGCGGAAGATCAAGTATTGCTCAAAATAATTTAACATGATGAACTTTAATCAAATAATTAGTCGAGGAGCCAGGGAAACAATCAAAATGTCTGATGATAAATATAAATTCCCCATATTTTGCTGAGACAAGCCAATTGTCCATCCCTCAAACGCTAAGTATTGAAAATGTTGATTCGCTTTCTTCTAATACAAGTTCTTGTTCTGTATCACAAGATACCTTCATTAAGCTGTATGTTCTCCATACATGATCAAACATAGGTATCTTAATAATGCTTTAGGCCCTGGCCAAAGTATAAAGAACCCAATAAGCTTCCAGTCTCTCCACCTCGAATCTCCACCTTTCCCGCCAATATTACATAAAAATTAATCTAATGGCTCTTTAATGTCACTATGCCAGCCACGTGTTGTTTCTATGTAAGTCACAGCTGAAGTCATGTGTATGTTTCTATGCAAGCAATGTAACCAATGTTTACCGGATTTCCGGAAAATACAGACGGAACCGGAAAACATTTACGGCGGGCCCTAGTGTATACGCCCTTGGCAATGTCAGGGCGTAAAAACACTGTTCAGCATTTTAAAACTTTGACAAAAATTAACATCCAAGACACGTATTTATTCCATAAGCGAATATCCCTGAATTCGGGTGTGAAAAACATGAGTAAAGAGCAGTGGTGTGGAATTGAAAAGTTGAATGGGATAGAGCGGCGAAAGCATTTGCACAAATTGTATTGCCATGAAAATTATGTGTGATACTTGTAGCTAAGCTAGGAAAGCACCGAAACCAAGATGGGCGAAAGTTGGTCGAATATTGCATCATAATCTCTTCAAGGGGCTAACACTTCCTAAAGACCGGAGAAACTGTGGGGAACCAGTGCCCTCTTTCCATTAACCTGACAAAGAACATATACTGTAGATATTTTCAATTGAAACCTTTCACTCATACTAAAGATGTTTAGTTATCATAATGGCTTAATTCAGTAGAGTAATTGAGTCATATATTCGTATATATTGATGAATCATATATTCATATATATTGATGAGTCATATATTCATATGTATTGATGAGTAATATTCATATATATTGATGAGTTATATATCCATATATATTCATGAGTCATATATTCATATATATTGATGAGTCATATATTCATATATATTCATGAGTCACATATTCATATATATATTCATAAGTCATATATTCATATATATTCATGAGTCATATATTCATATATATTCATGAGTCATATATTCATATATTCATGAGTCATTTATTCATATATTCATGAGTCATTTATTCATTAAGATACTATTCATTATCCGCTTCCATATATTAGGGAAGTCATATTCGGCGAACCGCTCAAAAATTACAAGCAAAAATAAGAACAATATGTTGTTTAGATACCCATTCTCGAATATGAATTTTATTTTATCCATTTTGGATACTAATATTTCCTACTGTAATATGGAGATACAAGTGAGCGTAGAACTGTCAGGCGGATGTGATCACCAGTGGCTCAATATATTGATGTTCACTTCCTCAAGAAGCATTTATTTGAGAGAAGCCAGGTGAAAAGTGTGGTACAGCGAGGTGATCTAAAGTAATCAATGCCTGTATGGGTGTAATTATAGGCCAGGTGTAAAGTGTGGTACAGCGAGGTGATCTAAAGTAATCAATGCCTGTATGGGTGTAATTATAGGCCAGGTGTAGACTGTGGTACAGCGAGGTGATCTAAAGTAATCAATGCCTGTATGGGTGTAATTATAGGCCAGGTGTAGACTGTGGTACAGCGAGGTGATCTAAAGTAATCAATGCCTGTATGGGTGTAATCATAGGCCAGGTGTAGACTGTGGTACAGCGAGGTGATCTAAAGTAATCAATGCCTGTATGGGTGTAATTATAGGCCAGGTGTAAACTGTGGTACAGCGAGGTGATCTAAAGTAATCAATGCCTGTATGGGTGTAATTATAGGCCAGGTGTAGACTGTGGTACAGCGAGGTGATCTAAAGTAATCAATGCCTGTATGGGTGTAATTATAGGCCAGGTGTAGACTGTGGTACAGCGAGGTGATCTAAAGTAATCAATGCCTGTATGGGTGTAATTATAGGCCAGGTGTAGACTGTGGTACAGCGAGGTGATCTAAAGTAATCAATGCCTGTATGGGTGTAATTATAGGCCAGGTGTAGACTGTGGTACAGCGAGGTGATCTAAAGTAATCAATGCCTGTATGGGTGTAATTATAGGCCAGGTGTAGACTGTGGTACAGCGAGGTGATCTAAAGTAATCAATGCCTGTATGGGTGTAATTATAGGCCAGGTGTAAAGTGTGGTACAGCGAGGTGATCTAAAGTAATCAATGCCTGTATGGGTGTAATTATAGGCCAGGTGTAGACTGTGGTACAGCGAGGTGATCTAAAGTAATCAATGCCTGTATGGGTGTAATTATAGGCCAGGTGTAAAGTGTGGTACAGCGAGGTGATCTAAAGTAATCAATGCCTGTATGGGTGTAATCATAGGCCAGGTGTAAAGTGTGGTACAGCGAGGTGATCTAAAGTAATCAATGCCTGTATGGGTGTAATCATAGGCCAGGTGTAAAGTGTGGTACAGCGAGGTGATCTAAAGTAATCAATGCCTGTATGGGTGTAATTATAGGCCAGGTGTAAAGTGTGGTACAGCGAGGTGATCTAAAGTAATCAATGCCTGTATGGGTGTAATCATAGGCCAGATGTAAAGTGTGGTACAGCGAGGTGATCTAAAGTAATCAATGCCTGTATGGGTGTAATCATAGGCCAGGTGTAAACTGTGGTACAGCGAGGTGATCTAAAGTAATCAATGCCTGTATGGGTGTAATTATAGGCCAGGTGTAGACTGTGGTACAGCGAGGTGATCTAAAGTAATCAATGCCTGTATGGGTGTAATTATAGGCCAGGTGTAGACTGTGGTACAGCGAGGTGATCTAAAGTAATCAATGCCTGTATGGGTGTAATTATAGGCCAGGTGTAGACTGTGGTACAGCGAGGTGATCTAAAGTAATCAATGCCTGTATGGGTGTAATTATAGGCCAGGTGTAGACTGTGGTACAGCGAGGTGATCTAAAGTAATCAATGCCTGTATGGGTGTAATTATAGGCCAGGTGTAAACTGTGGTACAGCGAGGTGATCTAAAGTAATCAATGCCTGTATGGGTGTAATTATAGGCCAGGTGTAAACTGTGGTACAGCGAGGTGATCTAAAGTAATCAATGCCTGTATGGGTGTAATCATAGGCCAGGTGTAAAGTGTGGTACAGCGAGGTGATCTAAAGTAATCAATGCCTGTATGGGTGTAATCATAGGCCAGATGTAAAGTGTGGTACAGCGAGGTGATCTAAAGTAATCAATGCCTGTATGGGTGTAATCATAGGCCAGATGTAAAGTGTGGTACAGCGAGGTGATCTAAAGTAATCAATGCCTGTATGGGTGTAATCATAGGCCAGGTGTAAACTGTGGTACAGCGAGGTGATCTAAAGTAATCAATGCCTGTATGGGTGTAATTATAGGCCAGGTGTAGACTGTGGTACAGCGAGGTGATCTAAAGTAATCAATGCCTGTATGGGTGTAATTATAGGCCAGGTGTAGACTGTGGTACAGCGAGGTGATCTAAAGTAATCAATGCCTGTATGGGTGTAATTATAGGCCAGGTGTAGACTGTGGTACAGCGAGGTGATCTAAAGTAATCAATGCCTGTATGGGTGTAATCATAGGCCAGGTGTAAACTGTGGTACAGCGAGGTGATCTAAAGTAATCAATGCCTGTATGGGTGTAATCATAGGCCAGGTGTAAAGTGTGGTACAGCGAGGTGATCTAAAGTAATCAATGCCTGTATGGGTGTAATCATAGGCCAGGTGTAAAGTGTGGTACAGCGAGGTGATCTAAAGTAATCAATGCCTGTATGGGTGTAATTATAGGCCAGGTGTAGACTGTGGTACAGCGAGGTGATCTAAAGTAATCAATGCCTGTATGGGTGTAATTATAGGCCAGGTGTAAAGTGTGGTACAGCGAGGTGATCTAAAGTAATCAATGCCTGTATGGGTGTAATCATAGGCCAGATGTAAAGTGTGGTACAGCGAGGTGATCTAAAGTAATCAATGCCTGTATGGGTGTAATCATAGGCCAGATGTAAAGTGTGGTACAGCGAGGTGATCTAAAGTAATCAATGCCTGTATGGGTGTAATCATAGGCCAGGTGTAAACTGTGGTACAGCGAGGTGATCTAAAGTAATCAATGCCTGTATGGGTGTAATCATAGGCCAGGTGTAGACTGTGGTACAGCGAGGTGATCTAAAGTAATCAATGCCTGTATGGGTGTAATTATAGGCCAGGTGTAGACTGTGGTACAGCGAGGTGATCTAAAGTAATCAATGCCTGTATGGGTGTAATTATAGGCCAGGTGTAGACTGTGGTACAGCGAGGTGATCTAAAGTAATCAATGCCTGTATGGGTGTAATCATAGGCCAGGTGTAAACTGTGGTACAGCGAGGTGATCTAAAGTAATCAATGCCTGTATGGGTGTAATCATAGGCCAGGTGTAAAGTGTGGTACAGCGAGGTGATCTAAAGTAATCAATGCCTGTATGGGTGTAATCATAGGCCAGGTGTAAAGTGTGGTACAGCGAGGTGATCTAAAGTAATCAATGCCTGTATGGGTGTAATTATAGGCCAGGTGTAGACTGTGGTACAGCGAGGTGATCTAAAGTAATCAATGCCTGTATGGGTGTAATTATAGGCCAGGTGTAAAGTGTGGTACAGCGAGGTGATCTAAAGTAATCAATGCCTGTATGGGTGTAATTATAGGCCAGGTGTAAAGTGTGGTACAGCGAGGTGATCTAAAGTAATCAATGCCTGTATGGGTGTAATTATAGGCCAGGTGTAAACTGTGGTACAGCGAGGTGATCTAAAGTAATCAATGCCTGTATGGGTGTAATCATAGGCCAGGTGTAAAGTGTGGTACAGCGAGGTGATCTAAAGTAATCAATGCCTGTATGGGTGTAATTATAGGCCAGGTGTAAACTGTGGTACAGCGAGGTGATCTAAAGTAATCAATGCCTGTATGGGTGTAATTATAGGCCAGGTGTAAAGTGTGGTACAGCGAGGTGATCTAAAGTAATCAATGCCTGTATGGGTGTAATTATAGGCCAGGTGTAAAGTGTGGTACAGCGAGGTGATCTAAAGTAATCAATGCCTGTATGGGTGTAATCATAGGCCAGGTGTAAAGTGTGGTACAGCGAGGTGATCTAAAGTAATCAATGCCTGTATGGGTGTAATTATAGGCCAGGTGTAAAGTGTGGTACAGCGAGGTGATCTAAAGTAATCAATGCCTGTATGGGTGTAATTATAGGCCAGGTGTAAAGTGTGGTACAGCGAGGTGATCTAAAGTAATCAATGCCTGTATGGGTGTAATCATAGGCCAGGTGTAAAGTGTGGTACAGCGAGGTGATCTAAAGTAATCAATGCCTGTATGGGTGTAATTATAGGCCAGGTGTAAAGTGTGGTACAGCGAGGTGATCTAAAGTAATCAATGCCTGTATGGGTGTAATCATAGGCCAGGTGTAAAGTGTGGTACAGCGAGGTGATCTAAAGTAATCAATGCCTGTATGGGTGTAATTATAGGCCAGGTGTAAAGTGTGGTACAGCGAGGTGATCTAAAGTAATCAATGCCTGTATGGGTGTAATCATAGGCCAGGTGTAAAGTGTGGTACAGCGAGGTGATCTAAAGTAATCAATGCCTGTATGGGTGTAATCATAGGCCAGGTGTAAAGTGTGGTACAGCGAGGTGATCTAAAGTAATCAATGCCTGTATGGGTGTAATTATAGGCCAGGTGTAAAGTGTGGTACAGCGAGGTGATCTAAAGTAATCAATGCCTGTATGGGTGTAATCATAGGCCAGGTGTAAAGTGTGGTACAGCGAGGTGATCTAAAGTAATCAATGCCTGTATGGGTGTAATTATAGGCCAGGTGTAAAGTGTGGTACAGCGAGGTGATCTAAAGTAATCAATGCCTGTATGGGTGTAATCATAGGCCAGATGTAAAGTGTGGTACAGCGAGGTGATCTAAAGTAATCAATGCCTGTATGGGTGTAATCATAGGCCAGATGTAAAGTGTGGTACAGCGAGGTGATCTAAAGTAATCAATGCCTGTATGGGTGTAATTATAGGCCAGGTGTAAAGTGTGGTACAGCGAGGTGATCTAAAGTAATCAATGCCTGTATGGGTGTAATCATAGGCCAGGTGTAAACTGTGGTACAGCGAGGTGATCTAAAGTAATCAATGCCTGTATGGGTGTAATTATAGGCCAGGTGTAGACTGTGGTACAGCGAGGTGATCTAAAGTAATCAATGCCTGTATGGGTGTAATTATAGGCCAGGTGTAAACTGTGGTACAGCGAGGTGATCTAAAGTAATCAATGCCTGTATGGGTGTAATTATAGGCCAGGTGTAAAGTGTGGTACAGCGAGGTGATCTAAAGTAATCAATGCCTGTATGGGTGTAATTATAGGCCAGGTGTAGACTGTGGTACAGCGAGGTGATCTAAAGTAATCAATGCCTGTATGGGTGTAATTATAGGCCAGGTGTAAACTGTGGTACAGCGAGGTGATCTAAAGTAATCAATGCCTGTATGGGTGTAATTATAGGCCAGGTGTAGACTGTGGTACAGCGAGGTGATCTAAAGTAATCAATGCCTGTATGGGTGTAATTATAGGCCAGGTGTAGACTGTGGTACAGCGAGGTGATCTAAAGTAATCAATGCCTGTATGGGTGTAATTATAGGCCAGGTGTAGACTGTGGTACAGCGAGGTGATCTAAAGTAATCAATGCCTGTATGGGTGTAATTATAGGCCAGGTGTAGACTGTGGTACAGCGAGGTGATCTAAAGTAATCAATGCCTGTATGGGTGTAATTATAGGCCAGGTGTAGACTGTGGTACAGCGAGGTGATCTAAAGTAATCAATGCCTGTATGGGTGTAATTATAGGCCAGGTGTAAAGTGTGGTACAGCGAGGTGATCTAAAGTAATCAATGCCTGTATGGGTGTAATTATAGGCCAGGTGTAGACTGTGGTACAGCGAGGTGATCTAAAGTAATCAATGCCTGTATGGGTGTAATTATAGGCCAGGTGTAAAGTGTGGTACAGCGAGGTGATCTAAAGTAATCAATGCCTGTATGGGTGTAATCATAGGCCAGGTGTAAAGTGTGGTACAGCGAGGTGATCTAAAGTAATCAATGCCTGTATGGGTGTAATCATAGGCCAGGTGTAAAGTGTGGTACAGCGAGGTGATCTAAAGTAATCAATGCCTGTATGGGTGTAATTATAGGCCAGGTGTAAAGTGTGGTACAGCGAGGTGATCTAAAGTAATCAATGCCTGTATGGGTGTAATCATAGGCCAGATGTAAAGTGTGGTACAGCGAGGTGATCTAAAGTAATCAATGCCTGTATGGGTGTAATCATAGGCCAGGTGTAAACTGTGGTACAGCGAGGTGATCTAAAGTAATCAATGCCTGTATGGGTGTAATTATAGGCCAGGTGTAGACTGTGGTACAGCGAGGTGATCTAAAGTAATCAATGCCTGTATGGGTGTAATTATAGGCCAGGTGTAGACTGTGGTACAGCGAGGTGATCTAAAGTAATCAATGCCTGTATGGGTGTAATTATAGGCCAGGTGTAGACTGTGGTACAGCGAGGTGATCTAAAGTAATCAATGCCTGTATGGGTGTAATTATAGGCCAGGTGTAGACTGTGGTACAGCGAGGTGATCTAAAGTAATCAATGCCTGTATGGGTGTAATTATAGGCCAGGTGTAAACTGTGGTACAGCGAGGTGATCTAAAGTAATCAATGCCTGTATGGGTGTAATTATAGGCCAGGTGTAAACTGTGGTACAGCGAGGTGATCTAAAGTAATCAATGCCTGTATGGGTGTAATCATAGGCCAGGTGTAAAGTGTGGTACAGCGAGGTGATCTAAAGTAATCAATGCCTGTATGGGTGTAATCATAGGCCAGATGTAAAGTGTGGTACAGCGAGGTGATCTAAAGTAATCAATGCCTGTATGGGTGTAATCATAGGCCAGATGTAAAGTGTGGTACAGCGAGGTGATCTAAAGTAATCAATGCCTGTATGGGTGTAATCATAGGCCAGGTGTAAACTGTGGTACAGCGAGGTGATCTAAAGTAATCAATGCCTGTATGGGTGTAATTATAGGCCAGGTGTAGACTGTGGTACAGCGAGGTGATCTAAAGTAATCAATGCCTGTATGGGTGTAATTATAGGCCAGGTGTAGACTGTGGTACAGCGAGGTGATCTAAAGTAATCAATGCCTGTATGGGTGTAATTATAGGCCAGGTGTAGACTGTGGTACAGCGAGGTGATCTAAAGTAATCAATGCCTGTATGGGTGTAATCATAGGCCAGGTGTAAACTGTGGTACAGCGAGGTGATCTAAAGTAATCAATGCCTGTATGGGTGTAATCATAGGCCAGGTGTAAAGTGTGGTACAGCGAGGTGATCTAAAGTAATCAATGCCTGTATGGGTGTAATCATAGGCCAGGTGTAAAGTGTGGTACAGCGAGGTGATCTAAAGTAATCAATGCCTGTATGGGTGTAATTATAGGCCAGGTGTAGACTGTGGTACAGCGAGGTGATCTAAAGTAATCAATGCCTGTATGGGTGTAATTATAGGCCAGGTGTAAAGTGTGGTACAGCGAGGTGATCTAAAGTAATCAATGCCTGTATGGGTGTAATCATAGGCCAGATGTAAAGTGTGGTACAGCGAGGTGATCTAAAGTAATCAATGCCTGTATGGGTGTAATCATAGGCCAGATGTAAAGTGTGGTACAGCGAGGTGATCTAAAGTAATCAATGCCTGTATGGGTGTAATCATAGGCCAGGTGTAAACTGTGGTACAGCGAGGTGATCTAAAGTAATCAATGCCTGTATGGGTGTAATCATAGGCCAGGTGTAGACTGTGGTACAGCGAGGTGATCTAAAGTAATCAATGCCTGTATGGGTGTAATTATAGGCCAGGTGTAGACTGTGGTACAGCGAGGTGATCTAAAGTAATCAATGCCTGTATGGGTGTAATTATAGGCCAGGTGTAGACTGTGGTACAGCGAGGTGATCTAAAGTAATCAATGCCTGTATGGGTGTAATCATAGGCCAGGTGTAAACTGTGGTACAGCGAGGTGATCTAAAGTAATCAATGCCTGTATGGGTGTAATCATAGGCCAGGTGTAAAGTGTGGTACAGCGAGGTGATCTAAAGTAATCAATGCCTGTATGGGTGTAATCATAGGCCAGGTGTAAAGTGTGGTACAGCGAGGTGATCTAAAGTAATCAATGCCTGTATGGGTGTAATTATAGGCCAGGTGTAGACTGTGGTACAGCGAGGTGATCTAAAGTAATCAATGCCTGTATGGGTGTAATTATAGGCCAGGTGTAAAGTGTGGTACAGCGAGGTGATCTAAAGTAATCAATGCCTGTATGGGTGTAATTATAGGCCAGGTGTAAAGTGTGGTACAGCGAGGTGATCTAAAGTAATCAATGCCTGTATGGGTGTAATTATAGGCCAGGTGTAAACTGTGGTACAGCGAGGTGATCTAAAGTAATCAATGCCTGTATGGGTGTAATCATAGGCCAGGTGTAAAGTGTGGTACAGCGAGGTGATCTAAAGTAATCAATGCCTGTATGGGTGTAATTATAGGCCAGGTGTAAACTGTGGTACAGCGAGGTGATCTAAAGTAATCAATGCCTGTATGGGTGTAATTATAGGCCAGGTGTAAAGTGTGGTACAGCGAGGTGATCTAAAGTAATCAATGCCTGTATGGGTGTAATTATAGGCCAGGTGTAAAGTGTGGTACAGCGAGGTGATCTAAAGTAATCAATGCCTGTATGGGTGTAATCATAGGCCAGGTGTAAAGTGTGGTACAGCGAGGTGATCTAAAGTAATCAATGCCTGTATGGGTGTAATTATAGGCCAGGTGTAAAGTGTGGTACAGCGAGGTGATCTAAAGTAATCAATGCCTGTATGGGTGTAATTATAGGCCAGGTGTAAAGTGTGGTACAGCGAGGTGATCTAAAGTAATCAATGCCTGTATGGGTGTAATCATAGGCCAGGTGTAAAGTGTGGTACAGCGAGGTGATCTAAAGTAATCAATGCCTGTATGGGTGTAATTATAGGCCAGGTGTAAAGTGTGGTACAGCGAGGTGATCTAAAGTAATCAATGCCTGTATGGGTGTAATCATAGGCCAGGTGTAAAGTGTGGTACAGCGAGGTGATCTAAAGTAATCAATGCCTGTATGGGTGTAATTATAGGCCAGGTGTAAAGTGTGGTACAGCGAGGTGATCTAAAGTAATCAATGCCTGTATGGGTGTAATCATAGGCCAGGTGTAAAGTGTGGTACAGCGAGGTGATCTAAAGTAATCAATGCCTGTATGGGTGTAATCATAGGCCAGGTGTAAAGTGTGGTACAGCGAGGTGATCTAAAGTAATCAATGCCTGTATGGGTGTAATTATAGGCCAGGTGTAAAGTGTGGTACAGCGAGGTGATCTAAAGTAATCAATGCCTGTATGGGTGTAATCATAGGCCAGGTGTAAAGTGTGGTACAGCGAGGTGATCTAAAGTAATCAATGCCTGTATGGGTGTAATTATAGGCCAGGTGTAAAGTGTGGTACAGCGAGGTGATCTAAAGTAATCAATGCCTGTATGGGTGTAATCATAGGCCAGATGTAAAGTGTGGTACAGCGAGGTGATCTAAAGTAATCAATGCCTGTATGGGTGTAATCATAGGCCAGATGTAAAGTGTGGTACAGCGAGGTGATCTAAAGTAATCAATGCCTGTATGGGTGTAATTATAGGCCAGGTGTAAAGTGTGGTACAGCGAGGTGATCTGAAGTAATCAATGCCTGTATGGGTGTAATCATAGGCCAGGTGTAAACTGTGGTACAGCGAGGTGATCTAAAGTAATCAATGCCTGTATGGGTGTAATTATAGGCCAGGTGTAGACTGTGGTACAGCGAGGTGATCTAAAGTAATCAATGCCTGTATGGGTGTAATTATAGGCCAGGTGTAGACTGTGGTACAGCGAGGTGATCTAAAGTAATCAATGCCTGTATGGGTGTAATTATAGGCCAGGTGTAGACTGTGGTACAGCGAGGTGATCTAAAGTAATCAATGCCTGTATGGGTGTAATTATAGGCCAGGTGTAGACTGTGGTACAGCGAGGTGATCTAAAGTAATCAATGCCTGTATGGGTGTAATCATAGGCCAGGTGTAAAGTGTGGTACAGCGAGGTGATCTAAAGTAATCAATGCCTGTATGGGTGTAATCATAGGCCAGGTGTAAAGTGTGGTACAGCGAGGTGATCTAAAGTAATCAATGCCTGTATGGGTGTAATTATAGGCCAGGTGTAAACTGTGGTACAGCGAGGTGATCTAAAGTAATCAATGCCTGTATGGGTGTAATTATAGGCCAGGTGTAGACTGTGGTACAGCGAGGTGATCTAAAGTAATCAATGCCTGTATGGGTGTAATTATAGGCCAGGTGTAAAGTGTGGTACAGCGAGGTGATCTAAAGTAATCAATGCCTGTATGGGTGTAATTATAGGCCAGGTGTAGACTGTGGTACAGCGAGGTGATCTAAAGTAATCAATGCCTGTATGGGTGTAATTATAGGCCAGGTGTAAAGTGTGGTACAGCGAGGTGATCTAAAGTAATCAATGCCTGTATGGGTGTAATCATAGGCCAGGTGTAAACTGTGGTACAGCGAGGTGATCTAAAGTAATCAATGCCTGTATGGGTGTAATTATAGGCCAGGTGTAGACTGTGGTACAGCGAGGTGATCTAAAGTAATCAATGCCTGTATGGGTGTAATTATAGGCCAGGTGTAAACTGTGGTACAGCGAGGTGATCTAAAGTAATCAATGCCTGTATGGGTGTAATTATAGGCCAGGTGTAAACTGTGGTACAGCGAGGTGATCTAAAGTAATCAATGCCTGTATGGGTGTAATTATAGGCCAGGTGTAAACTGTGGTACAGCGAGGTGATCTAAAGTAATCAATGCCTGTATGGGTGTAATCATAGGCCAGGTGTAGACTGTGGTACAGCGAGGTGATCTAAAGTAATCAATGCCTGTATGGGTGTAATTATAGGCCAGGTGTAAAGTGTGGTACAGCGAGGTGATCTAAAGTAATCAATGCCTGTATGGGTGTAATTATAGGCCAGGTGTAAACTGTAGTACAGCGAGGTGATCTAAAGTAATCAATGCCTGTATGGGTGTAATTATAGGCCAGGTGTAAAGTGTGGTACAGCGAGGTGATCTAAAGTAATCAATGCCTGTATGGGTGTAATCATAGGCCAGGTGTAAAGTGTGGTACAGCGAGGTGATCTAAAGTAATCAATGCCTGTATGGGTGTAATTATAGGCCAGGTGTAAAGTGTGGTACAGCGAGGTGATCTAAAGTAATCAATGCCTGTATGGGTGTAATCATAGGCCAGGTGTAAAGTGTGGTACAGCGAGGTGATCTAAAGTAATCAATGCCTGTATGGGTGTAATTATAGGCCAGGTGTAAACTGTGGTACAGCGAGGTGATCTAAAGTAATCAATGCCTGTATGGGTGTAATTATAGGCCAGGTGTAGACTGTGGTACAGCGAGGTGATCTAAAGTAATCAATGCCTGTATGGGTGTAATTATAGGCCAGGTGTAGACTGTGGTACAGCGAGGTGATCTAAAGTAATCAATGCCTGTATGGGTGTAATCATAGGCCAGGTGTAAAGTGTGGTACAGCGAGGTGATCTAAAGTAATCAATGCCTGTATGGGTGTAATTATAGGCCAGGTGTAAACTGTGGTACAGCGAGGTGATCTAAAGTAATCAATGCCTGTATGGGTGTAATTATAGGCCAGGTGTAAAGTGTGGTACAGCGAGGTGATCTAAAGTAATCAATGCCTGTATGGGTGTAATTATAGGCCAGGTGTAAACTGTGGTACAGCGAGGTGATCTAAAGTAATCAATGCCTGTATGGGTGTAATTATAGGCCAGATTTATAACACAGTGTGAGTGATTTGCAACCATTCAAGCGGGAACACAAGTAAGCTTTACAAGATCGGAAATTGATTTTCTTTATGAAGGTCTCTTGACACATGCACTGATTCTCAAAAGCAGAAAACGCATTTGGAAACGTAAATGCCCAATGCTAATGTGATCCAGACGTCCATGGTTAAAGATTCAAAATAATCTTTGTTCATTGTGTTTGATTTTGAAAGGATATTACACCAAAGGAGCGAACGATCGGCGCACCTCACACAGCCAAGAATATTAATTTCTCTGGAAATATTTGATCTGAATCACCGCACTATCTCAATTCATTTTATTTGTGAAGTAACATTTGATTTTTTAAAGGTATCTCAATTGCTTTTCCCCAAATCAAACAAATATGAGAAACTACAATGGTAAGGGTTAATTTTCCATATGTATTATGAGCATCTTGTTTGATTTTCTAGTTTGATATTCAAAAATAATATTAGTGTAAGGTACACAATAGGCTATAAATCATTCAGATATATAGCAATTATAAATTACATTATAGGACATTGTGGCATAAGAATTATGAATGTAATTTGATACGTACAATATGGTATGTACGACATGCTAACTCTAGCTGTGAAACCTACCCAGGTTATTATACGTCTATCCCATGTACATAATGAGAGCGCCATATCTAATCGGTGCACAGCAACTAATATAATATTATAGTCCCGTTTGTTTACTATTACCGCAGTACGTCTAATATGCAATACACATGAAGTTTACCAATATGTCAGTCATAACTCCTTAGTCAATATTAATAGTGCAGGTATTTGTTTTCTTGGTGTATATATATACATCATGTAAGTAAAGTCAAATGAAGCCAAGTAAAATTTTTAATTTGGTGATATATATTATACCCAATCTGTCCTATTATAACATTACTGCATAATGTAATACGATAAAGGTCAGTAACCCCAAACACATATTGTGGAGAACATTCAATAGGTAGGTGGGTGGAGATCAGAAAATAAAAGGAGGATCTCCTACACTTTGTGAGCGGGTGTGTGGATCTCATACAGTAGGTGGGAGGATATACAGTAAGTCGGTAGTTGTAAGGATATCATACAGCATATAGGTAGCTAGTTTGATGGAGACCATTCAACAGAAGGTGAAGTAGGCAGCTGAGTATGTGGATGGGTGGAGATTATACAGTAGGTAGGTGGGTGGAGATTATTCATCAGAAGGGTGGGTGGGTGGAGATTATACAGTAGGAAGGTGGGTGGAGATCATTCAATAGAAGGGTGGAGTAGGCTGGGTGAGTGGGTGGAGATTATACAGTAGGAAGGTGGGTGGAGATCATTCATCAGAAGGGTGGGTGGGTGTAGATTATACAGTAGGAAGGTGGGTGGAGATCATTCAATAGAAGGGTGGAGTAGGCAGGGTGGGTGGGTGGAGATTATACAGTAGGAAGGTGGGTGGAGATCATTCAATAGAAGGGTGGAGTAGGCAGGGTGGGTGGGTGGAGATTATACAGTAGGAAGGTGGGTGGAGATCATTCAATAGAAGGGGGGAGTAGGCAGCTGAGTGTATGGGTGGGTGGAGATTATACAGTAGGTAGGTGGGTGGAGATCATTCAATAGAAGGGTGGAGTAGGCAGCTGAGTGTGTGGGTGGGTGGAGATTATACAGTAGGTAGGTGGGTGGAGATCATTCAATAGAAGGGTGGAGTAGGCAGGGTGGGTGGGTGCAGATTATACAGTAGGTAGGCGGGATAAGATCATAAATGGGTGAGATGTGATTGGAAAATTTGCATTTAATGCTCATGCAGTTAACGGAGTGATTATTCCAGGCAGGTAAATTCATAGCCCCAGATCGATAATACCGAAATAACATTCTGGGTCAGAATTTCTCATGCCTGCAATTCCACAATATACTGGTCAATATTTGTATATTACATAAAGATGTTATGAAGAGATTGTGATGGAACAAACATGCAGGCTACCCACCCCAGTGAGGATACATGATGGATGTTACTATGGCAACCAAACAATCAACAGGTCCACGGTATCCCCATCTCAGCTTGTGAAGTATTCATCAATAATTCCCTTCAGAATCATTTACAGGTGTTTCAATGATGTCGCTGAGAGGTACTCATTAAGTTTGAAGTCCGAGCCAACATTTCATCATGGAGTATCTACGATGTGGCCACATCAGTGTTCTATGATGTCATGATTCGTTATCATATTTGTGTGACCCAGTCTGGAACATTACCAAATTTCATGCCAGGAGAAGCAGCCATTCGTGAATTTCACCAATCAGAAGTTGATAGAGTAAATTCCATGTGCGCTACACATGCAGGCGATTACTTATTCTCGCTCACTCAATTACTGTCAAACATCGATCTCCTAATATTAACTCCAAAATATGAATAGCTAATACTTCTGAAGTTTGTTTTGTTTACGAGACAGATACTACATGCAATATCATCAAATTAGGATCATATTTGATAAGCGCCGTTCAAAATTAGATATTTCACACATAATATTCCTTTCATATCTTTTGTAAATTTCCTCTTCTTGTTATTTTTGCCTGTTAATGCCATAATGAAGTATTCATACTACGACTTTCCTGCATTGAGCCAATAAAGAAGAATAGACAAGTGGTAATCACATAATGTAAAGTTCTTCAAACGTGACCAGATTGCACTCAAAACACCAGCACTCACATCCCGTTAAGGAATACATGTGGCGTGCTTCTTTTGTCCAGCCGGTCTCTGAATCGAGTGAGTCCAAATATCAGGTTTATGTACTTAATCTGACACAGTGTCTATTTTAGTTAATAAACAACTGTACTTGAATGTATAGGATGTTAATTTTGTCACTATGAAAGTAATTTGGTAATTCTTCACAGCGGCCAGTGGATTAGCGATGTTTTTAAGGTCTGTTCTAGTTCTCCCCCCCCTGCACGCCGTGGGTCTTGATAATATTGCATGCCAAGCTTCCAACTTTCACCTGTTGACGGACCTCATTGATCTTTAATTAGTTCCCAACAGGTGCGCCTCATGTCAGCGCTTTCATTTTAATTAAGATATTCCTCCATGGCCAAACTCAGATTCACTGCCAGAATTTGCCTGAGGATTATAAACAACTCCTCTCATTGCTATTAAGCTGGAAGTAAAGAGTGGCTCAACAGTGAAATACACCGATCATATCCCTTAAAGTTGTACATTATTGTTCAAAATATGCATTTGGAGCATACTACCTCATTACCGTGGACAGGCCAAGACTCCAGAATACCACAGAAATGGACAAAACCAAAACTGGGACAGCAAGTCGAGGATTGATTGCTTGAAAATAAGCTTTCATGAGGAATCTAAATCACAGATATAAAAGATATGAATGTAGAATTTCCCAGAACAAATGTATTAAAAATATTGACATGCTCTTTCAATAATTATTATGACATATGCCATCAGTAATGTTGATCATTTTCATTGCTAAACCAAATTAAAACCAAAAGATTGATGACACATGTGTATATTATATCTACGTTACCTTCCCGATCATGTTGAGTTGTGACACAGGACGACGGTTAATTGACCCCTGTCCCCTATTGAATAGTTGTTTAATATATTCCACTTTGTGACATCCACCAGATATAAGGTATTGTCTCCTTCATAGCTGTGTACATATTATGATAACATGCTTGAGACAGTTTAGAACAAAATCTCCAATTGTATCTCTCTGGTAATCCATTTTTTTCAACTTCATCTACGGCATAATACTAAATATATCGGCGCATCACTAAGGTCTATCCACCTTACACTTTGTGCCCCATGCCGTTTTTCTAGTAGCAGTGATATCTGATGGCAGTTCCTTTCCAGAATTGTTATGTATGATATGAGAGTATTAGTTAAGTGTTAACTGGTATACGCGCAGGACATAAGAATTAAGTCGCCTTTTATCAGATTGGACTGCCCCCTGCGGTGTGGTGCCAGCAGATCAGAAACGGAGCCCATCCTGCACTGAACTCAGTCAGTGCTCCCAAACAGACACACATACACAGTATCCAATAATGTATGCAAGGATATCACTTTATATTCATTGAAGCTTTTACAAGAGATTTCACGTTTAATTTTCTGCTTGAAATATGCGATGTGTAATTTTCCATCTAATTAATTTCCTCTACAGAATTGAACAAGATCAATAACCTATAATATATTGGCGTGATTAGATTTCCCATGAGTCCACAGATCGTAAGTCAATTACACACATGTATAACCTATGGTGACATGGTCCCCAGATCTCCGGTTCTATGTTTCACTTATTCTTTTTCTAGTATACTTATTATTAGAGAAGCAATAGAATTGCAAAAGAATTGATATCGTACAAAATAACTTGTGTTGACATTCAAAATTTTTTGATAATATTAATTTACTAAGGATGGATATTACTGAAGCACATCAGAAAAACAGTTAAAATCAGAACATAAAGTGATTTATTAATATGGATCAAAGAGATAGGAACTGCAACACCAACATCTCTTGAAAGCATTCATGAAATCATAGAGGTCACAGAAAAAATTACAGAAGTTTGGGGTATGATTAAATGATAATAGCCACTAGACTGTGATACAAGCAAGCTGTTTTATTTAAATCAACCAAAATACATTGACCATGGTTATTGTGTTTTGCTGAAAATGCCCAGGTGGTCTCGTGTATACAATCATGTGACCTCTATAGTGGTCTGTCTGGGTGTTAGGCCTGCACCATCGGACAAACATCAATGGACAAACAGGGCTCTGTAAGCCAAATCACTCCATTGTCCCAATTTAGGGTGCCCCACTGTTAGCAAGACTTTACTTAGCAGGTGTTTGCACAAGATCGCTGGTCAGCTAAACAAAGTTTGTTGACATATCAGAACGTTCCAAACACATGGTCTAAATGCTCCAAAATCAGAATATAGTATTCAAATTGGGGTTTTCATTTTTAAAGGTGACATAGTTAATTTGCAGCAATTAATCACCTTTTAATTAATGCTTCAAATAAAATAAATAAATAAATAAAATGATCATTTCCCGAGACGGAGTACCACTGAAATAGTATTCAATATGACATTGATGTTTCAATACTTTACATTATACAATCAAGCAAGCAATATGTCCACTCAATGAGCTGTGAAACTATAATGGATTCAAATCTAATATTCTCCAGCTCAAACCGTTCTGAAACAAGGGATAGGAGCTGTCACCTGGTGTTTTGAATATGTAATATCAAATGATGATGAAAAGCATTGTTAATTATTTCATTAATTTAAACAAATCTAGATTGGTAAGAATTTTGCCTCAATGCAAGAAAGTTGAAATATCAAGGAAGGTTGAATAGATGAAATATTCATCTGATCGATCATTACAAATTATCCAGAAAATATTATATAACAAAAGGGATAGTTCAATATACCCATAATCTGGCGCACCAAAATCACAGGACTGATTGATGGCCCACGGGCCGTGGTGCAGTTGGTTAGAGCGTCAGCTTATTAGCACCTGTTCCTCTGTGGTGATCCAAAGGTCGTAGGTTCGATCCCCCGCCATGCTGAGATTGAATTCATGATACAATTTTACACATGAGCCGAGGCCCGTGCCAAAAGATTTGTTTCAGATCTAATTTAAAATCATACCCATACCAAATTGATTTTAAATTAGATCGAAAACAAATAATTGAAAACGTGAAGTTATTTTGTATTTAACAATATTACATGAAATAGCTATCTGGGTAACATTACAAATATTGGGAAGTAATTATGCAGGAAAGACACTGCTCGTGTAATCACTGAGACAATATGATAATGTGACAGACAAGGGCACCATCCCAGCGGACCTCTAACAAACCTTCAGACGTTTGCATGTTCACCATGTTATATATCATAAAAAGAACAAGGTCATTTCATATAGCAGAGTTTAAATCGATGAATGAGATCTGGCTCTATATCAATGATTGGATTAATAGTGCACATTTGAGTATTTGTCAAGTTTAGCCTAGCATATTTTACAGGTAAAATATTTTAAATGGTCTACTATCTTTTAGCAAACCTGTACCTCATTTGAATTAATGGTACACTTCTGACATCTCCATTGCTGGTACCCTTCACACAGATCTTCTTCTCCAAGTGAAGGGAAAATACATCATGCTTCCTTAATAGTTAACTGTGAGGTCTGTGTCAGCCAACTTCTCCAAGTGAAGGGTAAATACATCATGCTTCCTTAATCGTTATCTGTGAGGTCTGTGTCAACCAACTTCTCCAAGTGAAGGGTAAACACATCATGCTTCCTTAATCGTTATCTGTGAGGTCTGTGTCAGCCAACTTCTACATGTGACGGGTAAACACATCATGCTTCCTTAATCGTAATCTGTGAGGTCTGTGTCAGCCAACTTCTACATGTGACGGGTAAACACATCATGCTTCCTTAATCGTTATCTGTGAGGTCTGTGTCAGCCAACTTCTACATGTGACGGGTAAACACATCATGCTTCCTTTATCGTTATCTGTGAGGTCTGTTTCAGCCAACTTCTACAGGTGACGGGTAAACACATCATGCTTCCTTAATCGTTATCTGAGAGGTCTGTGTCAGCCAACTTCTACATGTGACGGGTAAACACATCATGCTTCCTTAATCGTTATCTGTGAGGTCTGTGTCAGCCAACTTCTACATGTGACGGGTAAACACATCATGCTTCCTTAATCGTTATCTGTGAGGTCTGTGTCAGCCAACTTCTACATGTGACGGGTAAACACATCATGCTTCCTTAATCGTTATCTGTGAGGTCTGTGTCAGCCAACTTCTACATGTGACGGGTAAACACATCATGCTTCCTTAATTGTCATCTGTGAGGTCTGTGTCAGCCAACTTCTACATGTGACGGGTAAACACATCATGCTTCCTTAATCGTTATCTGTGAGGTCTGTGTCAGCCAACATCTACATGTGACAGGAAAACACATCATGCTTCCTTAATCGTCATCTGTGAGGTCTGTGTCAGCCAACTTCTACATGTGACGGGTAAACACATCATGCTTCCTTAATCGTTGTCTGTGAGGTCTGTGTCAGCCAACATCTACATGTGACGGGAAAACACATCATGCTTCCTTAATCGTTGTCTGTGAGGTCTGTGTCAGCCAACTTCTACATGTGACGGGTAAACACATCATGCTT
This sequence comes from Amphiduros pacificus, assembly GCA_949316495.1. NCBI lineage: Eukaryota > Metazoa > Annelida > Polychaeta > Phyllodocida > Hesionidae > Amphiduros > Amphiduros pacificus. The sequence continues at coordinate 76,790,397 of OX439000.1, read as the reverse complement.
CCTTAATCGTTATCTGTGAGGTCTGTGTCAGCCAACTTCTACATGTGACGGGTAAACACATCATGCTTCCTTAATCGTTATCTGTGAGGTCTGTGTCAGCCAACTTCTCCAAGTGAAGGGTAAACACATCATGCTTCCTTAATCGTCATCTGTGAGGTCTGTGTCAGCCAACTTCTACATGTGACGGGTAAACACATCATGCTTCCTTAATCGTTATCTGTGAGGTCTGTGTCAGCCAACTTCTCCAAGTGAAGGGTAAACACATCATGCTTCCTTAATCGTCATCTGTGAGGTCTGTGTCAGCCAACTTCTACATGTGACGGGTAAACACATCATGCTTCCTTAATCGTTATCTGTGAGGTCTGTGTCAGCCAACATCTACATGTGACGGGAAAACACATCATGCTTCCTTAATCGTTATCTGTGAGGTCTGTGTCAGCCAACTTCTACATGTGACGGGTAAACACATCATGCTTCCTTAATCGTCATCTGTGAGGTCTGTGTCAGCCAACTTCTACATGTGACGGGTAAACACATCATGCTTCCTTAATCGTCATCTGTGAGGTCTGAGTCAGCCAACTTCTACATGTGACGGGTAAACACGGGTAGTGTGAACTCGTTGTGACCCCAGAGGTAGCAATATCCGTCATTAAACATCATCAATGAAATAAATGATTAACGAAATAATGTGTTAAAATACTTGTGCAGCATAAATGAATTAAATGATTAACGAAATAATGTGTTAAAATACTTGTGCAGCATAAAGCTACCATGTTTTAGTGCATTCACGGCTTGGCTAGTACCATCACAAATGATTTTGACCATAACACAAAATATGTGAATGCATCTCTATCCTATTCAGCTTGTTAATCTAGTTAATCTGGTTCCATACCTAAGACTTTCCATTCAAAGTTTGGTGTTTTCTCTCAAGGGAATAATATGTCATGTTAATGAGATATTCCTAGATTACCATACTCTGCATGGCGAGGTAGAGTCATATACTACCTCTGCCACAATACATTGTTCTTTGCACAAAATTACTCCACACATTAGCATGCAATTACCATATAGTTGGCCAATTGGTTGGCTCATGATACATGCTCCTGTACAACAACACAACTGTACACATGCTCATGTTTGTTTGGTTTGTTTGTTTGTTTGAGGTTTTACATCACTTTCAACATTATATCAGTCATCTCGTGATGAGACCTACGTGTAGCAGATATAGTGCTGCCTCACTGAATTGTCATGTCGCAGATCCTTGACATGACAACCCACCCGGTCACAGATTTACAAGGACAATGGGTTAACCCTTTAGTCATGGGCCTCAGCTCATATGGAAAATTGTATCATGAGTTCAATCCCGGCACGGCCGGGGTTCGAACCCATGACCTTTGGATCACCACAGAGGAACTGGTGCTAATAAGCTGGCGCTCTAACCAACTGCGCCATGGCCTGTGGTCTCACATGCTCATGTCAATTTCATATGTTCAAAAGAATTTTAGAATGGATCATTTGTAATTTGGGAGAGGAGTATATTTGAAAAATCTGGTTGAAAGATTATACCGTTTATATCAATTTGTTCAGGGTTTTTACATCATTTACAATGCCATTCCAGTTAGTTCATGGTGAGGCCTGACATACAAGCTATGTCCAAGAAGAAACAGTCAAGATTTTTTTTCCTCCTCCTCCCTTGAGGATTAATGGTCCATCCCCTGCTGACTATTTTGGCACACATGTCACTAAAATCTCAATCCTTGTTGTACTCACTTTCTTATAATAACAATGACACCAATTGGCCATGTTACCCCATGTGACAAAATATTTTACTCTTGTGTCCTGGCTACTTGCACCGGGTGTGGCCTCAGGGCACTCAACTAAAGAGTTGAATATGTCATTTACTTGCAGAGCCAGGTATAAATCCTGGATTTGCTGTGGAGAATAGGATTGCCATTGACCACTACAAATAAACTTTTTGAAAGCATAAGGCATTATTTGACAAGTCAAATAGACCTCTAAACAGATAAAAAAGGATTTATATGAGGCCTGGAATAACTTAGGATTAAAGCTACTGTATATAAATGATGTGATCATTACTTCACATAGACAACTACAGAAATACTGTTGGCTTGAATGGTAAAGTTTGTTCTGAGTATACGATCTCAGTAATTCATTCATTTCAGTGCATGAAATTGAAGTAATTATGGTTAATTTGATATTGAATACTTGTGAACATTACATATTATTTTATCCTATTATAATGGTTACCCATGCCAATAGTGGTCAGTTCATGTCTTAGCGGGAATGTAGATTGATCAAGCTTTTAATTATGCAATCACACAGCAGGTTGAACTGGTCATGTAAAGCTGTTTCACTTACACTTCAAGTCTATGTCTCTATATATGAATGTATATATCAATAACCTCAGATGTCAATAGATCTTTCATTCTGTTCTAACATAAGGAATGTCTCCAAGAAAAAAGATAATATTTGGATGCATTGCATTGGTCATCTTTGGCATAGTGTTATTTGATGTGAAACGCGTGATGACAAAACTATTGATAAACCCAACTGCGACTGTTATTATACATAACAGATATAAGACTAACATAGTCACAACAACCACAAAGACCATGAGTGGAGTTGAACGTACAGGTGAGATTCTGCACACAGTTCCGTTTGAAGTGATCCACACAAAAGAAGTCATTAACATTAATGCTGTCAATAAAGAGGATACCAACTCCTGTTACAACAAACCTCCTGAAAATCTTTCAGAGAGACAAATGTTTCTGGAAATACCCGGAAATATATTTGTATTTTCATCCTATTATGACACAAGAAATGGAAGGAATACCATAGTTACACTTGGGATCATCCAAAAGAATAGATCCTCAGTTCCAACCTATTGCCTGGTGTGGACCAGGTATAAAGAACAACCAGCATATGTCAAACTGAAGAGAAAAGTGATTCCTGAAGACCATGGAAGGCCGTGAGTATAAACATGAATACATGATTTTAAATTCTGTTGTATTGGTAAAGTGATATGTTAATCACTATCTACTTGTGATATGTTAATCATTGTCTGATAGAGACAAGCATGTGTTCTGGAAATTATCATAGTTTAATCAATTTAGTTTCTTCTAATAACAGTCTAAATCAAAGATAATCATAATAGGAATATAGACTGAAATATTTTTTCCAGTCCAATGAAATCCAAATTATTCCATCATATTTCCAAAGACATCTTCCTTCACTTGAATGTTTTGAATCCTTCCCTCTCTCACAATAATAAATATACACATACTGAATCGGAGTTAATATACACATAAGCAGCTTTTATTCACTCCCAAGACAGAAAACAATCTTATTGGGAAGGATTATCACTGAAGCTCTATATTCAGGACTAATCGTGTTTCTTTCCAATTAATTCCATTGCAAAACTCTTCTTATTCAATACTTGATTCAATTTCTTTGGTCATTGTGTATTGACATAATTATTGTTTTATTTTTCATTCAGGGCAAAGCCCACGTTTTTTTACTGCCCTTGGAAAAATACAAAAAACCCTCCTTATGCTGTGGCATTTGTAAACAAGAAGTGTGAAAAGGTGGGCACAGTTCTCCCTGTGCTTCCAACGAAGCCTGCACAGGGCAGCAAGAGAGATGATTTCCATGTGTGCTTCTCAACAATACATGGAGGATTCAACGATGTATCAACACTTGTGGAGGCAGTGGAGACAAACAGAATGCTTGGAGCTTCTAAACAGGTATTATATAATATAAGTATTGGCCCCAATGTGGACCAGGTACTACGGCATTACGTTAGGGAGGGCATTATGGATATCATACAGTGGCCCATTCCTTTCAAACTTGGTCCTCATGGGCCAAAGGTCAAATGGAATATTCACTACTTTGGTCAAATATTAGCAATCAATGACTTTGCCTACAGAAGCCTTGCAAGGACAAATTATGGGGTCATCGTGGATATTGATGAGCGAATTATTCCAAAATCATCAAAAAACATTTCCACATGGAATGGCTTACTCCAAAGATACCAAAACAAAAATGCTTGTCAATATATTGTCAGAAGCTCACTTTTCCTTACAGGTGGTAGCAGTATTGAGAAACCCATGATAAAAAATACCCAATTAATGTCTCTTAAAACAAAAACCCGAGATTTTTATATATTCCCTGGAAAGGTTAGGGCAAAGTATTTTGTAAATACTGATAAGTTAGATATACTTGGAATACACTTTACATGGAAGTGCTTGAAGCAGAAAGTAATTACTGTGAATATACCACCAGATGGAGCCCTTGTGCATCATTACCGTGCGCAACATATAAAAAATCATCTGGTGAAGGTGACCACTAATGATTTATCAATGAGCCCTTATGCCAGGAATCTCACAAATCTTGTCACAGACAGATATAGCAGGATGAGGAAAGCTGGTCTATCACAGGATAAAAAATATGATTAAAAGACATGGTAATAAATAGATGCAAATTAATGTCGATTGATTATTATTTTGCAACGAAAGACTTTCTTGTGAATAGTAAATAAGTCATCATTCATTGTGGTTCATTCACTGAAGCTTGAGTCTAGTTGTGACATGAAAACCTCAATTGTATTAATAGAATATAAAATATATTTATCTTGAACTATGTCAGTTATACCAAAAGCATAAGCATACAATAAACATTAACATGACCATTATTTATATAGGAATGCACCTCTGGATGTGCCTAACGCCTAACACAGTGCTATTGCTTTTCTTTGATAACTTTTTAAAAACCTGTACTTGTATATTTATGTATAGAGGGCGTTTTGTGACCAAAAGACTTATTAACATATTTAACGTTATGATTTTAACATTTTCCGCTGGTCAAGAGGCATAATTAATCCCATCCCCAAAGATTGCTCTAAGGATCAAAGAAACCCTTTGAATTTCAGGGGCATAACTCTGGCCTCCTGTGTGTACAAACTATACTGATCTGCACTGAACAACAGGCTAGGGTCATGGGCTGAAGAACATGGTCTAATGGAAGATGAGCAAAATGGATTCCGAAAAGGAAGGAGTTGTCAAGATCATCTCTCAACAATAACATCTATCATTGAAACAAGAAGTCAGCAAAATATATCCACTTTCGTATCTTTCATAGACTTCAGTAAAGCCTATGACAGGATAAACAGGCTATGTCTGTGGGACAGATTGAGGGACCTGGGAATGCCACCCAGATTCCTCCGAGCTTTACAGTCATTGTATGATAAAGTGGAATGTTGTGTACGAGTAAATGGAATATGCACGGACTGGTTCCCAGTGAAGATAGGTCTTAAACAAGGCTGTATCTTATCACCGTCATTATTCAAAATATACATCAACAGTTTAGTGACCAGAATTAAATCACATGGTTTAGGAATGAAACTGGATAACCTTGTTGTATCTGTATTGTTATACGCAGATGATTTGGCTCTGTTAGCAGAAAGTGAAAATGAATTGCAAAGTATGTTGGATATACTTGATGATTGGTCCAAGGAATTCGATATGTGTGTGAATATTGATAAAACCAAAGTGATTCACTTCCGAAGAGGTCCTGGGACACCGCAGACAGAGAGAGTGTTCAGACTCGGTGACCAAGTTATTGAAATGAGTGATAAATACAGATATCTGGGCATTGTGTTAACAGAATTCATGGATTGGAATGTTATTGTGAAGTATGTAGCTATGGCAGCACAGAGAGCACTGGGAGTTCTAATAGCAAAAAGCAAAGCTCATGGTGGGTTACCTTATCCTGTATACACAAGGCTCAATGAATCACTAGTGCAGCCCATTATAGATTATGGGGCATGTGTCTGGGGTCATAAGACCTATTCCTGCATACAGGCTGTACAGAACAGGGCTATGAGGTATTATCTTGGTGTAGGACGGAGGACACCAAATGTTGCCCTGCAAGGTGAAATGGGATGGATTTGCAGCCAGCAAAGACAGTGGGTTTGTGTTATCAGACAATGGTGTAGGCTATCAAATCTGTCTGAATTGAGAATAAACAAAGCTGTCTTCAAGTGGGCTTACAGACATGCTCTCAGTGGAAGGAAGAATAGCCAGAAGTGTGTAATAAACTTTCTGAGCACTATCAGCATGGATTATGTTAGTGACATTTCAGATGGTGTGGTATTCAGACATGTGAAAGATGAATTAAGGCGCGTCTTGTCAGAATACTACAATACAACCTGGAGAGAGAGGTTGAACTGGGAGGATGCAATACGTGGTGCAGGTCGTAATAAGCTGCGAACATACAGGAAATTCAAAGACTCTATTTACACTGAGTATTATGTGACAACAGTGCTATCCAGGAGACAAAGATCATCTTTGGCAAAGTTCAGATGCGGAGTGGCCCCCCTGAGAATAGAGACAGGACGGTATTCTTACACACCAGAAAATGAGCGTTTGTGTTGTTTATGTGAAATGAATGAAGTGGAATCAGAAGAACATACTTTGATTAGATGCCATTTATATCAAGATATAAGAGATACATTATTTAATAATGCTTTTAGTGTGGATCCTGATTTTATTGATTTTAATGATGAACAGAAACTTTGTTTTATATTGAGTAATGCAGATTTGGCTGCTAAATCAGCAAAAGCCTGCCAAGACATTCTAGAAAAGAGAGCTACAATTTTACAACAAGATAATATTTGATGTGACATTTTAATTTTATTTTGAACAAGTATGTTTCAACTGTTTTTATAGTCTCTCATAATTCTTATAGAATGGCCTTCAGAATATTTTAATGTACTCTTGAGATTTGTGAAATGGAGGGTGAGACTTTAATAAAATCTTATCTAATCTAATCTTGTCTCAAAGGAATAGTGAATGTGGAGGTTTTGTATTAAAAATTCCCAGTAAAAATATGAGTCATTTAAAACCTATAGGTTATTCTGATATTTATAAACATCATACTTATGATGATTTATGTGATACAACAAATGTTGAGGATATATATGATACAACAAACTTTGGTGGTAACAACTATGATGATATAATGAGAAAAATATATAAAAACACTACTGTATGTGATGATAACAACTGTGATAAATCTATAAGTGATGACAACATCTGTGATAAAATTATTGGCAAAAGGTATTGTAACATTATGGATGAAACAAGTAGTGGCAATACAACAAATGTTGGTGGTAACAACTATGATGATATAATGAGAAAAATATATAAAATCACTACTGTATGTGATGATAACAACGATGATAAATCTATAAGTGATGACAACATCTGTGATAAAATTATTGGCAAAAGGTATTATATGGATGAAACAAGTAGTGGCAATAACTATGATGTAACTAGAAATAAGAATCATTATGTAGAAAAGAAATGTTTTAACAGAAATGAATGTTTTAAATGTGAGAATGACACAGGTTTTTATACGATGAACTCTTATTTTAAACTTGGAGAAAGGAAATGTACCAAATGTATTAACAAGGATAAACTGCATGCTTTTACGATGGGTGATCAGTTTTATATTGGAAATAAAATTAAGTCGAGACATTTTAATGCAAATAGACACAATGTTAATTATTCTAGTTATAAGGCTACTGTAACACCATGTCCCCACAATCAAAGCAGTCATATCATGAAGTATTATACCAGAGATAAAATTACAAGCCCCAGTTATGCAGATATAGTGAAAAAAGGTAAAACTCTCACAAATAAAATGGAAAACTGGACAGGACAATATAAAATAGGAAACAATAATCAATTGGGAACTTATAAAATAAATGTAAGAAATCAAGGACCCCGAAAAGTACTTATACCAAAAATGTAACCATTAATGAACATTATTATGATTCCCGTTACAAAAATGTGAATCGTTGTTTTGACGGTAAAAAAATGAGCACGGCATTGAAAAATGATGAATCTCTAAAAACAAAGCCTGTAGTTGCATACACTGATCACTACTTTAAACATAATGGCCTGCCATGCAACATTAAGAGTGGAGATGATGGTAGCCAATCACTTGCATCATATTGCTCACGTGATCAAGCTGGTCCTGCTCACTCTGAAACTGATACGGGATGGTATGCATCTTCACATTGCAAAAAAGGCAAAATAAAAATAACATCTTAAACAAAAATAAAAGTAAAGAACTTACTATCGCTGTGGCAAATGCCCAAAGTATTGGAAATAAAATTGAACACGTAAATTTATACATACATGAAAATGAAATTGATCTTTTCTTTATTACTGAAAGTTGGATAAATAAAGTGAATAAAAAAGACATCTTTGCAGAATTGAAAGTTAATAATTATGAGGTTGAGCATGTCCCTCGCCCACTCAGGTCTGGGGGGGTCTAGCTGTGGTCTACAGGAATGAAATTGATATTCAAAAAAATGATCATAATCATAATATTACTACGTGTGAACTAATGGAAACCAAGATCACAACTGACACTAAGACTTGTACAATTATCACAGTATATAGACCTGAACCGTCTGATAAAAATAGATATACATACTCTCAGTTTTTTGAAGAATTCTCGGAAATCCTATCTTATTACAGTACTTATAGACATGATGTTATCTTTTTGGGTGATTATAACTTCCATCTAAATAAACCTGAACGGCCAAATGTGATTAAATTCAATGACATTCTAGATTTATTCAATCTAAAAAATCATGTAAAGGAACCAACGCATATTATGGGAAATACATTAGATTTATTAATATCAAATGTACATAGCAAAATCATAAAATGGCATCTAGTGGATGAAAAACTATATGATCAGAATATAATAAAAATAAAGTTAGATATGTAGACTGTGCAAAAAATTAGGAAGAATATTTCTTATAGAAACTTTAAAAAAATGAACATTCAAAATTTTTTAAATAATATTGCAGATAAATTCGGTAACAATAAATCCTATGGTGACTATGATCTTGATGATCTTTTAAGAAAATATGATAAATTAACTGAGGTTCTTGATAAACATGCGCCAATGGTTGAGAAAACCATAGACGTCAGGAGACCAGCTCCATGGTTGTCAGATGAATTACATGCTGAAAAGAGACAAAGAAGCAGATTAGAGAGGAAATACAATAAAACAGGACTTGAGTCTGATAAAATACAATTTCAAATACAGCGGAACAAATACAATAATATGATGAAAACTGCAAGATCTAAATACTTTTCTGAGAAAATAGATTTAAATAAAGCTGATCCAAAGAAACTGTTCAAAATATTAAATAAATTACTACATACTAGGGAGGACACTCCTTTCCCTAAAAATAGTGATAAGAAAGAGCTTGCAACAGAGTTTAATAATTTCTTCCTGGAAAAAAATAATAACCTGAGGAATGATATGGACTTAAAAAATATAGATGGGGCTCCGTTAGTCGAGGAGCAAAAATTTAAAACTAGACTTAATTCTTTTGAACCCCTAACAAAGTTAGAAAATTATTAAAAGAAGCAGCAAAGAAGTCATGTGAGCTTGATCCCATTCCAACATGGCTGTTAAATGAATGTATGATGCACTTACTGCCATTAATTACTGAAATTATTAATAAATCAATCACACTGGAAGATATGCCTGATAACTTAAAAGAGGCAATCATTAGACCACTAATCAAAAAATTAGGTCTAGAATTATTAAAGAAAAATTACAGCCCGGTAACCAACCTAGCCTATCTATCGAAACTAATTGAAAGGGCGGTGGCAAAACAATTTGTCAGTCACTTAATCAAAAATAATATTCAAAGCAGCTTCCAATCTGCACACAAGGAATTTCACAGCACTGAGACTGCCTTACTGAAGGTTCAGAATGATATATTGACCGATATTGACAATAACAAGGCGGTGATGCTAATACTACTTGACCTCTCGGCGGCCTTTGATACCATTGACCATGAAATACTGATAAATCGACTTGAGAAGAGGTGTGGCATCGGAGGTACTGCACTTAAATGGTTTAAATCATATCTATCAAATAGAAAGCAGTGTTTCACCATTGATGGGAAAAGATCTGAAAATATAAATATTAATTTTGGAGTTCCGCAAGGATCTGTGCTCGGCCCAATTCTGTTCACATCATATATGGAACCGCTTGCAGACTTAATAGGGCAGTATGGATTAAGACATCATGTCTATGCGGATGACTCACAGATTTATATCAGTTTTGATCCAAAATCCCCTAAGATATGTTGAAATCTAAAAAAGAAATAGAAGAACGCATAAGCAAAATAAAAATCTTTCTTTTAGAAAATAAAATGAAGATTAACGATAGGAAGACTGAAATGCTTATCTGTGGAAAGAACTCTGATCTTAAAAATAAAAATATACCTGGTATAATTACAGTGGGATCATCGGAAATCACTAGAAGTGATAAGGTGAGGGTTGTTGGAAAATTGAAGAAAAGAGATCACATTACACAAAAGTTAATGGACCTCCACTGGCTACCAGTTGTTGCCAGAAATGATTTCAAGGTAGCCTTGCTCACATGGAAGATACAAAATGGCTTTGCCCCTAGCTATCTCTCTAAATTGTTAAAGTTGAAAAATGAAGAGAAAAATCTAAGGTTTAATGAGAGGAACGAGTATATAATACCTAAAACTAATATGAAAACATATGGGGATCGGGCTTTTGCTGTGTATGCGCCATGGACCTGGAATGCCTTGCCCCTGGAAGTGAAAAACTGTAGGACTATAGATTGTTTCAAGAAGAAACTGAAGACTCATTTATACAAGAAACACTATCTTCAAAAGTGCCATGAGCAGATCTGGTCTGAAATAGCGCTATAGAAATGCTTTATTATTATTATTATTATTATTATTATTATTATTATTATTATTATTATGTGACGGGTAATGTGATGAGGCTCAAAGTATTCTTCAATATCCTTCATTAAGCATCTGTGAAAGCAGTACCTTTCATGAAGCATCATCAATGAATTAAACGATTAACATAATAGTGTGTTACAATCTGTGAGAGAAATACCCGTTATTAAGCATCATCTATTTTAGCAATAGCCTTCATTAAGCATCATTTATGAAATAATAGGCTTCAATAGACATTATCTATGAAAGCATTACCCTTCAGTAAGCAAAATCTAAGACAATATATCCTTCATTTAAAGCATTCATGATACCACAGAGGTCACAGGCAATTTTACAGAGGTTTGAGGTATGCTTAAAAGATATGTGGCCACGAAACTGTGATACATGCATGCTATCTCAATAAAACCAACTAAAATACACCGACCATGGAAATGTTTTGCTGAAAGTGCCAGGTATTGCCTGTACTCATTTGACCACCAGGTGGCCACATCATGTGATCTCTATTGTGGTTTATCAGTACCATTGGACAAGTATTAATGGACAAACAGGGCTCTGTCAGCCAAATCACTCCATTGTCCCAATCTAAAGGTGCCCCACTGTGAGCAAGACTTTACTAAGTAGGTGTTTGCACAAGATCACTGGTCAGCTAAAGTTTGTTGACAAAGTGTTCATTGGATGATTTGGATTTTAGCAGAAGGCTCATCCAATTTCAAATGACACAGAAATCTATGTTGGGGAAATATGATGGGTATTAACTTTTGATTGCAAAGTTTGGGGTAAAATCATTTATATGATGCAAGGAAAAAGTGATTGAAAACCTCATTTCATGAATGCTTTAAAGGAGGGGGTTCAAGTATAAAAGGAAGGGGGTGGAGCCTATTAAACAGGTCTTGGCCATCAAAGAACCCAGAGCTCAGCCAGTATAAATTGAACACATTCTAATATCTTTGTTACTTTCTAATAGAAATGTGTGGTACTTGGTACAATGCTGCATGAACACAAGGGCTACAACATATTTTAATCTGAAATCTAAATGTTTGATATCAAAGCTCTTTTAAACAATAAAAGTGTTCTGAGATTTAAATTATTTTGAATTTGATTGACAGTTGACACTGTGTGTGAGATGTGGGTTTAGGTTTGTTTATAAATACCAAGCACATGGCTGAGTGCATGTGTCCAGCATGTTACAACATATTTGCGGTTTTACCCCATACCTCCCATGGGTTAGATGTTGCTGCAGCTGGGTGGGGAGCGGTCAACTTCAGAGACTCGTTATATAACTTGTGTAAAGATAAGAATCTAATTTCCTGGGCCTCCTCAGATAAACTTTTCAGTGCTTAATTTATATTTTCTGAATGGTCCGAAAGTTTTTGATTGATAAACATGTACAAAATGACATATGCACACTTTAAATTATAAGGTTCACCTTTTCTGCTTTTATTCTCTTCCCCCTCTCTTTATGAGATCAAGGAGGAGGACTGTCACTGAGATAGTCAGAGGGGTTAATGCAGGGTGGTGTGATACAACCCCTTTATTGCCTATGTTTACAAACAGCCTGCCCAGCCACCAGCAGCATCTAGTGGACTGTGAGTGGACAGTTTGACCAACGGTCAACTTGTGAGGTAGCTGTGTTGTGTGGAGCAGCACCAATCAGCAGCTGGGGCAAAATCTGGGGTGGGGTTAACTGACCGTACGGCTTTTCAGGGGTACTGGACCCCCCTCTTTAACTTAAACAGAAAGCTTAAACTGCTGTTCACATTTCATAAAAAATGCACACATTTATCAGGTTTGCATATACATATGCAAAGAACACGGGAGACATTTCTTATGCAAACAGAGAAAGATTATCTTTGATGATATTGTATTCGCCAACGATACATTTATCTACCATAGCATCAAGGTGTTTTGAAAATGTGAAGCATGGAAAATGAGCTCCGATAAAATCGTCCTTCTTGTGCGATTTTCTGGGGTCCATTCCTAGCATAACACTGCATTCTCTCGAGAAGAACCCGGTCTTCACAGAGGGTTATCTGATAACAGACTTTTAGCAAGCTCTGACGGCAGTTTTTGATTGGAAACTGCTTGCGAGGGCGGGATCATACTGTGTTGTCTTTGCGAGGCACCGTGCTCACGAGTATCCACACTTTGCTGCCAGTGTCGAGTGCTCGGTCTGATACCTCATATCTCTCTGTTATCTACACATTTGCACGCTTTTGGTGTCTGGAATTACTTTCAGACCCTCGAGCATAAAAACTCCCAAACTTACAGTGTTTTTCGGACTTGTTCCGACTGTGGTTTGCTATACATAAACAAGCGGCTATCTCTAGCCATTTTCTTGTTGTGACGCTCCACCCGCTGTCATTTATCGTAGCTGGCCCCTACTTGGCCTACCTTCTACGTTCATACCAATTTAACCCAGGGCACATATCTACCTTTCTTGTAGATTCCTTCTGCTAAAATACTACCACAGATCCCACGATTTTTGGGGTCTAGCCTGTGGTACATACCTATTATAAAGGTTAAATATCATTTTATTGATATTAATTTCATATATTCTGTGAATTGTTTTTCACAAATTGTCTTTTTGGGAGTATTGCTGCTATTTATAGCAACGTCCACAACAAGCCAGACGGATTAGCACCCAGACGTTCACGATATGGGCGTTTGACCTTTGTGTACTGAGAACACTCAGGACATGCTTTGTATGTATATGTTCGTGTTTTAACATATACAACAAAAATTCCAGCATAAATATTGAGACTCTATCCTTGCCCCACAATGGCATAGGGTCTAACAAATTACTGTTATGTGATGATCATGCGAGCACTTTTAAGGAGGATTTTTTCTCTAAGATATATTAATTTTAATATTATCTCCGGTGCCCAATTTCATCAATCATTACAGAACATTGCTGCTAACTTAAATATTAATATATTTGAGTCTAAGCATGAAATTGAACTGTTCCCTGCTCAATTTCGATTGGTGCTTGATACCTGTGACTATATAAAATCGAACACCCTACTATCTGTACATGGGGCAAGCAAGCTAAATTGTCAGTTCAATTATGTTAGATATACACAAATATCTCACCCAAATCATCTTTATTGGGAAAACATATTTATTCAGCCCCCTCGGGCACATAGACATAGACTACACAACAAATTTGTTGAAAGTCCATGCAATTCATCTAAAATATGCAGTTTCAGCATAATTAACATAGATGGCGCTGCATACAATACACCCAAGCCAGCCCAAGCTAATCGAGCCCATGTTCGTGGTAGGAATGTAAACAATACACATTCCTCTTCTCGGCCAACCACGAAAAACAACATACAGTCATCACAATGCAAACCTAGCAACCAACTCTTAGTTGGTTCATGTAATGTCCAGAGCATCTCGGGCAAGGTCCTACTTGTGAAAGACTACTTCTCCGAACATAACCTGGATGCCCTGTTTATAACTGAAACATGGTTACAGGATTCTAATAATGAGAGGGTCAGAGATGAACTTGAAAAGGGTTCCCTCAAATTTCACTCTCTCCCTCGCATGGGACGCTCGGGTGGAGGTCTGGGTTTATTACATCGTGTTGAACTTCCCTTTGAAACCAATAGGTTGAACCAACCGGTTGTAAAGTTGTGGAACTCCTAGAAACATCCCTTCTAATCAAAGGTAAGAAGTTCACCTTTGTAACTATTTACAGACCTGAACCATCTGACAGGAATAGGTATACCTACTCCGAGTTCTATGATGAATTTACTCAACATTCAGTCATGAAGTCATCTTCCTGGGTGACTACAATTTTCATGTCAATAAGCAAAATAAACCTGATGTCATAAAGTTTAATGACATTCTATCTACCTTTGACATGAACCAATGGGTACATGAGCCGACCCATAAGTTAGGGAACACCCTTGATCTTATCATCACTTTCAAAGGGAACAAGTTTCTCAAGAGCCACCTGGTGGATGAGTACATATCTGATCATAAAATGATTAAGCTCTACCTAGGTATCTCACCCCCCAAACCCCCCAAAAAATCCATCAAGTACAGGAACTTTAAGGGATTGGATCTTCAGTCCCTAAGGAATGACATCAAATCCCTAACCGGTGCAACTGCAACATGGGAAAACTTATCCTTGAGTGACATGGACAAGGCACTCACATCACTCATGGATAAACAAGCTCCTATCAAGTCTGCCAAGGTCACTCAGCGCAAACCGGTACCTTGGATGAATGACCAATTAAAGCTGGAAAGATCTCTCAAGAGAAGGTTTGAGAGAAAAATGAACAAGACCGGCTCTCACATTGACAAGGAACTCCCAGAGAAACAAATACAATTCCATGCTGAAATCAGTTCAATCAACATACTTTTCCAACCTGGTTGAGGAAAACAAACATGACCCTAAGAAGCTTCGCCACCAGGTGACACTGCAAACAATAGTGCAGCATGTCTGGAGAGGTTCACACCCTTAACCATAGATGACGTACGAAAATTGGTCAAGAGGTCTGCAAAGAAGTCATGTGAGCTGGATCCTATTTCAACCTGGCTCCTACTTGAACTCCTGGATGACCTCTAACCAATAATTACTTCCATCATAAATAAATCACTGATGGAATCAGCAGTATCTGAAAATATGAAGAGAGCCATCATAAAACCCTTGCTGAAGAAACTTGGTCTAGAACTGGTTGAGAAAAACTACAGGCCTGTTTCCAACCTGACATTTATCTCTAAGCTAACTGAGAGGGCAATAGCGGACCAATTAGTCCCTCATCTTGTAAGGAATGGCCTTACTGACAAGTTTCAGTCAGCCTACAAAGAATATCATAGCACTGAAACTGCTTTGTTAAAGGTGCAAAATGATATCTTGTGTGCTCTAGACAATAAAAAGTCAGTCATCTTGCTGTTGCTTGACCTCTCTGCTGCCTTTGATACTATTGACCATCAAATTCTATTTGATAGGCTAGAGGCTAGATGTATTGTCAAGGGTCACACCCTCTCCTGGATTCGGTCATATCTAAGGAACAGGAAACAATGTGTGAAGGTGGGGACCCATAGGTCCTGTCTCAAGTCCATAAAATATGGAGTGCCACAGGGCTCAGTCCTGGGTCCCATACTATTCACCATTTATATGACACCCCTTTCTGATATCCTAGCCAAATATGGTCTGATCTATCATATTTATGCAGATGATACTCAGATCTACATCCCTGTAGACCACACTTCCCCCCCTATCAAGCTGATATAAGCAGACACAAACCTGAGGAGTGTGTCTGTGAGGTCAGAAACTTCCTTATATCAAATAAGATGAAGATAAATGATGGAAAGACAGAGATGCTCATATGTACTGACAGGTACAGTACTGCCGCCAGCAGTAGTATCCCAGACACAATCAGAGTGGGTAGCTCTGATATTGCTCCTAGTGAGTCAGTGGTGGACCTTGGCATCACCTTCGACTCCAACATGGACATGAAGGCCCAGATCAGAAAAATGTGCCAGAAGGGCTATTACCACATTAGGAACTTGGCGGCCATCAGACATTGTCTAGACGAAAAGACTGCTGTAACACTTACCCATTCTTTTGTTACATCTACTTTGGATTATGGTAATGGCCTGCTGGCTGGTTTTCCTAAAACCAACATCAGAAAGCTGCAATACCTCCAAAACTCTGCAGCACGTGTTGTAGGAAAAATTAGGAAATTCGATCACATTTCAGGAAAACTACAGGAACTGCACTGGCTCCCTGTTCATGTGAGAATAGATTTTAAAATCCTTCTCTTAACCTGGAAGGCTCTAAATGGTAAGGCTCCGCCTTACTTATGTGATCTACTCCTAATCAAACAAGGGGAACTCTGTCTAAGATCCAACGATGGCACCCATCTACAAGTACCTAATACCAGGCTAAGGACTGTGGGTGACAGGGCCTTTTCATCTGTCGGCCCTAGACTTTGGAATTCCTTGCCTACTGAAATTAGGACAAGCACTTCAGTCTCCTCATTTAAGAATAGACTGAAAACTCATCTCTTCAGGATTCACATCCTGAACACAGCGCTATGAACAGACTTGTCTGGTATCAGCGCCATAAAAATTTTATAATTATTATTATTATTATTATTATACATGATTGTAACTACTTTTGTATTAGTAAATTTACTAGTGATAATCACTAGTGTTAATCACTGTCTGATAGAGACAAGCATGTGTACTGGAAATTATCATAGCTTGATCAATTTAGTATTTTCTTATAAAAGTCTAAATCAAAGATAATCATATAGGAATATAGACTCAAATATTTTTCCAGTCCAATGAAATCTAAATTATTTTATCATATTTCCAAAGACATTTTCCTTCACTTGAATGTTTTGGAAGGCATCTTTAACAATAATAAATATACACATTCTGAATGGGAGTTAATATACACATATGCAGCTTTTATTCACTCTCAAAATGGAAAACAATCTTATTGGGAAGGATTATCACTGAAGCTCTATATGTTCAGGACAAATCATGTTTCCTTTGATTCAACCTTTTTGGTCATTGTGCATTGACATAATTATTGTTTTATTATTTAATCAGGGCAAAGCCCACGTTTTTTTACTGCCCTTGGAAAAATACAAAAAACCCTCCTTATGCTGTGGCATTTGTAAACAAGAAGTGTGAAAAGGTGGGCACAGTTCTCCCTGTGCTTCCAACGAAGCCTGCACAGGGCAGCAAGAGAGATGATTTCCATGTGTGCTTCTCAACAATACATGGAGGATTCAATGATGTATCAACACTTGTGGAAGCTGTAGAGACAAACAGAATGCTTGGAGCTTCTAAGCAGGTTTTATATAACATAAGTATTGGCCCCAATGTGGACCAGGTACTACAGCATTACGTTAGGGAGGGCATTATGGATATCATACAGTGGCCCATTCCTTTCATACTTGGTCCTCATGGGCCAAAGGTCAAATGGAATATTCACTACTTTGGTCAAATATTAGCAATCAATGACTTTGCCTACAGAAGCCTTGCAAGGACAAATTATGAGGTCATCGTGGATATTGATGAGCGAATTATTCCAAAATCATCAAAAAACATTTCCACATGGAATGGCTTACTCCAAAGATACCAAAACAAAAATGCTTGTCAATATATTGTTAGAAGCTCACTTTTCCTTACAGGTGGTAGCAGTATTGAGAAACCCATGATAAAAAATACCCAATTAATGTCTCTTAAAACAAAAACCCGAGATTTTTATATATATCCTGGAAAGGTTAGGACAAAGTATTTTGTAAATACTGATAAGTTAGATATACTTGGTATACACTTTACATGGAAGTGCTTGAAGCAGAAAGTAATTACTGTAAATATACCACCTGATGAAGCCCTTGTGCATCATTACCGTGCGCAACAAATAAAAAATCATCTGGTGAAGGTGACCACCAATGATTTATCAATGAGCCCTTATGCTAGGAATCTCACAAATCTGGTCACAGACAGATACATCAGGATGAGGAAAGCTGGTATATCACAAGCTAAAAGATATGGATATGACAGGAGTTAAGAGTCATGGTAATGAATAGATACAAATTAATGCCAATTGATTAATAATTTATTCCTTGTGATTCATTCACTGAAGCTGGAGTCTATTTGTGACGTGAAAATATTAAAGGATAACTTTCAATTATAATGCAGATTGATCTGTGGGGTCTGTATGTATAACTGCAAAATGGAAACATGATTCTTTGGGCTAAATATAGCTTTTCTAATGCACATGGTGGGAAAAAAAGAATGATGTCATCTTGGGGGAAAGAACTTCCTACTTACATAACTTTTCAGTAAACAAAATACAATGCAGCCAAAATAGCAATGTCACGATTTTCGGTCTTAGAATAGAGAGTATAGAATGGTTATGTGTGTTGGAAAGAACATGAAAAATGTGACATTTTGCTGTAAAAAGCATGTCAATGAATGAATGAATGGTGGATTAAATTCATTCATCAACCACAAAGGTTATTCAGTGCCTAAAAATTGTAAAAATATAAACGTTTCGACTAGATAAAAATGTGCAACATTAATATAATATATATGCAACCCTTACATCACAGAATTTTAATAGAATTATTTTTCAAGATTTCAGATATGTATATAATAAATATGTATAAATTATTTAAAAGACTTTAAATACCATTTGATGTTCTGTGGTTCTTGGTTAATAGGTCAATGACTTAAATAAACAAGAACTCCACCCTTATAATTGGTTATAATATTAAAATATTGAGACCTAATTTGATCAAAATCGATACACTCAATTAAAATATGTTTAACAGTCATAGCTCTTTGACATCCAATACACGGAGGCTGATCTTCGCCTTTAAGAAGATAGCAGTGTGATAAACGACTATTTCCAATTCTCATAGGAGTTAAAGCTGATTCTTCTCTTTGGCTAATTCTACAAACACCTTTAGTTTTACCTAGAATGGACTTAATTTCATGTAGTTTATTAAAAATTTAGAATGTAAAAAAACAGTAATATATTTCTTAAACTCTGTATAAGAAATTAGCATATATATTGGGCGTTTGGCAGCATGCTCAGCAGCCTCATTTCCATGGATTCCAGTTTATGATGCCATTCGAGAATTTTGTAAATAAAAGCATTTATCCAATACTTAGCTTTCAATGCTAGTAAGCAAGACAAAGAAACAGAAAATATTTAAAATGTCTGATGTGGAGAAGTCTCTACATGATCTAAGGCAAGGTATAAAGCATGCAGTTTAGGAGAAAAAAATCAATGATTTATTTGACGTTAACAGCAGCTGAAGCAGCCTTGTCATTGTCAAATGATCCATCAGTGTATATACACTAATATCCAGTGAAAATAGACTTAATTTCTTTATATCTATTTATATAAATTGTCTGGATTTGAAGCAATTTTTGCAGCATACTGAAGGGAAAGCTTTTTTCTTCTTAAATCAAGAGGCAGTTCATCTACCTCAACTGCCAAACTATCTGCAGGTGATGTAAGAAATGCACCAAGGCATACACCAAGGCATAATCTTAAACCTGTTTTTGAATTGGGTCAAGCATTTTAATATAAGATGGATGAGCTGATCCATATATCTTACATTCATAATCAAGTTTGGAATGTACCAGCGCTCTACATAATTGCAATAAAACATAACGCTACCCTCCCCAATCAGTAAGGGCAAGAACCCGTAATAAATCTAATGCCTTCTGGCATGTCTTTTTAACATATTTTATGTGAGGTATGAGATAATTTTTTTGTCAAAAATAAGTCCAAGAAACTTAGTTTCTTCAACAACAGGTATCCGAGTTTGGCTTTTATTAAGATCAGGATCTTGGTGAACTTTCCATTTTTTTTACAAAAGTGCATACACACAGTTTTATTTAAAGAAAACTTAAACCCATTATTATCAGCCCATTCTTGCATTCTATTAAGATATTGTTGGAGTTGTCTTTTTATAGTATGCATGCTTGTGGACCTGTAACTTAAATTAAAATCATCAACAAATAATGAACAATCTGTTCCAGGTCTTACACAATTTACAATGCTAAAAACCAAACTAAACACTCATTAATCATTCGTTCCATTGTTTTACAGATACAACTGGTTAAAGCAATGGGGCGATAATTATTTGAGTTTGACTAGTCTGTGCCAGGCTTTGGAATGGGAATAATAGTGGCTTCACTCCATGAAGGAGGAAAATCACCACTTTCCCAATTGTTATTAAAAATATCTAAAAGATGCCCAAATAAAAGATTTGGTAGTGAATTTGATCAGGCCCAGGAGCGGTATCACAAGATTTTTCCAAAGCACACTGTCACAATTAATGTGTGTCAAATGAAACATAATATCTGTCTCGATTTGGAAACACTATATTGTGCATAAACATTTTTGTGAAACACATTTGGTGAAATGGTATATTGTGTTTTATAATGAAACACAATGTTGTGTTTAATGCTTTGTCCCAGAAATCAAACATAATAATGTGTTTAATCGTAATATTGTGTTTAATTAAAACACTTTATACATTCAACAAAAATGATAGGCATTCTATATTCTAAACTTGTCACAAAATGATGTTGATGCATTGATGCATTATCAAACCATACATGCATGGTAATAGTTCTAATTTCTTGTGAAATCATCAGTTGATAGTTTTTGATACATGTGGACAGGCAAATGTCTTTACAAATATAAATTATCCTTCACATTTCCATTGATGATATATCATACTGAATCTAGATTGTTAAAAATAACATATACACCGTCTGAGATGCACCATGTCTAACTTGACCTCTCATGCAATTTTAGTCCTTGATAGACTATGTTCAGTCTCATCATGCCCTTTCATGTAAACATTTGTCATTAGATTGTCCTGCTCAGTGTAGATATCTGGGATGCCCTCTAACACAGGATAGATCCTCGGAATGCCAACCTGCCCAGTGTATGTACTTGGTATTCATTCAAATCTCAGCCAGGATAGGTATCTGGGATGGCAGCTGTAGACATTGACTACTTTTCTATTGATTATTTTCTACAGTGTTTTCCTTCCGCATCTGTAGATATAAAAAGGCAAGGCATATCATTACTATGATTAAGCTTTTAATTTTTTTATCAAATTGAAATATAGGAACTGTCTTCACTATTTCATTCCACCAAGCTTCTAGCATGAAAACTAATTGTATTTCATCAATACAAATCACATGAATAAACCTGAGGCTAAAATATGGAAGATTTTGGAAAAAGACATCTTAATAGAATAAAATATATGTACATACCATTGTTGTTGAATTTTGTCATGAATACATTTTCTCCATGATAATGCAATCCTTGTACTCTGCTGACCAGTGGCCAACTGTCAACATTTGAATGTATAAGCACATGACTATCCCTTGTTGCATGGGCCGTGGCGCAGTTGGTTAGAGCGCCAGCTTATTAGCACCAGTTCCTCTGTGGTGATCCAAAGGTCGTGGGTTCGAACCCTGGCTGTGCCGGGATTGAACTCATGATACAATTTCCCATATGAGCTGAGGCCCGTGCCAAAAGGGTTAACCCGTTGTCCTTGTAAATCTGTGACCGGGTGGGTTGTCATGGTAGATCCATCACTCACAATAGGCCATGGGCCGTGGCACAGCTGGTTAGAGCGCCAGCTTATTAGCACCAGTTCCTCTGTGGTGATCCAAAGGTCATGGGTTCAAACCCCGGTCGTGCCGAGATTGAACTCATGATACAATTTCCCATATGAGCTGATGCCCGTGCCTTAAGGATTAACCTGTTGTCCTTGTAAATCTGAGACCGGGTGGGTTGTCATGTCAAGGACCTGCGACATGACAATTTAGCGAGGCAGCACTATATCTGCTACAAGTAGGTCTCATCACGAAATGACTGAAATAATGTTGAAAGTGATGTAAAACCCCAAACAACAAACAACTATCCCTTGTGTAAATATTCTAACTTCCTGTTTTCAAAGAGAGGCACACAACATCTTAATCCTATAGAGAACTGGCCAATGGCAATTAACAAGAATGCTTTAATGTGTTTTGTTAGAAAACACCTTACAATGATTTTATTCTTATTAATACCATGAAAATTAAATAAAACCCCTTAATAAAACAATATTACTGTTTAAAATGTTTATCCAATGTAACATATAAGTTCTTAATTAGTTTCAGTCAGTATGAGCCTGTCACAAAGATTGTGTTTCACAAAAACAGTATATATAAGCTGTGTGTTAGGTGTTTTCTTAGCAGTTTTGTGTGTCACCAACACATAATATCCACATGAAAACATAATATTATGCATAAGTGAGACAGATCGGATGAGGAATTCTTGGAAATTATTTGACCTATTGTGTAACCTATTTCAGTGGGATTTGTAATTAATTGGCCATTATGATTTAAATGTTTGATCCTTGCTCCACCTCCCTTCCCAGTAATTTTACGCACAATATCCCAACAATTCAGGGTCCGAGTTGATTCATCACTTTCTGATGCATTTGATCAGGAAATGGGTGTTACACAGGGTATTGTATTATCTGCTACCCTATTTATTATAAAAATCAATAGAAAGACAGCTCCAACAACATCTTAATAGAATACAAGAATGGGCTGATAAGAACAGATTAAAGTTTTCTTTAAAGAAAACTGTGTGTATGCTTCTTTATAAAAAAAATAGTAGGCCACCCAGATCCTGATCTTTGTTTAGGCCAAACTCGGATACCTGTTATTGAAGAAACCAAGTTTCTTGGACTTATTTTTTACCTCACATTAAATATGCTAGAAGGCATTAGATTTATTACGGGGAGGGGACCGTAATGTTTTATTACAATCATATAGAATGCTGGTATGTTCCAAACTTAATTACGGATATATGAAAATGGATCAGCTTGTCCATCTTATATTAAAATGCTTGATCCAATTCAAAATCAGGGTTTAAGATTATGCCTTGGTGCATTTCGTACATCACCTGCAGATAGCTTGCCTCTAGATTCAAGAGAAAAGGGGCCACGGGCCGTGGCGCAGTTGGTTAGGGCGCCAGCTTATTAGCACCAGTTCCTCTGTGGTGATCCAAAGGTCGTGGGTTCGAACCCCGGCCGTGCCGGGATTGAACTCATGATACAATTTCCCACATGAGCTGAGGCCTGTGCCAAAGGGTTAACCCGTTGTCCTTGTAAATCTGTGACCGGGTGGGTTGTCATGTCAAGGACCTGCGACATGACAATTCAGTGAGGCAGCACTATATCTGCTACAAGTAGGTCTCATCACGAAATAACTGAAATAATGTTAAAAGTGATGTAAAACCCCAAACCAAACCAAAAAAAATCAAGAGAAAAGCGTACCCTTCAGTATGCTGCAAAAATACTACACGATACCTTATTTAATCCAAATTATGGTGACCTTTTTGAAAATAAACCTAATACAATACCGACTTTTGGCATTCGCATCAAAGAATCTTTACAATCTTTAAATATAAATCCAAATCAATAGCCAAATTTCAATATCCAGAAACACCTATGCAACTTTAAATATTAATGTAGCCATGTCAGAATTAAAGAAATACTCAACAGATCTGTCTCTTTATATAAATATATATATAGAAATTAAATCTATTTTCAATGGATATGAGTGTAAATACACTGGTGGATCATTTGATGAAGGGCTTTTATATTTATTCAGAATGTCTGCTAAATAAATCATCTGAACTACATGCTTTATACCTTGCCTTAGATCATGTGGAGACTTCTCCATATTGGACAATATTTTGATGTGCAATATTTACATTATGTTATTTGATACTGTAGATACTTCTGTGATAGTATTGTTTTAAAACCAAATAGGACTTTATTACCAATTTTAAGGGTGGAGCTCTTGTTTACTTAGGTCATTGACCTATTTATCAAGAACCTTTAAACATCAAATGGTATTTAAAGTCTTTTAAATTGAATTATTTAATCAAATTTATTATGTCTATAACTAATATACTGAAAGGATTTTTTTATATTTTGTGTTAAGATTATTTACATATCAAATCGATTTTATAAATTATGTATCTAGTCAAAACGTTTATGTTTTTACCATTTTTAGGCATTGAATAACCTTAGCAGTTGATGTGCCTTTAAGCCACCATTCATTCATTTATTCATCATAATTTTAAGCCAATAAAATACAATAATACAATAATAAATTTTAATGAAATCTATTTTTGATCTTGTCAACACCCATATGCAAAGATTTGCATAGATTTTCTCATGGAGCTATTATTAAATGTATTAGTGAGATGTTGCATCTGATATGCAAGATAATGTACTGTCATCAACTTCACTCTTTTTTCTCAGTCTGGCTGAAATAGCTCAATTGGTAGAGTATTCGCCTTGAGATCCGGGGGATGTGGACATGATCAAAAATAGATCCTGTCCAGTTACTATCAACTGCTATGACCAGATCTTGTTTGGAATCAGCGGTATATAAATATCAGCTTTACTTTTTTACTTTTAAATTACCTTTTTTATTCCAATTATTTTTAGACACAAATGGCAAAAGTTTTGGAGGCTCCAATATTTATGTGAGAAACTAATGCAAACAAATATCCGCACTGACAATGTTGAAGCATTGATCCTGCTTATGATGCTCCATCCTTGATGTTAAGGAAACATTGGAATTATCGGACATTATTTTTGTCAGATATTGTTCCCCATCACCATCCTCCACCCATGCATAATGTTAAATATAGATAAACATGAACACCTCTCAAAGCTTTTTCCAGTTATTTATTTATGGTGTGCATAACTTTATATTATATGATCATCACAGGTCACAGGTCATCATTGCTAAATTTGGAGACATTTCCAGACAGTGCCTTACCAGGTCAGAGATTAAGTGAATTTGTTGAGAATCAAAATTAAACTATACATCTTAATTTTCCATTATGCTGATTTATTGTGTTTATTGTGTAATATAAACATATATATATATGTCAGTTGTAAGTTTTGAATCAATCAGTCTGATTAAATGATCAAATAATAGCAAGTAGTAAGTTTGTGTAGAATTTGATATATTTGCATTGTGACGTTAAGTGGCAGTCTACCTGTAGCGAACAGGCCAAGCGGAAGAAAGCGGACGGGAAAATTTGGGCATTCGGAATGAGTTTGGACATCTACGCAACTCGAATGCCCTATTCATTTCTCCTTCCTGACTGTGTTCTGACTGATATTCACTGAATCCTGCATTTATGAGAACAAGGTACGGAGAAAACACGAACGAGGAATGGAGTTGGTCAGAATAAGATGCGAACAGAAAATGAGCATCCGTATTGGTCAGTTATTCAATAAACAAAGATGGCTGTCATGGGAATGCTGGAAATGTCGCCTTTCTAATATTTCCAATGCTTTCTTTGAAAATGAATTTGAAACAAGTAACCTCTTTGAAACTCTAAGTGATGAAAGTGTCACAAGTG
Source organism: Amphiduros pacificus (assembly GCA_949316495.1). Taxonomy (NCBI): domain Eukaryota; kingdom Metazoa; phylum Annelida; class Polychaeta; order Phyllodocida; family Hesionidae; genus Amphiduros; species Amphiduros pacificus. The sequence goes on along the minus strand of OX439000.1, from coordinate 76,764,604 downwards.
CAAGAACAGAAGATCAATCTGTAGGGAAAACCTACACCACAAGACCAAAGGAAGGTAGAAAAAAGCAAAATATTCAAAAGCTTAAGGTTATGACAGTGAACTGTAGAGGCCTAAACTCAACCAAAAAGCAATTGGAGCTACAGGAACTAATAACTGAGCATATTTACCCTGATATATTATGCATAACAGAATCCCACATTGATAACACTATTGCAGACAGTGTCATCCACCCTGATTATGATATAGGTAGAGAAGACAGATGCAAGGGTGGTGGTGGGGTACTGATTGGTATCCATAAAAGGTGGCTGTCAGACCCTAAGGAGGAGAGTCTAAAAACTGACTGTGAAATTGTATGGAGAAAACTGAACATAACTGGAACAAAACCACTGTTCATAGGATGTTACTATAGGCCAACAGACAGAAATATATCCAACGTCCATGAACTAAATGCATCTCTTAAGCCAAGCCCTGCATATGGGATCGACCTACATACAGCAATGGTTGACACTTTCAATGAACATTGTCTCACACAAGTAAATCCTCACCCAACCAGGGGAGGCAATAGGTTAGATTTGGTCGGTACAACAAACCCTAGCCTAGTAAATAAAGTATCTGTCCATCCAGGCATGAGTGACCATGATGTAGTAATAACAGTAATCAATGCAAAAGCCACACAGGCCAAGAAAAAGCCAAGAAATGTATTGCTGTACAAAAAAGGAGACATGAATCCAATAAAACAAGACATGCATGTCATTTTTGAAGATGAAGTTAAGGATTCAAGTCTCCCAGTTGAAACTCTGATCAATAAGTTCACAGCCAAGAGTCCATCAATAAACACATTCCTATTAGGAAAATGACTGGTAGATGGGATGTGCCATGGATGACAAAGGAAATCAAGAGACAAATTAGAAGGAAACAAAGACTATACAACAAGGCTGAAAAAACTAAAAAGGATTCTGACCATAGAAAATTCAGAAACCTTAGGAAACACATAAAACATAAATTGAGAGAATCCCACAATGAATATGTCCTTGGGCTACTCGATTTACCTGACATTGAATTCAGTAGACCATCAATGGGTAAATGGTTCTGGAACTATATTAGATCCAGGCGCAAAGATGCTGTTGGTGTACCAACACTAACAGAAAATGGCATTGAGGTGAAAGACAGTACAGGCAAGGCAGAAGTTCTTTCACGTCAGTACAAATCTGTTTTTTTATTTACTGAAAACATGGAAAATATTCCTGACAAAGGCGATCCAACTTCTCCAATTACCATCACAGTTGCTGGTGTGGAAAAATTGCTCTCTAACCTAAACTGCAAAAAAGCCAATGGCCCAGATCAAATACCCACAAGAGTCTCATAAGAATGCTCATATGAAATAGCTCCAATCCTCCAAAAAATATTCCAAGACTCACTCGACAAAGGAGAAGTTCCAAAAGCATGGCGCACAGCAAATATAGTTGCAGTCTTTAAAAAAGGAGATAAAAGTTGTGCCGCTAACTACAGGCCAGTTTCCTTGACATCTGTCCCCTGTAAGATTTTGGAGCATATAATTGTTAGACATGATGAATCACTGTGAACTTTACAATATCCTGGTAAATTTTCAGCATGGATTCAGGACAGGCCACTCAGTTAATCACAACCTTACAGGACATACTCAAGGCAAGATATGATGGGCAAAATGTTGACATGCTCATTCTCGATTTTAGTAAAGCCTTTGACACAGTCTGCCACAAGCGACTGAATCGCAAGCTTGAGCATTATGGAATCTCAGGACAGGTCGGTTCATGGATAAAAAACTGGCTTACAAACCGTGAACAGAGGGTGGTTATTGAAGGTGATGAATCTGACCCCGTCCATGTTAAATCTGGAGTGCCTCAGGATATGGTACTTGGACCAATACTATTTCTACTCTATATCAATGACATTGGAGAGAAGCTAAAATATTCAAACATAAGGCTCTTTGCTGATGACAGCCTCCTATATAGAATAGTTGAAGATGATGATGATGCAGTAAAACTGCAAGAGGACCTAAATATGCTGGAGGAATGGTCAAGTGAATGGCAAATGGACTTCAATGCTCAGAAATGCTACACCCTGAGCAGCAAGAAAAAAAGCCAAGCTCTTGATTCAAGAAAATATACATTAAATGGTCACATCCTGCAACATGTTGAACATCATCCCTACCTTGGAGTTGAGCTCCAAACAGATATGAAATGGGATGAACATATTAACAACATTGTCTGCGAAGCTAACTAAGTACTCTGGTTTGTAAGAAGAAATTTCAATATGTGCCCAGGAAATATCAAAGAGGCTGCCTACAATACACTTGTGCGCCCTCACTTAGAATATGCATCAAGTGTGTGGGACCCTTACCTCAAAAAAGACATAGACCGCATAGAATCAGTTCAAAGACGAGCTGCTCGATTTGTGGCTGGCAACTGGAAGAGAGAAACAGGCACGATAACAAAAATCCTGGAAGACCTAAAATAGGATTCACAAGCAGGGAGAAGAAGGATCCAGAGGCTGGTTTTATTGTACAAGGCTATAAATGGTGAAATAGCTTTGAAACTTCCAGATCATGTCAAAATGAAATCAGATCCTACAAGGAAAAACCATGGAAACCGCTATATTGAAATGGCGACAAGCTGTGACCCTTATAAATACAGCTATTTTCCAAGAACAGTGACAGACTCGAATAACCTTCCCCCTCATTTAACTACATTGGAAACAGGTCGCTCGGCATCCTTCAGAAACTCCCTTGCCAGAGTATAAAGGTTGGCAGCAAGCAGCCGGTGTGTACCAGCTGCACCCCTTAGTGCAATCTTGCACTCTCGGCAGGATGCCAATTGGTTTTGCCGAGTAAACTTATAGATGTAGATGTAGATGTCAGCTTCACATTCGTGTTCTGTCTGCAATACATCCGTCAGGTCCATGTATATCGGTGTTTGTATGCTTTCTGTGCATGTTTTCTCCTGAATACCTAAAGTTGTTCTATATCAGTGTTCATCTGCGCTGTTTGCTTTGGTCTTGTCCGCTTGCTTTTTTCGACTTGTGCGTATCTCATTTGTTCCTTCAAAGCACACAAAAGCAAACGTGCAAAACTTTCCACTCTGCAAAATTTCCATTCCACAACTCATCCGCTAAGCCTGTTCGCTGCTGTGAGATCAAGCCTTTACAGACCACTTCTTGCGAGCATAACATGAGGTCATGTCATAGTGATGTGAAGAGATAATTTCTGCAAATATTCTCCCATGGGTCAAATTAATTTAATGTTATTGTCATCAAACTATCGTTTTCATTTTGATGAATAGGTTAAGGGTAAGATTTACACATAATACAGGGAAGCTGTGATTATTATTTAATTTGGTTATGGAAAGAAAGATGTTTATGGAAAAAAGATACAAATAGTTAGAACGTTAACTTTAGCAAAGGCGCAAATACAACGTCCGCGCGATGCCAATTGTAGATAGGTAGAAAATAGCCGGAAGGTGGGGTCGACATATGATGTTGAATTATCGAATTAGTTTATTCGAAAGTACAGGCAGGGTAACTGGAGTGTATTCATTTGTGTGCTTTGCACTATCTTGCTGAATAACACAGTTTTTCACACCCGACCAGTCATGTATCCATCCTTCTATGCTATATCAACATTTTTTATTATTTCCGAAGGAAGAAGCCCCCATACATCTTCACCCCCCCCCCCACTCCTGCTCATTTCGATTTGTCAGAATCTCAAACTGTAATACTGTGGCAAATCAGCCTTGCATGATATACTCACTCAACTGCACATTATATTTGGTTGTAAAGTAATATTTCAGCAAAGAAAAGCCCTTCTCTCCATTACTATAATTACTAAATATATTTCAGACAGAAAGGAAGTTTACACATGATATCATTAACGCAAAATACGTGGAAATGTGTCCACAATGCAGGTCAAGCCAATTCGAACGTGAAAGCTTAAAATGTCTGTGACATTATTAGCAAAGTCAATCATGAGTGCCTCAAAATTCACATTCAAATTTCCATGAGAAATGGATTGATACTATAGTAGCATGCAGGATATAGCAGTAATCTGGAGTCAGTTATGTATTTCCTCTGGATCACAATTTTGTGACTTTAAGAGTTCCATTTAGCACAGATTGTTCTTGGAGTGTGATGACACAACTCCTGGCGGACGCCGCTGAGCGAGATCCCGTCAATGTCACAATCGTACTCACAGGTGATTTCTCAACAGGGGATTTTTCACAGACCTCACTATGTGGAGGAATATACAAGTGCAAACAAACACAGAATATAACAATACACATCAACTTGACAACAACACCTAGTAATGTGGTGTTGCGACTCAAAGTGGAGTTATTGTAGATCCAACAGGAGCCTCGTTCTGAGCATGGCGTATGTTGCCATTGCATACAGGATTGGTCTATCACGTATCCAAAAAGGATTGGAGCTGGTATTGTCCCTGCAATGAAACAAACATATTTGATATATATGTACGAGACATTTAAATATAACTGAAGATTCGTTATAAATCTTAAGCAATAATATTCAACATTAAGTTGTTATTAAAGAAAATTGTCTTAACCTAACAAACGGTTGATGACCCACTGCACGCCTAAAGCAAATGATCTTTGGTTGTCTGGAATGCATCTGAAATATATGGACATAAGTTAACATAACTTATTGGTATATATTGGATTGTTGTGAATTAATTATCTCCAGAGTTGTGAACTAGTTTATTCTAGCTTTTGGATATCTGGCCAGGTATTATTATATTGGTTTTTTTGTATGTCCCTGCCTTATAATCTGAGCCTGTCCTTGACTGTAGCGTAAGATAAAAAAGATCAATGAAATCAAGGACGTGTTGCCATTCACTTGCTTTGAACACAGACAAAGAATAACGCATATTAAGCAACATTTTACCTCAGTGTAATGGAAAGGATTGGTACCCCTGCCATAAATGCCACGAAGGCAAGCAAGAAAACCATTGGTAAAAATACTGTCATCAGGTCACAGGTGGCACCACATGTACCCTCCACAGCCATCACATGATCATGTACATGAGGCCATATGCACGAACAATTTGCATACAACTGAAATTACACATAAACAGTTTATATACAACAAATATTATACCTGAACAGTTTTCTATGTTCAACTTTCAAGCTTTTCTTGATGGGATTTATATAATTTTCCAAGACAGAAAACCTCTTTGAGAAAAGGTCCAACAAAAAATACCTCCAAATTGTGATTATTGTTTCGGGTTAAATGCTCAAATAAATGACCATGCCATTCTTTAATGCATTTCTATCTTTTAACTTGTGTTAACTTTTATCTTAAAGTGGAAACATATAAGTGGTATTTAACATATGTAGATCTATATGGTAATATGGTATTTAGATCTACCTCAGTAATTACTAGACATGCTTGATATTGTGAGTGATAGATCTACCTCAGTAATTACTAGACATGCTTGATATTGTGAGTGATAGATCTACCTCTGTAATTACTAAACATGCTTGATATTGTGAGTGATAGATCTACCTCAGTAATTACTAGACATGCTTGATATTGTGAGTGATAGATCTACCTCTGTAATTGCTAGACAGGTTTGATATTGTGAGTGATAAATCTACCTCTGTAATTGCTAGACAGGTTTGATATTGTGAGTGATAAACCTACCCCTGAATTTGCTAGACAGGTTTGATATTGTGAGTGATTGTTTGTTTGTTTGGGGTTTTACATCCTTTCAACATTATTTCAGTCATTTCGTGATGAGACCTACTTGTAGCAGATATAGTGCTGCCTCACTGAATTGTCATGTCAAAGGTCCTTGACATGACAACCCACCCGGTCACAGATTTACAAGGACAACGGGTTAACCCTTAAGGCACGGGCCTCAGCTCATATGGGGAATTGTATCATGAGTTCAATCTTGGTACAGCCGGGGTTTGAACCCATGACCTTTGGATCACCACAGAGGAACTGGTGCTAATAAGCTGGCGCTCTAACCAACTGTGCCACGGCCCTTGGCCTATTATGAGTGATAGATCTACCTCTGTAATTGCTAGACAGGTTTGATATTGTGAGTGATATTGTGAGTGATATTGTGAGTGATAGATCTACCTCTGTAATTGCTAGACAGGTTTGATATTGTGAGTGATAGATCTACCTCTGTAATTGCTAGACAGGTTTGATATTGTGAGTGATAGATCTACCTCTGTAATTGCTAGACAGGTTTGATATTGTGAGTGATAGATCTACCTCTGTAATTGCTAGACAGGTTTGATATTGTGAGTGATATTGTGAGTGATATTGTGAGTGGTAGATCTACCTTTGTAATTACTAGACAGGTTTGATATTGTGAGTGATAGATCTACCTCTGTAATTACTAGATAGGCTTGATATTGTGAGTGATAGATCTACCTCTGTAATTACTAGATAAGTTTGATATTGTGAGTGATAGATCTACCTCTGTAATCACTAGATAGGTTTAATATTGTGAGTGATAGATCTACCTCTGTAATCACTAGATAGGTTTGATATTGTGAGTGATAGATCTACCTCTGTAATTACTAGATAGGTTTAATATTGTGAGTGGTAGATCTACCTCTGTAATTACTAGACAGGTTTGATATTGTGAGTGGTAGATCTACCTCTGTAATTACTAGATAAGTTTGATATTGTGAGTGATAGATCCACCTCTGTAAGTACTAGACAGGTTTGATATTGTGAGTGATAGATCTACCTCTGTAATTACTAGATAAGTTTGATATTGTGAGTGATAGATCCACCTCTGTAATAACTAGATAGGTTTGATATTGTGAGTGATAGATCTACCTCTGTAATCACTAGATAGGTTTGATATTGTGAGTGATAGATCTACCTCTGTAATTACTAGACGGGCTTGATATTGTGAGTGGTAGATCTACCTCTGTAATTACTAGACAGGCTTGATATTGTGAGTGATAGATCCACCTCTGTAATTACTAGACAGGTTTGATATTGTGAGTGATAAACCTACCTCTGAATTCGCTAGACAGGTTTGATATTGTGAGTGATTGTTTGTTTGTTTGTTTGGGGTTTTACATCACTTTCAACATTATTTCAGTCATTTCGTGATGAGACCTACTTGTAGCAGATATAGTGCTGCCTCACTGAATTGTCATGTCGCAGGTCCTTGACATGACAACCCACCCGGTCACAGATTTACAAGGACAACGGGTTAACCCTTAAGGCACGGCCTCAGCTCATATGGGAAATTGTATCATGAGTTCAATTTCGGCACGGCCGGGGTTTGAACCCATGACCTTTGGATCACCACAGAGGAACTGGTGCTAATAAGCTGGCGCTCTAATCAACTGTGCCACGGCCTGTGGCCTATTGTGAGTGATAGATCTACCTCTGTAATTGCTAGACAGGTTTGATATTGTGAGTGATAGATCTACCTCTGTAATTGCTAGACAGGTTTGATATTGTGAGTGATAGATCTACCTCTGTAATTGCTAGACAGGTTTGATATTGTGAGTGACATTGTGAGTGATATTGTGAGCATGAGCTGTCTGCAAACCAAATGATAAAAATAGGTTTGATCTCAGCCATGTGTCTATATATAACATTACTATATATATATAAACTAAGGGCATGAAAGCTCTTGTACCACATTTATGTCAATCTGATTTTTAGAATCAGATTAAAAATACTTATGTATATCCTAAAATTTAAAGGGTATTATCCATTCAATGATTAGATAGCAAAGCAATTTTAAAAAGTGAAAACTTTACCTTATGCCTTTTAAAAATATTTCTTTGATGGAGTTGAAAATTGTGTTCCAAGAGAAATAAGGAAAAACCGGTGGTTGGGTGGTCGAACACCCTCTAAATAATATTATTCCCTTGGAAACTTAAATATTTTGTGCCCCCTGGTGTATAATTGATCATAATATTTGAAAAGAACTACAAGGCTTTGTCACGCCCCACTGAGCACATGGTTATAGTATTGAATGGGACACTATTCATTTCCATCATTCCCTCAATTGGATCACAGGCTTTTTGGATTTTTGTACAAGTGACCTCAGATTTGGGCAGAAATATCAATTAAGGTAGGGCTAGATTAAGTTTGGAAACACTGAATTTAAGGATTGGATGCCACAGATCAGAAATATCTACACCTCAATTTCATAAAAGTAAAATTGATAACTTTATACATGGAATAAAAATGATCTCATCCAAGGTTGTGATTTAAGCTTTCATCCCTTTAGTTGTTTATGAGTAAAGGGAGAATTGACATTGTATTGATCACACCATTTCGACACTATCTTAGCTTTTCAGATTCCCTTTGATTGTGAGTGGTAGATCTACCTCTGTAATTACTAGACAATTCTGATATTGTGAGTGATAGATCTACCTCAGTAATTACTAGTTAGGCTTGATATTGTGAGTGATAGATCCACCTCTGTAATTACTTGATAGGCTTGATATTGTGAGTGATAGATCCACCTCTGTAATTACTAGATAGGTTTGATATTGTGAGTGATAGATCCACCTCTGTAATTACTAGATAGGTTTGATATTGTGAGTGGTAGATCTACCTCTGTAATTACTAGACAGGCTTGATATTGTGAGTGATAGATCCACCTCTGTAATTACTAGATAGGTTTGATATTGTGAGTGATAGATCTACCTCTGTAATTACCAGACAGGCTTGATATTGTGAGTGATAGATCCACCTCTGTAATCACTAGATAGGCTTGATATTGTGTGTGATAGATCCATCTCTGTAATTACTAGATAGGTTTGATATTGTGAGTGATAGATCCACCTCTGTAATTACTAGACAGGGTTGATATTGTGAGTGATAGATCTACCTCTGTAATTACTAGACAGGTTTGATATTGTGAGTGATAGATCCACCTCTGTAATTACTAGATAGGTTTGATATTGTGAGTGATAGATCTACCTCTGTAATTACTAGATAGGTTTGATATTGTGAGTGATAGATCTACCTCTGTAATTACTTGATAGGCTTGATATTGTGAGTGATAGATCCACCTCTGCAATTATCAGATATATTTGATACTGTGAGTGAGTGATTATACCATAATGCCTACATTACAAGACAAAGATCTTACTCTCCTTAGCAGATCCTGGGGTTATGCCAGACTCCACAAGTAAAGGCTAGATCTCACTTTTTGAGGCAGTCCAAGACGACCACACCCAATACGAGCTTGATTTTAGCCAAAAAGGCACTGAGATATTTCCAAGGGCCCCCCTCCCCTAATTATAAATATTCCATTCTAAATTACTTTAGAACATATGCAATGGGCATGTACGTTTATGGAGCATGTACATGTACTTGTAATTGTAAGAACCAACCAATCGCAGAGCTTTATGGTAATTGCATGCTAAATGTGCGGAATGTCTGGACGCAAAAACGTTATTTTGGCATAGGGCAGTATGTAATCATACATCGTCATGCATGCAGAGTAGGCTTCAAATGAAAGTGTGCGGAGAATACACAAGGACCGAGCCTGTGACAAATATAATAAACGTGCCTTCTGTCGCTCTCGGGAGAATGATCGAGTGCAGCCAGCGTGGCACGGAGAGAAGTACTGAATTCCGTTCACACCACAGATTGGCTCGTAGCTGAATGAGGAGCATCCACAGCCGGCATTGCAGGCAGAGGTCAGGTTCACACCTCCTTGCCACCTGCAAAGGTATCATCTGGTAACATCGCTCATATTCAATGTCAGGGGCACAACAATGAATAGACTTTATTTTGAGTTGAATCATTATGATGAATGGTACAGGTATCAGGATCAAACTTTTCAGTGACTAGTCATGCCTTAATGAAAAATTAAACTCTTCCAGCATTTTACACTCACATGAGATGAAGTTGTGGAAAAAACGCATCTCAGAATTTTGATCATGTTGAAAACAGGGGAGGGGGCGTTGAGGAAAATAAGGCAGGCCCAACTGTGTATTAAGTAATTGTTAAATGATATCAGAACTATAGCGAGGTCCTCCTTTCATAGTGTGAAAGGAACCAAAACACCATTTTGTTTCAGATTTCCTAACGGTTTTGTGTTGACAAAAAAGGACTGTGATACGAGAGATCAGAGTGCCACATACTTATTTTGTTAAGATTATATAGTTTAAGAGTATATCATAATCACTAGATATTAAAAAAAATCTCATGATCAATCAATAAAAACTGTATTATGTAGAATTGTACCATATGGCCAATATAAATGTTGTTAGAATCACACCTATCATAAGAATATATGGAGAGGCTAGACAAGTTTAACCGTGGTTAGAGAAGAGCTTGGCTAGCATGTCACCCCAGCAGGGGTCAGCCCACAGACCTTGAGGATCTCAGATGCCAGGTGTCACCCCAGCAGGGTTCAGCCCACAGACCTTGAGGGTCTCATATGTCAGGTGTCACCCAGCAGGGGTCAGCCCACAGACCTTGAGGGTCTCAGATGGCAGGTGCCGCCCCAGCAGGGGTCAGCCCACAGACCTTGAGGGTCTCAGATGGCAGGTGTCACCTAGCAGGGGTCAGCCCACAGACCTTGAGGGTCTCAGATGTCAGGTGTCACCCCAGCATCGGTCAGCCCACAGACCTTGAGGGTCCCTGTCTGTTGGGGAACTCCTGACTTCTTAATTCAAAAGTGTTTCTTCATGCCTCCTTCCCTCCCATCTGCTCAGAGAATGGCTAGGGCTTACCATCTCGATGTGCTGTGAATGTGATTTGTCCCTATGAATTCTACGAATTATGGATATGTGTAATATTATCTAATGCAGTTAATATTTATCTCCAACAGCACACCTGCTATGGTTATAGATTTTTGTGTATGGAATTTCTCGGGTTGGCCTTGGAATAGGGTACAACCGTGACATATGTCAGTACATCTTGAGCTGTTAAATGGTTTCTACGCCTCATTTAACGTATGTAATTAGATAACACAAATTTCAATCCTACCTACGTCATATGCCAAAGTTTTTAAAGGAGGGCACATTATAGTCATTACCATCAGAAGCGGTGCACATTTACATTGAAAAGGTCATATTTGGTCATTACCGCCGGAAGTGGTGCATACTTTTCATTAAAAGTAGTCATATTTGTGCATTAACATTACACCTTTCATTAAAAAGTGCAATCAACTATCTCCAGACAGCAATTATAATCCCTCGTCAATAAGGGTACCAGAAATATAGTTATAATACTAACGTGTGGTTGTAGTATGGCACGGTGACCCCGGCCAGCTTATGATACAGAAATATATATAGTTATACTAACGTGTGGTTGTAGTATGGCACGGTGACCCCGACCAGCTTATGATACAGAAATATATATAGTTATACTAACGTGTGGTTGTAGTATGGCACGGTGACCCCGGCCAGCTTATGATTATCGCAGTGAACAAGGAAGGCCAACGACAGGAAGACGGCTATCACAGTCAGCACGATACACATCCGGAGCATACCTCGGATCTTAAGGTCAAGGCGCTTAGTTATAGCGCCCCCTACCAGCAACCCTGCAGCAGCTCCCGGTATTATCATTATACCTGAAAACCAAAAAACATTTATGTTAAATGTTATTATATCACGATTTAAAACATGTGAGAATCTGCCAATATGATATTTACGAATACCAGTGAAGTCGGCCCCCAAGTGAAGTCGGCCCCCAAGTGAAGTCGGCCCCCAAGTGAAGTCGGCCCCCAAGTGAAGTCGGCCCCCAAGTGAAGTCGGCCCCCAAGTGAAGTCGGCCCCCAAGTGAAGTCGGCCCCCAAGTGAAGTCGGCCCCCAAGTGAAGTCGGCCCCGCCGTGGGTAGGTGAACTCGGCCCCCAAAAGAAGCGGCCCCGGTCACTGTAACGCCTCAAAACTCATGAAATCTCCTTCGAGAAGGCTATTTGATCCTATACACTTCACGCTTGTATTGTAATAAGAAATTTTACACTAAACAAATAAATATGGCCGCAACATAGAGGGCGTTCCAGACTTCCATATGTACACACAAATTACAAAAAAACCATCTTATTTGTTTGTATTTTGACAAAGCAAAAAATGTCTATGTCAATCATGGATGTATATTTATTCCATGTTAATATCAAACATATTATCGAATAATTTCCTCCAAAGAACATACCTGCCTTAACTTTCGACAACAATGAAGTTGTTTTATCGTGTACATGTAGGTCTAGTAATACAATAGAAATATCCCAAGTCACTCTTCGAAAAGAGTAGAGCATGGAGTCCCAGTGAAAGCGTACTCTCTAAACTATTATACCTCAAATACTGAAGAAATGGTTCTGGTTATCAAAAAGCAAAAAAACAAAAACAAAAACAAAACAAACATACCTGCCAACATTGCAGACCAAGCAGCAGTTTGAGAGAATTGATTTTGTATAAATTTAGGCATAAATGTTGCAAATCCACCAGTTGATAATCCGTCTATGACTCGGATGAGAGTGACTGATATGAGCACGGGGTTTGTGAGCAGGATACGGAGGGATGCTGGGATATGCCGCCATGACGTCATAAAGCCCTCCCGTGATGACACCTGCTCACTGCGTCCGTCTTGGTGCGCCTGCGTCACACGACATGCCCGGGCCCACTTGGCAGCTTGAAGGATATGTTTGGAATTAAATACACGGAATATGTGCTCCTGTTCAATTCAATTTAACTCATTTATATCAGCCTCAGTTATATATACATACAATTATGGCATTTTACATTAACCATCCTGAGCTTTAATTGACATGTCATAGCTCTAAAAATACATGGGATAGGCTAAAAGAAATGTCAGCACTCTCATATATGCCTAAAATACAAATTATTTTGAAAATAATATTTGACCTTGAAATGACCTTGATATGACCTTGAACATAGAAAACTGAGAAAATCAACAGTTCTTCAGCTTTAAACAACATTGTTTGAATCTGTGAGTCAATATGAATTCAGCAATGCAAACTGCATGAAAAAATATTAAATACTAGTGATTTTATAAGCATTTAAAGATTGTGACCTCAAGGTTATGGCCATTATAATGTAAAGTCTATGGCAAAAAATATTCCAACTCATTCAAGTCAGTATAACTGGCAATGAACTTTAACTATCAATTAGGTATGGTTTGTTTATTAATGTACACCCTTCTGCAGATTTCCAGTATCAAATACAGTAATATCAATGAACAAATTTTTGACCGGAGTCTTTTTTTCACAGGGATCAGTGAGAAATGCAGTGCATTGGATTATATTGGGCATTGAAAAAAAAGGGTAATTCTATGAAATATCTTCCGGGCAAAATAGTTTTCATCATAGATTTATGGAAAAGACAGTATTTTTTTAGCAGAGTATGTGTACAAAGTAACATAAACCAGACCTAATGCATATATTTGAAATTTAAGCATATCTTAATACTATATATAGATTTTTTTACATTTTTAGAGGCTAAACCCCACACCGATAGCCTCTTTGTACACATAAATCATTGTAAACTATCAAACTCAGATAGTAGATGTAATAATAGTGTGAATCAAATTACACATAAAAAGCAATTCTTATCTATAAATAAAACAGGTTTTTAAAAACTAATATTTGATTAATCAGAAATATTTATAATTATACCCACTGCAACTACTGTTGGACCCTACCAGTGCTAACAATATGACCACTAAGGCTTGCCCTGCTTTAGATAAGAAATGTTATAATCTCTAGTAATTCTTTACCTAACTGCCGAAAACCTGTGATTTTTATTGATGAAGCAAATTTGCAGTTCTTACCATATTCATGATTTCGAACAAAAAAGTGTGTATTGACACAATTTAGAAAAAAATGGGTAATTTTGATAGTGACAAAAGTAAATCGTATTAACATTATAAATGTCTCAATGTCTCACTTTATCAATTTTCAAGCATCTGGAGCAACAAGTTCAGTATGATCACAGTCATGTCGGATATTAACCTAGACGTTGTTGACATATAAATATCTAGGAGTTATTTTTAATGAGTATCTTGACCTAAGTGTCATTGCTACTGTACTGGCAGGGATTGCTGGCAGAGCCCTTGGTGCTGTTATAAGTAAACATAACCCCATGGGGTTGATAGCTCTGCTGACTTGAATGAAAACACATGAACTGAGGTATAGTGCAACAAGCAACCAAGTTATGATTTTCCATACAAGATCCCAATTCAGTTTTGATGAGATATTCATTAATATCTTGTAAGGTCACTGCATAAAGGTCAATGCATGAAGGGGCAAATTAAAACTGATAGTGCACAACTTCACGGTGTGGTATTAAGCCATGCCCATTATGTATTATCTTAGTTCATCATTCATGAGATCTTCTCCTTTAGGTATAAGTAGGCAAGATGTTGTATTTTCAGAGGTCTAATTCTATCTATTTTCCTTTAGGCTCAGTTCTTTTTCCATTTTGTTATGATTTTTTTCAGAAATCTAATAGTTATCACTAAGTTGTCAAGGAGGCTGCCATTTTGAATAACATAGCCAATGAGAATCAAGATAACAAGTTGGGGCCAAATTTGATATGTAACATGCATTTTGATTGATCAAAATCATTATCTGCTCAAGTCTGCTCTTGAAAAGGATTTAAATGATCATTTAGGAAGGAATGTTCAAATACATTACAAAAAAGCAATGATAAGCATAGCTCTAAGGCCATTGATATATGTTTATACCCTTTTAATGGTTGGGATATTTTGCATGCGCAAAAAATTGAATTCAAGGTCAATGTGTCAAGGTCAAAGGACACATGACTAAGAAAGTATGACGAGGCACAGGTCAAGGAATGGTCACCGCATTAAAGTCAATGGTGACATCACTAAGATTTGAAGGAATCTGAATCTTCACCTCTATATCTACCTCTATATAAAATGTGAAATATATATTACTGGTAGTTTTGGAGAAGATTTTTAAAGAAATGTTGACAGACAGATGGGCAGACAGACAGACAGACATTTTCCCCACTTCTTAATCTCTGCAAGCTAAAGTCTCAGCAGAGCTAAAAACAATCATTTAACTGAGCTAAACTTTCTGATGTATGAAATTTAAAAGTTATTTAATACATGTGTTATGCATATTCTAAATTATAGTTTTGATGTGTGTGTTGTTTTTGTTTTCAGATTTTAGCTCTTCAGACTACATTCAAGAAAGGGCAACATGGTACTTTTTATGAGTACACATGTTCACTGCTATAGCAGCGCTTAGGGTGCCATAAATTCAGAATGGTTCCAGATGGATAAATATAACTCAATGCTTGAATAGGCTTGTTAAAATGCCAAATGTGAGGTTATCACAAAAATATTTCAATGGGATTATTCTTTAAACAATATTATTTGTTGTTCAGGGTTGAGGGAAATCCTAAGTGAAACTTTTGAAACAGAATATAAAACTGAAACTTATGTAAATCAAAATATTCCAGATCCATATTTGCTGAATTTAGATGTGGTATACTTCCAATACATACCGAAACAGGTTGTTTTAACAATATTGTGTTATGTAAGCATATTTGTGATTTTTGTGATTTAGCTTTAATTGAATATTAAAAGCAATCTGTTTGTATATGTCCATTATATAATGATCTCTGACAGTCTGTTTCATAAGATGACTATTGAAAAGATGACTAAATGAAAACTTCACTTATCTCATGCATGCAAAACAATCAGCGTAGAATGTTATAATTTTGTTATGATGCATACTGGTAAAGACAAAGTATCTTGTGTGATAACTTAATTTTTTAAAAGATGTTATTTATTATATATTGCATTAGGACCGGAAATGCGCCCTGATGATCACAGAGTGACTGATCAGCCAATGATGGCTTGGGGATTTTGTATATACGTGTGTTTGTTAAAATGTAAATGTTTATCCCTTGCTACTGAAATAAAGTTTTTTTGAATGAATCTTGACCCATCTTTATGGGACATTATATCAGTAATCTTTCAATATCATATGCATATCACTATTAAATCTTGACAGGTGATATACACATATAAGTTGTCTAAAATATATTACTGATGCATACAACCAGCCCTTACAACTCACAGGATGTAATATAGCCAGAACCTTCCCATGTGTCTGCTCTGAATGGCATCCATACAGATTACCCATTTAGTGTGACAGTCTTACATGCATGTCATTGTTGCATAATTGAAAAAAAAGCAGTAGATAAGATCATTCATTATCTTAATATATTTACGATCAAACCACAAAGCATGTCAATGTCATTGCTTGAGCTATAATCCAACTATCATGGTCTTTCATGGCTAATTTGAGCATGGACTAAAAATCAGTCCAATAAAAATGAATTAAAAAATCAGCAGTATATCAGAACATTTTTTTACAAGAAACAAAACAAAATATAGTGGGTGTTTATTTAGGGTGACTTATCATTCCGAACAAAATTTAAACATTTTTCATATTCTTTGCATATTAATAATTCTTTCTGATTTTCACATTCAAAGTTTTAAAAAAACACAGAAAAACACATTCGTATTTACATGACATTTACCAGGCTTTCATAGATAATTGGATATAAATAGGAGAGGTATGGTGAGCCTGAGCTACTTACAGGGAAGTGCTTTGGATAGGGAGCTACCTACATGAAAGTTCTCTTGGATATGGAGCTACTTACAGGGAAGTTCTCTAGGATATGGAGCTACTTACAGGGAAGTTCCCTTGGATATGGAGCTACTTACAGGGAAGTTCTCTTGGATATGGAGCTACCTACAGGGAAATTCTCTTGGATATGGAGCTACTTACAGGGAAGTTCTCTTAGATATGGAGCTACTTACAGGGAATTCCCTTGGATATGGAGCTACTTACAGGGAAGTTCTCTAGGATAGGGAGCTACTTACAGGGAAGTTCTCTAGGATAGGGAGCTACTTACAGGGAAGTTCTCTAGGATAGGGAGCTACTTACAGGGAAGTTCTCTTGGATATGGAGCTACTTACAGGGAAGTTCTCTTGGATATGGAGCTACCTACAGGGAAATTCTCTTGGATATGGAGCTACTTACAGGGAAGTTCTCTTAGATATGGAGCTACTTACAGGGAATTCCCTTGGATATGGAGCTACTTACAGGGAAGTTCTCTAGGATAGGGAGCTACTTACAGGGAAGTTCTCTAGGATAGGGAGCTACTTACAGGGAAGTTCTCTAGGATAGGGAGCTACTTACAGGGAAGTTCTCTTGGATATGGAGCTACTTACAGGGGAGTTCTCTAGGATAGGGAGCTACTTACAGGGAAGTTCCCTTGGATATGGAGCTACTTACAGGGAAGTTCTCTAGGATAGGGAGCTACTTACAGGGAAGTTCTCTAGGATAGGGAGCTACTTACAGGGAAGTTCTCTTGGATATGGAGCTACTTACAGGGAAGTTCTCTTGGATATGGAGCTACTTACAGGGAATTCCCTTGGATATGGAGCTACTTACAGGGAAGTTCTCTAAGATAGGGAGCTACTTACAGGGAAGTTCTCTAGGATATGGAGCTACTTACAGGGAAGTTCTCTTGGATATGGAGCTACTTACAGGGAAGTTCTCTAGGATAGGGAGCTACTTACAGGGAAGTTCTCTCGGATATGGAGCTACTTACAAGGAAGTTGTCATGGATAGGGAGCTACCTACATGAAAGTTCTCTTGGATATGGAGCTACTTACATGGAAGTTCTCTTGGATATGGAGCTACTTACAGGGAAGTTCTCTAGGATAGGGAGCTACTTACAGGAAAGTTCTCTTGGATAGGGAGCTACTTACAGGGAAGTTCTCTAGGATAGGGAGCTACTTACAGGGAAGTTCTCTAGGATAGGGAGCTACTTACAGGGAAGTTCTCTTGGATATGGAGCTACTTACAGGGAAGTTCTCTAGGATAGGGAGCTACTTACAGGGAAGTTCTCTAGGATAGGGAGCTACTTACAAGGAAGTTCTCTAGGATAGGGAGCTACTTACAGGGAAGTTCTCTTGGATATGGAGCTACTTACAGGGGAGTTCTCTAGGATAGGGAGCTACTTACAGGGAAGTTCCCTTGGATATGGAGCTACTTACAGGGAAGTTCTCTAGGATAGGGAGCTACTTACAGGGAAGTTCTCTAGGATAGGGAGCTACTTACAGGGAAGTTCTCTTGGATATGGAGCTACTTACAGGGAAGTTCTCTTGGATATGGAGCTACTTACAGGGAATTCCCTTGGATATGGAGCTACTTACAGGGAAGTTCTCTAAGATAGGGAGCTACTTACAGGGAAGTTCTCTAGGATAGGGAGCTACTTACAGGGAAGTTCTCTTGGATATGGAGCTACTTACAAGGAAGTTGTCATGGATAGGGAGCTACCTACATGAAAGTTCTCTTGGATATGGAGCTACTTACAGGGAAGTTCTCTTGGATATGGAGCTACTTACAGGGAAGTTCTCTAGGATAGGGAGCTACTTACAGGGAAGTTCTCTCGGATATGGAGCTACTTACAAGGAAGTTGTCATGGATAGGGAGCTACCTACATGAAAGTTCTCTTGGATATGGAGCTACTTACAGGGAAGTTCTCTTGGATATGTAGCTACTTACAGGGAAGTTCTCTAGGATAGGGAGCTACTTACAGGAAAGTTCTCTTGGATAGGGAGCTACTTACAGGGAAGTTCTCTAGGATAGGGAGCTACTTACAGGGAAGTTCTCTTGGATATGGAGCTACTTACAGGGAAGTTCTCTAGGATAGGGAGCTACTTACAGGGAAGTTCTCTTGGATATGGAGCTACTTACAGGGAATTCCCTTGGATATGGAGCTACTTACAGGGAATTCCCTTGGATATGGAGCTACTTACAGGGAAGTTCCCTTGGATAGGGAGCTACTTACAGGGAAGTTCTCTAGGATAGGGAGCTACTTACAGGGAAGTTCTCTAGGATAGGGAGCTACCTACAGGGAAATTCTCTTGGATATGGAGCTACTTACAGGGAAGTTCTCTTAGATATGGAGCTACTTACAGGGAATTCCCTTGGATATGGAGCTACTTACAGGGAAGTTCTCTAGGATAGGGAGCTACTTACAGGGAAGTTCTCTAGGATAGGGAGCTACTTACAGGGAAGTTCTCTAGGATAGGGAGCTACTTACAGGGAAGTTCTCTTGGATATGGAGCTACTTACAGGGGAGTTCTCTAGGATAGGGAGCTACTTACAGGGAAGTTCCCTTGGATATGGAGCTACTTACAGGGAAGTTCTCTAGGATAGGGAGCTACTTACAGGGAAGTTCTCTAGGATAGGGAGCTCCTTACAGGGAAGTTCTCTTGGATATGGAGCTACTTACAGGGAAGTTCTCTTGGATATGGAGCTACTTACAGGGAATTCCCTTGGATATGGAGCTACTTACAGGGAAGTTCTCTAGGATAGGGAGCTACTTACAGGGAAGTTCTCTAGGATAGGGAGCTACTTACAGGGAAGTTCTCTTGGATATGGAGCTACTTACAAGGAAGTTGTCATGGATATGGAGCTACCTACATGAAAGTTCTCTTGGATATGGAGCTACTTACAGGGAAGTTCTCTTGGATATGGAGCTACTTAAAGGGAAGTTCTCTAGGATAGGGAGCTACTTACAGGGAAGTTCTCTCGGATATGGAGCTACTTACAAGGAAGTTGTCATGGATAGGGAGCTACCTACATGAAAGTTCTCTTGGATATGGAGCTACTTACAGGGAAGTTCTCTTGGATATGGAGCTACTTACAGGGAAGTTCTCTAGGATAGGGAGCTACTTACAGGAAAGTTCTCTTGGATAGGGAGCTACTTACAGGGAAGTTCTCTAGGATAGGGAGCTACTTACAGGGAAGTTCTCTAGGATAGGGAGCTACTTACAGGGAAGTTCTCTTGGATATGGAGCTACTTACAGGGAAGTTCTCTAGGATAGGGAGCTACTTAAAGGGAAGTTCTCTTGGATATGGAGCTACTTACAGGGAATTCCCTTGGATATGGAGCTACTTACAGGGAAGTTCCCTTGGATAGGGAGCTACTTACAGGGAAGTTCTCTAGGATAGGGAGCTACTTACAGGGAAGTTCTCTAGGATAGGGAGCTACTTACAGGGAAGTTCTCTTGGATATGGAGCTACTTACAGGGAAGTTCTCTAGGATAGGGAGCTACTTACAGGGAAGTTCCCATGGATATGGAGCTACTTACAGGGAAGTTCTCTAGGATAGGGAGCTACTTACAGGGAAGTTCTCTAGGATAGGGAGCTACTTACAGGGAAGTTCTTTTGGATATGGAGCTACTTACAGGGAAGTTCTCTTGGATATGGAGCTACTTACAGGGAATTCCCTTGGATATGGAGCTACTTACAAGGAGGTTCTCTAGGATAGGGAGCTACTTACAGGGAAGTTCTCTAGGATAGGGAGCTACTCACAGGGAAGTTCTCTTGGATATGGAGCTACTTACAAGGAAGTTGTCATGGATAGGGAGCTACCTACATGAAAGTTCTCTTGGATATGGAGCTACTTACAGGGAAGTTCTCTTGGATATGGAGCTACTTACAGGGAAGTTCTCTAGGATAGGGAGCTACTTACAGGGAAGTTCTCTTGGATATGGAGCTACTTACAGGGAAGTTCTCTAGGATAGGGAGCTACTTACAGGGAAGTTCTCTAGGATAGGGAGCTACTTACAGGGAAGTTCTCTTGGATATGGAGCTACTTACAGGGAAGTTCTCTAGGATAGGGAGCTACTTACAGGGAAGTTCCCTTGGATAGGGAGCTACTTACAGGGAAGTTCTCTAGGATAGGGAGCTACTTACAGGGAAGTTCCCTTGGATAGGGAGCTACTTACAGGGAAGTTCTCTAGGATAGGGAGCTACTTACAGGGAAGTTCTCTAGGATAGGGAGCTACTTACAGGGAAGTTCTCTTGGATATGGAGCTACTTACAGGGAAGTTCTCTAGGATAGGGAGCTACTTACAGGGAAGTTCTCTTGGATATGGAGCTACTTACAGGGAAGTTCTCTTGGATATGGAGCTACTTACAGGGAATTCCCTTGGATATGGAGCTACTTACAGGGAAGTTCTCTAGGATAGGGAGCTACTTACAGGGAAGTTCTCTAGGATAGGGAGCTACTTACAGGGAAGTTCTCTTGGATATGGAGCTACTTACAAGGAAGTTGTCATAGATAGGGAGCTAACTACATGAAAGTTCTCTTGGATATGGAGCTACTTACAGGGAAGTTCTCTTGGATATGGAGCTACTTACAGGGAAGTTCTATAGGATAGGGAGCTACTTACAGGGAAGTTCTCTAGGATAGGGAGCTACTTACAGGGAAGTGCTTTGGATAGGGAGCTACCTACATGAAAGTTCTCTTGGATATGGAGCTACTTACAAGGAAGTTGTCATGGATAGGGAGCTACCTACATTAAAGTTCTCTTGGATATGGAGCTACTTACATGGAAGTTCTCTTGGATATGGAGCTACTTACAGGGAAGTTCTCTAGGATAGGGAGCTACTTACAGGGAAGTTCTCTAGGATAGGGAGCTACTTACAGGGAAGTTCTCTAGGATAGGGAGCTACTTACAGGGAAGTTCTCTTGGATATGGAGCTACTTACAGGGAAGTTCTCTTGGATATGGAGCTACTTACAGGGAAGTTCTCTAGGATAGGGAGCTACTTACAGGGAAGTTCTCTAGGATAGGGAGCTACTTACAGGGAAGTTCTCTTGGATATGGAGCTACTTACAGGGAAGTTCTCTAGGATAGGTAGCTACTTACAGGGAAGTTCTCTAGGATAGGGAGCTACTTACAGGGAAGTTCTCTTGGATATGGAGCTACTTACAGGGAATTCCCTTGGATATGGAGTTACTTACAGGGAAGTTCTCTAGGATAGGGAGCTACCTAGATGAAAGTTCTCTTGGATAGGGAGCTACCTAGATGAAAGTTCTCTTGGATATGGAGCTACTTACAGGGAGGTTCTCTTGGATATGGAGCTACTTACAGGGAAGTTCTATAGGATAGGGAGCTACTTACAGGGAAGTTCTCTTGGATATGGAGCTACTTACAGGGAAGTTCTCTTGGATATGGAGCTACTTACAGGGAAGTTCTCTAGGATAGGGAGCTACTTACAGGGAAGTTCTCTTGGATATGGAGCTACTTACAGGGAAGTTCTCTTGGATATGGAGCTACTTACAGGGAAATTCTCTAGGATAGGGAGCTACTTACAGGGATGTTCTCTTGGATATGGAGCTACTTACAGGGAAGTTCTCTTGGATATGGAGCTACTTACAGGGAAGTTCTCTTGGATATGGAGCTACTTACAGGGAAATTCTCTTGGATATGGAGCTACTTACAGGGAAGTTCCCTTGGATAGGGAGCTACTTACAGGGAAGTTCTCTTGGATATGGAGCTACTTACAGGGAAGTTCTCTTGGATATGGAGCTACTTACAGGGAATTCCCTTGGATATGGAGCTACTTACAGGGAAGTTCCCTTGGATAGGGAGCTACTTACAGGGAAGTTCTCTAGGATAGGGAGCTACTTACAGGGAAGTTCTCTAGGATAGGGAGCTACCTACAGGGAAATTCTCTTGGATATGGAGCTACTTACAGGGAATTCCCTTGGATATGGAGCTACTTACAGGGAAGTTCTCTAGGATAGGGAGCTACTTACAGGGAAGTTCTCTAGGATAGGGAGCTACTTACAGGGAAGTTCTCTAGGATAGGGAGCTACTTACAGGGAAGTTCTCTTGGATATGGAGCTACTTACAGGGGAGTTCTCTAGGATAGGGAGCTACTTACAGGGAAGTTCCCTTGGATATGGAGCTACTTACAGGGAAGTTCTCTAGGATAGGGAGCTACTTACAGGGAAGTTCTCTAGGATAGGGAGCTACTTACAGGGAAGTTCTCTTGGATATGGAGCTACTTACAGGGAAGTTCTCTTGGATATGGAGCTACTTACAGGGAATTCCCTTGGATATGGAGCTACTTACAGGGAAGTTCTCTAAGATAGGGAGCTACTTACAGGGAAGTTCTCTAGGATAGGGAGCTACTTACAGGGAAGTTCTCTTGGATATGGAGCTTCTTACAAGGAAGTTGTCATGGATAGGGAGCTACCTACATGAAAGTTCTCTTGGATATGGAGCTACTTACAGGGAAGTTCTCTTGGATATGGATCTACTTACAGGGAAGTTCTCTAGGATAGGGAGCTACTTACAGGGAAGTTCTCTCGGATATGGAGCTACTTACAAGGAAGTTGTCATGGATAGGGAGCTACCTACATGAAAGTTCTCTTGGATATGGAGCTACTTACAGGGAAGTTCTCTTGGATATGGAGCTACTTACAGGGAAGTTCTCTAGGATAGGGAGCTACTTACAGGAAAGTTCTCTTGGATAGGGAGCTACTTACAGGGAAGTTCTCTAGGATAGGGAGCTACTTACAGGGAAGTTCTCTAGGATAGGGAGCTACTTACAGGGAAGTTCTCTTGGATATGGAGCTACTTACAGGGAAGTTCTCTAGGATAGGGAGCTACTTACAGGGAAGTTCTCTTGGATATGGAGCTACTTACAGGGAATTCCCTTGGATATGGAGCTACTTACAGGGAAGTTCCCTTGGATAGGGAGCTACTTACAGGGAAGTTCTCTAGGATAGGGAGCTACTTACAGGGAAGTTCTCTAGGATAGGGAGCTACTTACAGGGAAGTTCTCTTGGATATGGAGCTACTTACAGGGAAGTTCTCTAGGATAGGGAGCTACTTACAGGGAAGTTCCCTTGGATATGGAGCTACTTACAGGGAAGTTCTCTAGGATAGGGAGCTACTTACAGGGAAGTTCTCTAGGATAGGGAGCTACTTACAGGGAAGTTCTCTTGGATATGGAGCTACTTACAGGAAAGTTCTCTTGGATATGGAGCTACTTACAGGGAATTCCCTTGGATATGGAGCTACTTACAAGGAGGTTCTCTAGGATAGGGAGCTACTTACAGGGAAGTTCTCTAGGATAGGGAGCTACTCACAGGGAAGTTCTCTTGGATATGGAGCTACTTACAAGGAAGTTGTCATGGATAGGGAGCTACCTACATGAAAGTTCTCTTGGATATGGAGCTACTTACAGGGAAGTTCTCTTGGATATGGAGCTACTTACAGGGAAGTTCTCTAGGATAGGGAGCTACTTACAGGGAAGTTCTCTTGGATATGGAGCTACTTACAGGGAAGTTCTCTAGGATAGGGAGCTACTTACAGGGAAGTTCTCTAGGATAGGGAGCTACTTACAGGGAAGTTCTCTTGGATATGGAGCTACTTACAGGGAAGTTCTCTAGGATAGGGAGCTACTTACAGGGAAGTTCCCTTGGATAGGGAGCTACTTACAGGGAAGTTCTCTAGGATAGGGAGCTACTTACAGGGAAGTTCCCTTGGATAGGGAGCTACTTACAGGGAAGTTCTCTAGGATAGGGAGCTACTTACAGGGAAGTTCTCTAGGATAGGGAGCTACTTACAGGGAAGTTCTCTAGGATAGGGAGCTACTTACAGGGAAGTTCTCTTGGATATGGAGCTACTTACAGGGAAGTTCTCTAGGATAGGGAGCTACTTACAGGGAAGTTCTCTTGGATATGGAGCTACTTACAGGGAAGTTCTCTAGGATAGGGAGCTACTTACAGGGAAGTTCTCTTGGATATGGAGCTACTTACAGGGAAGTTCTCTTGGATATGGAGCTACTTACAGGGAATTCCCTTGGATATGGAGCTTCTTACAGGGAAGTTCTCTAGGATAGGGAGCTACTTACAGGGAAGTTCTCTAGGATAGGGAGCTACTTACAGGGAAGTTCTCTTGGATATGGAGCTACTTACAAGGAAGTTGTCATTGATAGGGAGCTACCTACATGAAAGTTCTCTTGGATATGGAGCTACTTACAGGGAAGTTCTCTTGGATATGGAGCTACTTACAGGGAAGTTCTATAGGATAGGGAGCTACTTACAGGGAAGTTCTCTAGGATAGGGAGCTACTTACAGGGAAGTGCTTTGGATAGGGAGCTACCTACATGAAAGTTCTCTTGGATATGGAGCTACTTACAAGGAAGTTGTCATGGATAGGGAGCTACCTACATTAAAGTTCTCTTGGATATGGAGCTACTTACAGGGAAGTTCTCTTGGATATGGAGCTACTTACAGGGAAGTTCTCTAGGATAGGGAGCTACTTACAGGGAAGTTCTCTAGGATAGGGAGCTACTTACAGGGAAGTTCTCTAGGATAGGGAGCTACTTACAGGGAAGTTCTCTTGGATATGGAGCTACTTACAGGGAAGTTCTCTTGGATATGGAGCTACTTACAGGGAAGTTCTCTAGGATAGGGAGCTACTTACAGGGAAGTTCTCTAGGATAGGGAGCTACTTACAGGGAAGTTCTCTTGGATATGGAGCTACTTACAGGGAAGTTCTCTAGGATAGGGAGCTACTTACAGGGAAGTTCTCTAGGATAGGGAGCTACTTACAGGGAAGTTCTCTTGGATATGGAGCTACTTACAGGGAATTCCCTTGGATATGGAGCTACTTACAGGGAAGTTCTCTAGGATAGGGAGCTACCTAGATGAAAGTTCTCTAGGATAGGGAGCTACCTAGATGAAAGTTCTCTTGGATATGGAGCTACTTACAGGGAGGTTCTCTTGGATATGGAGCTACTTACAGGGAAGTTCTATAGGATAGGGAGCTACTTACAGGGAAGTTCTCTTGGATATGGAGCTACTTACAGGGAAGTTCTCTTGGATATGGAGCTACTTACAGGGAAGTTCTCTAGGATAGGGAGCTACTTACAGGGAAGTTCTCTTGGATATGGAGCTACTTACAGGGAAGTTCTCTTGGATATGGAGCTACTTACAGGGAAATTCTCTAGGATAGGGAGCTACTTACAGGGATGTTCTCTTGGATATGGAGCTACTTACAGGGAAGTTCTCTTGGATATGGAGCTACTTACAGGGAAGTTCTCTTGGATATGGAGCTACTTACAGGGAAATTCTCTTGGATATGGAGCTACTTACAGGGAAGTTCCCTTGGATAGGGAGCTACTT
The DNA here is from genome assembly GCA_949316495.1 of Amphiduros pacificus. NCBI lineage: Eukaryota > Metazoa > Annelida > Polychaeta > Phyllodocida > Hesionidae > Amphiduros > Amphiduros pacificus. Next base: position 76,738,592 of record OX439000.1, on the reverse strand, counting down.
ACAGGGAAGTTCTCTTGGATATGGAGCTACTTACAGGGAAGTTCTCTTGGATATGGAGCTACTTACAGGGAAATTCTCTTGGATATGGAGCTACTTACAGGGAAGTTCCCTTGGATAGGGAGCTACTTACAGGGAAGTTCTCTTGGATATGGAGCTACTTACAGGGAAATTCTCTTGGATATGGAGCTACTTACAGGGAAGTTCCCTTGGATAGGGAGCTAGCATGAGAACTACAGAGAAGGTAAGGCAGCCAGCTGTGAGAAAGCCGAGCCACCAAGCCCCGACCCAGCGCGCATCCCTCGGCGTGATGCCCAAACTGCAAACATAAACACTGTCATATCACTCTATCTTCCACCAATAGTAATTCAATAATATTAATATTGATCTGGGGATATTTAAGTATGTTTCATTATAATGTTTCATTATGTGAATAATTTCATGAGTTATGTTTGTTTTTTCAGTGATATCATTGACTTACGTATTGGGGTCTATGGTATCAAAATCCACGTAATAATTGAGCAGGCGAGAGCTAAGCAGAAAACCAACCGCTGGACCCACGGCACTCGCAGCAAGAATTATACCTGCAACATCCACACAAGGCCGACTCACTCAAGCTGAGTGAGCTTCTCAAACAGATCCCTAACTACACAACAGCACTATAAATGACTAATTATATGTAATTTGATTAGATCTATTTATGTAATAGTGTCAAGTATCCAAAACATATTATAGTGAATAAGAAATGCTGGGTAAAATGTCCGAGACAAGCTATCATTGAGGTGATACATTAAACCAACTTACTTTGGTACATTGGAGAGTCTTTTGTGCTAACATTAGCATCAATAAAGACAATACCAAGAGTGTAGAGAGTGGTGCCCCCTATACCATGAAGAAACTGTCCCAACATTAGCACATACAGGTATCTGGATACTTTGTCATCTCCATTACACGTGACACTACTCTCTGAAAAGAATATAGGCTGCAATCTTATATATTCAATTCGCGACACAGATTACACTGAACATTCCAGATCAAATTGTGGATTTATTGTATATGTAATATACACAGATCTAGTTTAATCCATTTGGGGTTATACAACTAATGTCACTTAATAATCATGGTTTAATCCATTCTAGATATTTGCCAAGAATCCCTGCCAAATACCATTTATATTTGATCAAATACCCAAGAATATTAACACACAAAGCTTAATACATTGCAACAAGTTATAATTTATGTCTAATTTATGTATATCTCTTGGAATACTGTCGCCTTACAATGATATTGAACCTTATAATAAAACGATACATGAACACCTCAAAATATTGATACCGATAAAAACTTACTTGAATTGTGACAACTATGAGCCACAGTCTTTCCCAGCTCATAGGGTCCAGTGAGGAAGTGGGGCAGAGTCATGGTAAGGGAACCCAGTGCCATAAAGAAGGCTGCGACTGCCAGCATCTTTGGCTGATGTCCATGGGTGCCATAGAAGGACACCGGAAGCACCAGAATAGCGGCTGATATGTCATAGGCGCTTGATATTAAACCAACTTCTGAGCTCTTCAGCTTAAACCTTCGCTCCATTGTTGATGTATTAACGTTGTTGATGCCGTTGACTAATAAACCTGAATACCATTGAAATATACAGAGGGAAGAAAGCAGATATTGATAAGGAAGAAGAAAATCCGCATCTAGCTATAATCGGTGATAGAGTCAGGTTATAAATTAATTTAAGTTCATTGCCTTTTCTTTTTGAAATTTTGAAGAACAGGCCCATTGAAAATACCATTAAATGATTCATAAATTCCACATTCACATTCATATACAGTTCAACATTCCACTTTATTCCTGAATTTGCGATTTTAATAACTTTATATATCTAAGTCTAATTTAAGTTCTTTATTTATTTATAATTCACAATGCTAATTTTGATTAACAAACACTAAATAAACGAAACTCTTGAATTAGGTTAATCATAGTAAATATAAATAGCAAATATTAACCAAAACACGTCTGGAATATGAATATATATCCCATGTTTATATTTGCAATAGGCATTAAGATAATCAAGTGGATAATCAAATTACTGGATATTTGGTTTTCTAAGAAATACTTTATACACACAACCAACCTTGTAGGAACGAGAACCAAGCGATCCACGTCACGACTGCCTTGGGATTGTTAAGCACCTGCAGCCACCTGGGTTGACATGTACCCACGCCACACTGGAGACCCTCCCCTCCCCCTCCTCCCCCACGCTGGACACCCTCCCCTCCCCCTCCTCCCCCACACTGGACACCCTCCCCTCCCCCTCCTCCCCCACACTGGAGACCCTCCCCTTCCCCTCCTCCCCCACACTGGACACCCTCCCCTTCCCCACACTGGAGACCCTCCCCTTCCCCACACTGGAGACCCTCCCCTCCCCCTCCTCCCCCACACTGGAGACCATCCCCTTCCCCTCCTCCCCCACACCGGACACCCTCCCATCCCCCTCCTCCTCCACACTGGAGACCATCCCCTCCCCCTCCTTCCCCACACTGGAGACCCTCCCCTTCCCCTCCTCCCCCACACTGGACACCCTCCCCTTCCCCACACTGGAGACCCTCCCCTTCCCCACACTGCAGACCCTCCCCTCCCCCTCCTCCTCCACACCTGCCCAAACAACCACAAGAAAATGCCCCATTCGCCTCTGTCACAAGTGTCATCGTTGTCACCTTTGAGCCGATATTGTCTCCTCCTGTTTTATCGTCATTTAGCGGAAGCGTCTTTTGCCGTGTTTCACGCTCGCCTGTGTTACCGTCTTTGCCTAAAGCCCCTAATGTGCTACCGTTCTCTGCCGTGCTTCGTGGTGCAATATTCTCGTCATTTATACTTCCTACTGTGGTACATTCCTGCAGCATATTGTCATCTGTGTCGGTATACTTCTGAGCCGTGGCGTCCTCTGCTTTGCACCCCTGTGACATGATATCCTCTGCTTTGCACCCCTGTGACATGATATCCTCTGCTTTGCACCCCTGTGACATGATATCCTCTGCTTTGCACCCCTGTGACATGATATCCTCTTTTGTGCACCCATCTGACATAATATCCTCTTTTATGCACCCCTGTGACATAATATCCTCTTTTGTGCACCCATCTGACATAATATCCTCTTTTGTGCACCCATCTGAAATAATATCCTCTTTTATGCACCCCTGTGACATAATATCCTCTTTTGTGCACCCATCTGACATAATATCCTCTTTTGTGCACCCATCTGAAATAATATCCTCTTTTGTGCACCCCTGTGACATAATATCCTCTTTTGTGCACCCCTGTGTCATAAAACACTCTGTTTTGCACTCCTGTGCCATGATATTCTTCTGTGGATTGGTCAATTGTAACTTATCACTGAACATTTCTCCTTTCTTCCAGCTGATTTCCATATTTTATTCATTATTTCATAAATTCATCATTTTCCTGATTCCATTAGGCAATCTTTTACATGTATCCGAACTATCTTCTTAGGTATCAGTTGAATGGAGGTCTCCTGATATGGCATTAAATGACCTTGACCTGAGGTGCTATTTTACACTAAGGAAACCAGGCCAAATATTCTTGGATGATGTAGGTTTATCTTAAGATATACCCTTGCAACAATACGAGTACGGAGACAAGTGTTGATGAAGTGAATACAGAAACAACATTTGCTCTCAAACCATCTATATTATTTATCACAATATTTTTAAATCTGTAGACAGCGCATGCAGTGTTGAAACCCTGAATACTAAAGAAAGGAATGAAGTAGATTTATATTACTGTTCACACTCTTTCTCTTGAAGCTTGCTGAGGTCGATACTCCTATAATCAATATTGCATTGATCGACTGGATCGGGTTTGCTCCCATCCACACGCATTGCCTCCAGTGTCCGGTGTAAGCTCTCCAATATACCCGCCTCAGATGGCGACAGTAACTCCGGACTTGTTGTCATTCCAGGCAATCATGAACAGTTAAGGTCATGTCAGCATTAGCTTGTGTTACAGTGAATATATTTGCTGTGCAATGTTGAAATGTGGAGAGTCGTGTGGGACTCCAGCTTCCTGAATCAATAGCATGTGAGCACCTATTATTGGGCTGTGTGGGGCTGGGCCAGTCCAGCAGATAAGCCGTGCCCCGTACACCTCCATACAGCCCCGTACACCTCCATACAGCCCCGTACACCTCCATACAGCCCCGTACACCTCCATACAGCCACACCAGCAGCCAGGTAATATGGCAAGCTCCTTATGGCAGTGCTTTAGTGGTCTCTTGCCAATGAGATTTTTAAAAGGCCTCACTACGTTTTATATCGTATTAACTTTATTTAAAAAAGGACTATGTGCTCTTCATACGTGTCTATGTGCTCTTCATACGTATATTTAATGCCAATACAAAAATAAAAACAAAATCTTGCATTTAAAATTAGAAATCTCTCACTTTAAATTCCAATGAAAAATATATTTGTATGTAAACACCAAGCTCTGCTGCTTTCTCCTTACATTTGCGTTCTAACAGTCTGCAGATTCGCGTTCAAGAGTGAAATTTATTTCTTTTGAACTTTCAAATTCAGTTAAAAGTAAGATAATCATTAATTAACTATGCTGCATTGCAAAGGGGCGACATAAACAGAGAATTCTTATTGCAGCAAAACCAGTAATGTTTGAGCGATATTTTTTCACATAATGTTATATACATATTACTGGAGTATTGTTGGCGATTATTACAAGATATAATGTCATGACAAAATGGTGGCCAAATATCATTTAAAACCTTCCCGGACAGGATAGCTCTCATTTTACAACGTATGTCATGGCCTGTCTCGGGAATTGTTTCAGGCTGCGCACGAAGTGTGTTTAGCACTTTGGCTAGATGTGCGAGCAGAAAGAGGTGGCTATAGAAGTGTTGGGTACAACCATTGTTGAGCACTATGAAATATCAGTCTTTGTTGGATTTATATGCCACAGCAACTAAAGCTATGATAGTCTCATGAGTGATAAAAACAATTGGAATTTTGAATCGAATTTTCACTTCTATTTTGGCATTTGAAAAAAGTAGATTATATGTTAATGTGGCCCTTCAAAACTAAAAATAATTTATCATCAAGAACCACTTGAACCTTTCCATATTCACTTTACATAAATATCATTCACATTTTATTATCATTTATAAAATATAAACCATTTAAAATTGGTTTTGCTTAATTTTTATTATAATTTCTCACGATAAACCTATGCGGGGTCCAGTAAAACAAGCATAAAGGCGGTACAGCTTTGTAAAGATATGTTTCAATATCAATTTGAACTCCACACTGTAAAACAGAAATTGTCATTTTAAGTAACTCTGAGATTCAAGGGGAGCTTTCTAGTGTCATGAACATGAATACTAAAATAAATAGTCGCATCCTGCTCTATGCCCGGGCGCCATGCGTTGTGGTTACTACTTTGCTGAGAGAGCACCTGCTTAGTAACCAATATATCATTTATTAAATTATCTTTCTCTGTCAGTTTTCCAATCCCAGCATGAGGAATGATGCATTATGCTATCGACTTACTGACCTCAGTAATGAATAGTCACCAGTCACGTGTGTGTAGTTAAAACTTTCAAATCAATATGATTAACTAAATCTAAATAAACATTCTCGTCTGATATCTAAGAGAGATGGCTCACCTGTCTGGCAGATAAACTACTAGAGACAGCTCAGTTTGTGCAAATACAGGAAAACAATAACTATGCACTCGATCGTATATAAATTCATATTTAATGTTTTCAATAAATCAAACATGCATTTTTATACAATTTCAGTTATTATTGTGACCGAGATCACATTATTTACTTACAAAGATCAATATTTCTGTTGGGTATATATAAATTATTGTGTTCCCTTGAATTGAGTTGATATTACTCAAGGATTGGATTGACGATTTAGAGAAATACAAATAAGATTATATGCTTTTGAAACCAAAGATAAAGAAGAAAGAAAATATCACATATATCAGAATCAAAATATCTCTGTTCAGATGAATCAGTATCATGTAATACCAGTGTATTGTCAACTTTATTGTCACCTTTTCTGTCTCATCCCCATATAAATATGTAGTGATTTCCTGAACATTTGTAGTGTAATTCACCAGACAAGCCAAAGAAAATAAAAGTTTCTAATCCGAAATTATAATTGTAATTATTAGTGATTTGACTGGAGAGATGAAGTGACAGATGAAGTGACAGATGAGGTGACAGATGAGGTGACAGATGAAGTGACAGATGAAGTGACAGATGAGGTGACAAATGAAGTGACAGATGAGGTGACAGATGAAGTGACAGATGAGATGACAGATGAGGTGACAGATGAGGTGACAGATAATGAGCTTCCAGTGATCTACATCTATAAGTTTACTCGGCAAAACCAATTGGCATCCTGCCGAGAGTGCAAGGTTGCACTGAGGGGTGCAGCTGGTACACACCAGCTGCTTGTCGCCAACCTTTATACTCTGGCAAGGGAGTTCCTGAAGGATGCCAAGCTACCTGGTTCCAATATAGTTAAATGAGGGGGGAGGTTATTCCAGTCCATCACTATCCTTGGAAAATAGCTGTATTTATAAGGGTCACAGCTTGTCGCCATTTCGATATAGCAATTTCCATGGTTTTTCCTTGTAGGAGCTGATTTCATTTTGACATGATCTGGAAGTTTCAAAGCTATTTCACCATTTATAGCCTTGTACAGTAAAACCAGCCTCTGGGTCCTTCTTTTCCCTGCTAGTGAATCCCATTTTAGGTCTTCCAGGATTTTTGTTACAGTGCCTGTTTCTCTCTTCCAGTTGCCAGCCACAAATCTAGCAGCTCGTCTTTGAACTGATTCTATGCAGTCTATATCTTTCTTGAGGTAAGGGTCCCACACACTTGATGCATATTCTAAGTGAGGGCGCACCAGTAAGCTGCCTCCTTGATATTTCCTGGGCACATATTGAAATTCCTTCTGTGATAACACATGACAGCCTCCAGTTCATTGTCTCACACGCCCACTCTTTATTTGGGCAGAGAGTGGATGGTTGTTGCAGCAATCAAGTTGGTGGGGATGGTTCTGGTAATGTAAGGGTAGAGTTCCTTACCCATAACGCCACCCTGTAGTATCTCTCTGCCTCCTCGGCTGCTTTCTCACACTCGTCCAGCCACACATTAACCCGCTTCTCCACGCTATGGCTCCGGTCATCCGACGGCAAACTGTCACTGCTTTTTTGCTGGCTCGTGGTGGATTTGTGTATGTCGGGGAGAACGAGTGAGGATTTGCGGGAAGAAGATGCCCCACTTCGGCGAGGATTCTGACGCTCTATCTTCTCTGCCTCACAGTCTCTGCCTACTCCACTGCACCAGCGAGACTGTCGCCCCACCTTGCTAGAGGGTGCATCAAACACACTATGGTCCAGGGTAGTTTGACCAACATTATTCATCCACTTTTTACCAAAATCCTTCAACGGTGACTTCAGTACTGTATCCAGATTCTTAATATGTTCCGGCAGTGATTTCTTTTGAGCTGTTCTGTTGTTGGAAGGACTGAGGTCATTGACAAGTGTTTGTGACAGAGAAAGGCTTAATTTCTTGCTGCTATTGGACAGACGTTTAGATGGCCTCCGTAGGGTACCAGTCTCGGCTAACACCATCTTGTTATCAAGTGCTTATCCTTGTTCTGTCATTTCTGAATATTTCTCCCTTTATATATTTTAGAAGTGAGTGGGAGTGGCATAGTTAAGTGTGTATTAACGTATGCTACGTTTATTGGATCTGCGTCACTAGGCAGGTGATAATTCCTAGAATAATTCCTAGAATATCTTAGAACACATGCCACATGCATGGTTACGGGTTGGACACAATCAAGGTCACTAGAGGCAGTCACTTAACATGAAAAATCAAACTTGTGACCTGCATTTCTAACTTATGTTTTATTAAAATGCAAGGTCTCCTTGTCCTAAATCCAAAATCTTTTTGCACAAGGACATACCATTAAAATTTTATGGCTGCTAAACATACGTGTGTTGCAGGGGGTACGTACTCTACAAACTGTATACACTGATTTTGGATAATTAAGAAATCTTATCCAAATTAGTTATATTAATGAAACAAATATAAAGAAAATAATTTAATATAGTGTATATAATGTTCTAACATAGTTAAAACTAAATTTGGACAACCAAAATTTTAAATATATAGAGAAAAAATGTTGAGACGGGGAAATAACATTTTGATATTTTCAATACTGCTCCAAGCAAAGATTATGACAACAAATTAACTTCAAATGAATCTCGACTCATAATGCTTATCAACTGCAGATAAAGAAAGAATATTTGTGAAAGATATAATATGCAACTGCCTAAGTGTTTCACTTCTTATTGTTTTGAAAAAATTGATACATTACCTGGGGTACGTACTCTACACATAAACTAACACAGAAACAACACTGATTTTCACAACAAAAATGAAATTGAAATATTTACAAAACTGATTTTTAATTTGAATTGACTTGCAATTGACATTCTATAAATTTTTGATACTTAGATATCTTCTTGAGCATCAAATAATTCTGTTACAGTATTGGGATGGGCTTCATCAAGGTCTGAATGTACACTCGGCAGTATTACAATGCAATAAAATATTTTTTGATGTCACCAAACATTTAAGATGTTGCTTATGATAACAAGCTGAATAATACCTTTTAGATAAAAAAAATAAACCATGAATCAGTGTACTATTTCCAAAACAATAAATATTTTGATGTCCTATACTTATTAAAAATAAACTGTTATGAATGCGCATTGTGTGTTGTGCCTTTTTGTCAAGTTAAAGTTAACAACTAATATAAAGGATACATTGCACAAACAAGGTATATTTTGACTAATTATTATTCATTTAGTTTGTTTAGGATTGTATGATGTATGACATCATGGCAAACCTGGATATTTCACAATACCTCAGAAAAAAATGTGTTCTTTTTAAAGGAATTTCTGGTTTTAACCCCTGTAATAAAAAAATCTACATTTCTAATAATGATTGATTGATTATATTTTATAGTTGTTTATACAGTCACGTACAATATAGGTACAAAAATATATTTGACCAATGTTGAGCATTGTAAGTGAAATAATTGTTGGTTGAAAATGAGATGTCTTGTCTGTTTGTAGTGTACGTACCCCCATCATAGCATATGTACCCCGTTGTACAAAGAGATGTTAGTGTTGGTCTTGATAGATTTTTAAATCATTTATGTTGTTTGTAAAGTGATGAGATGTCAAGTGGACAACCAGGTTAAAAAACCAGGTTTGATAATTATGTTTTGCCTTTTAACACAAAATTTCTAAAGATATGAAACATGACGTTGCCTCCATATTTTTAATTGTAATCTCGATTAATTTACTCATTTTGGCTATGTTCTTTGAATAAGAAGTCCACAAACTTTTGTACTTGATGGATTCCTTGCTCTGTTTAGTTCATAAATTGTTATGAGCCACCTAGTCCAAGGGTGATCAGTATTTGGTAAATATTACTCAAATGTTGTAGTGTACGTACCCCAGAAGCAATTACATTTTAGTAAGTTCATGGAGTAGACTATACAAACTTTTATGATACTCATTTTACAATTAAATAATTATCAAACCATTTGTATTTACTTTTTATATACTTATTCAAAATTAACTTCAAAGTTTCAGTTGGTCTGGCTAATGAATTTGGTAGAAATTCAAATATTACCAAAATTATTGTAAGAAATTTTGTGTAGAGAGCAAACACATAATTATTAAACAATTTCTAAAACTGTTGTTTTGTTAAACAGAGATATCCACTTGACATCTCATCACTTTACAAACAATATAAATGATTTTAAAGTCAATCAAGTCCAACACTAACACCTCTGTGAACAAGGGGGTACGTACTCTACAAGGGGGTACTTACACTACAAAACAGACTTCACATCTCATTTTCTGGTTTTGGGAGCATGCTTTCAACCAATAACTATCTCACTAATAATACTCAACAGTAGCTCAATATGACTGTATAATATGAATTAGTTATCATTTCTGGAACTACCAATTCACATGGGGGTACGTACTCTATGCATTTTTGTTGAAATTCTCCTCAAAAGATGATATGGCATAATATTCACATAACAATGATTTGACTAACTTAAAATATTTATTTGTTTATTCCTTCATATGATATTGTCAAATGAAGGTATTTTTTAATCCATTTGTGTTATTAATATTAGAAATGTAGACAGTCTTTTATTATTGGGGTTTTAAACCAGAAATTCCGTAACAAAACACATTTTTTTCAGTGGTATCATGGAATATGCAATTTGCGGTGATACCATACACCAGACAATCTAAAAAAAACTAGAGAAATAATTAGTCAAAATATGACTTATTTTTGCAATGTAACCTTTAAATTAATTGTGAAATTTACCTTGACAGAAAGGTACAACACATAATGAACATTCGTAACAGTTGATTTTTCATAAATTTCGGACGTTAAAATATTCACTGTGTTGGAAGTAATGCACCGATTCGTGATTTCTTTTTTTTATTTAAAAGGTATCATTCAGCTTGTTGTCATAAGTGGCATCTTGAATGTTTGGTGATGTCAAAAAATATTTCATTGCATTGTAACACTGTCAAATGTACATTCAGACCTTGATTGTGTCCAACCCGTTACTTGAGACTTAAAGAATTGTAAGCAAAACCGCAACAGAGTTGACATTTCTCAATAGTAACATTAACAAGTTCAAATGTGATAATTTTTTTTATTAGAATTCAGTGGAACAGTTTAAATATTAAATCAATGTCAAGTAAAATGAGAGTCACGGGTCACAATTTATCTTGTTCTTTGCCAGTCTTGGGTAAAACGCCAAATTAAGTTCATAGAATGTTTATCTGTAAGTGATCAAAACAAAAAATGACCTTTATGGTACCTCACATCTAATTGCATTTTATTCTAGTAAGGAATCGTCATCATGTATGGTGGGAAGGCACTGGACCTCCCAGCCATCTCTCAAAGCGGCATTGCACTCCTGAACCCACGAGGAAATCCTAATGAAATGTTCCTCTTCCAGCGGTATCCGAGAAGTTGGCCATTTGGCAGGAATACAGCCAACACGGTGTCGCCGGCAGGAGGCGCTCCTCATCCGCTCAGTTGCATTGCCTTCCGGTGTCACAGACGAAGAATCGTAATGTGTATTACGCTTTTTATGATTTGCTCTCTTATGATATTTCAGGGAATTTTGAGTCCGTGGTTCTGCGAATGATATGCAGACGGATGCGGTCCCATCCGAGTCAGAATTATTGCCATACTGTATAAACTGGGACTTGTCGGTCCTAGCTGACTGGCAGGTATCTCTAGGCACATGGTACCGGAAACGGGCAGTTTTACGCGAGTCACACACATTTTCAGAGGGAGGTCCAATTCTAGACATTGTGGCTTGTGACCTTGTGGTTCCAGTTGAGTCTGATCCAATTTTAGACGCTATGCTCTGTGACCTGGTAGCTAAAACTGAGTCAGAATTAATCCTGGACATTGTGGCTTGAGACTTGACAGTTCCGGTTAAGTCAGATCCAATTCTAGACATTTTGCATTTTGACGTGGCCCCAGGCGAGTCAGACATGTCCCTGGATATTGTGCGATTTGAACGTGTACTTAACTCAGAATAGGACCTACTTCTGGACATTGTGGTTTTTGGCCTGGCTGTTCCACATGAAACAGATCCATATCGAAACAAATCCCCTTGTGAATTGGTACCAGTTCGCTGACATCTCGCATTCCGTTTAGAATCACACGCACTCTCAGACGGAGCGCACGTTGACCTGGACGCGACAGTTCTCCTCGCAGATGACACCCAGTGAGGCCGGGTAGAGTCGGGAAATTCTTCTAGCACCCGGGAAATATCGGTGGAATCTCGGACCTGCCCGGATACAAGCGATAGACACTTGGCAGTTCTAGGAACTGAACAGGACTCAATCTTAGGGAAGCATAGTTTTTTGCTCTTGTGCCCAGCTAACACTCTAGTTACAGTACTGGGTGGTGATCCATCTGTATATATCTTACTCTTCATATCCATTAATGTACAATGACTTTGAGAAATCATTTTCTTGATCTTCAATATCGACGTTAAAAGTTGTTTATATAATGTACGATATTAGTCCAATGTGATACTGTGTAAGAAAACTCTAGCAGATTAAGTGTCATTACACATGTATATCAGCTGATGTGCACAGTATGATGTCCAATATATCTAATAAGGTACCTCCAAGATTACTGCTGGGTAGAACTGTAGCAAGGTTGTTGGAACAGTTTATCATTGTGCTGTGGTAACTCAGCACCTCCCTTCCAGACTTGGTGAATACGATGACATTGATATTCTTGTGAAGTGCTCACAATAGCAAATAGTTCTTATTATATTGACGAGTGTCATTCATATTCTGTACATGTTTTACGCTCTATCTGTTATTCACCTTAACATATAGATAATTGGATATAAGCCACAAGGTGAAGTGTCTTTGGGGTGCACTCATCTCAATAACATACACTATACTAAACACACGTTATGGCACTGCAAAAACTGGACGGCGCCTTCATCAGATAATCTTTGAAAAGAGCAATATGTTAGTACTGCCATATCAAGAGACGTGATGGTCTATAAAGCTTTTATTCCAGTAACAATTATCCTTGACACATGCGGTGGCCTCCCCAACAGTAATATGCCAATATCCCAGTGCATAATGAAGCATATCGAATAACTAATTTAATCTTCGTCTTTCATATATTTATGACTGTTCTCATATAAATGGATTTTTAAACATATGGAGTCGATTATTTGATATGACAATGTATCAGCTGATTTTAATCTCAACTGCCAACAGTTGTAAATGAAAAATTGCATTCTTTTGAGCTCCCGCAAGCAAGCGATATACATTCTAGGAATTTAAATGCTAAAATGTGCTGTAGACACTCGTGTTTCCTTCTCAAATTGTCTTGATCACAAAGGACAATTTCTATTCAAATAGGCTATTGTTAGCAATTTATTTATGCTTTATATTACACCACTGTTCTTTAAAAACGCCAAATCAGGTCTATTTTTACAACACGACAAAAGACCTGAACCAAGACCAAGGAAGTAGTATAGATATCATGAGAGCTAATACTAATTGATCATTATTCTGGGTTTACAATTGTGCTCTCCCGGAGTCAACGCATATGCCTTACACTATTCAATACACAAAGGGTTTGACCTGAGTGCATTTTCCGTGATTTATGGCAGACAAATAAGGATAAAAACCCATAATATTCCATATTCTTAAAATAACTGAATTGCATAATCTTATGGCGAATCTTAAACGTACTTGGGGACTTTTTAAGCAAGATACTCAGCCGCATTATTAACTCCATATGTTGTCTCTATTAGGATTGGTATCCTGCAATTTATGAACATGATTTAATATTGATTGGAGTTCCATAGTTGGTGGATAAGTGATCAATAACAGTAGTCTATTTTTCCGATGTGTACGTGTAAGGACAAATGTACCCCAAAAATTCCCACAGCCTACCCTCACCTCACTACTTGCACACCTAGCTAAGTGCTCCCAAGCACTATCACAGCCTACCCTCACCTCACTACTTGCACACCTAGCTAAGTGCTCCCAAGCACTATCACAGCCTACCCTCACCTCACTACTTGTACACCTAGCTAAGTGCTCCCAAGCACTATCACAGCCTACCCTCACCTCACTACTTGCACACCAAGCTAAGTGCTCCCAAGCACTATCACAGCCTACCCTCACCTCACTACTTGCACACCTAGCTAAGTGCTCCCAAGCACTATCACAGCCTACCCTCACCTCACTACTTGCACACCTAGCTAAGTGCTCCCAAGCACTATCACAGCCTACCCTCACCTCACTACTTGTACACCTAGCTAAGTGCTCCCAAGCACTATCACAGCCTACCCTCACCTCACTACTTGCACACCTAGCTAAGTGCTCCCAAGCATTATCACAGCCTACCCTCACCTCACTACTTGTACACCTAGCTAAGTGCTTCAGAGCATTATCACAGCCTACCCTCACCTCACTACTTGTACACCTAGCTAAATGCTCCCAAGCACTATCACAGCCTACCCTCACCTCACTACTTGCACACCTAGCTAAGTGCTCCCAAGCACTATCACAGCCTACCCTCACCTCACTACTTGCACACCTAGCTAAGTGCTCCCAAGCATTATCACAGCCTACCCTCACCTCACTACTTATACACCTAGCTAAGTGCTCCCAAGCACTATCACAGCCTACCCTCACCTCACTACTTGCACACCTAGCTAAGTGCTCCCAAGCATCATCACAGCCTACCCTCACCTCACTACTTGCACACCTAGCTAAGTGCTCCCAAGCACTATCACAGCCTACCCTCACCTCACTACTTGCACACCTAGCTAAGTGCTCCCAAGCACTATCACAGCCTACCCTCACCTCACTACTTGCACACCTAGCTAAGTGCTCCCAAGCACTATCACAGCCTACCCTCACCTCACTACTTGTACACCTAGCTAAGTGCTTCCGAGCACTATCACAGCCTACCCTCACCTCACTACTTGTACACCTAGCTAAGTGCTCCCAAGCATTATCACAGCCTACCCTCACCTCACTACTTGTACACCTAGCTAAGTGCTCCCAAGCATTATCACAGCCTACCCTCACCTCACTACTTGTACACCTAGCTAAGTGCTCCCAAGCACTATCACAGCCTAACCTCACCTCACTACTTGCACACCTAGCTAAGTGCTCCCAAGCACTATCACAGCCTACCCTCACCTCACTACTTATACACCTAGCTAAGTGCTCCCAAGCACTATCACAGCCTACCCTCACCTCACTACTTGTACACCTAGCTAAGTGCTCCCAAGCACTATCACAGCCTACCCTCACCTCACTACTTGTACACCTAGCTAAGTGCTCCCAAGCACTATCACAGCCTACCCTCACCTCACTACTTCCACACCTAGCTAAGTGCTCCCAAGCACTATCACAGCCTACCCTCACCTCACTACTTGCACACCAAGCTAAGTGCTCCCAAGCACTATCACAGCCTACCCTCACCTCACTACTTGTACACCTAGCTAAGTGCTCCCAAGCACTATCACAGCCTACCCTCACCTCACTACTTGCACACCTAGCTAAGTGCTCCCAAGCACTATCACAGCCTACCCTCACCTCACTACTTGCAAACCAAGCTAAGTGCTCCCAAGCACTATCACAGCCTACCCTCACCTCACTACTTGCACACCTAGCTAAGTGCTCCCAAGCACTATCACAGCCTACCCTCACCTCACTACTTCCACACCTAGCTAAGTGCTCCCAAGCACTATCACAGCCTACCCTCACCTCACTACTTGTGCACCTAGCTAAGTGCTCCCAAGCACTATCACAGCCTACCCTCACCTCACTACTTGCACACCAAGCTAAGTGCTCCCAAGCACTATCACAGCCTACCCTCACCTCACTACTTGTACACCTAGCTAAGTGCTCCCAAGCACTATCACAGCCTACCCTCACCTCACTACTTGCACACCTAGCTAAGTGCTACCAAGCACTATCACAGCCTACCCTCACCTCACTACTTGTACACCTAGCTAAGTGCTCCCAAGCACTATCACAGCCTACCCTCACCTCACTACTTCCACACCTAGCTAAGTGCTCCCAAGCACTATCACAGCCTACCCTCACCTCACTACTTATACACCTAGCTAAGTGCTCCCAAGCACTATCACAGCCTACCCTCACCTCACTACTTGCACACCTAGCTAAGTGCTCCCAAGCACTATCGCAGCCTACCCTCACCTCACTACTTGCACACCAAGCTAAGTGCTCCCAAGCACTATCACAGCCTACCCTCACCTCACTACTTGCACACCTAGCTAAGTGCTCCCAAGCACTATCACAGCCTACCCTCACCTCACTACTTGCACACCTAGCTAAGTGCTCCCAAGCACTATCACAGCCTACCCTCACCTCACTACTTGCACACCAAGCTAAGTGCTCCCAAGCACTATCACAGCCTACCCTCACCTCACTACTTGTACACCTAGCTAAGTGCTCCCAAGCACTATCACAGCCTACCCTCACCTCACTACTTGCACACCTAGCTAAGTGCTCCCAAGCACTATCACAGCCTACCCTCACCTCACTACTTGCACACCTAGCTAAGTGCTCCCAAGCACTATCACAGCCTACCCTCACCTCACTACTTGCACACCTAGCTAAGTGCTCCCAAGCACTATCACAGCCTACCCTCACCTCACTACTTGTACACCTAGCTAAGTGCTCCCAAGCATTATCACAGCCTACCCTCACCTCACTACTTGTACACCTAGCTAAGTGCTCCCAAGCACTATCACAGCCTACCCTCACCTCACTACTTGTACACCTAGCTAAGTGCTCCCAAGCATTATCACAGCCTACCCTCACCTCACTACTTCCATACCTAGCTAAGTGCTCCCAAGCACTATCACAGCCTACCCTCACCTCACTACTTATACACCTAGCTAAGTGCTCCCAAGCACTATCACAGCCTACCCTCACCTCACTACTTGCACACCTAGCTAAGTGCTCCCAAGCACTATCACAGCCTACCCTCACCTCACTACTTGCAAACCAAGCTAAGTGCTCCCAAGCACTATCACAGCCTACCCTCACCTCACTACTTGCACACCTAGCTAAGTGCTCCCAAGCACTATCACAGCCTACCCTCACCTCACTACTTGCACACCTAGCTAAGTGCTACCAAGCACTATCACAGCCTACCCTCACCTCACTACTTGTACACCTAGCTAAGTGCTCCCAAGCACTATCACAGCCTACCCTCACCTCACTACTTCCACACCTAGCTAAGTGCTCCCAAGCACTATCACAGCCTACCCTCACCTCACTACTTATACACCTAGCTAAGTGCTCCCAAGCACTATCACAGCCTACCCTCACCTCACTACTTGCACACCTAGCTAAGTGCTCCTAAGCACTATCACAGCCTACCCTCACCTCACTACTTGCACACCAAGCTAAGTGCTCCCAAGCACTATCACAGCCTACCCTCACCTCACTACTTGCACACCTAGCTAAGTGCTCCCAAGCACTATCACAGCCTACCCTCACCTCACTACTTGCACACCTAGCTAAGTGCTCCCAAGCACTATCACAGCCTACCCTCACCTCCCTACTTGCACACCTAGCTAAGTGCTCCCAAGCACTATCACAGCCTACCCTCACCTCACTACTTGTGCACCTAGCTAAGTGCTCCCAAGCACTATCACAGCCTACCCTCACCTCACTACTTGCACACCAAGCTAAGTGCTCCCAAGCACTATCACAGCCTACCCTCACCTCACTACTTGTACACCTAGCTAAGTGCTCCCAAGCACTATCACAGCCTACCCTCACCTCACTACTTGCACACCTAGCTAAGTGCTCCAAAGCACTATCACAGCCTACCCACACCTCACTACTTGTACACCTAGCTAAGTGCTCCCAAGCACTATCACAGCCTACCCTCACCTCACTACTTCCACACCTAGCTAAGTGCTCCCAAGCACTATCACAGCCTACCCTCACCTCACTACTTGTACACCTAGCTAAGTGCTCCCAAGCACTATCACAGCCTACCCTCACCTCACTACTTGCACACCTAGCTAAGTGCTCCCAAGCACTATCACAGCCTACCCTCACCTCACTACTTGCACACCTACCTAAGTGCTCCCAAGCGCTATCACAGCCTACCCTCACCTCACTACTTGTACACCTAGCTAAGTGCTCCCAAGCACTATCACAGCCTACCCTCACCTCACTACTTATACACCTAGCTAAGTGCTCCCAAGCACTATCACAGCCTACCCTCACCTCACTACTTGCACACCTAGCTAAGTGCTCCCAAGCACTATCACAGCCTACCCTCACCTCACTACTTGTACACCTAGCTAAGTGCTCCCAAGCACTATCACAGCCTACCCTCACCTCACTACTTGTACACCTAGCTAAGTGCTCCCAAGCATTATCACAGCCTACCCTCACCTCACTACTTGCACACCTAGCTAAGTGCTCCCAAGCACTATCACAGCCTACCCTCACCTCACTACTTGCACACCTAGCTAAGTGCTCCCAAGCATTATCACAGCCTACCCTCACCTCACTACTTGTACACCTAGCTAAGTGCTCCCAAGCACTATCACAGCCTACCCTCACCTCACTACTTGCACACCTAGCTAAGTGCTCCCAAGCACTATCACAGCCTACCCTCACCTCACTACTTGCACACCTAGCTAAGGGCTCCCAAGCACTATCACAGCCTACCCTCACCTCACTACTTGTACACCTAGCTAAGTGCTCCCAAGCATTATCACAGCCTACCCTCACCTCACTACTTGCACACCTAGCTAAGTGCTCCCAAGCATTATCACAGCCTACCCTCACCTCACTACTTGCACACCTAGCTAAGTGCTCCCAAGCACTATCACAGCCTACCCTCACCTCACTACTTGCACACCTAGCTAAGTGCTCCCAAGCATCATCACAGCCTACCCTCACCTCACTACTTGCACACCTAGCTAAGTGCTCCCAAGCATCATCACAGCCTACCCTCACCTCACTACTTGTACACCTAGCTAAGTGCTCCCAAGCACTATCACAGCCTACCCTCACCTCACTACTTGCTTGCACACCTAGCTAAGTGCTCCCAAGCACTATCACAGCCTACCCTCACCTCACTACTTGCTGGCACACCTAGTTAAGTGCTCCCAAGCATTATCACAGCCTAGTGCTCCCAAGCATTATCACAGCCTAGCGTCACCTCACTACTTGTACACCTAGCTAAGTGCTCCCAAGCACTATCACAGCCTACCCTCACCTCACTACTTGTACACCTAGCTAAGTGCTCCCAAGCATTATCACAGCCTAGTGCTCCCAAGCACTATCACAGCCTACCCTCACCTCACTACTTGCTGGCACACCTAGCTAAGTGCTCCCAAGCACTATCACAGCCTACCCTCACCTCACTACTTGCACACCGAGCTAAGTGCTCCCAAGCATTATCACAGCCTACCCTCACCTCACTACTTGCACACCTAGCTAAGTGCTCCCAAGCATTATCACAACCTACCCTCACCTCACTACTTGCACACCTAGCTAAGTTCTCCCAAGCATTATCACAGCCTACCCTCACCTCACTACTTGCACACCTAGCTAAGTGCTCCCAAGCATTATCACAGCCTACCCTCACCTCACTACTTGCTGGCACACCTAGCTAAGTGCTCCCAAGCATTATCACAGCCTAGTGCTCCCAAGCATTATCACAGCCTAGCGTCATGGAGAATCGGGCTGGTGGGTTTCGATAGCTTTTGGTCAGAAAATATCGGGCAGCTTAAAGTTCCCAGCGATTTGTGGAATGCTCAATTCAGGCATCAGAGAAGCACCAACCATCAGCCCTGGTAACTTTCAAATATAATCGGTTATGTTCTTACTTTTCTCAATGAATAAATTATGTGCAAAACAACAGCTATGAAAAGAAAGAAAGGAAGGCGTCATAAATACATTCAAATAGGTGTAAATATATGGAAATATGTCAAAATCTAAAGATTAACACAGATACATATTTTGTATACAATTAGACAACATATTTGATAAAGGTTTTTTGGTAGATGTTCAGAACAGTGTAAAATAGTGCGTTTTTGGTTTGAAATATATTTAACATGAAAGAATCTTTCCTTGAGAGAATAAAAAGTATATATTGATATAAAGTAAAATAAAAGGCTGGAATCCTGTAGACGAGGTCGACAACGTTTATATTGATATAAAATAAAAGTTCATCTTTTACCAAAATATTTATGTAATAAAGCAATATATGAGTATTTCTATTATGGAGGAATGTCAATTATGTAATTTGATTCAGTACAATACATTCCATTTGTTTAAATGTTTATATTGCTGCCCAAATAGCCTTGTGATAAGAATATGTCTATGTAATCACTTGTAAATGTGGAATGTTAGAATAAGTATGGCCAATAAGAGTCTTATTTTTGAAGTTGGTTGTGTAAACGTACTGGGATAGACCATATTTATGAAAAAAACATTTAATGGATTTTTTGTCAGAGGAATTCTTAAATATGTCAATGTTAAAGTATCCCAGCACAATATTTCAGCCATTAAGACATTGAAAATAGGTGAAGGTCATGTTCCAGAGTCATGTTCCAGAGTCATGTTCCAGAGTCATGTTCCAGAGTCATGTTCCAGAGTCATGGTCCAGAGTCATGGTCCAGAGTCATAGTCCAGAGTCATGGTCCACAGTCATGGTCCATCAAAACAATGTGAGATCTTCACCAGATGCTTAGGTGTCAAGTCTCATAAAGCTGTCGTCATAAGTCTAGAGTTATCAAGATGGCGGGGATTTGTCCTTTGTCCCTGTGACCTTGAAAAGTAGGTGAAGGTTATCGTCCGAGGTCTTCACCAGATGCTTTTGAATGTCTTGAAAGTTTCATGAGGCTGTCATTATTTGTTCTCGAGTTATCGCGATGACAAGGATGTTCGCTACATACATACATACACATTCCAGCAGCACTGAAATACCCTCACCCTGATTACGTCAGGACTGAGGGTAAAAAAGACACCATCAGCCAGACGCCCTTTAGGTAATTGACCCAAATGTGACTCACGCACACGAGGACCATACTTAAGCGCTCAGGGCCCAGATGATTCTGGTGTGTTTAGATTGTGTGTTCGATTGATTGGTGTGTTTACTAAACGATTGGATCCACCGCTCTGAGACCTAGCCAGCCATGACGCACTTACACTGCATTTCAAAAGTTTTGCATGAGCCGCTGAAATGTAATAATACACAGCCTTGCAAAAGTTTTGTATAAAACATTGAAACACTGAAATGTGATTTACATTGTCTTTCAAAGGTTTTGGAAGAACAACTAAAATGTAATTTAAAGAGCGATTTCAATTATTATTCAAATTTCTGTTTATGATTTATGTTGCCCTCGCATCTGTGGTTATGTTTTTTGTGATGTAAATGTGTTCAATCTTCTGTTCCCAGCATTGTTCCACAAATACATGGTAATCGGAAGTTTGTGTTGTCGTGCCTATTTGATAATGCAAATGAAAAATCCCGTCACTCTTCCAGCAGAGTAGGGCATTACTTTCTCATAACATGGTGCCGTCTTACTTTATAATGTGAGGCTGTAATTTAAAAGTCATTTACAAAAGAATAAATACAGAAAAATGATTAGATTGTTTATATCATGTAATGTTTTTTTTTTATTTTCCTACTTCATATTATTACCACAATTATCTCAGTATTTTTGCGAAATATTCATTTTACTTTTTGATTTGATTAATATTTCACAGACATTTTGGTTTCTTTTCCAACGTTTCTTTTTACAAATAGAACACTTCTATCAGGACCAATCTGTTCTGTTTAATTGGTGACGCGTGTTTGACGATATTATCCTGGCCGTGGAATTTTGCCCAGTCGACAAACATAAAGCTTCTTTTGTGGGATTTATTCGATTGATTACGATAACCTCTAATATATTGGATTAGGTGTTTGCATTTCTAAGATCCTCACATTTAAGGCATGTGGGTGTCTGTTGTGAGCCTAGCAACCTGTGACCCTCAGATTTATCAGACGTGGGCAGAGTAAGTGCAAGGTGATGAAGGCTGGGTGTAGTTGGGGAAGCTGTGTTTACTGCCGCTGCTTGGATCTCCGCCCAAACACTAAACACCATCCAATCTCATAGGAGAGCCGGGTGGCCTCAACACACCGGAACCAAGCCTCTTAGCACCACTCAAATGCAAACCTTGTATGGATTTTTAGAGTACACGTGAACGATTATGTGTTAATGTGACCATTTTGCCGAGGATTGTGCATTGTGAGTGGTCTCCTGTGTGTGACATGGACGAGAGCAGTTCGCCTGTACGCTCAATGAGCGGCAATGGCCATGTCTATTCGGGTCGTCAAGCTTCAGATCCACACAGACAGGGCATCATCTATTCCCGGGATCAGCCTTCTTTGTCTCCGGCTTTTAAGCATTTTCTGAAGAAGAGTAACAGTATCGGAGGTTCTACGGCGCACAGGACACAGCAAGGTCTCTCTGGTAGCTCCTTCACCAGTTCTGCCAAGACTATGGACAGTAGAGGAAAGGAGAATTACAAATCCTCTCTGGTGTCCTCTAAAAACACCCACTGCAGTTTGAGGACCTCCCGGGTGTTGCAGGCGTCGGCGGATAAGGTGAACACCCGGGGATGCAGGCCGCTGACCCAGGAGGTACCCCGTCTTCCCCGGAGACACACTCACTCCACCCTCGGCGTGACATTGCTGGATATAGCAACATACACACCACCCAAATATGGAATAGGAGCAACAACAAAGGATTTGGGAAATCAAAATCTAAAAAACAATGCTCTGCTGACTAATATCAGAGATAAACACCGAAGAGAACCGACCAATATAATTATAGGGACAACTAGAAAGGAAAGAAAAAGTGGCGCTTTCACACATAAGTCATCTACTGAGGACCCTGATACTTCCAAATACAAACTGACTCTATGTAAAACTGTATTAGAAAGAGTAAACTACTGTGATATAAACACGACTCTAATGATAGAGAAGTGGTTAAGAGAAGTGTCAGCGGCGCACCACAGAGAGGGCATATGTACTGATGTCAGAGACCAATCCTTGCTTGATACACACTGATATAATACCAACTGGAGAACTCCATATGCATACACACATATATATTATGGTGTCATATTCCATTGTTACTGTGAGAGCCAATTTGGGTCCTGGATGAATCCTTAGACATAGATGTGATGATCACGTGGTGCAACAGATCAGACATGGATGTGTGTTTATTATTAATGTAACACAATTCTGAAATCACAGACACTGTGGAAACATGATTAGATCGTTATAGAGGATTTTATGATAACAAGCCAATTCCAGCCTTGTGTGCAGTTTTTATACACATCCCCCGATGCCTGCAGTAACTTATTCCTGTATATCTGTCAAACTATGCGTGGCAGAGGATAGATTTATATCATATGTTTTCTGTACATAGTGCAATTCAGGGCAGACAGTCCTGCTGACAAATAAGATCCTAAAAGTAATCACACATGAAACCATAATTAGCCTTGGTATGATATTTTTATAGGGCATATTGATGTTAAAAATCAAAACAGGCATTGAGCTACACAACAAATCACTACACACCTTGGAGAGAAAATGTTAAAGCTTGTTTTTTTGTGAATTATGTGGAATTTTAAATTTAAAAATAATGTTGGCCATCATTACAATCATTATTATCAATTTTATAATTTTGTTTTCTGGTAATCAGACAATTGCTAATTTTGATGAGCAGATATCATTTTTCAAAATGTCCTTCATTGCTGCATATTAAAGTGTCAAACATGGTGAGCTCAAGGATCTTATAAGCCAGACACGCCTGTCTCCTGTGGGTTTGTATAATTGTACACAAATCGTAATATACATGAGGTTTTAATACCCACCCCACTTGTTAACTTATTTTATATAGAGCAAAATAATAATGCAGATTTTGCCTTTGGTCGACATTTATATTACTCACAAATAAATGTGTTCAATACATATGTTGTTTATATACAATACAAAATACTTCACTGATAGTATAAGTAAATTATTTTCAAATACGATTTTGTATTTCATTCATTTTGTTATTTTATAAATTAAATCAACATCGATAAAAATAATGCATACTTCCAAACGGTGAAATGTACCATTCCCCGGCCTTACTATGTTTATTTGCTTGGCACGCAATATGTCACGCAAACTATGTCAAAACGTATTTGGTAGCTTGATAAGGGTATCATGTGCCCAAACACAACACATATTTTAACAACTTAACAAGGCAAACAGAAGATGCTTTTCAAAAGTGAGTTGTGTAGATATTCCAACAATACATTTGAATTTGAATGGTTTGGATTGATGTCAGTCCACATCCTACACTTAATTAAACTTGCATGTTGTGATGCATTTAATTCTTAAAGACTGGTTCAATCTTCAAGGAAGGTACAGCTAGCCGAGATGTTGAGATGAATTCATTGCGAAAAGTTGGTTCCAATTTCAAGAAAGGTACAGCTAACCGAGATGTTGAAATGAATATATTGCAAACGGTTGGTTCCAATTTCAAGAAAGGTACAGCTAGCCGAGATGTTGAGATGAATATATTGCAAAAGGTTGGTTCCAATTTCAAGAAAGGTACAGCTAGCCGAGATGTTGAAATGAATTTATTGCAAAAGGGTTGGTTCCAATTTCAAGAGAGATACAGCTAGCCGAGATGTTGAAATGAATATATTGCAAAAGGTTGGTTCCAATTTCAAGAAAGGTACAGCTAGCCGAGAAGTTGAAATGAATTTATTGCAAAAGGGTTGGTTCCAATTTCAAGAGAGATACAGCTAGCCGAGATGTTGAAATGAATATATTGCAAAAGGGTTGGTTCCAATTTCAAGAAAGGTACAGCTAGCCGAGATGTTGAAATGAATTAATTGCAAAAGGGTTGGTTCCAATTTCAAGAAAGGTACAGCTAGCCGAGATGTTGAAATGAATTTATTGCAAAAGGGTTGGTTCCAATTTCAAGAGAGATACAGCTAGCCGAGATGTTGAAATGAATATATTGCAAAAGGTTGGTTCCAATTTCAAGAAAGGTACAGCTAGCCGAGATGTTGAAATGAATTTATTGCAAAAGGGTTGGTTCCAATTTCAAGAGAGATACAGCTAGCCGAGATGTTGAAATGAATATATTGCAAAAGGGTTGGTTCCAATTTCAAGAAAGGTACAGCTAGCCGAGATGTTGAAATGAATTAATTGCAAAAGGGTTGGTTCCAATTTCAAGAAAGGTACAGCTAGCCGAGATGTTGAAATGAATTTATTGCAAAAGGGTTGGTTCCAATTTCAAGAGAGATACAGCTAGCCGAGATGTTGAAATGAATATATTGCAAAAGGGTTGGTTCCAATTTCAAGAAAGGTACAGCTAGCCGAGATGTTGAAATGAATTTATTGCAAAAGGGTTGGTTCCATTTTCAAGAGAGATACAGCTAGCCGAGATGTTGAAATGAATTTATTGCAAAAGGGTTGGTTCCAATTTCAAGAGAGATACAGCTAGCCGAGATGTTGAAATGAATATATTGCAAAAGGGTTGGTTCCAATTTCAAGAAAGGTACAGCTAGCCGAGATGTTGAAATGAATTAATTGCAAAAGGGTTGGTTCCAATTTCAAGAAAGGTACAGCTAGCCGAGATGTTGAAATGAATTTATTGCAAAAGGGTTGGTTCCAATTTCAAGAGAGATACAGCTAGCCGAGATGTTGAAATGAATATATTGCAAAAGGGTTGGTTCCAATTTCAAGAAAGGTACAGCTAGCCGAGATGTTGAAATGAATTAATTGCAAAAGGGTTGGTTCCAATTTCAAGAAAGGTACAGCTAGCCGAGATGTTGAAATGAATTTATTGCAAAAGGGTTGGTTCCAATTTCAAGAGAGATACAGCTAGCCGAGATGTTGAAATGAATATATTGCAAAAGGGTTGGTTCCAATTTCAAGAAAGGTACAGCTAGCCGAGATGTTGAAATGAGTTTATTGCAAAAGGTTGGTTCCAATTTCAAGAGAGATACAGCTAGCCGAGATGTTGAAATGAATATATTGCAAAAGGTTGGTTCCAATTTCAAGAAAGGTACAGCTAGCCGAGATGTTGAAATGAATATATTGCAAAAGGGTTGGTTCCAATTTCAAGAAAGGTACAGCTAGCCGAGATGTTGAAATGAATTAATTGCAAAAGGGTTGGTTCCAATTTCAAGAAAGGTACAGCTAGCCGAGATGTTGAAATGAATTTATTGCAAAAGGGTTGGTTCCAATTTCAAGAGAGATACAGCTAGCCGAGATGTTGAAATGAATATATTGCAAAAGGGTTGGTTCCAATTTCAAGAAAGGTACAGCTAGCCGAGATGTTGAAATGAATTAATTGCAAAAGGGTTGGTTCCAATTTCAAGAAAGGTACAGCTAGCCGAGATGTTGAAATGAATTTATTGCAAAAGGGTTGGTTCCAATTTCAAGAGAGATACAGCTAGCCGAGATGTTGAAATGAATATATTGCAAAAGGGTTGGTTCCAATTTCAAGAAAGGTACAGCTAGCCGAGATGTTGAAATGAGTTTATTGCAAAAGGGTTGGTTCCAATTTCAAGAGAGATACAGCTAGCCGAGATGTTGAAATGAATATATTGCAAAAGGTTGGTTCCAATTTCAAGAAAGGTACAGCTAGCCGAGATGTTGAAATGAATATATTGCAAAAGGTTGGTTCCAATTTCAAGAAAGATACGCAAAGGCCGACCAAAAAGGCTGGTTGCATCTCAGATATGGATACAGACAGAGATGAGTGTCAAATATTGGTTTCATCTCCTTCAGAGAAATGCAACCCATAGCATGGGGCAGCACAATAGCATAATAAATAATTTACTCGTGACCCAGACTCACTTTGAACCATCTCGTGTTTCCTTGTATCTGACAAATAAGTTATATTTGGGCCATGATATCAATTATGTATTAGAAAACGTGTTGTCACATAACCTTATGCAGCATAATGTCGAGTCAAAGATGAAACATACAGGATCCAGTATGCATACCTTATCGTATACTGAAGTATGGAGGCACATTGGGCAGTGACTGGTACAAGGATGCCACATAAGACATGGCCAGATGTGGAGCGAGATTTGTGATCATGTTCCATTAATTAATTCAGTACTGGTTTATTTCATCTCAGTTCAGTTTCTGGAAATAATTTGTTGTTGTCTTGCCAACAATTCCTTATCATCTATCTTATAACTTTTAAGGGATTTAGTGGTAAATTGATTCTGTAGTTTTACTGACATTAAAATGCCAAATCAACACTGAATGTCAGTTATACTATACACAAATTTGACTGTTACCATCCCTTATGGACCTGTTTATGCTGTAATGGTCCACACAGGCGTGAGGGGGGGGGGCTGAAACTCAGTCAATACAACAAGAAAATGTTGATATCTAAATCACTGCAATCAACAAATATTCAAAGAAATGTCTCATTTTTAACTAGCAAGGTGGAGTTAAAGATGAAACTGCAATCAAATTTGGGTTTGATAGTCAAATCCTTTTGAATATATATCTAGCACAATCATCACTCTTATTTACAACCAACCACATTATTTACAACCACAAAGATTTATTTTTGTGTTCCCATATCTTATGACTTAATGTTTGGCCTATTTCACCCCAAAGAGTACAAGAACATTGACCCTAATGTCAGGCTTATATCTGTCCTGATATAGCCTACTTCAAGATACATAGAACTATCTATAATTTTATCTAAATGACAAGAATACTTCTAAAAGTTTAATATGGTCCCAGATGATATGTAAGGTCAATTAAGGCAACCAATCTCATCAATACACTCCATTGGGTGGATCCAAATCTCTAACTACATTCTGTGTTTACGATCTTTTCAGTAGATATAGGCTATATCAGGTCAGATAAAAGCCTGATATTGAACCTAATGTTCTACTACTCTTTCTGAAGAGCGACTGGCACTTGATTTCTTACAATACAACCACGTTAACCATCTGTGGTACATAAAAAAGTAAGAAGCAACTTTCCATGTTTATTTTAATAAATCATGATCGAATTCCTCACCATATACCAGATACCCGGCGGCCAGAGAGACATTTGACAACCGATTCATATCCCATACCGACCATGCCTAATACCAGGCCTACCGGCTTAGGTATGTTAAGCTCCTCCAACATGAAATGTCAAATTCCATACGGGTTTTATAAAATCAACACAGTTACTGATATGTTTGCTTGTGAATGTCACAACTTGTATATGATTTTATAATTCTCCACACTAGCAATGAATCAATCACCGCTTATGTTTTATAACAGTCTAAATGTAAAGTCAGATATATATATATATATATATCTCTATATATATATATATATATATATCGAATATCAATTTCTGTTTGCACATATCAGTGCCTGAATTATTTTACATAATGTTAATGAGCTTTTTTTTAATTACGCCAATGATTGAACATTTAATGTTATCGTGTCCCAATGAATGACTTTAAAACTCTTCTATCCCAGCAAGTGGAGGAATGAAGTGGACTATTCCATAATAAAAATACAAGTCGCTTTAAAAAGAACGGCTTGCTTGACTGTGATGTGTAGTTCATATTTACATCAATTTATGAAATATCTACGAGGTACACACTACTGTCAAAATACATTTTTGGGGATTTTATGTTTGCCAGGGAGTCTGCACACAGCTGTGCAATTGGTTGGCTCTTGTGCATGCCCATGCACTTTTTTCCTTAAGGACTGTGACTGACTGGAAAAACCTTCCCCCTTATTTAACTACATTGGAAACGGGAAGCTCGGCATAGTTCAGGAACTCCTTGCCAGAGTATAAAGCCTGGTGTAAAGGGTTGGAATGGACCGGCTGCATCCCTACTGCAACCTTGCACTCTCGGTGGGATGCCAATTGGTTTTACCGAGTATACTTAGAGATGTAGGCTGTCGTTTATATGCCCATTTCATAGAAGGGGCCATTTATAATAACTGGGGGAGGGGAGGATGAAAATATCTGATTGGAAAACTATGTTATTAAAGAATGGCCCAAGCTATGACTATTTTTGTCTGACATATTTTCTTATTTGTTATTTTCACTTCTCAATCCTAACAATGACACCCGTTGGCCATGTTATTCGATGTGACCAAATATTTGACTCCGTGCCTAGTGGCTGTTAAAATAGGCACGGAGTCCGTCCTTTGACTGACCCGAAATGTTATGTCTGACGTTCATATGCAGAGCCTGTATAAATCCAGTTAATTGCAGTAATTTGTGATGTCCTTTTTAAAAATCTATTTTGCAACCATTGACATGATGAAAAACCATTGACATGATAAAAATGTACTAATGAACAAAAACTCTTCGGAAAAATAAACTTTTTATTGATCAAATAATCACGATGGAACTAATGTACACATTAAGTTTCATAAAACATTCAAGGTCCGGCCTATACTTGCAGAGCCTTGTATAAACCCAGTATGCTTTGGTCGGAATTCCGGTCACACATCACTGGAAATATGTGGTCATTGTCTGGGGTTTCCCTGTTCTATATTTACCTGAACCGATCAGAGCAATCCTCCAATAATTAGTGGCATTATTCGCCTGCTGCACAAATTCATTTCAACAAGAGGTCCTTGATTGTCCTAATATATATTTTACAAGGATTGTCGAGGGTAATCAACAATAAAAGAATAAATGGAGTCCTTCTCTGGAAATGGAATGGAAGGGAAATTGACACTGTCGTCTGCCACCCTTTTGGATCCAGCAAATACTTTGATTGTTAGATCACGTGACCTAAGAGAACAAGTCTGATTAATTAATCTTGAGAGCAATAATAATAGTTATATTGCTCTCAGATTTAAATGACCTCTTATTTCTGTGGATTTTACTATAAATTTCAATATTCAATCATCTGCATCTTTCAAAAACGAACTTATAAGTTATAGAGCCTTTATCAAAAACCGTTCACCTTTTGTGTTGAAGGGAAAATCTTTTGTGATATCTAGGCCAAGCTGTGAAAGCACCGAAACCAAGATGGCCGACAGTTGGTCGAAGCTTGGAGTATAATGAATGGACTTGTGTGCATGACGTCATATCAAACCATTGTTACAAACAATGGGATACATTGTTACAAACCATGGGATAGTTTCTCTTTGAAGTGATGTGCGTTACCGCTAATTTTTGAGCTATTTTAGAGTTTTTGAATTTGAAAGAAAGAATCATCATTTCATAATGAATAGGTTTTGGGGAATCTTAAAGTGAAATTTTGGATATTTTTAACTGAATAGGCTATTCCCAACAAACCATTAAAGTTCATTTTTACACAGACATTTTCAAGAACTACAAAGCCTATAGAAAAAATATCTATATATAGATACAGAAGGATGAGATTTTCACAATTTGAATAGTATGTCTATAAAAAAATGCCATAATTGTTTATGAATATTTTTTTAACCAATATACAATTTATGTAAAACAGACTTGTTTTTTTTTCAAAAATCACAAGCTTTTTTGTGAGAATATCAGATTTTGGGGGGTAAAAGTGTTGCATCAATGTGAAATCACCTTGCTGGGCAAATGCTATGTTAATGGAATGGACGCAAATATTGGCAGATTTGAAAATAATATCAAAAGATGTTTTCCCAATAAACAAGAAAATGTGGTGATCCACATGTAACACGGAGAGGGGGGGGGGGATAACAAACAAAACAAAAATTAAAATAAACAAAACAAAAATTAAAATAAACAAAACAAAAATTACAACAAACAAAACAAAAAATAAATTAAACAAAAACTGATGGGGTAGTTGAAATTTTTTTTATTCATCTTTTAAAAACATTTACTTTGGTATATGATCAAATTTTTTAGCACAACTGTATGCAAAGATGTGCCTTTTCAGGCTAGATTACGTAAGTTGCTCTATTATCGCTCAGACGCTATAATTGCAAATCATCGATCATATTTTTGTATGTTATTTCTGTTCTAATTGGCCGATTTACACCAAATATGAGCTAAACTTACTGAAAATTTCTTTTTCTAGCGATTGGTAAGCATTTCCAAGCAATTTATAGGGATATTTTTATGCAATGATGGGCGAGCACGATGACATCGTTTGAACGTTCTGCTTTTACATCACACACTTCTTTTCTTTTGTTTACTTCTTTATTAAAGTATTCATACGCCCAGGCGCATGCGCAAATTGGAATCTTGCACGCACACGGACGAACACTCCACAGTGGCGTCAGTTGCTTGAACAATATTGACCACAGAAAAAAACGATTTACAACCCACAGGAAATGACTACTCATTTCCCATGATTGTACCGATCACAGAATAACACAGATAGTTCCTTTTTTGACAACCATTGCCTGTCAGCAATAGTTGTCTAAAAAGGAACCATCCGTGTTACAAAAAAATGATACATTGTACAGGCCTGCCAATGGATGCGTTGATGGTATTAAGGCAAGAACATGAGTTCGTGCAGTGTTCAGGGAGACAGATCTCTCAAGTTGGTTCTGGTGGAAGGATCTCAAGAGTCCAAAGGACGAATGAGATCCTTCCACCAGAACCAACGAGAGAGATCTGTCTCCCTGAACACTGCACGAACTCATGTTCTTGCCTTTATCTCATACTTATCCACTGCAGATAGATGGGGTTTGCAATCAACTTTATCCTCAAAGCAAAGCAGTGAAAACATGGTAATAAGTACAGAACTATGTTGTGTGTGGCTCATTTAAGTTCTCAGCTCATTTACATAATGTAATCAATTTTATATTACTACATGCAGTGAACTAGGCCACCTATAAAGCACTATATGAAATGGGTGTAATTCTGTTTCAACTGCATGAACAGTCATCAGTTTCGAGATTCCCACAAAAGGTTGCAGTCTCTGTCAACAGGGGTCCCACCTGTCTGTGTTTCAAGGTCCCCATGACCCAAATCTGAAATGTCGTCTGCTCCAGGTCAAAACAAACCTGGACAGTCATCCTGTTCATTTCAGAGAAATCAACACATGATTTGTTGAAGAACTGGCGTAAGACATGATTACATTTATTTTATAATTGACAAATATTATGACATTTGTGTACAAACATATTTAATTAAGCATTTTATTCATTTCAAAAGTATGTAAATATGAAAAGAATCTTTAAAAAAGATAAAAGGAAAGTATGTCGGCAGAGGGGTGATCTGTGAAAGTAGTTCGGCAGAGGGGTGATCTGCAAAAAATATCTCATAGGTGCAGAACACTCTCTTGAGGCACCAAGTATGAGATAAAAATTAAATGTGAACGTTGTGCTAGTCAGCTGGCTAGTTGACAGAATTGTGTGACATTTCAGGAAAATCAATGCATTTGTATTGAACTCTTTGCGGGTTGGGCGGGTAGTGTGGAAATCCCAGACATGGACATTTCTAAAACGTTATAGAATTGTTTACACTTGGAATAGAGAAATAAAATTTATATCTCCATAATTAGTGGAGAAAGTAGAACATTTCACTCGCAATATGTTTTGGTCTAAATACTGTCTATGATGTGTCAAAATTGTCACAAAGCTGAATAACGTCTGTTTCTTCTTATATATACCAATCCCACGATGGTGATGTCTTGATTTTCGTTATTGGGATTGGATCAGAATCCTCACCAAATAACAGATTATCTACAAAAAAAATTTCTCGCACTCCAATTTTATATCCAAGCAGTCAATTACTGTAATTTGATGCGTTTTCCCGAGAAAAAAACCGCAGCAAATTTAGTTTATTTTTCCTAGAACCCGGAGCTCCTAGAAAACACGTCCACTCCTCCCGCGCACCCGCATAATGTTTCCCATGGCGTCACAACTTCATTCATTATACTCCAAGGTCGAAGATTGCATCAGAATCTCATTAGGGCCTAACACGTTGTGATAAAAGTAAGAATATTCGTATGAACTCGGATCAGGTCAGGATTGATTTTTTGTACGTACATTTCATGATAATGCATGATTGGAGTTGTCCTATGAACTAAAATATCATTCTGTTAAAATGCAAGTCTTTGATTTCACAAGCTACCAAGAGCTTCTTTACCTGCCATTCAAAATGTCCTCTGCAATTGGTCATATATTGATTATCCGCTTTTCAATGATATGGAATGTTAGCAACAGAAAAACACTGAGAGGAATAGGCCTGATATCACAGACTTGCTTTGAGTTGGGATTATAGTGTTTGTTTTCTGACCAGACATTAATGGATTGATCTCAGTGAATCGCGAATATGAGACATACGCATAAAGTAAGAAATTCGCAAAACCCTTTTAACGGTGAAATGAGAGGTTATCAAATAACAGCTCCCACTAGACTTGTATGGAAAATGAAATATATTGATTTCGCGAAAACTTTATTTATTCAAATCTGCTCACTTCGGAAACATTATGTAAAGAGGACATCAAGAATGTGACTGCTAAAGGCAGAAACAACTCATATCTCCTGCATAAAGGGAACAGTCTCTTTGTAAAACCAAGGATTGATAACCTATAGGAATATGATTATCTGTGATTAACGAAGGACTGGTTGTTGACCTGTGTAATTCATTACCTTTAGGACTCATTCTCTGTAATTACATAAAGGACTGCACATTTCTGTGATTACCTATAGGACTACAAATCTCTGAGATTACCTATAGGACTACAAATCTCTGTGATTACCTATAGGACTACAAATCTCTGTGATTACCTATAGGACTACAAATCTCTGTGATTACCTATAGGACTACAAATCTCTGTGATTACCTATAGGACTACAAATGTCTGATTACTTTCAGAACTACAAATCTCTGTGATTACCTATAGGACTACAAATCTCTGATTACCTTCAGGACTACATATCTCTATAATTACATAGAGGACTGTGATTCTCTGTAATTACATATAAGACTGATTTTCTGTAATCACCTATAAGACTGATTTTCTGTAATCACCTTCAGGACTGATTACCTATCGGAGGACTGTGATTCTCTGTAATTACCTATAAGACTGATTTTCTGTAATCATCTATAAGACTGATTTTCTGTAATCACCTATAAGACTGATTATCTGTAATCACCTATAAGACTGATTTTCTGTAATCACCTTCAGGACTGATTGCCTATCGGAGGACTGTGATTCTCTGTAGTTACCTAAGGACTGCGATTCAGAGGACACTAAATCAATGTAATTATTTGTGATTGACCAAGAGGAACGAGATTCTCTGTGATTCCCAAGAGGAACGAGATTCTCTGTGGTTACCAAGAGGAACGAGATTCTCTGTGGTTACCAAGAGGAATGTGATTCTCTGTGATTACCAAGAGGAATGTGATTCTCTGTGATTACCAAGAGGAACGAGATTCTCTGTGGTTACCAAGAGGAACGTGATTCTCTGTGATTCCCAAGAGGAATGTGATTCTCTGTGATTACCAAGAGGAATGTGATTCTCTGTGATTACCAAGAGGAACGAGATTCTCTGTGATTACCAAGAGGAATGTGATTCTCTGTGATTACCAAGAATAACGAGATTCTCTGTGATTACCAAGAGGAACGAGATTCTCTGTGATTACCAAGAGGAACGAGATTCTCTGTGATTATCCTTAAAGACTTTAAATCTGTTATTACTCAAAGGAATTATTCTCTGTGATTTCTGGGTTTGTGATTCTCATTGATTACTGAAATGATTAATTCTCTGTGATTACTGAAAGGAATAATTCTCTGTGATTACTGAAATGATTAATTCTCTGTGATTACTGAAATGATTAATTCTCTGTGATTACTGAAAGGAATAATTCTCTGTGATAACTTTGAAGATGTTATTTCTCTGTGATAACTTTGAGGATGTTCATTCTTTGTGATACCAAGACATTTGATTATATGTGATCACCTCAAGGACTTCAACCAAATGTACGAATCCTTGTTTGGACACCACAATGAAATGCTTAGTTTCAAGGAAGGGTCTACACACTACAAGTCACGACAGAAAAGATCCAAGTCAATGCTGGATAACGCTTGAACAGAGGCGCCTTGTGCAGTCTGCCCCGGTCTACCACCCCCACCATCAAACCCCCAGTCACTGGAACCCACAAACATTGAGTTCCATACTCGCAGACCGTGGCCTTGGAAATCCCAGTGTTGAGACCAGACTCTGGGACAAATCAAAATACAATCTGGTTCATCCACAGAGCAAACCAAGCACTCTGAAAATAGAAAGACTGAAAAAGAAAGCATTTGTAGAATTTGACATCGCCAGCACGAAAGCCAAAGTATTCTGTGAAGGAGACTATATGCGAACTGCATCGGCCTCACGTAAACCTAACAAACAACATGACAAAGTGGTCAAACAACTGCCATCCGACTATTTCACACTATTTCAAGATTCCAATACCACAGATAACGTCAAGAGTAAATATGCATTTAGTTCGTATGAGCGTTATGATAATGTGATAGAGTGGATGAATGGTTGCCAGAGAGCCACTAAAAGGAGGAAGGCCTTTGTATCTCTGATGGAAAGACAACAAACCACGTTCTGGTAACATTAACAAAGGGGTACATGTGACCAAGTACGTAAAGCATTGAATACACAAGAAGAAAGTGAACATATATCATCAGGAACTATTAGAAGTGTGTAAGGGAAATAAATTGGGAGCCTTACAAAATCATTACAGGTGTAACATATAAAGAAATTAGTTTTTAAGGTTGAAATGCGGCTGTTTTCTAAAAGATGGAGACCTTAATTTACTGATACAAGAAAGGATTTACATCACAATGATCTACCTGCTTCGTCATTTTGACTGTGAGGCAGATATGGCTTTTGGGAAATGATGTGGTAAACTCATTTGTAAACCAGTATAGTGATGGCTAAATACCAAACTTAATGCAATGTGGATTAAGAACATGAAAATGCAACATTTTGGTTTCAAAATATGTCAATTAGACCAGTATTAGCAAAGATATGACACATTTTATGATCACTGCAGCTTGAGTTGACCTCAAACAGAATGATATTCCAAGCCTACAGCAAAAATGACTGTATTTTATTCTTTGACGACGAAGTATTTCAATTGCCTTAATGCTTTAGTATATCTATTCATCTACCAACATATATAAATATATATATATATACATATATATATATATATATATATAAATACATATAAATAAAACATATATAGATATACATATCTTATAGTAAATAAATTGCTTGGTATTGTGTCTTCAACATGTCATGTGTATAATATACGTGCTATAAATGACAATAATAATAATAATAATAATAATAATAATAATAATAATAATAATAATAATAATAAATAATAATAATAATAATAATAATAATAATAATAATAATAATAATAATA
Source organism: Amphiduros pacificus (assembly GCA_949316495.1). Classification (NCBI taxonomy): domain Eukaryota; kingdom Metazoa; phylum Annelida; class Polychaeta; order Phyllodocida; family Hesionidae; genus Amphiduros; species Amphiduros pacificus. The sequence goes on along the minus strand of OX439000.1, from coordinate 76,702,513 downwards.
ATAATAATAATAATAATAATAATAATAATAATAATAATAATAATAATAAAATTTATATAGCGCTGATACCAGACAAGTCTGTTCATAGTACTGTGTTCAGAACATGTTTTCAGAAAAGGTGCGTTTTCAGTCTGCTCTTAAAGGAGATGACTGAAGTACTGGTCCTAATATCACTAGGGAGAGAGTTTCAAAGTCTAGGGCCAATGGATGAGAAGGCTCTATCACCCACTGTCTTCAGACGAGTCTTAGGAACTGATAGGTAAGTACCATCGTTAGATCTCAGGCACCTATCACCCTGTTTCACAAGGAGTACATCACACAAGTAAGGCGGTGTCTTACCATTTAGGGCCTTCCAGGTCATAAGAGGGATTTTGAAATCAATCCTGGCATGAACATGGGGCCAATGTAGTTCCTTCAGTTTTTTCTGATATATGTTCAAATTTCCTGATTTTCCCTATGACACGGGCTGCAGAGTTTTGGAGGTATTATAGCTTCTTGATGTCAGATCGTGGAAGACCTGCAAGAAGGCCATTTTCATAATCCAGAGTAGATGTAGCAAAAGCATAGGTTAATGTTACAGCTGTCTTCTCGTCTAGACCATGTCTGATAGCAGCTAAGTTCTTGATGTGGTAATATCCCTTTTTGCACATTTTCTTGCTTTGTGCCTTCATGTCCATTTTTGAGTCAAAGGTGATGCCAGGGTCTACAACTGACTCACGGGGTGTGATATCAGAGTCACCATACTCGTCAGTACAAATCAGCATTTCAGTTTTACCATCATTTATTTTCATCTTGTTTGAGATCAGGAAGGCTCTGACCTCTCTGACACATTCTTCTAATTTGCGTCTACTTGCTGACTGGAAGTGTGATCATAGGGATGTAGATCTAAGTATTGTCTGCATAAATGTGGTAGTTGAGGCCATATTTGGCCAGAATATCAGCCAGAGGAGACATGTAGATAGTAAAAAGTATGGGACCCAGGACTGAGCCTTGTGGAACTCCATGCTTTATGGATTTGAGAGAGGACCTATGGGACCCCACCTTGACACATTGCTTCCTATTACAAAGATATGACCGAATCCAAGACAGGGCATGACCTCTAACATTGCATACTGTTTCCAATCTATCAAATAGTATTTGATGGTCAATGGTGTCAAAGGCAGCAGAGAGGTCAAGTAATAGGATAACTGACTTCCTATTATCAAGGTCTCGTAAGATATCATTTTGCACCCTAAGTAAGGCAGTCTCAGTGCTATGAGATTCTGTGTAGGCCTATCGGAATTTGTCAGTAAGGCCATTCCTTACTAGGTGAAGAATCAACTGGCCAGCAACTGCCCTCGCAGTGAGTTTAGAAATGTAGGTCATGTTAGAGACAGATCTGTAATTCTTCTCAACCAGACATCTTCCAAAAATGAAAAGAAATAAAAAGAAGACTTTCCAAATCGATACGAAGATCAGCAAATAAGTTTTCTATTATTTATGACACTTTTGAAATGTGTGGCACACGATAAACGATAATGTATTCAAATTGATTTGTTGTTTTTTGTTTTGTTTGGGGTTTTACATCACTTACAATATTTCAGGCAGTTCATGATGAGACCTACTTGAGGTAGATGGTGCTGCCTCACAGAATTGTCTGTCACAGGCCGTTAACGCTGCAACCTACCTGGTCACACATTTACAAAGATAGCAGGTTGACCCTTCAAGCATTGGCCTTGGGTTCATTTGTCATATTGTAACATGAATTCAATCCTGTCATAACTGAGAATCAGAGACATTTAAAATTTCTCTGTTGAGAATGGAGCTCACGTTCTTTGGATCATCGCGGAGGAACTGGTGCCATAAAGCTTGTGCACTTAGCATACCATTTATAATCTTGTTGCAATTATCACGTTTTATTGACGTCACGGACATCATTTTTACATATTACCGTAAATCCTCATGTATAAGATCTTGTGTACATCCTGGGACTCACCACCAAAATTTTTGGGGATTTTCACATTTCATGTGTGTGATTGGCCTCTTGTGAAAAGGAGACCTTTTCAAATGGTTTAAAAAATTTACTGGCAAAAATAATCTGATATTCATTTTTGTTGTCTTTCACCAGGTACCTGGAAATTATTTTGCCAGCCAGCTGGCTTGTGTCATAAAATCTGCCAGCTGTTTAATCAAAGTTAGATGAGAATTGTGACAGCTTTATCTTCTTTAACAGGATTTTAAATATTTTCATGATGAATATGGGGAGTGTTCAACTAGCCTTTATTTTACATTGTGAGGTCTTCATTTATCCTTTGCCGAGATTGAACTCATGATTCAATTTCCCATACGAGCTGAGACCCGTGCCTTGTAAATCTGTGACCGGGTGGGTTGTCATGTCAAGGACCTGCGACATGGCAATTCAGTGAGGCAGCACTCTGCTACAAGTAGGTCTCATCACGAAATGACTGAAATAATGTCAAACAAAGATTTATCCCTTTTCAGGTACTAGACATTTATCAGGCAGAATACCAGCTTGTGAAGAACTATAAATAAATATTAAGCCATTTACCAGCAACACTATTATGTAAGTGCGTCAGTGTTGAGCATTATATAATATTATGTAGATTTTCTGTGAAAATAAATTGATTCAGCAATATTTTAATGAAATTCAGGAGTATTACATCTGTTACAGTTATCTATCTTCTACAAATGATGAAATGAGATTTTACCAGCTGGATATGTCCATCGATTTATCACAACAATTTTACCAGGCAGATAAAGGAAAGATTTAAACTGCCAGCTGGCAAAATTTCCCAGTTAGCTGCTGAGCAGTAACTTTACTTGCCAGCTAGGGCACATATGGGTGAATATAAGATATTTGGCATATCAGATAGATGGTGGGCCTCTGTACATCCGTAAGCATATTTACGGATGCACATGTTTAAAATGGCCGCCAAGCTTGAATGGTAGCAGTGTTGATGTCTCGAGAAAAACCGATTCTTCATACATTCAAAAATTGGGCTTTTCAAAGCAAAATGTTAAAGTTATAAAGCCTATAAAATTCCTTCAGCTTTGGTTTAATGGAGATATTTGAGGACCTAAGCAGAGGCAGGAAAATGTCACATTTTGGGGGGAATGATGGCAGTTACTCCCAGTGTTCAAGTATCGTTATAGCAAGCCTCCACAAGTGTCCATAATCAAATTACTGGCATTAAATCGAGATGGTGTTTCAATATGGAAATCTTAACTATTTTAAATGGAGCTTTTATTGTCAATTATGTGAAATAAGACTGTGCTGGTGTATTTTTGTCAACCATATCATATAATTGTAATTCACAGGCTTACTGTAAATAAGCCATTCCTTTGGATTGATTTGGAGTATAACATTTGAATAACACTTTGAGAAATCTATCTGACTTTTTTATTGTAAAATATGTTGAATATATTTATTTTCAAGTAAATTGCAGCAATTTGTGATGTTCCTGTATAAAATATGGAATATCTATCTCAAAGTCTGCAAACATCGATATGATATATTGTCTTGTATATTTCACAATGAAAATAATCAAACATGTAATAATAAATAAAAACTCTTGTGCAAAATAAACTTTTTATTGATAAACCCATCACCATGAAAATTGTTTCATAAAACATTAAAATCTTGCATGAATTACATTACAACATGTTATTTATTTAAGTACTATTTAATGACATTAGCGATCAAAATCCGTATGTTTCATTTGGAAATGTTTGATATGCCATCATACCAATATTAATAAACAGAATCATTAGCTCTGTTACACAAGTCATCACTAACCAAAATTCTGCTTATAAAATATATTAAAATCTTCTTTACAATTTGGATTGTATGCACGCATGTATATCACTATAAATAGTTTTTTATACAAAACATTTGATCAGTATTGCACCAGTATAAACGTTTGTTCCCATTGCACTTATATCAAAATATAGCACTTGTCATGGAGGTCAACTTATGTGTTCACCACCCCTTCCAACTCAATAGCCATTAAATATCAATCTCTCCTATATGTATTTTGATAAATGGAATGATCTTTTGAGGTGGGATTTAGGACATTTCAGGCATCATGGAAGCATCACATCCTATAAAGGAACCATAAAGGGCTTCCGCTTTACAATGATAAAGAATAACTGATCTTAATGTGATTTTTAGGTGAAATTAAATCACAAAATTTCATATTGAGCTTTATCTGAAGTAAAATTAAAATTTATTTACGAAGACTTCAACATTCTGTAATTAACCATCTTGCCACTTTCAATTAAATATTACCATGTCATGCCAATGATATGAAATAACCATTTCACCATGGTATGACCCTTATGATGTTTATTAGTGCATATCCTAACAATACAAGAAACTTTGATATTTTGTGCCTATAATATATAGCTACCCAGAATACTGTTTAAATGTCTTGGACTTGATTATTCCTGTTTTAATAGATCTTAAACACATATATCCGTCGTGAAAGATTCTGAAAATGCATGTTTAATATTTCTTGTCATTGCCTCAGGAGATCTCACTTCAAGAAAGACAAGGTATGCTCATACTTATTAAAAACTTCATATATGTAAAAGTTATATAACATAAATCGTTTATGATTTGCATAGAAATAAAGAAAAGAACACAGAATATTTTGACTAAAAACATTTTGAGCTTCCAACATGTTATGTATGGCATTCATCTCATCATTATAAAAATATCTTTAAAAAGTACTATTATTTCTATTTGCTGAGCATCTGGCAAAAATAAATGTGATATAGTAAAAACAGAATATTTTAAAAGTAAAACATCAGCTTTCTAAGATAATGGAATTTTGAGAAAATACATTTGGAACTGATTTTCACTGACAATTAGCATTATAATAAGGTATCAAACACTTTCTTAACTGATCTTAAGAAATAATTTACTGAAGGTCTGTACCTCGTATATCACTATATTAATCAATACATCTTATAGTTTGCACCATATATCATTTTGTCAAATAGAAATGATTGGTATTAGAAATGATACACTACCATGTGTTGGGATAACTTTGGTTCAATACACTTTGATTTGAGTGCTGAGAGTGGTGGATGGTATTTGATATGATATGGCAGTATCACAGGTGGGTCATATTGGCTGGGATACCTTCCATATTGCGGTTTCTGAATGAGCTACTGGGTGGGATATGGTATGGAAATGATGACTCCAAACTGATGTTTGCATCATTGTTGTTTTGCCATCCTGAGTTTCTTCATGAGCATGAAAGGGATGAGCAAGCCCACAGCACCACACGTGTAACACACCACAGGCCCCACACTCCAGTACACTGCAATATGCAATCACATTAAAGGAAAACATATACAAGGAGCTTACAGGGTGTAAGCCCCCTTCAGCCAATAACAATGTAGTATGTAACTATTGTAACTATGTATCTATCAGTTTACATGCTTAAGTAACACCTTCGCACAGTACATAACACACATTTCATAGCCAGTAGCAGCTAAGTCAGAAGGTATTTTAGTTTTGATGATTTCAAAGATAGGTCAGCAGGTTTCCCAGTTGGGGCATGGTAAGTTAAGGTTTATTATTTGCAGGTTGCAAAATAGACAGCAGCAGCTCATCATATGATGAACTTGCTTTTACAAGCAGCTATATAAAGTAAAGCTATCATCAAGGCTCCCAGAGATCGGAATATACCCATAGTACAAGCCATGAGTGAGTACACTGTACTTACCAGTGGATGCCACAATAGGTCCTAGTGCCCTTCCCAAGGCTTCCAGAGATCGGAATATACCCATAGTACAAGCCATGAGTGAGTACACTGTACTTACCAGTGGATGCCACAATAGGTCCTAGTGCCCTCGCCAAGGCTCCCAGAGATCGGAATATACCCATAGTACAAGCCATGAGTGAGTACACTGTACTTACCAGTGGATGCCACAATAGGTCCTAGTGCCCTCGCCAAGGCTCCCAGAGATCGGAATATACCCAAAGTACAAGCCATGAGTGAGTACACTGTACTTACCAGTGGATGCCACAATAGGTCCTAGTGCCCTTGCCAAGGCTCCCAGAGATCGGAATATACCCATAGTACAAGCCATGAGTGAGTACACTGTACTTACCAGTGGATGCCACAATAGGTCCTAGTGCCCTTGCCAAGGCTCCCAGAGATCGGAATATACCCATAGTACAAGCCATGAGTGAGTACACTTACCAATGAATGCCACAATAGGTCCTAGTGCCCTTGCCAAGGCTCCCAGAGATCGGAATATACCCATAGTACAAGCCATGAGTGAGTACACTGTACTTACCAGTGGATGCCACAATAGGTCCTAGTGCCCTAGCCAAGGCTCCCAGAGATCGGAATATACCCATGGTTGTACCCTTCTGTTCAGCACTGCCACAGGATGCCACTAATGTTGTCACACAGGGTACCACCGTAGCTGATGCTGTCACATCAAATAATGTGGTCAATAACTATAACTTTTTTACAATCATGATATTAGTCTCATCAATATTATCTGTTTTAAAGCACCTAATGAAAACAATTTGACACATTTCCATGTGATTCTCATGTAGAGTTATAGTATTTTAGAGACCTGTATACATAACCATTAGATTTTACTTACCAAATGCAAACATTGCTAAACCCAGATACATTATGTAGATATGATAAGCCACGCCCACTATAATGAATGCCGGAATCAGAATTGTCATGCCCTAAAAAATAATTTTGCAAATTAATGCTTGATTCATACACTTACCTATACTACATCTTATACTTTATCTCTTATATATCATTAGTATATATTATGTTAGATATCATTATTATATATTATGTGACTTATCAAGTGACTTTTCTGTCAACATTTTTGGAATTTCTGAGATTCTAATACCTATTATTAGGTATTACTGAGACCTGTGGAGCCTCACATAATCGCCAATTCTTTCCTACACATAGAGAGCCTCAACTCAGATGAGACAAATATCCATATTAATTCAAATCACATGTTAATCCAGATTTACACGGTTTAATATGTGACAAAGGACAGCAATTTTCATCTGTGACTGATAAGAACCCAGATGCATATACAACTACACAATGTTTGTTTGAAAGTTAGCTGCAAAATTTGATGTAAATTTACAGCATTATAATTCACGGAGAGCAGATTAAGACTTACCCTGAGAGCCAACTTTTGTTCTGTTCCCGACTGTAATCTTCTCACATAGCCACCTGTACATTCATTAAATTCAGATGTTAATATTTTGAAATATCAACCGATAATAAGTTACTAAGATATATATCTATGAAATCATTCAGTGTTTAGATCAGGGTATATGTTAATATTTATTTATTTATTTATTTTTATATTTACCTTGAATAATGATCATTATTATTCCAATAAAGAAAAACATTTTCCCCTGCTGCATACTGAAAGTACATATACAGATAGGTTAAACCTTGGAGTAATAATGAATGGAGGCGCAACGTCGCAAAATCAAAAGGCGCATCATAGTTGCCGCCATACCCATTGTTATGATGACGCCATATAGGTGCAAGATATGAAAGTTTTGACGTTATTTTTTTTCAAATCTACTTTAAGTGATCAAAACCACAATTTAGAGTTAAACATATCGCGAATGAAATGTTCGTTTTTTCATACAGATTATGGGGATATAAATTTTATTTCTCTGCTCCAAGCGTAGATGATTTTATGAAGAGATTTTCAAATCCATCTCATATTTATGAAAATGAGTCAAAATTTCCGTTTTCCTCTCAGATTATCAGGAAATCATGTACTTTATTGTTATTTTTGTCTTTCCAGTTTATTTTTAATTATTGGCGCATATATTGGCAGATAAGAAAAATATACCATTTTTTTCAGTAAAAAATATACTATCAGAAAATGCAATTTATATTCCTGCCAATATATGCGCTGACATAGATACTTTGCCTTATGAAATGTTATGTCATCATTTAAAATCAACAAAAAATAACAATAAAATTATACAACAAGAATTTTATAAATGCTATATCATAAACAATATTTTGTTTTAAAAGTTTCAAAAAAGTACTATGGATAGAAAAATATTTTTTAAAAACGTGTATAAAAAATTAGAAGTTTGGAATATTTATTTTCCTTTTTTCTGAACAATAGTAATTAAAGCCATCACACCAGAAATTAACAGATCTTATTTCAAGTCATTTTGAGTGGATGGTTTGTAATCCTAAAAAGAACAACTATTCTGACTTTTTCTTTGAAAAAAAAAATAATCAGAGTGTGTTATGAAACACCATTAAAATATTGGTTAGTTTAATATTTAAAAATATAGATATTAAATTTTCCATCATTCTGAAGTCGGCAACTATGATAGGATCAAAGGATTTTAAATCCATTGTGTAAAACAATGCGTTGCCATGACGCCATAACTCATATAACGGCCGTCACGCCTCCATTCATTATTACTCCAAGGTTAAACTAAATAGTTTATCAAAATTCCAAGTATCAAATAAGTTTTCTTATTATCCCATTAAAATATTGAGTGTGATAATTTGAATTGGGAACTAACAAAACAAGTATCAGAGTTGAATAGAGTGCAATATCATAATATCTATAATGTATCCTGTTTGTTCCATTGTTTTTGCAATAAATAAAGCAGGTATACATTTTTCTACTACTTCGACGCATATTTCCCCCACTCCCAAACTTTTCTATAAGTTCTCATAAGAAATGAATCGATTACTGCCTCATCTACAAATTGAAATCAGGAATTTGGCACATTGATTTAGCACTTTCCATCTTGTTCCTAATATCGGGCCCAGGTAACATTAATGATATTTTCCTTATAACTTGCACTCAATTTCAACTGTTTATGAATATATTGTTCTACTATTATCCCTTTGGCTGCAATCACCAACAAGTTATTACCAGGTTTACAGAGAATTAATTGGGTTAAAATATTCATAAAAGACTTTCTTCAGGAATGCTTTCCCATGTTTTTTTATATGATTAATTCATATGAGTTACACACATTAAAGTGTGCAGTATAACTGAGTGAGACTGTGATGGTGGGTACTTCATTGCTAATATAGTGAGACTTATACAAATGTTCAAACATGAATATCAAACCATTAAAACTTGGGGAAGAATGTTTATTGGTGTCAGCGGGCAGTGCCACCTACCTGTCAAAGTTAAACCTGTTGTGTGTGAGAAATGTGAGGGTAAATTCCAACCCAGAATACAGGAATAAGTACAGGAAATATATCACACCAATTTCCCGGAGTGAACGCATGTCTGAAATGTACAATTAATAAAAAACTGAACAAATATATAATATGTCTTAATACTGCTCCAAAACATTTCCAGAAAAAGGTCTACCTGTCTTTTTAATTAGGTAAATGCAGTGCTTTTTATCTCTGTGTTTTGGCAGCTTATCAACAGGACATGCTGAAGGAGCAGCACTAAGCTGAGAAGGTGGGAAATTGTAAAATCGAAATCTGTTTGTTTTTTGTTTTTTTAAAGATTGTCGGTGTCTGAATACAAATTTGTCTATTGAATGAATACAATTTAAGTGAACGAAATTAAATGCAAGAACATATTGGTCTGTCTGTGAAATGTTGGAATATTGAAGTGTTGGGTTGCAAGGCTTGAGTGTATATCCATATATAAAAATTCTAGAGCAGTTTACCTTCTTTACTTGACCCCTGCACAGCAGAGAAATTGAAGAGAGATTTGGGGTTAACATAATGGAGTGCTTCCTGCATCCCAGAGTCCAGAGACTTGCTCTGTAAAACACATGAGTCAATCATTGCTCTGCTTCAGAACGCAGGACCACATATAATATAAAGGCTGAACTGATTGCTGACATTATACAATATCTGCTGTTTATATAGAAGATAAAAGATCATGTTAAAAGCTAAGTGTCTATTATATAGTTCTCATGGCAGGTAGTGTGAATAGTAAGACTACGTAATGAGTCACTCACCCTCTTGTTGGCAGGTAGTGTGAATAGTAAGACTACATGATGAGTGACTCACCCTGTTGTTGGCAGGCAGTGTGAATAGTAAGACTACGTAATGAGTCACTCACCCTCTTGTTGGCAGGTAGTGTGAATAGTAAGACTACATGATGAGTGACTCACCCTGTTGTTGGCAGGCAGTGTGAATAGTAAGACTACGTAATGAGTGACTCACCCTGTTGTTGGCAGGTAGTGTGAATAGTAAGACTACGTAATGAGTGACTCACCCTGTTGTTGGCAGGCGGTGTGAATAGTAAGACTACGTAATGAGTCACTCACCCTCTTGTTGGCAGGTAGTGTGAATAGTAAGACTACGTAATGAGTGACTCACCCTGTTGTTGGCAGGTAGTGTGAATAGTAAGACTACATAATGAGTCACTCACCCTCTTGTCGACAGGTAGTGTGAATAGTAAGACTACGTAATGAGTGACTCACCCTCTTATTGGCAGGCAGTGTGAATAGTAAGACTACGTAATGAGTGACTCACCCTCTTGTCGGCAGGTAGTGTGAATAGTAAGACTACGTAATGAGTGACTCACCCTCTTGTTGGCAGGTAGTGTGAATAGTAAGACTACGTAATGAGTGACTCACCCTCTTGTTGGCAGGCGGTGTGAATAGTAAGACTACGTAATGAGTGACTCACCCTCTTGTTGGCAGGTAGTGTGAATAGTAAGACTACGTAATGAGTGACTCACCCTGTTGTTGGCAGGTAGTGTGAATAGTAAGACTACATAATGAGTCACTCACCCTCTTGTCGACAGGTAGTGTGAATAGTAAGACTACGTAATGAGTGACTCACCCTCTTATTGGCAGGCAGTGTGAATAGTAAGACTACGTAATGAGTGACTCACCCTCTTGTCGGCAGGTAGTGTGAATAGTAAGACTACGTAATGAGTGACTCACCCTCTTGTTGGCAGGTAGTGTGAATAGTAAGACTACGTAATGAGTGACTCACCCTCTTGTTGGCAGGCGGTGTGAATAGTAAGACTACGTAATGAGTGACTCACCCTGTTGTTGGCAGGCGGTGTGAATAGTAAGACTACGTAATGAGTGACTCACCCTCTTGTTGGCAGGTAATGTGAATAGTAAGACTACGTAATGAGTGACTCACCCTGTTGTTGGCAGGCAGTGTGAATAGTAAGACTACGTAATGAGTGACTCACCCTGTTGTTGGCAGGCAGTGTGAATAGTAAGACTACGTAATGAGTCACTCACCCTCTTGTTGGCAGGTAATGTGAATAGTAAGACTATGTAATGAGTCACTCACCCTGTTGTTGGCAGGTAGTGTGAATAGTAAGACTACGTAATGAGTCACTCACCCTCTTGTTGGCAGGCAGTGTGAATAGTAAGACTACGTAATGAGTCACTCACCCTCTTGTTGGCAGGCAGTGTGAATAGTAAGACTACGTAATGAGTCACTCACCCTCTTGTTGGCAGGCGGTGTGAATAGTAAGACTACGTAATGAGTCACTCACCCTGTTGTTGGCAGGTAGTGTGAATAGTAAGACTACGTAATGAGTCACTTACCCTCTTGTCGGCAGGCAGCGTTTCTTGGAAGCAGCAGTAAAGGAAGATAATATCAGCTACTGCTAGTGCCAGGGCAAAGAGTGCTGGGGCCACAAAAAACATGCCTTCCTGCCCCCGAGACAGCCGTGAGAATCCAGCTCCTATCATTGGCCCAAACATAAACCCAATGGAAAAGGCTATGCCAACCAGCGCCTACATCAAGTAAACCACAGGCAGAAGATGACTATATATTTAATATCAATATCTAATATGATATTGTCATGACTCCATCAGGACAATACAACTTTTGTTATGTTAGTTTTATTACATTTAACAAATGAAAAGCCAGGATTTCTTGATAATTTGACACACATTCATATGTAATAGTATGTATTATTAGGGCTCACGTAAACTTCTTCTGCTGTAATAATCAACATTGTCAGTGTAGAAACAACAAAAATGGGGAGGACAGTGATGAGAAATAGAACTAAATGACTTTTTGGGCCTTATTAAAGTTACAAGTCTGGTCAAGTGTACATGAGAATGCTTCGTACCATGCCTTTCCCCCGTTTTTCTACAGGCAGGACATCTGCAACTATGGCCGTGCTCAGACTGACGTTGCCCTTTGATATCCCACCAATGATTCGAGACAGTACAAACACAACAAAGCTGCCAGACACCGCCCATAAGGCATAGGACAATGCCACGCCAACCTGCAAACCAAACATAACTTTGCTCAACAAGAACATCTTAACAATCAAAGTCTGTCACCAATTGCACACTGTGAAAAATATTATAAGTAAAATCAATTTTGCAAGACTCACCAAAGAAAGCAGTATGACTGGTCTCCTACCATAGACATCAGATACAGCGCCCACTAGTGGTGAAGCCAGGAACTGCAGCAGGGAAAATAATGACCCAATAACACCTTAAAAACAAAACACATTCTAAAGTTTATAGCTTTAATAAAACCCCTCCATATGCACTCATTATTGAGCAAATCTGCACGGGTGGGTAAAACTTTGAAGGAGATTACAATGAAAATATTTTGGTGTTCAAAATGCATATCTTATGAATAGACTTGATATTAAAGCATCTGACAAATTCCTCTTAGATGTGAAAGTTTTGGTTTTCATTGAATATTCACAACAAATTTACTCAATTATTTACATTAACAAAATGGCAAAGAAACTCGGAGGAAAATATTTAAGCTATTCTAGGTCTGTTAATATATATTTAGATAATTCTTCTAAAATTTATATCACAATTTGGGCTGATATTTTTACTTTATTAATGACAAAAAACCTTCTGACCAGCATCCATATGACAAAAAGGTTGATAGGATGTTTATTTATGTTGCCAGGGCAAAACTGAACATTTTGAATAACAAATCTTTACTTCAATAATATTAAGTAGAATCCCAGTATTATTTTGTTTACAGAGAGTGAAGGGATATATTCATTATCATGCAAAACAACAGAAATTAAATTCACAGTTAAGACTGTGTGATTAACCTAATTGATTATCCTTTTCCATTTTTCAGGGACAAATAATGAAGAATGAGTAAAGGTGATGTCATCCTTTGGGACTGATTCAGTTAAAGTCAATGTCAAAATAATGAAAAGAAGCTATATTTCTCTGTTTTTTTTATTTTTTCTGAGAAACTCATTGGTTGCCATGTTAACCAAAATATTATTCGGAAATTGAATTTCTTCGTAAAAATATGAATTCCAAAGATACCTTCATCCATATTAGAAAGAAATGAGCAGTGCAAATTTATCTTTGTTTTAAAGATAAATTTAAAGGTTAAATAAAGGTGAATATAACAGGGCTGCGAACCTTGATAAATGTGCACTATCATTGTGTGCCTCTGAAAATAACCATCATAATGATAATATTACCATGGGAACAGACAAATATTACATAGAAATGTCTATCAATGAGTTTCTGTTGTATTTGGCTAAATGAATAAGAAAAGATTGTTTCATGCCAAACAATTGTAAACTGAATATCCAAACTATAACATTTTTTAATTTGATCATATATTTATAGGTAACCAAGGAAACCATCATATCTATTTATTCATCATTGTCGCTCTTTAATTCAATCTGACGAAATAGTTCCTAATGTGGCTAAGTCTTTCCCATTATTTACACAAATCATTGGTTGTTATGGTTACCAAAAGAGAGCCAGAAATGTGATTTACTGAAAACAAGATGTATCTGCAAGATACCTACGAAGATACCAAAATTGAATGAGCTTTGTGAATTACCATGTGTTGATGGTCTATTTGTCAGATATGTGGGGAATGTGATTGGCTGCCATTGCAAACAAGCTAGTTGTTAAACTTCTGCATCACAAAAATCCTCAATTCGGGATCTGGTTCCCCCTCTATAAGTAATTAGGCACCAATATGACCATGGAATTGTAATTTGATTTTAATACAGTTACTCACCACCAAACAAAACTGAGTTCCATCGAGGTGTGTCAGGTGCTCCCACTAAATCACGAAAACCTTGGACACCAGATAATATCAATCCATACAAACCATCCTGCAAGACTTTACAATTAATGTGCATCCATGTTTCATGAAATAGTGTATTCACAGGTAGTTGACAATTGTTAACTTAATCAGTTAAGGCGGCGGTCTGCAAAAGCGCGATGAACTCGCCGCTAACACATGATTAGTCGGGTGAAATGTGCCACTTGCACACGAATGCTGATAGCCAGGCAGGTCAGCAGATCTCGCTGTCCTGTGCCGACGGATTCCAATCGTGTGCACCCTCCGTTATGATGCATTGGCTGCCATCTTGATAGTGAGGTCAATATTGGCAGGTCATGGGTCACTTACCTGTCAGTGATCCTGCTAGAAGAAAAAGCTAATTCGACTTTCGTCTCTTTATAAACTTATAGTGATGAGACAATCCATAATCAAATGAGACAATATCATTAGACAATTAAAGGGCATATTTATAGGACTATGTAAAACAACCAATCACTCTACATTGCCATACTGACATACGATTTTCAAGAAATATGGTGAGTAATATTGTGTAACACATTGAAGAATACAACAAATAACAGGAGATGACTGTCCCTTTACGTACTGAACAGAATGAGACATTTGTGATTATAATGAGCCATTGTCTACCCCCACAAGATCCCTGACCTGTGAAAATTGAAAGATATGTTTCACCAATTGCAGAATTTCTCTTCAGAATATATGAATTACCCTCCAATACCGGAGGGAAATTCACATATCTCTTATATCAGCCCCTGTCGTCATTGGTACAAAAAGGGCCTCAAGATTGGACGCAAGTAATGATGACTGAAGAGAGAGAGAGCTTTTCTGGTGATCATGATGCAAAAGTAAGCAGTGTAGATAGATCTTTCACCTGGCCTGCAAGAAACTTAACAAAATAAGGTCATAGATCTGTCAATCAAAATAGTTGATAGGGCTTGCAGGAGGTCTGAGGGGATGCCTTACACTTATGCTTTTTGTTTGGTTTGTTTTGGGTTTCATACATGTCTCTTTCAACATCATTTCATGGCAAGACCTACTTGTAGCAGATATAGTGCTGCCTCACTGAATTGTCATATCGCAGGTCCTTGACATGACAATCCACCTGGTCACAGATTTACAAGGACAATGGGTTAACCCTTAAGGCACGGGCCTCAGCTCATATGTAAAATTGTATCATGATATCAATCTCGGCACAGATTTACAAGGACATCAGGTTAACCCTTTACCTCACAGTTGATGCCTGATTAACAGTAATCCAGAGAGTATGTAGGCAAGATTAGATATATGTCATGAGGAGTCCTTACCTTGTCATGCGTGCCGTAGTAGTCCAGGAGTGCCGGCAGTAATGGAAGGATCATCGTGAACGCCAGCAAGTCCAGAATGAGAGAAGCAAATATGATGAGAATACTACGAGGCATTGCACTGTCAGACATGGTTGGTGTGTTTCCATTAGCATCTGTGTGGGAGGCAACACTTGCCTTAGACTGACTCCTCGTTTCTACCATGACTCTACAACAGATTGATAAAAAATAAATAAAAATATGTGGATATCAGTACATGTTAGGTAACACGTATTGTTACTTACTTATCAATATAATTTGAACGACAAGAAATATGATATATCTAATTAAAGTGAATGGGCTATAACTTTGCAACCTAACAATACTTATTATCAGTTGTGGGAAGTATATACTCTATATTGTCCCATCTCATGATAAGCCATTTAATGCGTGCATACACACACACACAGAGTCTTTTTTTAACCCTTTGGTGCTGGCACCTTTCATATCTTCTGGCACCCTGTGTATCTAGAGATGGCAAAGCTGTTATTGATATCCTTCATTAGGAGAATCAAATCAAGACATGCTGCACTTTTTTTGTACAAATTAATGCCTTATTCAGGCAATCAATATATCTCTCATGTGTTATCAAAAAAGAGGGAAATAAGTAATACTTCTTTATCACAAAAATATTTTAACCCTGATTGAGGTTTCAATATTTTTCATATTTATCAGGGAACTTTTGATTCCAGGAACTCATTATGCCAACTCAATTATTTTCGTGTCAACTGGGTCTTAATATATATATCATCATGCCACAGCAATATCTTAGGGTCACAGGTAAGATTTATATCAAGTCAAAGAGAAGGAAATTATTTGGTACTGGCAGCCTATTGGATCAGCCTAAGTACAAAATATCTCAGTGACTGCTTTTTTGCAACTATAATTTTGCTCCCCTCAGGTTAAACAAGATTTTAAAATACAAACCTGGTCAGCTTAAGTTTGGTTGCAATTTGACAGGAAACAGAGCACAAAAGGATGCAAAACATTTGATTAGGACCTATGGAAATGTATCATATTACATGATAAGACATCTCTCATTTGGCACGTACTTTACTTTATTGGAAATGAATACGTTCAGAGCCAATTAGACAGAACTTTATTGATTTGGATGAAAATCTTGGCTTCAAAAACTTATTGTCCAAAGAAGTGCAGCAAATGCAATATTTCCTTTGATACATTTACACTTTGCTGAGTTTTACTGTATCAAAGATATTTTATTATATCAAAGATCAGTACTTATAATGTTCAAAAGCTGCTGGTTCATTTACCATAAGAAATTTATCAAGCATTTAAGCAATAACAGGCATGGTACTCAATCTCTGTGATTAAAGGCCTTGAAAAGTTAAGTTAAAGGGTCTTTGAGCACAAATTAAAGGCTATTATAGCTCATTTTTTCATCAGTGTTTCTTGGCTAAATATAAAATACTGCTGACAAAGAAAACACAATTGCTAATATTAACAAAACATCAATAAAACCAGAAATGCAATAAGTAAAATGTTTCAAACTGGATACTTGTTGGGTACAACTTAGAAGCTTTGCTTTTGCAATGCCAAAGAAAGTCATTAAAATCCTCAGTTTTTGCTTCATAGGCCAATTGTGGGTCACCATGCTGCCTCATTAAAAACACACCAGGACTACACAATTAAAATCAGAAGTGCACAAAAAACTCCTAAAATCCAATCATTAAAAATAAAAGCACTATTGCGGGACATCGTGAGTGTAGCGATTTACCCACTGCAAATGACGACACATCCTCCACTGGACCACTGCCTTAAGGCAAAGGACCATCCATGTTACCAAAAAAAAAATTCCTCCCCTTGTCCTGTTTTTTGGAAACATATCATTGGAATCGTGACTTTTTTTCTGTTGGCCTTATATATAATTTCATCACCATCTTTTAGGAGGTGTTCCACAGTTTTTCAGACTATCTTTTTTTCACATTGATCAGTCTTGGTTGTTGAGATATGTAACAAAACATAGTCTGACAGTCCCACATGTATAGATAGTGTTTGCCAATGTGCCTGTTGTTTTCATTATAGCAGACCAAAGATCATAAACACTTGTGCATAGACATAGGCCCATTACGGGCCGCCATACTGTCCCATTTAAAAAAAAACAACCCGCAATCGTACTTTACACATGTGACACGAGACATTCATGGTGTATACCTTTGATCTCAGGTTTATGTCTATTTATAGTATTTCTGTATATGAAATAAGGGCATTGAAAACTCTTTCTTCACATTTCTGTTGATGTAGTTATTCAGTAAAATAACAAAAAGTAAACCCCAAATTGAATACCAACCATAAATTGAAAAGCATACATATATACCAAAATGTATGGCACGGACTCACTTTTTTTTTAAGATCTGGTAGCTAAATCTGAAATTTACCTTTAATACAAAGTCAGCATGTTCCTGCATCATATTTTTTGTTGGTTAACTTAAAATGGGCTAAAATTAACCCCATTTCTCTCCTCCCTTCCAAAGTTGGAATATATTACAGATTGAAAATAAACTTATTCCATGGGTTCCATGGATACAACTGAAGTTAGTAAATTTCAAGAATTTTTTTGATTGTTGTTGCAAACAAATATATACAGTATGCTATTAATGCATTCTTAATAAAGTGGGTATGTGTCTAATATCTTATGTCTGGCCCATTTATTAACCCTTTGCCTGAGGCAACCCACTCTACATGGTTGGATTATGACATAACATAATGCACAATTCATTTTGGCAGTAGAATTATGATTATTTTGTTGGTGTCATTCAGAGGATAATCAAAGGGTTACACACATTTACTTACTTAATGGGTATGTATATCAATAAAATAACAGCTGCTGAATCTTATAAATAAGTACTGAAACATTCTTGACTTAAAAGTGCAAGCACGACAGTTTTCACAGTTTTTGAAATTGGTGTATTCACTCCCGAGTTTACCCTCTAACACAGGACTTCTCATTCTTGTATCTATCCCTGCTGTTATTGGTAAAAAAAGTGCCATTAAGATTGGATGCAAGTCATGACTTCATAAAAAATATTGATACAGATTTGGTTTTGTACTGACAGCTGTAGGACACTTCATCACATGACCTGATGTTTGGTCAAACCTTATTGAATGATATTGAGACGAATATCGGGGAATTCAAAATTTGATATCAAATATGGTGCAATGATGGCGGAAATAGTTAGAAGATTAAATGACTTGCAATACCACCAACATAATGCAGAGGCTCCCAAGGCATATGGAATTAGTAGACCAGCCGCAAATGCCCTCCTCCTGGGTTGGTGCAGAGGGAAATGCATTAGATTCCTGACACTCATGGCAATGCATATGCAAATTTATACATTATATATCAAGAGAGGAAATAATTATCTCAGAATTTCTCTGCCTTTCATTTCAGGATATATCTGCATTCTAAACTGATGATTGCACTGTGCAAAAGTGCAAAGTGCCATCTTCTGAAATAATCTATCTTACGATCATTGCCAATGATATGTTGATCAGATTATTCAAAAGGTAAAATAATTTGATTCAAAGTTGGATATGCATCTTCAAAAGAAATCCTCATCACTTTCACGGCCATAAGTAGTTGGTATCTTAAGCTTAAGGAGTTATACAGCGTCAAAATACATTTTCACATGAGTTCATAACAACCAATTCTATAACATTTATCGCTCACAAGAACTTATTTACTTCTGAACACAAACTGATGGGAATTTTCTGCATTCAAGAAAATTTACAAAAACATGGAGAATATTTTGATATTTTGGAATATCTTTCTTTGAGAACATTTTAGGAATGAATCTTATCATGTTTTCTATTTATAATGCACTGCATACGTCACAGTGAGGAGATTCTAGGAAAGTTGTTTATTCTCTTTAAGTCATTATGTTTGCTATGTGTCATCCGCCCCTGCAAGTGCTGTGGAACACCTGCTGAGAGGCTGGAAGCTAATGCAGTTCTCCATGGGTTGGTGACCTGCAAGGAGGAATGAGTACTGACAGATGTACTAATTCATTCCCATATTTCCCTTATCAGGATCACAGACTTCTATTTTTTGTACAAGAGGTTTAGATTTGGGCAGAAATACAAATCAAGCCAATGTATATTTTGAAACATTGACTTGAAGAATCGGATGATACAGAACAGAAATGTCGGCCCAATTGAAAAGTATACATGTGTACACCACAACTGGACAACTGTGTTTATAAATCATTCATAATGGAGAGTGGCAGGGGGCTATAGTATACTAGGTCTATGTCAATACAGTCATAGAGAAATTATATTTTCTCTATGTCTGTCCTTACGTCCTTAGTCTAAAGAAAATTAAATATTAAAAATGGTTTAAAAATCTTCTCGCCCAAAGTTGTGATTTCAGCTTTCATCTCTTAAATTGTATATAACACATGACATGACACAGATCAAACAATTTCTGCAATGGCCAATATATTATTAGCTTTTCAGATTACCTGTGCAAGACAGTGGAGAAAACACTCAAACATCGCTCACCTGATATTGATTCAAGAAGAACAAGTTTGTAACTGGTCCTAAGTTGTTAAAACGGACATAAAAAGTGTATCAGCTGGTATCATGCTACGGCCGGATAATAGTGAACAGCATGTGCCACACATTCGTGATTATAGCAGTGGGTTAAGTACACGAAAAGTGATTGTACCAGCTGGCACTGTCCCCGCCCCAAATTTTGATCTTTCAAACTCCACAATCACAGCGCCTCTAGTGGTTCAAAATCGCTCACCAGAGGACGACACTTTTGAAGTCTGTTGTGATTGTCACTTGAAAAAACTACAAAAAGAATTCTTTAAAATTCTGTAGTTCCCCAACTTGACCATATGAATCTGGGGTAATTAACCAATTAAGTTACAAGCGGCTGGGGTGTGCTACTGGGCACCATATTGTGATCCACATGTGACCCTCGCCCAGCATTCAGGTGTCAAATCTTACACAATAATACAAACACAGGTTGTTTAGTGTGGCATTATGTGAAATTGAGAAATATTAAACAGGTTATGGGGCAAACATTACAAGGGGTTTGTGTCCTGTTTACATATTAATTAGTGAGAGAGCAAACCCCTGTGGATTGTTAGTCTGGCCTGATCTGCAGACAGACTTCAGACAGGAGGGGGCAGTAATTAGGTAAGAGGGCGGCTATTAGGGATAATACGGTATACTTTAAATTAAAAAGATTTGATAAAGTTTAATTATTTTCTTTTAGATTTCCGTCTTTTGATATAATACAGCTGTAGATAGTTACAAAACTTAAAAATCAAATCAGAGCATAACAACATTCTACAATCATTGAACTTTTGTGATAAGGGGAAAATAAGAATAAAATTTGTGAAAATATTTCTAAAACATATTTAATATACTTTACTAAGTAATCCTATCCCTTTTTGTCTCTCAAGAGGTCATTAGAGTTAATCAATAAACACAATGTCAGCACAACTTAGAGTATACATATAGATGATGTATACATATACCGGTAGTCCAAATTGTTCTGAGAAAAGATTTGAAAACAAACAACTGTAGTCTCTAACCAAAGCCACAAAAAGCTTTGTGCGAAATGTTTTTGTTTTTAGCCTCAGAGATACACCTTCTTAAAAACAAAGAACATAGCTATTTGTAATAAAAAAAATCTCTTGGCACTTGTTGCCATTTTATTTCCAATTGTATATATGTATCAATAATATATGATAAACAATTCAAATTATAGTTGATGCCATATCACACATATCGCTTTTTTTTTCCACAAATAACTCTTATATATACATTTAGGGTTTTATGGAATCCATTTTCTTTTACCAACTTTATCAAATGGTAATAATGGAGTACTTTCTGAGACTTAAAATATATTACATTTTCAACAGGTGTACAATCCATCTCTCCAACAGAAAGATATATAAAAAGATTTAGGTTTCATCTATTACAGTTTAACTCAAGAGCTTCATATTTTATATTCATCTATACATGACAAACTGTTGATCACAATTTATTCATACTCAGCGAGGGCATGCACCTGTGCACCACCTGGTGAGTAGTTATGGCTACAGGAAAAGTAAATATACAAGTTTAAACCAAAAATACACAAATAAGCCAGGAAAAAGAGGATCTTGCTTCTCATTATTTTTGGTAATGGGTGTAATTTTGTAATGGGGTTTTAACTAAAATTGAGTCACATGTTTTCTTTTGTTTCCCAGTTTAGCATATTTTTGGTTAAACTGGGTTAGATTGAGTGCAATGTAATGTCAATAACAAATGAAAACACACCAAAAAAAAACAAAGAAAAACTTAAAACCACAAATAAACATAGAAATCATGAAAGGTATGAAATACAAGCAACATATAATCTGTAGAGATTGTACAAATCCTGTGATATAACAGAATAAATTAGTCTTATAATCGCACTTGCACCCTGTTGGCTGTATTTTATAAAAACAATTAATAAACCCATCTGAGTTGTAAAATAATTTGTGGTGTTTTTCAAATACTCACCAGTTTCCTCAGACATTGCATATCAGTAAAGCAATGAGCAGTGATGGGTGGTTATACATTGTTTGATCAAAAATGGCCTTTAATAGCTTTGCGACATCGTCTTATTTAAATGTAAATGATCTCTGCCATGTCAAAATAAATCATAAAATGACTTGGACAAAAGTTGTTATTGCTCAAATGCATATGGTACAAAAAGGACTTAAATGTTGCAAAATACGACCCATAATAGGACCCATACTTTAAAAATAGGTCAGTAGCTTAGTTAGCCACTGGGTGGTAGCCTCACCTTCCATTTGGTTATAAACTAATCAAATCAACTGGTTTTGGTGGGCAGCTGCACTACCTAATGATCTGCACTTATGACTAATGAATGTCTCCATTTCTGGAGATTTTTATGTTAACCATTTGAACCAATTGAACTTTTTTGAACAATAATTAATAAAACAAATATTTAATATGTTAACAAGCATAGAAAAAAATAACACAATGAAGGTTCTTACACATTTGTTCATTTCAGGCAGGTACAAATTTTGTGGATATATTTTAGCGTGTTCACTTGTTCATTTCAGGCAAGTACAAATTTTGTGGATATATTTTAAAGTGTTGTTAGCCTCAAGCCCAATACATATCAATATCCCACCCACTTTGTTGAGCATTATGCTGCAAATGTTCAAAGTCTTGTAGAGTTATGGCATTGCAGTGTAATAAGCGTACTTTCTTTAATGGACATACCATCAATAACTCATCTACTGCATCCACTGTCAGATAATTACACTTCACAAAGCAAAGATTTTCAAGGTTTTCAAGGGAGTTTGTTTTGATAATCTCTTGAATCATTTGATCATTGACAAAATCAAGTTTGTCCAGTACAATGGTGTGGAGTCGGGTACAATTAGGAAGCACATCCATCACAAACTCCGGGTTTGTATTGGACGGATTACGGTATTTGAGGCACAAATTTTGTAAATTGGAGAAAACATTTTGTCCATGCCGAGGCTGTTGTACGTCCTTAAATATGGGATCCATGCCTTCACCATGAAGGGACACCATCAGTTTAATTAGATTATC
Organism: Amphiduros pacificus; assembly: GCA_949316495.1. Taxonomy (NCBI): domain Eukaryota; kingdom Metazoa; phylum Annelida; class Polychaeta; order Phyllodocida; family Hesionidae; genus Amphiduros; species Amphiduros pacificus. The sequence continues at coordinate 76,679,535 of OX439000.1, read as the reverse complement.
ACAGAACAAACCTATGGTCCTCAGTGAAACATTGACTAAACTATGGCAACATAAATCAAGACTAGTGAGGTTATGCCCACATGCTTCAAGTAGAGGAACAAGACCATAGATACGATAGTCATTCACCAAAAACTTTAATTCATGTATATCATTTAGAGCACAAATTGGCTGCATCCATTCACCATTGATATCACACTCCACATCCAAACATACACTCTGCAGGGAAGAACAGAGGCCCATCACAAGGTTCCAGTTGGCCAACATGTCGTCTCTCGCCACCTGGTGGGAATGCTCTATCCAAGATAATTCTCGTAGCTTGTAGGTTTGACTGTCCTGGTATCTTCCGTCAATGACAGACTCGTGGTGCAGCTCAATCATGGCAGAACATACAGACATCTGACCAATATATTCTATGACAGGGCAGTTCTCAAGAATAACTTTCACGCCCTTTGTTGTCACCATTGGACAAAACATTATTATTTCTCTCAGATTATTACATTTTTGGTGATTGTCATCAAATGAAAGGCAGAGACTAAATATACCTGAGTCTGTGACATTGTTACAGGCATTGATATCTAATACTTCTAGATCTGGACAATTGGCTCCCAACACAGACAACACTTGGTCATTGCACTTTGTCCCAGCCATGTTAAGATGACGTAGTTTTGGTAATGATCTCATGAGAGTTGACAAGGTGGCAGCACCAATGCCATCAGCATAGGGAATACACAGTTTTGTGAGATTCTGCAAAATATCAAAGTTTTATCAAATCTTTATAAGAGCAATGGCTTTATTTTACTAGATTCATAAAAAAAGTATGAAAAAATATTGGTGACTTTAAGGATCAAAATAATTTTCTTAAATCTATATTTTTTTTTTCATTTTTAAAATTATCATTTAAATTTGTTAAGTATCATTTCTGCCTGAATCCACTCATACAAATCTTTTAATGATGAATTCTAACTGCTAGACATTTTATCCATTCCACACAATTCTTTTATCTTTAAAGACCTAGATACAAAGTGCTATATCGCAACAAGGCTAATTTTATCACAAAGAATACTCACTGGACATTGGGAAGCAATCAGCTTGGCATGTGCATTTTTACTGATCACCTTCTGTGGCCCACAAAACACAAGTTGGGTGAGTCTGCTGTCCAACATTATGTCAAGGTAGGCTGTACGTAGCAAGCGCTTGTGAACCATCACAACTATCAACTCCTGCAGAAGAACCGCAGCTGCAATATTAAATTCAAAGATAATTATTCCTTGGCTATCAATATACATACAAGTAGACTCCAGCAAGGTGGTCTGATCTTGAATTTGACCTACATATTGACCTACATGTAAATCAATGATGTCTAAATAGAACCAGCTGATATCTCACAAATCCTTTCTTAGGTCTATTCTTTGATACTAGAGTTCAAATAAAAACATGAATGCACATATTGGTACATGATAAGCTTTCAGGAGGTGGTCAGGAGGTAGTCAGGGGTGGTCAGGGGGTGGTCAGGAGGTGGTCAGGAGGTAGTCAGGAGGCCAGTCAGGGGTGGTCAGGGGGTGGTCAGGAGGTAGTCAGGGGTGGTCAGGGGGTGGTCAGGTGGCAGTCAGGAGGTAACATTTCACAGCAGCCAGCTTTGAGCAATTAAAGTTTAGCCCTTCATAGGCTTTGTGATCTAAGACCAAATGTTATGAATGTTGGGCTTTTGCCAAAAGATTCCCCTTGTGGTTATTCCTCATATTTGAGTGATGTGTTCCTATTAGACAATATAATCTTCTGCAAAAGGATGTTCCTTGAGAAAAAACATGCTTCTTGATAGATAAAATAAACACAAGTTTGAAAGAAGTTAAAATTATATAAAGAAAATTATTTCACTCCAATGATTAAATGTGGAAAATATCTGCAATACTAAAGCAGGACATTTTTTGTTTTGTTTTATTCAATTACAAGGAGCTGAATTGAGTCAAGATAGCAACATTAGAGAGACTATAGAGTGCTGTGGTGTATGTGATAAGGTTGGGATCTGATCACTGCCCTACTTAGTCAAAACCAAAAAGATCAAAGAATAATGTCCCCTGATGTTACATATGCTTATGAATACAGCAACCAATGATCAAAGGGTCAACCCCCCATATTGTGTAACCTTATATAACTTGCAGGGGACAAACAAACCACCAAAGAAAAACAGGGAACAAGCATGCACACGCACTGCCACAGGCCGTGGCGCATTTGGTTAGAGCGCCAGCTTATTAGCGCCAGTTCCTCTGTGGTGATCCAAAGGTCGTGGGTTCGATCCCCGGCCATGCCGAGATTGAATTCATGATTCAATTTCACACATGAGCTGAGGCCCGTGCCTAAAGGGTTAGCCTGTTGTCCTTGTAAATCTGTGACCGGGTGGGTTGTCATGTCAAGGACCTGCGGGTGCTGGACGTTCCGACTCACGGCGTTCCGCCTCAGACGTTCCGCCTCAGACGTTCCGCCTCAGACGTTCCGCCTCACGACCTGTCCGCCTCACGACCTGTCCGCCTCACTACCTGTCCGCCTCACATTGCTTGTAATACTAATAGACCGAATTTGACTCTCTTTTTTTAAAAGATTTCTACATTTCACAAAGAATACGAATCCTTGTCATATAAAGCTGTATTCTCAAGAAGAGGTTAGTAAAACATCGTCATTTGTATATCGCGAGTGATCTGTCAAAGGCTGTACACGAAGCTGTAAATATTCAAGAGGTTGTTTAAAAGGTAGGTGATTGTGGAATCTATGGGCAAGTGAGGCGCACGAGTCGTGAGGCGGACAGGTCGTGAGGCGGACAGGTAATGAGTCGCTGGTAGCGTGAGGCGGATCGTCTAGCATTCGGACCTGCGACATGACAATTCAGTGAGGCAGCACTATATCTGCTACAAGTAGGTCTCATCACGAAATGACTGAAATAATGTTGAAAGTGATGTAAAACCCCAAACAAACAAACAAAGCATGCACACACACACAACACACACACATACACAGACAGACAGACACAGGACAGACAGAGGTATACCTTCCACAATGATTCTAAACTGTCCTTTTGTGCTTGATTAATCTCCACAAAAAATAATGAAATCTTCAGTGTGTCACCAGCCATTAAGAAGATCACCAGGAAATGACAACATGTAGAGCTAAATGTAACTTGTAGGCTAAGATACTCACGGATGTAATCAAATGGCCCCATGACGTGCAATGGTCTCTCTTTCCCTCCATAATTATTTCGATAGTCTGCAAACCAGATGTTTTCCATGTTATTGGCAATATTAAGCAAAGTTAGATATTTCAATCTGTCTGGTGATCGTTTTCTGGGCATAATGAACTGATTGCCAGAAACTTTGACAAGAATTTCGAGCTTTCCTTTCTTGACTTTGTTGTGATTTGGATTTCACAACACACCTCCAGAGTTTGACCCTTGACCTCCTGACCCAAAAATGAATCCAAAATATGCCTCGCAAAAGCAAACTTGTAAATGGTTTATATCTGCTATAAATATATTGATTTTACCAATTCTGCAGCCATAGTGCAAAATATTTAATAAACAAAAAATTATATGAATCTTTTTATGCAAATTTATACTTTATAATGCAAACAAATCCAAAGAAAAAAGGTGTGTGTGAGAGGCTAACTCGTCAAAAGACTAAATTTTCTGGCCATCAAGGAAAACTGCAGGTGCTTGGTAAATATTGAGAAAATTTGTATTTTTGTCCAACGAATAGTTGTTCTCTTTGGTTTTGATGATCCACATATATATAGTTATTATTAAATGAAACTTGACAACCGCAAATAGATACGTGAATTCGACCGGCAAAAACGCCTGAGCGATAATACCAGTGTTTACGGGGTACAAGAGTAGTTTGGGATGGCTTGTTTTGACATCTACTCGTGCTGGACCAGTTATCGCCGATGAAGTAGACCGTGACTGGCAGCGGCTACAAGGGTCCTCTCCAGCTTAGCCGCTGTAATCGGCGGTTATTGGTAGCGACGGAAAACTGGTCCCTTGCGAGTACATCTTTCAGTTCAGTTTCGGCAAAACAAATTGACATCCTGCCGAGAATGCAAGCTTGCGCTAGGGTGCAGCTGGTCAGTACCAGCTGCATGACCTACACCAAAACCAATCTTCTCATAATTCAGAATAAAATGAAAACATGTGTTGATTTAAAAAAATCAAGCTCACGTAAGTTTGCAAAATCCTTGGGCAAAATCCAAGGAAATCTTCTTACTCTACTACGCACTCACAAATTACTTCTGAACAAAAGTGCCATCTGACGGTGTAAGCAGAAAAATGTGCCAAAAACATGGCCGCCATGGACCGATAATCGGGGTAGGCTCCATAAACTTATGGCTTAATCATCTTGAAACCTCGAACATCTAGCCCTAAAGGCAAAACAAACGCGAGTGAAAAATATTTATTTACGCAACAAACACATTTGATATCCTTTGACCACATGTCATGCGAAAATGTTCAATATTTTGTTTTGGAAAAACTAGATGGCGGGATGCCAATTGGTTTTGCTGAGGAAACTTGTAGATGTAGAAGAATCAACCTTGCAAGCGTCACGCAAACTAATCTGGCACATGTACAGTCTGTTTGATTGAGTTGCTGGCATTTTCGACCATTCTCATGTTTGACAGTGGCATGTTTGACCATGGAAAAAAATTCTGTCCCCCAGTTCGACCATGGCTAGAGGAAGCAGGTCCACAAGAAGTTGACCCTAGTCACTCTTTAACACTGAGATCAATTCAATTCAATTCAATGCTTTTATTGACATAAGAGATCAATACAAGTCTATTTGTCTTTTCATTAGCTATAATATAAATTTTCAAAACATCAATATCAAATACTACAATTTACTATTTTATGCCATCAATTAACAATTATGACAACACAAACATGAACAATTCAATAAAGATAAAGATAATACAAAAATATATTTTATTCGAGCGTATTGTTATGGTGCTTCGGCAGCCAGACATTTGAATTGAGAGTACAATATTTTAAAGGTACAAGTATGAGATTATGGGGAAAACAGTTATTGACTATTCCTTTTTTTGATGCTGTGATAAACAAAATGGGTTAGGCATGTTATAATGTCAGTATTCTTGCTTTCCATTATCTTAATGAATTTATCATTGTCATTCAATGTGTTAAAATCAGTAAGTAGACCTGTACATTTATCTGGAAGGTTATTTTGTTCAGTTTGATAAAGTGGGCATTTAAGAAGGAAATGGATTTCGTTTTCTGCTTCATTTTGATCACAGTGACGGCATATTCTATTCTCGGCTGGTGTTTTTGGTTTGTCACATCGTCCTGTTTCAATTCTAAGGTTTTGTGACCTGATTCTGAAACGTATTAATGAAATCTGATATCTAATATCAGAACTCAAGAAATATCCGTCGAGAAGGCTAATTGACCTTCAAGGCCAAACTTAAATATATAAAAGTAGAAAGATTATTTAATTGATATAATACGTTTGAACAGGTATGGTCAAAGGTTATGGTCGAACATGGGAACAGGCAAATATATAAAAGTCGAAAGAAAGAGTAGAAAAGGTTGATAGGTACCTTGCTTCTAGCATTACCTTTATTTTCTGAATGGGAGGTATCACTGAAAATGATAACAGATTTTTTGAAACACAAAAGTCCCCAATGGGGACAGGTAGTGTAGTGGTACCGGTACTCATAAAGGTACCGGTACTATCTGTGTTACTCTATGAATGGTATGGTACTGGGGTCGGGAATGTCTGCTGTGTTCGCATCAGACAGGGTTTAGGCAGGGAGTTTTGTTTTGACAGTGATAGATTTGGCTGTAGTTTACACAGGTGTTGGGGTTAGGTGGGGTTTATATGTTGTCTGGTTATTGTGAATCTGTTCTCCCCAAAGTGATTCAGCTGAATTCTCTGAGACCTTGACTAAGACTCATTTCTTTTCTTCACTATTGTGTATGAATACATACCTTTATAAACAAAGAAAAAGCAGTGATGACATCATGGCCTGATGAACAACATAGAGATTGGAAATCAGTTTATTGAACTCTAATTTGCATGTGCGCAAGTTGTGTATCTATTCCTACATGGTACTGACCATGGCTGGAAGAAATGCACGTGCCCTGGTCTCTTTGCAACTTCTGAAAACTGTTGCAATCTTCTTTAATTGCCCTGAAGAACAAAATAATATTGACCAGAACAAGTACAAAGTAATCAATTTAAATTAATATTATTCAGTCTGATACAAGGGTTCATGACAGTTCTATGAAAATACATTTTAAAAATTGTATGATGGAACCTGTTGTTGCTGTTGTTTTTGATATCTCCATCTTTAAAACCTCCTTGGCTATAATATAAATTGCTGCAATTATGTAGCACAATTTGATCAATCTTACATAATGAAATTATAATCAGCCATAACAAGACAATAATTCAATGTTTGTATATGTTTAATCAATGCAGTGGATTATAACAAAGATATTAAAAAAGTTGATATCCAATTCAAATCAGCACATAAAATGGCAGAGCAGGTTTCATTTAAGTTGTGTTGGTGATTATATATTTTGTTCTTTACATTAATTTTACAATTACGTTCTTTTGAAGTAACCAAAAATTGACAGGCAGTCTTGCACTCAAATTAAATTTATTTGATTGGATGTACCGGTATGTAATATTGTCTCCAGATAATTGTTAAAGGCTCTGGCAGAGTTTATTAAATAGTGATTTTAACCAGACTAAATAAACAAAACCAATCTGGAGTTTGGATTGCAAATAAATGAAAATTAATTTTATTTTCCAGGAACACTTTACAGACGGTAGGATATCTTAATGTTAAGTGTCAGCCATGGGTTCAGATTACTTATCTAATACACAAAAGTATTTCCAAAGTCATGGAAAAACCAAGGAATATTCAGCACATCAAGCAAAAGTACACTCAGTTGATTGGAGTTGTGATGGGAAAAGACTTGCCTCGGGTTCATTTGACAAAACAGTGACAGTTTTTACACTGGAAAGAGATAGACTGGTTAGTATGTTGACAGTTGTCAAATATTTTTATATTTCCTCACACTGGTTATTGATTATTCACATGAAACGATAACAAAGAAAAGAATAATCATGAAATTGTGACCCAAACAACATAAAGATTAATTCATATACAAAATTATTATTTTGATTCCAATAGACAAAAAAAAATGGACTGTATTCTGAATGTTTTTGAGCTGAGGATCATCTCTTAATTTAACAAATTAGATGTTTGTTCATATTTCTAATGTTTACACATCAAGTTCTTCAATTATTCCATTTTCTCAATATTTGTACAAAGCTATCTTATTCCTACAACCACTTTGCCAAAGTTAACTTTTCAAGCTTTTGAATGACTTTATTTACAAGTAATCATTATAAAAATTGTCTTGTTTCTTTAAATCAATTTATATTGTGTTTTATTAGGCAAAAGATCACACATTCCGTGGTCATGGAGACAGTGTAGATCAGCTTTGCTGGCATCCCAACAACCCAGAACTTTTGGTTACAGCTTCTGGAGACAAAACAGTTCGTCTTTGGGATGCCCGATCAAGTAAATCTATCACAACCATCAACACAAAAGGTAAGATTTTCCTCAGAAATAGATAAAAGATATTGACAAGTAATTCATAATTGTAACCTTATTTGTCTAAAATCTAGGATAAGTATTATAAGCAGTAAGTCAGTGCACTTTGTTCTGTAAAAATGTAGACTCTTTATCACAATAGGGACCCTATTAAATTAACATTATATTTTCTGTTTGTTCAAGGAGAGAACATAAACATTTGCTGGTCACCAGACGGTCACACCATTGCTGTGGGTAATAAGGAAGATCTGGTTACTTTTATTGACTCCCGCACATACAAAACAAAGGCTGATGAACAGTTTAAATTTGAAGTGAATGAAATCAGTTGGAACAACACTGGAGAACTGTTCTTTCTCACAAGTGGGCCAGGCTCCATACATATACTGAGGTAAATATATTTCTTTCACACACGAAAGGAGAGAATTGTTGTACAATTTGTTGAACAATAACTCTTTAAACAATTGCTCTTTAGGAGCTCTAGAATTTACTATCTCAAGATATTTTATTAAATCCTGTTATTAAGGATCCATATTATAAATGTTGCTGTTGCCTCTTGTGAATGAAATCCCTAAATAATTAATGATAGATTGCTAGAATGATTTAAGTACATGACTAACATCCATGTTATCATGTTTTTTTCCTTTTCAGTTACCCAGATTTAAAGTCACAGTACATTCTTAATGCACACCCAGCCAACTGTATTTGCATTGAATTTGACCCAGCTGGCAAGTACTTTGCTACAGGGAGTGCAGATGCCCTGGTCAGCCTGTGGGATGCTCAGGAGCTCATTTGTGTGCGCACATTATCGCGGTGAGTATAGATGTGTCATAATACCACCAATCTTTAAGAGTAAATACATAAAATTTATCTAATAAATTATAATTCTTACAATTATATTATTTTTTGGCTCAGGAAAATACACTAATAATGAATGTTTGTGTGTTTTAGATTGGATTGGCCAGTGAGGACCCTGAGCTTCAGTTATGATGGCAAATTGATTGCCTCAGCGTCTGAGGATCTCCTTATAGACGTGGCAGAGGTGGCATCAGGTCAGTGTAGATATCTAGTTATATGGAATACGTGGCAGAGGTGGCATCAGGTCAGTGTAGATATCTAGTTATATGGAATACGTGGCGGAGGTGGCATCAGGTCAGTGTAGATATCTAGTTATATGGAATACGTGGCAGAGGTGGCATCAGGTCAGTGTAGATATCTAGTTATATGGAATACGTGGCGGAGGTGGCATCAGGTCAGCGTAGATATCTAGTTATATGGAATACGTGGCAGAGGTGGCATCAGGTCAGTGTAGATATCTAGTTATATGGAATACCAGACATAAATGTGTGTAACATTTCCTGCTCAGTTCTCTGAAAACCTTTGTGAATGCAAAAAGATGATAATTAAATATAGCATGACCAAACTATCATCAGTGACTCACAGTGATGCACCTTCATTTCAAGGTCACTTGGCCCTTTCTGTTAAAACCTGGTTTATGGCAACAAAGAAGAAGATACCATTATCAAGTATAGACTATTGATGCATAACTGTCCTAAATTTCTTAATCCTTTCACTGTTGCTGTGAGCCTGTGGTCTTGATATTTTATCAAGCCTTTTTCAATAAGAGATAAAAATTAAAATCAATCATATAACCTAGTGTGTGACTCTTTAGATATAACAAAATATAGAAAAGAGTTTTATTGGCATGTTTCAGGAGAGAAGGTGGTGGAGATTCCCTGTGAGAGCCCCACATTTACTGTATCCTGGCACCCCAAGAAATACCTGCTGGCATTCGCATGTGATGACAAGGACAAATATCATGCAGACAGGGACGCAGGAACTATTAAACTCTTTGGTTTACCAAGTGACAACTCCTGATAATATGAAATGAGAGATTTGTAGTGATACATGGAAGTGAATGAACGCCGCCTGTGTGATATGTCAGGGAAAAGAGAGGTCCTTCTGCATGGCCTCCACCAATCGCATCACAATCTCACACATCCGCAGCCGACACATATTCCATTCCCTTTTGTTATATTCTGTCAGGAATTACGTTCCTCACCTTTCAGAATTTATGAGGTAAAATGTTGTGTTCAGTGTTGAAAGGTTTTCTCTGTTTTTCTGATATGACAAAGAAAATGCTGGATTGACAGAACCATCCAAAGAATGGAAATAGTGCATGTGAGAAAAATAACATGCTTGCTTAATTTCTGCAAATATTTTTCATAACAAGAAAGGAAAAAAAATTATTGGGATCAAGGAAAAAGATCATTTTTAGTCTATATCATACACTACAAATGGTGTAATTAAATAAATATTTATTTTTTGTACATAACTCAATAGTGTTGTTTAATTATCCTTTATATTATTTCCAACACATACCGGTAGATAACTAGATGCCTTGTGACAAATGTCACAATCGGTACTGTAATAATCTGTGTTGTCAACAATAAGAGTTGATGGCTAAAGCCAGATTCCTTAATACATGTACATTGCACTGGTTGATATCTGGCCTAATGACATAGGTCTTTTCCTCTGTACTGCTCTCTAATCTAATTCATAGCCCCGGAGATCTTGAGATAATTCATATTAAATATCAGGACCCCTGCCCCATCCCATGCCAGTGGCCTGAATACAGATAACATAATCTACTGTGTGCCTTGTATAACACCACACATATTGTCATTTCTTCCTGGATTGTTATTGGCTTCATTGAACATTAAGCTTCCGTGGAGGGGGACACACTGTGTGAGCTGCTGCTTAAATGTCTTTACTTTACACAACACTCAATACTAGCAGCAGCTAAGTCAGAGGTTAGTTTTAGCACTTGTTCAAATGTAGTTCAATAGCAACATCATTCCGGAACAATCCAAGATATGCAGGTGTAAAACAGAGAATAAATATGCATATTTGAGACTGCAGTTTGGAATGTTCCAAAAATAATGACTTGATGACCATCCTTTTTTTAATTTACCCAGAGTAGGAATCTCCCCTGTGGAGAGTATGTTTCCATGTGGTGGCAGCACTGCACAGCACGACCTTATGAAAAATTTACAGTGTGGTCAGCAAGCCAATCTTACACTAGGACATTCTTTGCTTTTGTGAAAATAAATCAATAAATAATTCAGATTGGTCTGAAAAAGATTTTGTAAAATGTGAAAATAAATCATTGAATGGCTCCACTTGATCAAAACTTGTCATTAGTCAAATGCATATGGCCCAAAATAACTTCTATGTTGCATACTACTACTTATTAAATCATGGATGCTCAGATGCCTAATATATAAAAAAAATCCAGTACCTTTAAGTTATAAATAAGTTCTATTAGAGGGGACAAACAAACAAAATAAAGGTAACAGACACAGACAAACATTTCTAAGAACTACTGGAAGTTACCTTACAGTACCTCATTAAATACCAGTAAGACTGGAATAATGATATAAAAAGTTTTATTTTGGCATATGGCACATATCACATATTGCTATTCTTGACAAGAACTTTGATTACCATACAAGAGAAGCTGCATTTACATTTATATTGATCTTTTTTTAACTATGAATTTACAGAACAAAATGAATTTTAGCACTACCAAGCCTTAAAAAATCACATGTCAGGGATAACACCCCCAATTTTAAACATTTTGTATTTAATTCAATGACAACAAAGAGAATCAGCTGCCCCTTAACCTGTAATATATGGTTTTGTGCCAGCCTTTTTTCTGTAATGAGGGGTGAAATTATATTTGTGTACAAATCATTAAAATCTTTCCTGAACATGAGTTGTCCATTTTGTAAACTTATTTCTCAAGAGTTAAACAATAGCTGTCTGATGATTTGAGATTAACATGGTCAGCATGAACTTGAGCATAACAACAAAAAAATAATTGAGATTATTATAAGTCCAGAGATGAGCAATACAATCTTTTAAAATATACATCTGTACACATATTTATAAATATGAAAGACACATCTTTTTATGTACAGAAAAAAATATGAAATTTTCACTTGTGCACTAATAATTCGAAAGAAAAGCCTTTATAAAAAAAGAACTACCGGTAATCAAAATAGCTGCCCTGCTAAACCTAGGTGTTTGATGTTCTAACTATATATAGCTCCAATGACAGCTTAGCTTCTGCAATGAGAGGGGGGATTTCTATCATTCTGTCTGTCCATTCACATGGAGCAATTATGTAAAAATGTTCCAAAATATTACAAAAAAACAATGATCAGCAAAGCTCAAAGCCTATGTTGTTCGAATGTAGTAATTGGACACTTCAAACAAGATAAACTGATGATACTACGAATACTACGAATATTCGTTATTCTTGATAACATGAATATCCATGATCTTAAGCCAGTACTGGTAGCAAGTTAGGGCATCGGAGGCACATGTACCGGTAGGCAGAGGATTGGATTGACTAATCTTTAGCAGAGTACACTATTGTACAATATTCACAAATTATATACACAAATATATATATATATATATATATATATATATATATATATATATATATATATATATATATATATATATATATATATATATATATATATATATATATATATATATATATATATATATATATATATATATATATATATTCAATACGATATATATATATATATATATATATATATATATATATATATATATATATATATATATATATATATATATATATATATATAAATATATATATATATATATATATATATATATATATATATATATATATATATATATATATTCAATAGGATATATATATATATATATATATATATATATATATATATATATATATATTCAATTTATATATATATATATATATATATATATATTCAATATATATATATATATATATATATATATATATATATATATATATATATATATATATATATATATATATTCAATAGGATAACAATATTTTAACAAGATTATTCAATTTAAAGCAGAATTGGGCACAGACAATTGTGCTCTTGTATCTTTGATCTAATGCATCGATATAATCTTACCACATCTGCACACAATATATTTGACAACATTTGAGAGCATTTGTAGATTAACATTTCATATGTTATGTTCAAACATTGTTGTGACACAATTTGAAGAAGATTTGGAAATTATATAATATAATTGTGGCCATGATAAGTTTTTAATAAATGTCACTGTTGGAGAAAAAGCCACATATAGAACTAACACAAATAAAATTGCACATTACTCCCTGAATTTTGGAGTAAAATTAAATTTTAATTTTGATTTTAAGTGAAAGATATGCAGTATCCGTGTATATGGTGAGTTGCAGAATTGACATTTTTGGTTATAAAATCAGTTTCCTAAAAAAATATAAGAGCTAAGTATAAAGGAAATAAAATTGCAATAATTTTAATCCCTGTTTTGTACAATTTTAGCTACAACATAAACAAACACTGAACAAAATATGGAGGGGATTTGAGGGCAGACTACATTTTTGGGTGAATAACCAAAACCTTAAATGCCAAGGCCTGCAGATTTTGAGGTAAAGATGGGCAAAGATAAGCGCCAAATTTAAATATGCTTCCCCCCCAAATTAAGTCAGGTTTGGAAAAATACATGAATTGGTATTGAAAGATTATTTACAAAACCCACTGCATGTTTTATGTTTAAAAAAAAGATTTTTTATTGCATGCTGGTGTACTGGAATAATTGTACTTGTCACGTGCTGGGATCTCACGACATGATTTCTCTCTGCTGGTTTTGTGGCGCCTCATTCCTGAAGTTGAGTATTCTGTCTGCCGCAATCTGCTGCTCTGTCTGCAATCTCTTGTACGGACACCAAAAAAACGCAGTCAAAATAACGGCACACAAACTTGAATAACCAGCAAACACCAGTGTTGCAACTGAAATATTAAGATCATTGTATTAGGTCATATCATTCTTTTTTTATATATGCATTATTAATCATAAAGAGTGTGTGAATATCTGGCAATGGTGACCGTAATCTACCTGAGTAGTCCTGGGGTATAATTCCACCGCACACCTTTGTCTGACCCGAGGGTATCGGCAGACCTGAAGGACTTAGACTTGGAGCTAACAGCTGTAACACTATGATCAGAACAATGCTTTGGATCTGTCTGCAAAAGATAAAGATATATTTTGTTGAAATTAAAAAAAGTTATGTATTTAAATTCCACTACATGTTTTATATTTCAAAGGGAGGTTATTTCAATGCATGCTAGTGTGTACTTAAGTGTGTACTGAAATTGTACTTGTCACCAGCAGGGATATCATGACATGATGTCTCTGCTGGTTTCGTGGCACCTCATTCCCGAGGTTGAGTATTCTATCATTCCTGAGGTTAAGTATTCTGTCATTCCTGAGGTTGAGTATTCTGTCATTCCTGAGGTTGAGTATTCTGTCATTCCTGAGGTTGAGTATTCTGTCATTCCTAAGGTTGAGTATTCTGTCATTCCTGAGGTTGAGTATTCTGTCATTCCTGAGGTTGAGTATTCTGTCATTCCTGAGGTTGAGTATTCTGTCATTCCTGAGGTTAAGTATTCTGTCATTCCTGAGGTTGAGTATTCTGTCATTCCTGAGGTTGAGTATTCTGTCATTCCTGAGGTTAAGTATTCTGTCATTCCTGAGGTTAAGTATTCTGTCATTCCTGAGGTTGAGTATTCTGTCATTCCTGAGGTTGAGTATTCTGTCATTCCTGAGGTTAAGTATTCTGTCATTCCTGAGGTTAAGTATTCTGTCATTCCTGAGGTTGAGTATTCTGTCATTCCTGAGGTTAAGTATTCTGTCATTCCTGAGGTTGAGTATTCTGTCATTCCTGAGGTTGAGTATTCTGTCATTCCTGAGGTTGAGTATTCTGTCATTCCTGAGGTTGAGTATTCTGTCATTCCTGAGGTTGAGTATTCTGTCATTCCTGAGGTCGAGGATTCTGTCATTCCTGAGGTTAAGTATTCTGTCATTCCTGAGGTTAAGTATTCTGTCGTTCAGTATTCTGTCATTCCTGAGGTTGAGTATTCTGTCATTCCTGAGGTTGAGTATTCTGTCATTCCTGAGGTTGAGTATTCTGTCATTCCTGAGGTTAAGTATTCTGTCATTCCTGAGGTTAAGTATTCTGTCATTCCTGAGGTCGAGGATTCTGTCATTCCTGAGGTTGAGTATTCTGTCATTCCTGAGGTTGAGTATTCTGTCATTCCTGAGGTTGGGTATTCTGTCATTCCTGAGGTTAAGTATTCTGTCATTCTGAGGTTGAGTATTCTGTCATTCCTGAGGTTGAGTATTCTGTCATTCCTGAGGTTGAGTATTCTGTCATTCCTGAGGTTGAGTATTCTGTCATTCCTGAGGTCGAGGATTCTGTCATTCCTGAGGTTAAGTATTCTGTTTCCTGCAATATGCTGCTCTGTCTGCAGTCTGTCGACGGATAACCAATCACGTTTTGTGATAATTCTTTTATTTTATTATTTATTATTATTATAATACTCAAATAAGGATCTTCACACACTAACCCAGATATAATGAGTAAGCCTGAACTGGTGGCCTCTGCTACTGGGAAGCTGCACTCTACGCCCAGCTCCAGACTGATGGGATACAGCGCAAACCCAAAGAAACCAAACACTGCCACAGACAGGCCAACCAGCAAGCTTTGTGATTCATATCGGCTAATCTGGGGAAAAATTGAAAGGATTTCATGTATGAAATGCAAATAAAATCACTTAAAATATCTTCTTATTTTTATATACATGTATGGTACATCTGTAAAATACTTTTACAGACATAATCAGAAATCATAAAAAATATTTGATAGAGTTATACTTACTATAGCAAAGAAGATAGATCCCAATGAAGCCATTGAAAATCCAATTTTGAGTACTTCTTCAAACTTTTTGGTTTTATCCACAAATACACCAGCTACAGCGGCCCCGATGACACCTACACCGATCAGTAAGGCACCGCATAAACCAGCAAAACTCTAAAAACAAAGCAATAATATGGTATGTGAAAAACAGGTAAAACTGATATTATTAAACCCTGAATCTATACCAATATTCATTGTCAAAATAGGCTCCAAATCCACTGTTTCCAGAAACACCACACATTGCCCATCATATTGAAGTTTCCCTACTAAATGAGCTTGACCTCCGGCAATTGAGTGTTGCAGTTCTGACCCATGCCACTATCTTTCCCAGTCAGAATGTCTATAAATACAAATCTGTGCATTCTGTAATGTATTTTCTTCAGTTGTTTACCCTATATCACGCTTGACAACATGAAATGGTATTCATTGTCAATTGTATTCAAGATGTTAATTATTTAGAACAGTCAATTTGGTTAAAATAATGCACCTAATATTCCTCCCCACGCTGTATAATCAATGCTGAGATAGCCAGCACATCTCAGTAAAAATGACAATAAAATACCTCCTTAAACTGCCTACCATAAGTAATGAAAGAAATAAGAAACATGGAACAATATCTGGAAAATTTAGGACTTAATGAAAGGAAATCTATGCTTACATCGGAGTAGCCTCTTGGGCAGAGAATTTGTTCCAGTAAAGTTGTGAGGCTTGTGAAGAGACCCATTCCTGCTCCAAAACACAGCGCCAGAATCAGATAACTTCTCGTTTGTAGCAGCTGAAAACACACATTACGTGCTAAGATTTTATTGGGATGACTTTAAAAAATGGAGATGACACTCACTTAAAATCCAATTCTTTAGTTATTCAAAATACAGAAAAATGACCTGTAAGAAAACTGCGCAACTTGATTTGTCAACACCAAAATAAATACAAGCTTTTATATTGAATAGAAATCTACCTTTTTGACTCCCTGCATAAAGGTTTGTGTATTTTCAGTTGATGTTTCTGCACTGGATGTTGGAGGACTGGGAGGAAGTGAACTGCACACACCAAAAACTGCCATGACCGTACCCAACACTGCTGGACCAATGAATATCCGCATCTAACGAAATATCCCAACATATCATTAATATCTGATAAGATGAGGCTGGCTCTGTCCTCCTATTGCTGGTAACTTTTAACCTAATCCTGACAAAGGTGATCTTAACTGAATTCACATTTTTTTATGTCTTGAGAGAAAGATCACAAAGACCCTTTGTCATGTTTTCTGTGACTGATGTACCTCTTCTGGAAAATATTATGAATGATAAAATACCCTTTTATTATGCACTACTCACCATAAATGGTATATCACTCGGATCTTTCACTATTGAGGGAGTGATTAGATTTGCCAATAAAATTCCTAGCGGATTGGCTGCAAAAATATAAAAAAAATAAAAAAATGTTTGTGTGAAATGAATACGATATTTTTTTTAATGTTTACACGTGTAAAACAAATTGAAGAAAATGCTTACCCATTGAGGACACCATATTAGCCGTAGCCCTCTGAGTGTCCGGGAACCACTGTGCAGCCAGTTTGGTGGGTGTGAACAGAACAAAGGGCTGAGCAACTGCAGCTAAGCACTGGCCCGCCACGAGCAGAGGAAAGCCATAGTGAGGCAGCACACTGGGGAGGGCACTCACAATCCTTAAGCTGCACCCAATCAAATTCAACCATGCCGACACTATAATCTGCAAAACACATCCAAGACAGGCAACTTTATTGATCACATCAATTTTGATAGAATAAAAAAAAATAACAGTTTTACATAAAATAACTTATTCTATTTCTGCTGTCAAAATATTCGCTGAAAAATTTTACTGAAATTTTTTTTTTTTTAAAGAAAATATACTGTTTAGTTAAAAACAATATTTACACACTGAAACCATTGATTTTTCATTTAAAAAATCTCAAAATGTTTCAGCACGGAAATTATATTACTGTATGAATATACTCTAATGTTAGTTTTAAGGATTTTTAATGTTCTTTATTACTTTTATTTCAAGATTTTTCCTTTAAATATTTTAAAAATAACTGTGCCAAGATTGGAAAGTCCATCTCATATAACTGTGCATGTTTATCTTGATCTTATAAATATAAGTAATTTTAAAGTTTAAAATATCTAAGAAAAAAACACATCTTGTGTAGCGATATTCCAATAGCCCAGAAATACAGGCAGAGGTCTTAGGTGTGCAACTGAATGGGTTGAAAAGGGCCAGTAGCAAGAATGATATGACTGGACATTGTGGGTTTTATGTGTGGGTTGGGTTTATGGGTTTTATGTGTGAGTTGGATTTTATGGGTTTTATGTGTGGGTTGGGTTTTATGGGTTTTGTGTGTGGGTTGGGTTTTATTGGGTTTTATGGGTGGGTTGGGTTTTGTGGGTTTTATGTGTGGCATTCTGTCCTGATACTTACTCCTGTACGAAGTCCCAGAATGTCTATCATCCAGGAAGCCACTAATCCAAATGGGATAGCGGCCACAGGAAACACCAGGGATAACCAATTGACATCATTTAAGTTGATGTTATAGAATTTTGCAGTCTTGTCTGCAATGGGCGAAAACGTTATCCAAATCTGAAAAAAATGAAACTAATAGTCAACAAATGCATTCCTGGACCATGGCACCCCAGTCAAATAATAAAAGAAAGGTAAAAATGTTAGTTAAATTGAACTTTTGATATTTGTCTTTTTATCAATTATGCAAAACAACTGTGATTGTCCTTCCTTTTATTCTATCACTAAGTTGCCTGATTCCATAGTAAATTGGAGAAAAGAGCTGAATTATTACAAGATACTTTGTTTTGTTAAAACATTTTTTGAATGATGAAATGATATGTAATATTTCTCAATATTTTCTACAGCAATTATTTAGGATTAAAAACTTTTCAATACTCTTGTGATTTTGTTTTGATGAAAATATTGTTATATTCAGTTTAACTTTGAACAGACGAAAATTTGATTTTGTGGCCTAGCTTTTGAAAAGTACAACTTTCTCCTCAATCATGAAAAAAATGATCTGAACATACACAGGTTAGGGTCTTGTCTGTCGCCTTATTTTCAACAGAGTAATGATCAAATTCTGAGAAGCAGTTCTTCCAACCTATGCTTTTCAGTCGATAAAAAAGTCTTTTTTATTGAGGCAATGAGGCATGCTTATTTACTGAAATAAAAGTTTGTCCCTGATACCTTTTCCATTCATCAATATTCATAGTCCAACCAACAATGTATGTTCCATTAAACACAGTCACTGAATATATATTTTTCAAGACCTTTTTCCAAAGTGTTCATTTTGGTGTGACTGGTCACTGAAGCATGTAAGTTCATCACTGATATTAATGACATTTGTCAATTAGCAACATCCAACCAATGTTGTCTGCAACATTCACTTAATGAATAATGCAATGCCAATGTCTTTTTTTAATTTAAGTTTTAAAGTTGGATGTTGTATAATAGCTGAGATGAAAGACGAACAGACAGATGGAAAGTGACAAATTAGTCTTGCCAACAGCTATCACAAAATATTTTTAATATTTTTCATTTTTGGTCTAAGAATTTTAGTATTTTAGGCGATCTTCAAATGTCCAATTAAATTTAACATTTATTCCCCCACAATTGCTCCATAAGAAGGAGATTTTACTCTACATCAGTCTATAGTTCACTGAAGCAAATTCAACATCTTGCCATGCATATTATGGTCAAATCTAACAGAAATTACAACTTTTTAAAATTATATTTCATGTGTTTTCTTGGCTGTTGCATACACAAATTGAACAAATGGGCCCTGTCTTTTCCAAGCAGAAAATCATAGTTTTCCACTCCTTTCCAGTCAAATCTGTACATTTCTGGCCTGTAAGAATTGTTGAATATATTGACAATAATGTCAAACAAATTTCCGCTGTCCAAATTAATAAATCAACAACTTTCAACCTGAGGAAGCTTAGTATGTATAAAAAATGGCTTAGTATGTAAATAATGGCTGATAAACCTGATAAAAATACCTAATTATGATCTTCACAGACATCCTCATCTTTTCTCACAGTTATTTATTCATTCATATTTTAGTTCTTTGTCAATACTATGAGCAATTAAACAACAGGGGACACAAATTTTGTAAATTTCTTTCAGAATGATATTAATTACAGGGTGTTCAACCACTCAATCACGGGTTTTTGTTATTTCTCTAGAAACACAATTTTTAGCTCCACAAAAGAAATATTTTTAAAAAGCATAAATGTAAAGTTAACACTTACTAAAAAGTCTTTGCTTTCTTAACATTGTATGGATCATACCCTTTATAAATGTTAGGATGCATACATAACTATTTTTAATCTAATCTGAAACATCAGATTGACAGAAATGTGGTGCAAGAGTTTTCATGCCCTTACTTTAAATATAGTAATATAGTAATAGTGACACATGGCTGAGATAAAACCTATTCTGATCATTTGGTTTGCAGAGAGCTCATGGTTGAGGCCCTGACAGTATCATTGACTCACCATTGCATTGGATATGTTGAGCACAACAACTGTTGCCAAAATTATCCATCTTCTCTTGTATGACACATAAGTTCGTTCCCCATTAATCCCTGTATATCCTGGGGAAGACTCTACAAGAAGTCTCTCACTTTCTTCGTTTTCACTCGAGAACATTTTATTTATTTTACTTATGAGAAGTCTTTATCTCAAACTTAATTAGTTCTCATATCTCTCATCATATGCTTTAAGGATTTCCCTCAGCCTCGTTTTGGAATATGGGGAAACCCTTTTGATATTTTGGATTGTTTTTATTCTAGAATTTCGATAATTTTACAAGTTAAGCATTATATTATATGTCCAGATGCGAAAATTTGCTTGTTTAAGAAATAAACATGCGTTTCAAAATGCAATTACTAAAAAGATTGACTTCACGTTTTTCGCATTGTAAACGTTGTCCGCCATATTGAACGTGCAGCCGGCGTGTGTTCACCATGGCTGACGCAGCGGCAAGATCGTTGCAGTATGAATACAAAGCGGTAAGTACATAATCATATCTATTGTCAACGGAAATAAATTGTACATAGTTGTATCTATGTTTTTGCAAAAAATTGTTGGATTTGGTTGTGAATTTACCGAAATATATGCTCGCAAAATAACCAAAACAAGCAATCGCACCAAGTAGCGCTTGCACAGTGTTTGATTGAATTTGGTCAATTTTGGAGTTAAGTCCAAGTAAAGGGGCTGTAAACATTCATGAAAAACTGACAGTCAGGAATTATTTCACGAGAGATGTTTTCAGATCGTGTGAACTAAGTGAGAGAATTAGTTTTTGACAGTCTTAATATAAAGAAAAAAATAATTTTGGCTCTTTAAGTCTTACTTGTGACTGACGTCACTGTCGTCAGCGACCAGTTTTCACCGATTAAGTACACCGTGACTGCCAGCAGCTACAAGGGTCCTCTCCAGCTTAACCGCTGTAATCGGCGGTAATTGATAGCAACGGAAAACTGGTTGGGCACGTGTATTGGTTAACACTTCTGGTGCCTGACCAGTTTTTCCACACTACCAATTACCACCGATTACAGGGGCTTAGGGCTAAGCTGGAGTAAACGATTGTAGCCACTGACGGTCCCGGTCGACTTTACCTGCTGAAATTGGTCGTTGACAAGTTCAGATTCCTCCCTTGTAAACCAGTGCTGGACCAGTTTCAGCCAATGAAATCGAATGTGACTTCCAGTGGGTACGAGGGTCCTCTCCAGCTTAGTCACTGTATTCAGCAGTTATTGGTAGTGACAAAGGTGAAAAGCTGGTCCCTCACTATAGTCCAGTCAATATATGACAAAAAATGGCCTAACCCGGAACAAATTAGAACAGAAATGAAACTGATAGAAAATGTCTCACAAGAGCCTAGGGAATAACATAGTAAAAGTCTACCAAAATCTAAGTAGTGGAACAGTGCCTAATTTGCATAAATCCAAAATGGCCGACACATGGCAGGGCAAATCTTAAAAACTATATAGCTTAACTCCTATTTCACATATTTGAATAATCTTAGAGTCTATTTTATGTTTTTTGGCCATGAGATATCCATTGGGAAACTTTTCAAATAGCTAATACCCATGTTTTGTACTCTTCTTCTCAAAAATGACCGATAAAAGTAGAAAAATAAGTCGAAAATTAGCACTTTGCTTGTCTTCTGATTATATCTGTCTGCATGCTTTACACCTTTTCTGGGATATCCTCTAAAACACATATTATTCTACAAAAACAAGTTATCAAAAAGGATAGAGAACAATTATTTACAATTAGAATTTTTAAAAAGATTGAGTTTAACAACCCATTAACAATTGAATGTTGCACATCATTGCATTGAAGACACTCCCTGTGTATGTGTGTGTGTAAGTCCACACACATACAGGGAGGCAATTCCCTGCTCTCCTCAAAAAGTGGGGACGGATCTTAAACCTGCTACCTGGCATAGACACTCAGGTGCATGAGACCTCGGTTTTTAGTCAAATTCAAAAATCACCTTCCATCACTAAAAAATGTGAAAGTACCATGATTTTAAAAATATCTATGGCATGACACCTCGATCTCAGTCCCACATAGTGGGTTGGAAAGTAACATTTTATTGTGTTTGGTATGACATTTATTTTATTTTTCTGTTATTTGTTTTGCTATTTTTCTGTTTTTTATTTGTTCTTTGCCTCATAATTGGATTAATTAATTTCTTAGGATTGTACCAGCAGCTTTGACTGCTTCAAAGTAAAAGCTGGATTTACTACCAACACCAAATAGTTGGGACAATGGAGTGATTTGGCTCATAGAGGCCTGCTTGTCCATTATTGTTTGCACATTGGTGCAGGCCTAAAACCTTGACAGACCACAATAGAGGTCACATGCTTGTATATATGTGACCACCTATTGGTCCAAAGAGTACAGACAGTGCTTGGCACTTTCAGCAAAACACAATCACCATGTTTGGAGTATTTTAGTGGATTTTAGTGAGATAGCTTGCTTGTATCACAGTTTTGTGGCCACATGTCATTTAAACATACCCCAAACCACAGAAAAATTGCCTGTGACCTCTGTGATTTCATGAATGCTTTAAGGAATTATGATGCAAAATGATGGTGCAGTTGGATACCAAGACCTAGCTGCAATGGAGCCACTACTGCCCTTGGATGAGCTACTTGATTCAATGCTTGGCCAACTGATGCTACTTTAACTTTCTTTTGCATCAGCTCCATTAACGATTATCTGAAGCAAGAGGACCACTTAATCTGGCAGAAATAAACATACAGCATCAGGAGAAGACATTTGATCACAGGCTGGATAAATTTTACACCACTCATGTGGCAATGTCTTAATGTCATACATAGGGGTAGGAACAGGGTGGCTTGGGGGGCTCAGTCAAAGTTTAATACACCACTCAAAATGAATCTGATGATCCAAAAACTTAGACTTGACAGTCTCAGGTAGCAATCTGAAGACATTCTCCATTTTTGCAAGAAAACCAACTGAAATTAATCATTGGTCTGATTGGAGACTTCTCTGGGAGTGTATTATGCATGAGGGGCTGAGCCCCACCTTTTCTCAAACTTAGGTTTCCATATAGAAAGTTCAAAGCCGATGATCTGATAACTGATCTGCAGAAAATTATGTATTGCCATAGATCTCATAATCAATGCTAAAGATGATAGATTTGATTAGCCAGGCTATAGAGTGTATATTAATTTGGAAAATGTGTTGCTCAAGGCTACTGCTGGTAATACATATGACCAGAAGTTTGCAATTGTGAAAAATCTCTCTTTTGCTGCAGTTTGAATTGTCTAAATTTTTCATCCTCTGAATTATCCTGCTTTGGGTTTAACCCCTAACGGACGAGAAGGATGGCAACGTCCACCACCGGTAACGGACGGGAGGGACGTTGAAGTTCCCATTGTTCTGGCTTAATGACGTCATTTGAAACATTCTGAAGGGCTGCAACTTTGTTACAATGTAGTCATGATAATGACGTCAGACAACTTAGATCATGAACTTTTGACCCCATCACTTCATTCAGCATATTGAGTAACCATGTTTATACATTTCATCAATTTAGTATGTAGATACAGGAGTCCATAAAAAAATTGGCTAGTCCTGTCAATCAACAAAATTTAGAGAGGCTAGTCCTTTAGGGGTTAAATAAAAATCATGCAGGATATTGGCATCAGGTAACAACATTTGGTTACCATTAATTTCTGAAATGATGACTTTTTTCCATAATGTTTCATTATTTACTTTTTCATGATATTGTGACTGTGCACACGTGATTCACAGTCTGTTCCATGTTTTGGCCTCCCTAGAAGTGATTTTTCTGCTTTTCACCTTGACTTGTCTGTGCAGAATTTGGTGCTGCATGTCTGATGGTTGAGAGTATTGGCAACATGTAGGTCATTAACAAATTATATTCTAGCTTTGACAGTTTTGGCCAAGTATTCATAATGCTGTTTACAAATGGTGACAACACTTCTGTCAAAGTCCTTTGTTCTAACTGGTATTAATGCATACTAATTTTTTCCTTCCAACCATAAAGGTCACCTAATGTATGGAATATACAATGTATTTCAAAGCAGAATGATGCTGGCATCATATGAAATACATTACAATAAACACTACATAAGCTATTTATTTCCTTATCATGGCCTTAATATAACTGCTTTATCACCAACAGCATAGGCATGATATTATTTCAGTGTGCAGGGAACCTTTAATCCTACAAAAAAACCTGAATTTATGCATAAAATAGGATGAAACGTCAATGAGAGGCGGCCATTTTGAATTTATGCAAATTAGTTGGTGTTCCACTAAGTTGATTTTGGTAGACTTTTTATATGTTCATCTGGGTTACGTTCTGAGACAAATAACACCAAAATGGTTTCTGTTCTAATTTGTTCTGGGTCATTTCATATTTTGACTGGACTACTAGTAGTCTTAAGGAAAGGAGTTAACCGTAATTTTGAAAATAATGTGTAAACAACAAAAAGTGGTGATCCACATGTAACACGGATGGGAAAAAAAATATAACAAACCAAAATTCACAACAAACAGAACAAAAATTAAAATAAACAAAACAAAAATTACAACAAACAAAACAAAATTAAAATAAACAAAACAAAAATTACAACAAACAAAAATTAGAATAAACAAAAAAACACAAAATGAAATAATTATTGCAAACTGATGGGGCAGTTGAAATTATCTTTATTTGTCTTTTGAAAACATTTAATTTGGTATATGAACGAATTTTTTAGCACAACTTTATGCAAAGATGTGCCTTTTCAGGTTCGATTGCATAAGTTGCTCTATTATCGCTCAGGCGCTAACCGCAAATCATCGATCAGACTTTTGCATGTTATTTCTGTTCTAATTGTCCGATTTACACCAAATTTGAACTAAATTTACTGAAAATTCCTTGTTCATTTTGTAAAATGCTTTTTCATGTCCCATGGTCAGAAATTTAAGAAAGATATTGTTTGATTATTAACATGCACCAAAGTATTGATTATTTATTAAGATATGTATCTTGAGAATATTGAGTTGACTATTATGTGCTATGGATTGTCATTGATAATCTTAACAGATCTATATCATGGCAGAGGTTTAAAAAATTGAATCAAAACATTGTCAAAGACATTAACACTCATATGAGCAAATATTTGGTCACAGATCTTTATTTACAACAAATTAAGACAATTTTAAGGCAATTTTGAATGGCTTGGAAAAAAGGTTAAGAAGGCCTGGATGGGTGAGGGAAGAATTGTGCTTTTAGATTCAATGGGAAACAATTACAACATGAGGATATATCCAAGCATGCGTGGAAAGTTGTGATGTTGAGTTAAATTTTGACCAAAATCTACTCTTTTCCAGAACTCCAATCTTGTGTTACAAGCAGATCGGTCTTTGATTGACCGAAGGCCCAGAGATGAAGCTACAGGTGAGGTGCTACCTCTCACATCCAAAGTGCTGGATGCCACCCGAATGGGTGACAAGGCACAACGTACCAAACCACCACAAATGGAAGAGAGAAAAGTCAAGTGAGTTTTATTTCCAATAAGTCTCTCAAACAAAATGAAGCTTTAACTGCTTCCAAATTTTAGTTTAAAACAAAAAAAAAACAAAAAAAAAACACCTCAAACGTTGTCAGCTTAGTGCAACAGGGTAATCTCAAATTTCAAACACTGTCTCTATTTTTAAAGGAATGGTGTTAGAAATCAAACAGATTTGTATTATAGCAACCTCGACAATAGGCACCTCTGTTATGTCTTGTCATTTATCATACAGCAGTGTTAATGGCAGGTAATTTAGTTCCTGTGGGAGGGATTGACATGGTGAATACACATAACATTTATAAAAATACTGCTTTTCATGTGAATTATGTTTTAATACTAAGCACACATCAGATAATTAGTTAATTGTTCATCTCAGGCGGCGGAAAAGGGATGAAGCCCAGTATGATGCCATGAAGATGAAGGGAACAACACTTCTCTCTGAGGGCATTGATGAGATGGTGGGAATCATGTATCGCCCAAAGACACAAGAAACAAGACAAACCTATGAGGTTCTTCTCAGCTTCATACAGGCAGCACTGGGAGATCAGGTAATGCTTAATATTTGCCTTTGTGATGTGAATGAAAAGACACATTTGATAAATTGGATTTTCAAATAAAACTTGATGTATATTTGCTATTTCTTACTCTTGGATCTAATGCAACATGGGATTCCTCTCACTTCCCACACAAAATAATAAAAAATTCTAAAGTTTGTTTGATTATAATAAAAACTTGTTATTTCTTATAAAAAAAAAGATAACTTCCATGGACATTATCTTTACAATAATAAATAGATTTTTTTCCAAGAAATGCATCTGACACTTCCTACAGGAAAAGTTTCAGTAGAATTATGTTTTTGGGAGACATGTTGACAATCTTTTGAAATTTCAGCCTCGTGATATTCTGTGTGGAGCTGCAGATGAAGTTCTTGCTGTGCTGAAGAATGACAGACAGAAGGAGAAGGAAAGACGTAAAGAAGTAGAGCAGTTGTTAGGAGTACTGGCAGATGAGAGATATGCCTTGCTGGTTAACCTTGGGAAAAAAATATCTGACTGGGGTGCTGATGAGAAAATGCAAACAGGTATATATTATATGCAATAGCCAAATTTAAACTGATTATTAAAAGAAAGACAGATTTGAAGTTTCTTAAATTTGTGCAAAAATATATAAATAAATGTATGAGATTTTAGGTCAGAAATTTGGGAGCCATTTGGAAAAAATGATCACACTGTGGTAAAAGTGTTTGAAACATAAAGGAAAGAATAATGTATTCCTTTCCACCCCTCCATAATTTCTGGAATAAAGAATGTGGAAACATGTCAGATTTGGTAGCTTGTATTAATTATGAGTAATGTGTGGTTTCAGATGAGAATATAGATGAGACATATGGTATAAATGTACAGTTTGAGGAGTCTGAGGATGAAGATGAGGATAATGTGTTTGGAGAAGAGCAGGAAGAGGAGCAAGAAGAAGAGGAAGAAGGAGGAGAAGTAACAAATGAGCTTGGCACCCTACATGCCAATGTGAGTCACTTCTCTTAATGACAACCAAAAAAAAAACGTTTCATACTTTCTGCCACATAGCATAAAATTCCCTGTACATACAGTAACAATCTTGATACTTAAAAATAAATTTGTCCGAAATTAGATTCATTTTTATTTCAGTTTTGGATTGATGTAATAACAAATAAACTGAATTAGATTTGATTTGTTTAAACTCCATCTTTTATGAACGAGATATTCATAAAGTTATTTAGAATATTTGGTGCCAAAAATAAATATTTAATTTGTTTGTAGCAGTATAAATATCTACACATAATTGTTGTACTCAAATCAATTGTTTTGTACAATTTACAGCTTGAAGGAGGCAGTGATAAAATGGGGGGAAAGAAGGATCGTGGATTGCACCCAAGAGATATTGATGCATTTTGGCTGCAAAGAAAACTGAGCAAATACTATAATGATCCAATAGAGGCACAAAATATGGCTCAGAAAGTCCTACAAATTCTAAAGGTGGGTGAATAAGAAAGTTCACATACAAGAAATTTACAATTTTTATTGATGAAAATTCTCTGTAAACATGACATTGTAATGTAATATTCATTCTGGATATTTATGCAACGTACCTTCAAAATGGATTCAATTGCCTCATGATATTCGTATAAGTTTTTACCACTCAGCCATAGGGCTGATGTGGTATTGTCGTTGCCTTGGCGGGCGGGCGGCGGGCGTGACACTTTGTGCAGGCCGTATCTCAGCAACCGTAAACAGCAGGAGCTTCATATTTGGCATGCATGACTACCATCCACAGTAGATGTGCACTGTCAGGTGTTTTGACCCCTATGACCTTTGACCTTGGTGCTGTGACCTTGAGGTTTCAAATTTTGTGCAGAGCATATCTCAGCAACCGTAAATAGCAGGAAGCTCATATTTGGCATGAATGACCGTCCTGGAGTATAGCTGTGCCTCGTCATATTCATTTTGTCATTTGACCTTTGACCTTGGCTCAGTGACCTTGAACGTAAAAGAGTTGTGTATACAATATGTCAGCCTCATCAAAAATGCAATACAGGCACTTCATATCTATTGTACAGTAATATTTTAGTGACAACATATGCACTGTTCTGTTTTTTCTTTGTTTTTATCGTTGACCTTGATGCAATGACCTTGACCTTTGAATTTTTGTGCAGGCTATATCTCAGCACCCGTAAATAGCAGGCGCTTCATATTTGGCATGCATGACTACCATTCACAGTAGATGTGCACTGTCAGATATTTTGACCCCTATGACCTTTGACCTTGGTGCTCTGACCTTGAGGTTACAAATTTTGTGCAGAGCATATCTCAGCAACCGTAAATAGCAGGAAGCTCATATTTGGCATGAATGACCGTCCTGGAGTAAAGCTGTGCCTTGTCATATTCATTTTGTCATTTGACCTTTGACCTTGGCTCAGTGACCTTGAACGTAAAATTGTTGTGTATACAATATGTCAGCCTCATAAAAAATGCAATACAGGCACTTCATATCTATTTTACATCAATATTTTAGTAACCACAAATGCACTATATAGTTTTTTCTTTGTTTTTATCATTGACCTTGATACAATGACCTTGACCTTTGTATTTTTGTGCAGGCTATATCTCAGCAACCGTAAACCTCAGGCACTTCATATTTGGCATGCATGACTATCATCCACAGTAGATGTGTACTATCAGTTTTTTTTACCTCTATGACCTTTGACCTTGGTGCTGTGACCTTGAGGTTACAAATTTACTCGTAATGGTCAGAACATGACAAATTTTGGGTCAATTCCACACAAAATTGTCCACAGATTTTAAATATGACACTTTTAATTTCATAAAATTCTTTTTTTAGTAAAAAAGAAGTAATTATTAAATAAACTATGCCAGCATGGGAGCTACCATGCTAGGATTTTAGTTTGATAATGAAGGATATGTGTATAATAGTACAGATTTTACGCAATTTGACAAGTGACATTGCTGTTGAGATTTATATCCCAGATATAAATAAGAGGCCAAGCACGTAGGCCATCTCCTTATATCAAATTAATGGTACTATGATCCATCAACTATCAGTGTATGTTACTAAATAAATGTGACACAATTTTTTCCTAATAATGTTGTAGGCCTGCCATTTCACAGTCAGTATACATTCTGTGATAGCTGAGTGGTCTCCTGATATCTAATCAGTCTCGTTGTTATGTCCCTATTAATGGAAATACTTTGACGTCACTGTTTGATTTTGTGATATATTGATGGGTGCTGATATTCTCAAAAGAGTTTGATTGACATGTTATATAAAGTGGACTTGTTTCACTTCAGTAAAGATTGTGGGATTAATTGCCAAGATCTTGAATAATTTTGAATTGGTTTTATTAATTAAATGCTCTTCTTGTGTGACAGGCAGCATCTGATGACAGGGAGGCCGAGAATCAGCTTGTTTTGCTGTTGGGATTTACACAATTTGAGTTTATCAAAGTTCTCAGACAATACAGAAATATGAGTAAGTATCGACATATCTAAGCAAAATTATGTTATTGAAAATAAGAAATGGCAATATCAAAAATACTAATGCTCAACTGTTTCTCCCAAGAAGCGAATGGGAAAGTAGATTTGCTGCAAGTTAAAATGTACTAATTATAAGATGATAGTATTGTTCATTGTTTCATCATTGAACAAGAAGATTTTATAAATCATTTGCCACATATATCTCCGTTAATGTTCAGAATAATGCATATTTTGATCCTGTTTTGATTATCTTTCAGTCCTGCACTGCACATTGTTGGCACAGTCTCAGAGCGAAGAAGAGCGTAAAGAAATCCAGGCAACGATGGCTGGCGACACTGAGTTGGCAAAGTACCTGAGTGCACTGGAGGATGTGGACAAGGAGGATCTGGTGACCGAGGAGCGTGAGAGACGCAAGGCAGCCAGGCAGTCGCGTGTGGAGGCCGACCTCGAGGCCATGGATGTAGACGATGCCGACAACGAGGGTGTACGTTGCTTTAATCTGCAGCACTATATTTGGATATAAATTCAACAAATTCAAGAAATGAATGAATTAATGTAAATTATTAATTAATTCAGATAAAATGTGTAATGTTGGTCATTATAGTGCTTGTTTTATTTGTTTAATGCCATTTAAATAGTAAATAAAAACGTTAATGAATGAGGTGTGATATTTGATGCAGGCCCTGGAAGCAGCAGAAGTATTGGACCTTGATGATCTTATCTTCAGTCAAGGCTCTCACCTGATGGCCAACAAGCGGTGCCAGTTACCAGAGGGGTCTTACCGGAAACAAAGGAAAGGCTATGAGGAGGTACATGTACCCGCTCTCAAGCCTAAACCATTTGAAGGAGATGAGGTCAGTTTCCATTTTTATTGTAAATCTATTTACCACTTTTTAAAGTTTATTATTACTCTTGTGACATAAATGAGAGGTGAAAAATGTTGAATTTTAATTTATAATTCTCAGTCAGCATATAAAATAGACATCTTTTTGTTTATGTTTTCAGTCCTTGGTGCATATTGACAGGCTACCAAAATATGCTCAACCTGCCTTTGAGGGATTTAAGAGTCTAAACCGCATACAGAGTAGACTCTACAAAACGGCACTCGACTCTGATGAAAATATCTTGCTGTGTGCTCCTACAGTAAGTAATCTTCTGTTATAGCTACATTTACCAGGGTTATACTAAAATTATACATGATATTTTAATGACTTTAAATCCCATGAATATGCAAAATAAGGGTAGATATATATTGTTTTCAGGGAGCTGGTAAGACCAATGTAGCCTTGCTCACAATGTTACATGAAATAGGCAAACATGTCAACTCTGATGGCACCATCAATACAGAAGAGTTCAAGATCATCTATATAGCCCCCATGAAATCCCTCGTACAGGAGATGGTTGGCAACTTCAGAAAGGTTGGTGTGCATCCCTCATCTGTGACAGCAATATATATATATATCTGAAATTATAATTTGTATAGTTTTCTTTTGCTTATGAAATGCTTGAGCAATATTGCTGAAGTCCTGATTTGTTAGTAATGATATATATGTGACAATCACTCCTCATAATGCATAAATGTGTATATGATTTTAGCGGCTGAGTATATATGGTATCCAGGTTGATGAATTGACTGGTGATCATCAACTAACAAAAGAGCAAATTATGGCAACACAGATTATTGTGTGTACGCCAGAGAAATGGGACATAACCACACGCAAGGGCGGCGAGCGTACCTACACCCAGCTGGTCAGACTCATGATCTTTGATGAGATCCATCTGCTGCACGATGACAGAGGACCAGTTCTTGAGGCACTTGTTGCAAGGTTAGGCTTCGTCCTGTTACATTGGTCTTACTGTTTTCTATTTTAAGTATTTTATATATATCAATGAATTCATACTTTAAATGCTGTACAGAAGGATCATATCTTTTTTAAATAGTCGACAATTATTGTCAGAATCATCCGGGTTACAAAAAATTCAAAATTTAAAAAAAAAGAAAATATCAAATTCAATAATATTTTCCATCTGGTCTTGAGGTGCTACTGGTGCCATGTCTGTTAAAAAGTTACAGTTGTAAATCTCTAAATGGTCTCATTGTGTATTGCAGAACCATTCGTAACATTGAGACAACTCAGGAAGATGTTCGACTGGTAGGTCTCAGTGCCACACTGCCTAACTACGAGGATGTAGCAACTTTCCTGCGCGTGGAACCCTCAAAGGGCCTCTTCTTCTTTGACAACAGCTTCCGTCCGGTTCCTCTTGAGCAGCAGTACGTGGGCATCACTGAGAAGAAAGCGGTGAAGCGCTTCCAAGTTATGAACGAGATTGTGTATGAGAAGGTGATGGAGCATGCCGGCAAGAATCAGGTGCTGGTATTCGTGCACTCACGTAAAGAAACCGGCAAAACAGCCCGAGCAATAAGAGATATGTGCCTGGAGAAGGACACCCTTGGGCAGTTCCTGAAAGAAGGGTCAGCATCCATGGAGGTACTGCGCACAGAAAATGACCAGGTGAAGAATCTGGAATTGAAGGACTTGTTGCCATATGGTTTTGCCATCCATCACGCTGGCATGACTCGGGTGGACAGAACCCTTGTGGAGGATCTGTTTGCTGACAGACATATTCAGGTGCTGGTCTCCACTTCTACTCTGGCGTGGGGTGTCAACCTTCCCGCTCATAATGTCATCATTAAAGGTACACAGGTCTACAGCCCAGAAAAAGGCAGATGGGTTGAACTTGGAGCACTTGATGTCATGCAGGTAAGGAGCAAAGAAATCCCCTTATAAAATAAAACTATCTTATTATGTCCCACCAAAAGTGTTCTGCTCGTGAAGAGATCTTGACAAGAATGGGATTAAATGCTTTCATTTATCATTTAAAATGCAATAGCTTGAATTTGAAAGTCCCATATGAAAATAAAGAACATGTGGTCCATAATGTCACAATGCTGATATTTCAAGTTCTACATGGGTGGGACATCTTGTCATCTCTGATTGCCATTTAATTATTAAATAAAATCCTATCAATGCTATCAATCCGTACCTCAAAAGATTAGGGACTAACAAATGTAAACTTTACTTTGCAGATGTTGGGTCGTGCTGGGCGTCCACAGTATGATACAAAGGGGGAGGGCATCCTGATCACCAACCACAGCGAACTGCAGTTCTATCTTTCACTCATGAACCAGCAGCTGC
Source organism: Amphiduros pacificus (assembly GCA_949316495.1). Taxonomy (NCBI): domain Eukaryota; kingdom Metazoa; phylum Annelida; class Polychaeta; order Phyllodocida; family Hesionidae; genus Amphiduros; species Amphiduros pacificus. Next base: position 76,646,733 of record OX439000.1, on the reverse strand, counting down.
CAGTGGAGAGTCAGTTTATCAGTAAGCTAGCAGACAACCTTTGTGCAGAATGTGTCTTGGGAACCATACAGAACGCAAAGGAGGCTGTGCACTGGCTTGGTAAGTTCTGCATTTATTTTTAACCCCCCCCCCCCCCCCCCCCCCCCCCCAAAAAAAACTTCTTAAATTTAATGGGACAATTATTATTATTTGTGGTGAGCTGCAGTAATCTTGATATGACAAGTGGAAGGAATTTAGTTTCATTTCATGTATACTAAGAATGAATTGTTACCAAAGCTTAAGACCTGTGATATTGTTGTATTATTGCAGGCTACACGTATCTGTACATCAGAATGTTGCGTTCCCCTACACTGTATGGGGTGAGCCATGATGCAGTCAAAGATGATCCTATCCTGGAGAGGAGACGGGCTGATCTCGTACACACAGCAGCTGCTACGCTAGATAAAAATAACCTCGTCAGATATGACAAGAAATCAGGAAATTTGCAGGTATAAAACTCAACTTAAGATTCAAGTAACATTAATAATATAAAATAATATAATATTTCTTATGACAAAATGCCGTAATGTTATATTGGTCTTGGATATTTCTAATTGTTTCATTGTTTCACATTAGGTGACAGAGCTCGGTCGCATCGCCAGTCACTACTACATCACCAATGAGACAATGTGTACTTATAACCAGCTCCTCAAGCCGACACTCAGCGAGATAGAACTCTTCAGGGTGTTCTCCCTCTCTGGAGAGTTCAGGCACATCACTGTTAGAGAGGTAGGTAGCTTGGCCATTCACCTTCTTATATTCCTATCCATGGGATGGGGTGAGTTTTACTCCTTTTGCAGTGTTGAAATTTGTCAAAGGGTTGTGACCTGTGAAGACTGACTAAAATGCATCATGGATGGTTATTGTACATTCCTTTCAATTTCATCCCTGTTAAAAACAATTACATATTTGACTCGGTCAAAGTTTCCTAGCACAAGGTCACAATTGTGACCAGCAGTTGTATATTAGATAAGAAGTAGATATGAGGTTCATGCAAATAATCCATCTTGTTTGACTTAACAGGAAGAGAAGCTGGAGCTACAGAAGCTGCTGGAGAGAGTGCCCATCCCGATCAAGGAGAGCATGGAGGAGCCCAGTGCCAAGACCAACGTGCTCCTGCAGGCCTACATCTCTCAGCTCAAGCTGGAGGGCTTTGCTCTGGTGTCTGACATGGTGTTCATCACACAGTCCGCAGGCAGACTGATGAGGGCCATCTTTGAGATCGTGCTGCACCGTGGCTGGGCCCAGCTGGCAGATAAGGCTCTTGCCCTCTGCAAAATGATTGACAAACGGATGTGAGTTTTTGCCATGCATTGCTTATTTAAAAAAAAAATGTTTCTTAGTTTAATTATGAAAGCTGATGACCATGGTTTAATTATGAAAGCTGATGACGATGGTTTAATAATGAAAGCTGGTGAGCGTGGTTTAATTATGAAAGCTGGTGAGCATGACTGATAAGAAAACTTTTTTTGTTATATCAGGTGGCAGTCCATGTCTCCACTCAGACAGTTTAAGAAGATCAAAGAAGAGGTTATCAAGAAGATTGAAAAGAAGAACTTTCCTTGGGAACGTTTTTATGACCTTAATCATAACGAGATCGGAGAATTGATCCGTATGCCTAAGATGGGTAAGAACATCCATCGCTATGTGCATCAGTTCCCAAAGCTAGAGTTGTCAGTTCACATCCAACCAATCACAAGGTCCACGCTCAAGGTGGAGCTCACCATTATGCCAGACTTCCAGTGGGAAGAGAAGATCCATGGGAACTCAGAGGTGAGTCGGGCTGTTACCATCAGCGGCTTCCTAATAATACCAAACACAGAGATTTCCTGACAGATTCAGAATGTTCATTTTATGATTTACTATTAAAATAACTTGTATGATCTGTTTATATTTCAGGCCTTCTGGATTCTGGTAGAGGATGTAGATAGTGAGGTAATTCTTCATCACGAATACTTCCTTCTCAAACAGAAGTTCTGCCAGGAAGAGCATGCAGTTAAGTTCTATGTGCCAGTGTTCGAGCCTCTACCCCCACAGTACTTCATACGAGTGGTTTCAGACAGGTGGATAGGTCAGTATGCAACCTTTATACACAAGTGTAGATTGATACAAATTAGATTTGTGTGTATTTCATAAGTGCTTGTTTTGTAGGGAGTGAGACACAGCTTCCGGTATCATTCCGCCACTTGATTCTGCCTGAGAAGTACCCACCCCCGACAGACCTGCTCGACCTGCAGCCCTTGCCCGTGTCTGCCCTCAGGAACCACAATTTTGAGGCCCTCTACAGTGAAAAGTTCCCATTTTTCAATCCCATACAGACACAAGGTAAGAAATAATATCAGAAATTTAGCTTACAGCTTGATGCTTTTATAATATACTAGTATATGTATTGAACATGTCTATTGCCACAATTCATATGCCTCTACAAACCTCTTCATTTTGTGCATTTCAAAACATTTAAGAATAGATTCATATATTTAGCACAAGGGAGGTGTTAATACCACATCATGTATTTTTGTGTAACTTAAAATATGTTTGTTTGCCCAGCAGTTTTGTATGCAACATTTATATTCTCAATATATTATCAAACTTCCTTATTTTTCTGTAAATATCTTGATTCCATATCAATTATACTATTGCAGTATTTAATGCCGTATACAACAGCGATGACAATATATTCATTGGAGCGCCAACTGGCAGTGGGAAGACAATATGTGGAGAGTTTGCAATCCTGCGTATGTTGGCTCAGAACCCAGATGGTCGCTGCGTCTATGTAACACCCAAGGAATCACTTGCTGAACTGGTCAGTTTATGCAGTCAAATAATTGATTTATGAGTTTGGAAGGAAAGATAAACTTTTTATCAAAAATATTATTCAGCCAGATTTTGCCAGTCTTTATATCCAAAAACTAGATTATCTGTACCACTTAAAACCCTTCCAACTTTGGTTTGCGATTTTGTCTATTTATTTATTTTTTTGTTAAATTTATGTGCTGGAAAAGAAAAATTAGATAATTAAGTAATATAGTGAAGTAAAATTGTATAGCATTTATTCTTAATATAATTCATTGTTTGAACAGATCCACCAAGATTGGCATAACAAGTTTGGTCTGCAACTGGGAAAGAAGGTGGTGATGTTAACAGGAGAGACAGCTACAGATCTTAAACTGCTTGCCAAGGGAAACATCATTGTGAGCACACCTGAAAAGTGGGATGTGTTGTCACGGCGATGGAACCAGAGGAAGAATGTCCAGAATGTCAACCTCTTCATTGTTGATGAACTGCATTTGATTGGAGGAGAGGAAGGGGTGAGTTGACCTGTCTTACTTTCTGTCTTGAACCATTTGCCAAACTTGTCAGAAGGTTATTATTGATTTATTGTCTATTCACGCCATGAAGTAAATGCTCTATCTCATTCAATATTTGGCTTATACAAACAATGATTATAGAATATGAGAGTATTGGCATATTTCTTGGTGGAAAGCTCAGTTAATTAGGAATTTCCATAGTAACCAAATAGTCATTATTTCTTTACAATTGTATTGCCTTTAACATTCTGATAGATGAATACGTTTGCCTGTTCCAGCCAATCCTGGAGGTGATATGTTCTCGTATGAGGTACATATCTTCCCAGATTGCATCAGAAATGAGGAATATCCGTATCATTGCCCTGAGTTCTTCCCTGTCCAATGCCAAGGACGTAGCTCAGTGGCTGGGATGTAGTACCACTGGATTCTTCAACTTTCATCCCAATGTGCGACCAGTTCCCTTGGAGCTCCATATACAGGTAAAATTTAAATGCAGAGAATTTGTAGCATTGCGTTTCTTGCCTTGACATGCTTTGGATATATACAGTTAGTTAGGCCCGTAAAAGTACATTTTAGAGAAGAAACATTTTGCATGAAAGTAAACTCCTACATCATTACCTCACATTAATGCCACTGCACATTTGGTAAATCAACTTCCTTGCCAAGTTCATATATTTGAAATGTTCTCGTCATTGCAGGGATTCAATGTGACTCACAATGCATCACGGATCATCGCCATGGCTAAGCCTGTCTACCATGCTGTTGTGAAGCATTCCCCCAAGAAGCCTGTCATTGTATTTGTTCCGTCCCGCAAGCAGACGCGCCTCACCGCTATTGACATCCTCACATTCTGTGCTGCAGACAACCAACCTGCACGCTTTCTCCATGTCAAAGAGGAGCACCTTGAGCCCTACCTGGATAAATTAAACGACAAGACGCTGCGCGAGACGCTGAGTAACGGCGTGGCGTACCTCCACGAGGGCCTGACAGAAGTGGAGCGCCACCTGGTGGAGCAGCTCTTCCGAAGTGGAGCTGTGCAGGTGGTCGTGGTGTCACGGCAACTGGCCTGGGGCTTGGACCTTGCTGCTCACTTGACTGTTGTCATGGATACACAGTACTACGATGGACGTAACCATGCCTATGAGGACTATCCGGTCACAGATGTCCTACAGATGATAGGGCGAGCTAACAGACCACTGGATGATGAAGAAGGTTTGCATCGATTAAATGGCGTAAAAAAGATACCATTGTGCTCGTACAGAAATATAATTTGAGATAATGTCATGAGGGAGTAATGTCACTTTAAGCCACAAAGCTTCCATGAAATGGAAATTGACCTTACTTTTTTTTACACTTAAATTTTTAGTATTGACAAATGGCAAAAATAATCAACTGAACAACTTTATGAATATTATAATGTGAAAAGAAATAGTTTTGTATTGTTTATGAGAACACAAAATAGACCACAAAAAGTCCACAAAAATGTTTTTGGGTAGAACCTTACAGCAAAAAAGGAAGGTTGTCATGAAAGTTTTTAGGAAGGAAGTGACCACAGAAGTACCTGTAATTACAGTCTGATTTTGTATTCCACTTGATGAAAATTATTTTATAGTCATTAAGATAGGTAAGTGTAACCCATTCAATCCAGTCTAATTATATGTCATAGATTGAATACTGATATTATATATTTCAGGAAAGTCTGTGATTCTGTGCCAGAGCTCAAAAAAAGATTTCTTCAAGAAGTTCTTGTATGAGCCATTGCCAGTAGAGTCGCATTTGGATCACTGCCTGCACGACCACTTCAATGCCGAGATCGTAACAAAGACCATAGAGAACAAGCAGGAAGCAGTCGACTACCTGACCTGGACCTTCCTCTACAGACGCATGACTCAGAACCCCAACTACTACAACCTGCAGGGCGTATCACACAGACATCTCTCAGATCATCTCTCAGAACTGGTGGAGAATACACTCAGTGACCTGGAACAGTCTAAGGTAAATCTTAATATATTAGTTGTTTTATCAGTGATGAAAGTCGTCAGGAAATAACCTGAATTCAGGTTTTTTTTTTTCAAATGTGAAATTCGAAATGGTCTGAACTCGGTCTAAAACTTCCAGAAATGACATTTCTGAAAGGGGGTAGGTTTGTCTTCAGGTAAATTTTTACGGGTTTCAGGTTTTTTTCCTGAATGCTAACTTTCTTCACTGATTTATATATTATCCCAATAGTTGTAATCACAGCCATTCGATGAGGACTGTGATTGGAACTATTCATGACTTTATATTGAGGGTTTTTGTGTAATATAAGAAGTGGTTTTCTGTATTTGTAGTGTATCAGTATAGAGGATGAGGTGGATGTCGCACCACTCAATCTGGGCATGATAGCAGCGTATTACTACATCAATTATACCACCATCGAACTGTTCAGCATGTCTCTCAACAACAAGACAAAGATTAAGGGTCTCATTGAGATCATCTCTAATGCTGCTGAGTATGAGAATATCCCCATACGACACAATGAGGAGAGCTTATTAAGACAGGTAACCATCCCTTAAACTTATAACTATTATCTGTGTATGTGTGTATGTGTGTGCATGTGCATGTAGTATTCAAATTCAAGCACATCCACATACGAGGCAGAATATTAAATATCTGAGAATAAAAATATTAATTGAAATTCTGGTCATGATCTATGCCAGATTTGGGTGTCCATTTATGAGGTCTTTTATTAGATATCTGAAGAAAAAATGTGCTCTGGATTTGAGAGGAAATTTTGTTGGTCTGTTTTCAGCTGGCATCCAAACTGCCCAACAAAGTGAACAATGCCAAGTTCAACGATCCCCATGTGAAGACCAACCTGCTGCTGCAGGCACATCTGTCCAGGATGCAGCTCTCTGCAGAACTGCAGTCTGACACTGAGGATATACTCAGCAAGGTAACGATTTACATTATATATGAAACCGACAAAAAGCTGCGGAGACAAGAGAAGATTTACATTAGTTTATAAAGTCACAGTTACTAGTTTCGCTTCTTTTTATATTTCCTGTATATTTATATTTTGATATTGTTGTGTTGTTGTAGGCTGTACGTCTGATCCAGGCCTGTGTAGATGTGTTGAGCAGTAATGGTTGGTTGTCGCCAGCGTTGGCAGCCATGGAACTGGCCCAGATGGTCACACAGGCTATGTGGGGCAAGGACTCGTATCTGAAACAGTTACCTCACTTCACAGCAGATATTATTAAAAGATGCCAAGAAAAGGTAAATTCAGTCTTTAGTATTGAGGTAATTTTATAACCTGTATGTAAAGTGCTACAGTAATTATGTAAAATATAATGGTTCTGTCAAAATATATGAGAGCATATGCTTCCTACGGAGTAACATTAAATAACAGAGTTGTGATTTTTTTGGTTGCAGGAGATTGAGAGCATATTTGACATTATGGAGATGGAAGATGAGGACCGCACTGAAGTGTTACAGCTTACAGATGCTGAGATGGCTGATGTGGCTCGCTTCTGTAACCGGTACCCTAACATCGAGATCAAATACGACATCCAGGAAAAAGACAGCTTGGCCAGGTAAGACATTCACATGCATCACATGACATGCACATCAGCATGACAAACTGAGCAAATACATAGCAAATGACAACATCTTCAAGAATGCCTTGTTAAAATATTTATTTACTAAAATTTTGTTCATAAATGTATATAAAGTGGTGATTGAGAAAGCTGTTGATTTTGCAGTGGCAGTCCTGTCAATGTTGTGGTGACGCTGGAGAGAGAAGATGAGATCACTGGGCCAGTCATCGCTCCTTTCTTCCCACAGGTAAGCTCTATTCCATTAATGCATCTCTCCAATCGTCATCGTGTAATGGTTCCAATATATTTATCGTATATTATGAAGGAAAAATATATTTTGCAACCTCGGCTTGTGGATAAATTATTTTAGACATCCATTGTTTCAATGATCATGTAAAAAAATAACCTAATGAAAACATCACAGCCAGATATCTAAATAAATAGGATTCAGAGTATTTGCTTCAATCGATACAATAAATGTAATATGTATTTGATGAATTGATGTGGTTTATTTCAGAAACGTGAGGAAGGCTGGTGGGTGGTTATTGGAGATTCCAAGTCAAACAGTCTGCTGTCCATCAAGCGTCTGACATTGCAGCAGAAGGCCAAGGTTAAACTCGACTTTGTGGCTCCCTCTGTTGGTAAACACAGCTACACCTTGTACTTCATGAGTGATGCCTACATGGGATGTGATCAGGAGTACAAGTTCTCTGTAGACATCAAGGACATGGGGAGTGGCAGTGAGGAAAGTGGCAGTGACAGTGATTAAATAACTGCTCAGTGCAACTCAAGCTTATGCATTCAATGTGAGCTTGCAATCTGCTTGGTACACAGTGGTGAAATGTGGATTGTAAATGTACCCAAGAATATTATTAACCAAGCAGGAGTGTTGAATCCTATGCTGAATTATTTAGAGGGGAACAAAATATTTGGAGGTTTCAACTGAATATGGAACAGCACCCATCAATCTTGAAGCATACATCGCTATAAAACTGAACTGCCCTCACATTGTTAATGGTGACGAATTAGCACCACAAATGAGAAACTGGTAACTTAGATTTGGAAAGCTGAAGATGTGAATATGATGTAGCATCAGCCAGATCTGAGAGGAGGAAAAAAGAAAGATTATTTTTTTATGTCTTCAAATATACATTTTGTTGTGTTCTTATCACTGCAGCTAATGATAAAATAAACAGAAAGTAACAGTACATGGAAAAATGTAAACTTCTGTTTGAAATGTCACAAAATATGATTGATTTTTTTTAATGTTTTGCTTCTATCTGTGTACATAACAAAAAGATCAAGAAATGTACCTATTTATAAGCTTGAAATAAATCATGTACAAATTGTAAGTGTTTCTTTATTGTGATGAGAAATGATTACATTTATCCTGGATGGCAGACACCACCTTGGTAAGCATACTGAATCAAAAGAAAAATCCTGCACTGTCATTTTGGGGGGGTTCAAAAGTGGGGGGACGTTTTTTTTTTTTTTTTTTGTAGGAAAAAAGAACTTTGGAAGACAATGTTCCCCCTAACATTAAATAATCATTATGCCCTCCTCCTCCGAGGGAGGGCATATAGTAATCACTTTTCCATCCGTGTGTCTGTGCGTCCGTCACAATATTTGGAATGGCCAACACTCGAAAGTGGCTGGACCACAGGGATGATACTACATATGCCTACAACAATATAGTCCAAGTAAATATTTTCCATGAAAGTTTGGTGACCTAGGTCAAAGGTCAAGGTCGCAGAGACCATCGGGTCAACTTTGGCCGTGAGCGCTCTAACTTCTATAAAAATGTTTCAATTTTGACACAAGTTGGTGTACAGGTGTATTTTATGAGGGGCTAGGCTAAGTTCGATGATGGGCGATACTGACCAAATTTTGAAGTCATGGCGGCCATTTTTCAAAATGGCCGACGTGCCGATTTTGTGAATTCTTTTGAGAATACACTTATATCAAACATTATTACTTATTATCAATTGGTATAAGCTGCAAAAATGTTAATTTATGTAATTGGGTCAGTGTGACCTACTTTTCAGGTGAAAATCGACATCCCCATTAGTATTTAGAGTGGCCCTCATTTCAATGCTGCAGGACATTGGGGTTTGATTCTACATAATGGATGCTGATTCTGTGAATTTGAGGTGCGGGGCAAACTGGCCACTAGGCGGCACTGGCCACAGGGGTATGCAGGAGGAGGGCATTGTTCTGCGCTCTCTGAGCGCATTTTAATTTTATTTATGGAACAATTTCCAGAAAATGTTCCCAAACATTACAAAAAGAAATGATCAACATAGCTTTAAGACCAGTGGCCTATTTTTAATGACTGGATTTAAAGCTTTCATGACATCAAAGAGGTCAGATGTAATTTTACAGATTTGGGGTATGTTTAAACGTTATGTGGAGGGAATTACGTTCCAAACGAGCTGTATAACTGAAATCAACCAAAATACACCTACCCTAGTTTTTGTGTTTTGCTGAAAGTGCTCAGTACTGGTTGTTTTCTTATAACCACTATGCAGATACATCTATACAAGCATGTGACCTCTGTTGTGGTCTGTAAAGGAGTTAGGCCTTTACCAATAAACATAAGCCAAATAACCCCATTGCCCAAATCTGAACCAAAGGAGATGTGGTGAAATAGTCTATGTATGCATCTGGTGGACAGTGTGAATTTGAAGATTCTTCTACTTCTCAAAAGGCAGATATTTATAAAGGGCAATTGTTGTGGCACATGTTTGTGGCATCCTGTTGATTTTTATCCTCCACTCAGGAAACCTCGTCATTTGCCATGACTTGGCAATCACAAACATAGGCATCAGAGATGCATCAACCCTCAGCCCTGGTAACTCATTGCACAACATTCGCTCCACACAATATTTGTGAACAAAACGTCACTGCACCAAGGCAAATTGATGCAGGGGTAAAAAAAAACCCATAAAATCTACTTCCTTTGATAGTTTAGGTGTGTCAAGTATCATGAAACTGTCATCATTTACTCTAGAATTATTGAGATGGGCCAGTGACCTTGAAAAGCAGGTTAAGGTCACCGTCCATCAAACTCATCTGGAGTCTTCCTAGATGCTTATGTGTGTCAATTTTCATGAAGCTGCCATTATTTGCTCTTAAGTTATTGCAATGACGTGGATTTGACATGATTGTCCCTGTGACCTTGAAAAGTAGGTGAAGGTCATGTTCCATCAAGAGAAGTCTGAGGTCTTCACCAGATGCTTGTGTGTCAAGTCTCATAAAGCTGCCATCACTCGTTCTCGAGTTATAGCAATGATAGGGATTTCACATAATTGTACATGTGACCTTGAAAAGTAGGTGAAGGTCATGTTCCATACAAAAATGTCTGAGGTTTTCATCAGGCTGCTTATGCGTGTCAAGTTTCATGAAGCTGCCATCATTTGTTCTCGAGTTATCGCGATGACAAGGATGATTTCACATAATTGTCCCTGTGACCTTGAAAAGTAGGTGAAGGTCATGTTTCATAGAAAAAATCTGAGGTCTTCACCAGATGCTTATGTGTGTCAAATCTCATAAAGCTGCCATCATTTGTTCTTGAGTTATTGCGATTCTTGGGATTTCACATAATTGTCCCTGTGACCTTGAAAAATAGGTCAAGGTCGCCGTCCACCGAACTAGTCCGAGGTTTTCAACAGATGCTTATGCGTGTAAAGATTCATGAAGCTGCCATCATTTGTTCTTGAGTTATCATGATGACAAGGATGATTTCACATAATTGTCCCTGTGACCTTGAAAAGTAGGTGAAGGTCATGTTCCATCAAGAGAAGTCTGAGGTCTTCACCAGATGCTTGTGTGTGTCAAATCTCATAAAGCTGCCATCATTCGCTCTTGAGTTATTGTGATTCTTGGGATTTTACATAACTGTCCCTGTGACCTTGAAAATTAGGTCAAGGTCGCCATCCATCGAACACGTCTGAGGTTTTCACCAGATGCTTTTGTGTGCCAAGTTTCATGAAGCTGCCATCATTTGTTCTCGAGTTATCGCGATGACAAGATTTCACATAATTGTCCCTGTGACCTTGAAAAGTAGGTGAAGGTCATGTTTCATAGGAAAAATTCTGAGGTCTTCACCAGATGCTTGTGTGTGGCAAATCTCATAAAGCTGCCATCATTTGTTCTTGAGTTATTGTGATTCTTGGGATTTCACATAATTGTCCCTGTGACCTTGAAAAATAGGTCAAGGTCGCCATCCATCGAACTCGTCCGAGGTTTTCACCAGATGCATGTGTGTCAAGTTTCATGAAGCTGCCATCATTTGTTCTTGAGTTATCGCGATGACAAGGATGTTCGCTACAGACATACAGACATACATACATACCCACGCCAGGAGTACTGCAATACCCTCAGCCTGATTACATCAGGGGCTGAGGGTAAAAAGAAAGACTTCATAAGTGGTAGATATAATGACTTAAAAGTGGGGAAAAAATTATCCTTTATTTTTGACTGATGGGTTGTATGGTTTCACAGCTTTGCTGAGAACTTGGATAAGGACTCCAAATTTTAATCAAACACAGGCAACATGTTTGTGAAGAAACAAGAATATCTTTAATACCTTCTCGAAAAACAAGATTCATTGAAAATATAGCTTTATTTGGATGTTTTAGAACATCAAATTTCAAAAATAACATGTACAATTTTCTTGGAAAATATAAATGAAAACATAACCCCCTGGGTTGATAGCTCTGCTGTCTTAGTTGAAAACACATCAACTACAGTACAGTTGTGAGTAGTATTAATTATTTGGCTCAGTTTGACACAGCCTCTGCTTGTCCCTTACCAATATTTCTAAGGTATCATTTTGCAGTATATTGGGGTATCAAAAAAAAAATTACATTGACATATCAAAGATGCCTATAGTTGTTATGTTATCCAGCAGGATCCTCTGCCAAACCTACCATAGTGTCATTTGATAATTTTTGGTAGTTTTAAGGTATTAAGCATTAATGCCACAATTTGGTATATTGAAAGCTTACCCCCATATGAATATCATGATAAATCCTAATTAAACAGAGTAAAAAGATAAGTTGCTATATGACATAGAAGTTGCACTCCCAGCAAAGATCTTGTTACACAGGTAACATGACCTCAATTGAACCTCAAATTAGGGTAGCACTGTTCGACGTCATTCCGGCACTATCCAAAGGACAATACCTTTCATGACGTCAAAGCATATTGCCATACTTTCATGAAGTCATTTTACCTTTCAGTGTCTCCATTACAACACTCCACATAAAAATGACACTAAGAAAGAAGTGTGCTTTCATAAGTAGGCTATAAATTAGGGTCTTGCTCAAATAGATTTTACAGACAATGATGGATCATTCAAAAAGTTAACAGACATGAAATAATAATTCATTTATCATCAATATGTGAATTTTAAACATTTATTGCAAAATCGGCACTTAATCCCTTTAAGAGAAGGTATTGAAAGAAAATGTTGACAGACAGACATTTTCCCCACTCCGGGAGCTCTGCAACTTCAGAGAAGTCAGCAGAGCTAAAAAATGTAATTTTCTTACAAGAATATGTAACCTGTATATACCCTAATATATCAACCTCATTTAACATTGGTTTTACTCAAACACAGATTTTACAATGCAAAGGTTTCTTTCAACATTCAACTTATAAAAGTACAAAAAATAAGACAACACTATTATTGTCTCAAATCTTGAGACAATAAAATTCTGTTGAACTGTCCAAAACTTTGAATACAAAGCAGGTAATTCTCAATAAATAACAATGCTGAGAAGAGATTTCTACCATTACTGTAAGAAAACTCCCAAAATAATTCTTACATCCTGCACGTTTCTGTCCCTGATTGTATTATGAGATTACTCAAACTACGAGCAACAAGGCAACTGATGTCACAGATGTTCCTGCCAGCTGCTTGTCCACACTTATTGCCTATCCTTTGAAAGAAGCATGACATGAACACGAGATGTAGGTCAAGGTCACTTACAAGCACACCATCGGCACACCATAAGATACATCTAAGGATTAATTTTGCTGGTGTTGTCTTCATTTGTTATCAATTTATCTCATTCACATCATTTTCAAAGATGGTCACATGATTTTAAAATGAAATTCAAGGTCATCAGCAAAAACATTATTCTGTAACATTGATATGATGCACCAATGATTTAAGTTGGTGAAGCTATCTGTATTTGTTCTCTAAGTAAAATAATCACAAATTTTCCAGATATTGGGTCATATGACCTTGTAAAGTAGGTCAAGGTCACCAACAAACTCACTAATTCAAGCTGTCCATATGTTTGACAAACTTTGGATTCAGATAAATTCTGGATTTCTTTACAAAGAGAGACAGGTACAAATACAAACTGAGAATGAACATTTCCAATAGCCAAATACTTTGTATTATCAAATATCTATGTCATATACAAACAAAGCACAAAGAAGATGTATTCAACAACTCAACAGCCACGATCAACAGTGCTCAACACACATCATGCCAATCCCTACCAATTATCTAGGTCAGGACAGGACTTGATAATGTTTTGAAATTTGGAACTCTCTGATCAAGGCGAGTTGAAATGATATTTGGTCATCAATTTGTAATGAAATTATATTTTTGTATTGATTCTACACTATGAAGCATTATATATATATGACATTGTACTAAACATTGGGCAATGGCCCTGGAGCTGTGCTGATCATTGCTACTTTGTATGGCTTGTGAGAAATTATCATGGATATGCCTGCATATTGCTTTATAAATGATCGTTTAAAAATTTACCCAGGTTTGCAGCTTGAGAAAAGTATAAAAAAAAAATAATTGATCCAATATTTGGACTCTATTATCCCCATGTTGCTTTATTCTAAGTTTCAAACTGAGGATACATTTAGACAAATACAAAAGGCACTGGATGTTTATATGCATGTTTGTAACAATTCTTTTTTTTCAATGAATTTTTTCGCTTATGCTTGTTTTGTCTTAAGGGCGAGATATTTGAGGTTTTAACTGATTAGGCTGCAAGTTTATGGAGTGTGAATATAGTTGCCCTGTGTAATTTTGACAGCCATCTTTTGAGTGTTCTGTTCACCGAAGAACATTTTGAATTAAGATTAGAAGGGGTGAAAAGCAATTAGCAGGTGTGATTGATCCTGTTATTCATGTACTGCACAAATGTAATAATATATCCACTCAGTAGATTCAGAGGAGATCACGTGTGATGTCTAAGATATCCACTCAGTAGATTCAGAGGAGATCACGTGTGATGTCTAAGATATCCACTCAGTAGATTCAGAGGAGATCACGTGTGATGTCTAAGATATCCACTCAGTAGATTCAGAGGAGATCACGTGTGATGTCTAAGATATCCACTCAGTAGATTCAGAGGAGATCACGTGTGATGTCTAAGATATCCACTCAATAGATTCAGAGGAGATCACATGTGATGTCTAAGATATCCACTCAGTAGATTCAGAGGAGATCACATGTGATGTCTAAGATATCCACTCAGTAGATTCAGGAGATCACGTGTGATGTCTAAGATATCCACTCAGTAGATTCAGAGGAGATCACGTGTGATGTCTTAGATATCCACTCAGTAGATTCAGGAGATCACGTGTGATGTCTAAGATATCCACTCAGTAGATTCAGAGGAGATCACATGTGATGTCTTAGATATCCACTCAGTAGATTCAGAGGAGATCACATGTGATGTCTAAGATATCCACTGAGTAGATTCAGAGGAGATCACGTGTGATGTCTAAGATATCCACTGAGTAGATTCAGAGGAGATCACATGTGATGTCTAAGATATCCACTCAATAGATTCAGAGGAGATCACGTGTGATGAGAGATTGACAGACAATTTCTAAGCTTCACTGAAAAAGCTCTGCTGACCTATTCAGCACAACTAAATTGAAATTATTATTTTTAAAAAATATTATAAGTTTACTACATGCACATAAGAGTTCTTTTGATTTAGATATATTTTGCCAAACACATAGTGGTGGAGACATTTCTATAAATATGAGAAGTCTGATATTGAGAATGACAACTCTTCTTCATTTAAATTTTCATCACATTTATGCAATATGACCAAACCTGGTGTTTAAAATAGGCAAATTGTTCTCTTCTCTTTTGTTGTCTTCTTTTGCATATAAAGAGGTATTTATGAGTTTTATGATTGTCATAATGATGTTGATAAATATATTGACTGTCTCTAATGAAATCAGTACCGGTAAGTTGTTATATATTTGGGTGCAGATATATGAAAATTATTATGTAGCTTTATTCTGGGGTAGATCTTTATTTTCTGAACTAGGGCTATTTTCATATACATCATTTAATGTCCTACGAAAATAATTCCAATGTTTATAAATTCTACAATATAGCACCATTTTGTTTATTAAACAAAGTTTCATTTACTTTGCACATCATATGTTACTTCAATTCTTTTTACACAAAACAATAAACCAAAGATCTTGTACACCATATTACACAAGATCCTTGATTGAACTATCCATATAACATGGAATATGCACCTGCATTCACATGCCAGCATATGATTACATATATACTACAATTATTCTACTAAATAGATACCTTGTCACAACTGTCCAAATTTGTTTTTTTGCAGGTAGAATTTTCAGATAAGTGCTAGCACCCATGTAAACTTTGTTATAGCAAGATTTCAAGCATGTCAGCATATACAACAAAGATCAAAGGAAACTCTTCAACGTTTACGTGCCTCACCTTAATGAGTCACATTCACATTCAAAATTGACTGTACAAGACCACTTATTTGCATTCTTTGTATAACTTACAAATGGTGAATGGATCTTACTGGAACAATGCTGATAATGGGTGTAACAGAGTTCATGTTAATATTTGCATGTATCCAGCACTATTACCCATGGTTCATCGTAGCTGTAGACATGGTGACAGTCTGTTTCCATAATACTGTGTACATTGCATTTGTTGTTATAATTACTGTGCTGAAATCTGACCAACCGGCCTGGTTTCTGTCCTGTGTGCTGCATGTTGCATATCATGGTCAAACACAATAACTGTAAACAGACTGTAAAAATGATTTCACAATTTTACTAGGATTGAATTACTTGTGTTCTGTTTATATTCCAGCTCAGGGTTTTTATGGAGCTATTTGCTCCCATACTACCACCTTTCAGGTTGCATATATTTGTCATGCCCATTATGCTATACCAGTACAGTCGGTCTCATCCTATGTGGTTGTTGTTGTCTCCTGTCTATCATGTCCATGGTGAGTTGACATTCCTTTTCAGCCAGGGGGCCTGGTTAAATAGCTCTATGTCATTGCCTGGATGAGGCATCCTACTACTCCCTCTTGCCAGTCTGCCTCTTGGCAGTAAGAAATGGCTGGGTTTGTACGCAACTCCAGGCATGCGACCAGGAATATTTCTGGGTCCTGCCATTTGGTTCTGCATATATCTTGGACCTAACATTCTTCTCTGCCCGTGCATAGGTCCTGGAATATATTGGTCTCTAGGAATAGGTCCTGGCATGTTTCTAGGTCTAGGAATTGTACCTGGCAAGTCTCTAATTCCTGGATTAGTACCTGGCATGTCTCTAAATGCTAGATTAGTACCTGGCATGTCTCTAAATCCTGGATTAGTACCTGGCATGTCTAGAGATCTAGAAATAGTACCTGGCAAATCTAGAGATCTAGGTATAGTACCTAGGATGTCTCTAAATCTAGTATTTGTACCTGGCAAGTCTAGAGATCTGGAAATAGGACCTGGCAGGTCTTTAAATCCAGAACTAGCACCTGGCATGTCTCTGAATCCAGAACTAGCACCTGGCATGTCTCTAAATTCAGAACTAGCACCTGGCATGTCTCTAAATCCAGTATTAGTAGCTAGCATATCTCTGGATCCAGTATTAGTAGCTAGCATATCTCTGGATCCAGTATTAGTACCTAGCATATCTCTGGATCCAATTGATGTGTCCCTATTCTTCTCTATTCTCCAGTTATGTTGCCTTGAGCTGAGATGTTGAGCCTCTTGCTCCCTCATCTCGTCCGTCTCCACATGCTGTCGGATGTCATGCATAGAGAGTGGCACCTTACTGAGTGAAGCAGCATAGGTGTTGATGCGCGGCTTGAAATCTTGGTGGAGCACTGCAAAGAGAAGCTCCCTGGTCCGCTTCAGACTGCCCAATCCGGTTTCATCTTGAACCACCTCCACTTCCAGGTTGTAGTCTGTAGCTGTTGGTTGCGAGCCTGTCTCTTTATTTGCTAAAGCAAAACTGCGCCTCATTGTGTCCATGTAGGCAACTAGCATCAGATAGATCTCCACCCTGGTCATGGCCGTGTTGATGACAATGCTGCCCCCGTGATGCGGCACGTGAGGTGGTTGCTCGGGATAAACACCGTACTTGCTACCTTGCAGTGCCACTTTTGCAGCCTTGTGAAGCCACATGGGGTCCTGATGCCTCTGGTGATAAAGGAAGAGGGCCACTTGCCGCAGTACCTCAGCACTTGGCCGGCATTCCACCTCCAGATCGATGTGGAAGATGAACACCTTCAGCACCATCTTGGGATTCTCAGACTGGATAGCCCTCCTCAGGCAACAGTCATACATGAGTGCCAAATCTACAACATTTCCAAACAAATGCCATTAAGTGCACATTGTTTTACCAGTATATGAATGTTAATCTTATTTAAAGGAACACCAAGCACAATATAAAAGTAAGGAAGGTGATGACCTTTTCCACTTATTGATATATGATAAGGAATGGGCTTACCTGGTGGATTAACACCCACTGTGTCCTTGTCTGTAAATACAAGAAGACGTGAACCATATAAGCATTGTGTGCAAATATGTTAGCTATAAATGCAACTACACATCCTACCTTAATGATATATCAGTATATCAATATATCAGTAACTCTTCTTCTTAACTGGTGCTTCTTAACTGGTACTGTGAATGAAAGCCCAATGTCAGACACACACCTATGAATTCCACTGCAAGTTTGAATTTACCCAAAATTATGATATTTTCCATTTTATGTCCAGGTGTTTTATTGTCAGACAGAATTCATGAAGGTCCCCATTGAAACAATGTAACATTCCACCCATCAGTAGATACTAAAGATTGGACCAGCCAGAAAATTAGGACAAACCTTTGTGGTAGGATTCTACCATCTTTTGGAAGATGGTCCACAAGGTGTTAGTGACTGAGAGTCCTGGCATGTTGTCCTCCCGGACCTGCTGGACCTGTGCAAACATCTCCTGCAACACATCCCGACTAAGGGCAACCACGCAAGGCTTCGGCAAAGGCCATCCTCCCTCTGACAAACACACAAACCAGCAATGAGAGAGAGAGAGAGGCATCCTGGAGGAAACAGGAGCTTTCAAATAGCTAGAATTATATTTCATCTGATGCATAGTTGAATACAATATATCAGTGTGTGGTTAAAAAGCCTCGCAAAGATCACTTTGAAGAGCCAAATGAAAATGAGAAAATCACAGATCACAGCGAATTTTCTTCACACTAAAATGACACCAACAAGCCTGTTCCTGTTGTGTAATCTGTGAAACAATTTGCTAGTATGTGGTACAAGTGGTACAAACCCTTTAAGATCTGGACAGCCCTATTCAGGTCCCCCTGCTTCATACATATCTGGGCCATGGGGTAGGCAAACTGAGAGTTGTTGAGAAGGTTGAAGGTAACCTTTCTGGCCAACATTAAGCCCATCACCTCATGAGCCAGCCACCACCACTCAGTCTTCTTGTGAAATGCCATGATGAGGCCAACCAGGATCTTGGAAATGTTATGGAGGTCTGAATAGCTCAACTTAGTATTCCCTTGTGGATCATCTGCAAAAGGAGAACATGTAGCATAAATAACAATATCCATTACAACCCAGTGCCTCTCTTGTGATGGCTTTGAGTATCAGAGATGCATCAACCCTCAGCCCTGGTAACTCATTGATCAACATTCGCTCCACACAATATTTGTGAACAAAACGTCACTGCACCAAGGCAAATTGATGCAGGGGTAAAAAAAACCCATAAAATCTACTTCCTTTGATAGCTTAGGTGTGTCAAGTATCATGAAACTGTCATCATATACTCTAGAATTATTGAGATGGGCAGGTGACCTTGAAAAGCAGGTTAAGGTCACCGTCCATCAAACTCATGTGAAGACTTCCAAGATGCTTATGTGTGTCAATTTTCATGAAGCTGCCATTATTTGTTCTTAAGTTATTGCAATGACGTGGATTTGACATGATTGTCCCTGTGACCTTGAAAAGTAGGTAAAGGTCATGTTCCATCAAGAGAAGTCTGAGGTCTTCACCAGATGCTTATGTGTGTCAAGTCTCATAAAGCTGCCAACATTCGTTCTCGAGTTATGGCAATGATAGGGATTTCACATAATTGTAACTGTGACCTTGAAAAGTAGGTGAAGGTCATGTTCCATACAAAAATGTCTGAGGTTTTCATCAGATGCTTATGTGTGTCAAGTTTCATGAAGCTGCCATCATTTGTTCTCGAGTTATCGCGATGACAAGGATGATTTCACATAATTGTCCCTGTGACCTTGAAAAGTAGGTGAAGGTCATGGTCCACCATGAGAAGTCTGAGGTCTTCACCAGATGATTGTGTGTGTCAAATCTCATAAAGCTGCCATCATTTGTTCTTGAGTTATTGCGATTCTTGGGATTTCACATATTTGTCCCTGTGACCTTGAAAAATAGGTCAAGGTCGCCGTTCACCGAACTAGTCTAAGGTTTTCAACAGATGCTTATGCGTGTAAAGTTTCATGAAGCTGCCATCATTTGTTCTTGAGTAATGCCTCAGTCACATTTGCACCGGGCGCCGGCGGGGCAGTAACAATCGGCCGACTTCCCAGTCTGCCGGGCGCCGGGGAGTTTATAAGCAACAATCTGAGGGATGCCGTAGCTGTGGTCACATTATTAAAGGGCACCGCACGGCACGTGCAAGACTGAATGACACAGACGTCTGCAGGATATCTTAAAGAGGTCTGGATCATTGACAGACGTCTGTAGGATATCCTAAAGACGTCTGTCAATGATCCAGACGTCTGAAAGACATCCTAAAGACGTCTGTCTCATTTGACAGACGTCTGAAAGACATCTTAAAGACGTCTATGATATATCGCAGGGAGCCCGTGCGATCATCTGACGATGGTCTATGAACACATGAAATAAATATAATCCTATTTTCACCGCACGATGCCACCGGCAGCCCTAAGATAATCTGCCGATGTCCCTGCGGGACACTGCCGGGACCCTGCCGTGCACTTTAAGATGATATTTGCTGATAAGACATCGGGGAAACGCCGGCAACTTTTATGTTGCAGCTAAAAGTTCCCGATGACCCGCCCGACGTCTTAAAGATGTCTAATTGTGGCCGATGATCTCCCGGTGCCCGCACGGCAATCTGAACTGCCGGCCGATTGTGTAAAAAATACTCATCGGCCGGGCATCTTTACTGAAATTGGCGCAAATGTGACTGAGGTATTATCTCGATGACAAGGATGATTTCACATTATTGTCCCTGTGACCTTGAAAAGTAGGTGAAGGTCATGTTCCATCAAGAGAAGTCTGAGGTCTTCACCAGATGCTTGTGTGTGTCAAATCTCATAAAGCTGCCATCATTCGTTCTTGCGATTCTTGGGATTACACATAATTGTCCGTGACCTTGAAAAATAGGTCAAGGTCACCGTCCATCGAACTCGTCGGAGGTTTTCACCAGATGCTTATATGTGTCAAGTTTCACGAAGCTGCCATCATTTGTTCTCGTACTATCGCGATGACAAGGATGATTTCAAATAATTGTCCATGTGACCTTGAAAAGTAGGTGAAGGTTATGTTTTATAGAAACAATTCTGAGGTCTTCACCAGATGCTTATGGGTGTCAAATCTCATAAAGCTGCCATCATTTGTTCTTGAGTTATGCGATTCTTGGGATTTCACATAATTGTCCCTGTGACCTTGAAAAATAGGTCAAGGTCACCGTCCATCGAACTCGTCCGAGGTTTTCACCAGATGCTTATATGTGTCAAGTTTCACGAAGCTGCCATCATTTGTTCTCGAGTTATCGCGATGACAAGATGATTTCACATAATTGTCCCTGTGACCTTGAAAAGTAGGTGAAGGTCATGTTTCATAGGAAAAATTCTGAGGGCTTCACCAGATGCTTATGTGTGTCAAATCTCATAAAGCTGCCATCATTCGTTCTTGAGTTATTGTGATTCTTGGGATTTCACATAATTGTCCCTGTGACCTTGAAAAATAGGTCAAGGTCGCCGTCCATCGAACTCGTCCGAGGTTTTCACCAGATGCATATGTGTGTCAAGTTTCATGAAGCTGCCATCATTTGTTCTTGAGTTATCGCGATGACAAGGATGTTCGCTACAGACATACATACATACATACATACATACATACATACATACATACATACATACATACATACATACATACATACATACATACATACATACATACATACATACATACAGACATACATACATACCCACGCCAGGAGTACTGCAATACCCTCAGCCTGATTACATCAGGGGCTGAGGGTAAAAAGGTCATTTTTGATTGTGTATATAATTTCATAGATCAACAAACCAATGATCAATCAACAATCTTAACAATCCTCACCTTTGCTAATTGCTGCATCCAAGAATGTACGCACATGTTCACAACTTGACTTCTGATTAAAGAGGGCAGAGCCTATGTGTACCAGCAGAGGTTTGGACATCTTATTCTGCTCGGCTGGACGATCCTGATACAGCGCACCCAATTCAGCCCACTGACCTTTTTTACCTAGGCTCTGTAAAGACAACATACTTTTTCATTCCAGCTGATAATTTACAGTCATTATTTATTTATTTATTATCATAATCGGACTCGAAGTCCAAAACTTAAAAACTAGGTTTTACATACATAAGACATATAAATAAAGTGTAGAAATATCACAATAATTAAAGACATTAAATGGTACATAAATTGTTGATCATATAATTGATGTCATCAAGTTCAAAGAATCTATCGAGATGACCATCCCTCATTAGCACCAATTCCTTTACAATACTGCTGTAATCAAAGTATTCAGGTATTACAGCATCTGTCCAGCATTTTAACATATCTTTCTTTAAAACATAATGTGGCTTACTTAATGCATCTTCAACAGATGTTTCACATTTGTAAGCAATATATCTTAAGTTTCTACCAATAACTGACATTTTACTGTACATAGAATTCTTTGCAACATAATTTACAACTGGGTTCTTAGCATCAATTAATGATTTATAAAAATTCATAAATCTACAGAAGAAGGAGACTCTAAGTGGCACATTATCTGATATCAAGGCCACCATATCACAATGGGTGTCGTATGGCAACCTCCACATTCTTCTGATAGCTTTACGCCATTGTACACATATACCATTTAGTGCATCTCCCCATAGGGGCCAAATCTGAGATCCATAAAAAGAGCAGCAATATTGGTTAAAAAGCTTGTTCTTGACAGAGCTTTTCAGGGATCCAAAATCAGACATAAACATATTAAAACTCACATTAAATTTTCTTTCACCTTCTTTGTTTAAAATCTGATAGTCAGTAGTACTCAACATATTCCCTAAATGTACAGCTTTATTACAGATGGGAACAGTTTCACCATTCACAGTAACACTGATACCTGTAGTATCTTTTCTACCAAACACTAGCAGTTTACTCTTTTTACCATTAAACAATACATCATGCTTTTTTGCATAACGTTCACATATTTCAATAATAGTTCGCAGGCCTGACAATGTGGGTACAAGAGTGATAAGGTCATCTGCATAACCCATACCTCCACAATAGTGTTGACCAATATGACAACCAATTCCAGATTGTTTCAGTTCTAGCAGTAGACCATCCATATATACTCCAAACAGCAAAGGAGACATTACCCCCCCTTGCCGTACGCCATTAGTAACCTTAAACATAGGCATCAGAGATGCATCAACCCTCAGCCCTGGTAACTCATTGCACAACATTCGCTCCATACAATATTTGTGAACAAAACGTCACTGCACCAAGGCAAATTGATAAAACCCATAAAATCTACTGCCTTTGATAGCTTAGGTGTGTCAAGTATCATGAAACTGTCATCATTTAGTCTAGAATTATTGAGATGATGGGCCGGTGACCTTGAAAAGCAGGTTAAGGTCACCATCCATCAAACTCATCTGGGGTCTTCACCAGATGCTTATGTGTGTCAATTCTCATGAAGCTGCCATTATTTGTTCTTGAGTTATTGCAATTTTGTGGATTTGACATAATTGTCCCTGTGACCTTGAAAAGTAGGTGAAGGTCACCATTCATCAAACTCTTTTGGGGTCTTTACTAGATGCTTATTTGTGTCAAATCTCATAAAGCTGCCATCATTTGTTCTCGAGTTATCGCAATGATGGGGATTTCATGGTACAATTGTCCCTGTGACATTGAAAAGTAGGTGAAGGTCATGTTCGTTCAAAGGAAGTCTGAGATCTTCACCTGATGCTTATGTGTGTCAAGTCTCATAAAGCTGCCATCATTTGTTCTTGAGTTACTGTGATGACAAGGATGATTTCACATAATTGTCCCTGTGACCTTGAAAAGTAGGTGAAGGTCATGTTTCATAAAAAATCGGAGGTTTTCACCAGATGCTTATGTGTGTCAAATCTCATAAAGCTGCCATCATTCGTTCTTGAGTTATTGCGATGACAAGGATGATTTCACATAATTGTCCCTGTGACCTTGAAAAATAGGTCAAGATCGCCGTCCATCAAACTCCTCCAAGGTTTTCACCAGATGCTTATGTGTGTCAAGTTTCATGAAGCTGCCATCATTTGTTCTCGAGTTATCATGATGACAAGGATGATTTCACATAATTGTCCCTGTGACCTTGAAAAGTAGGTGAAGGTCATGTTCCATCATAGGAAGTCTGAGATCTTCACCAGATGCTTATGTGTGTCAAGTCTCATAAAGTTGCCATCATTTGTTCTTGAGTTATTGCGATGACAAGGATGATTTCACATAATTGTCCGTGACCTTGAAAAATAGGTCAAGGTCGCCGTCCATTAAACTCCTCCAAGGTTTTCACCAGATGCTTATGTGTGTCAAGTTTCATGAAACTGCCATCATTTGTTCTCGAGTTATCACGATGACAAGCATGATTTCACATAATTGTCCCTGTGACCTTGAAAAGTAGGTGAAGGTCATGTTCCATAGAAAAATTCTGAGGTCTTCACCAGATGCTTATGTGTGTCAAATCTCGTAAAGCTGCCATCATTTGTCCTTGAGTTATTGCGATTCTTGGGATTTCACATAATTGTCCCTGTGACCTTGAAAAATAGGTCAAGGTCGCTGTCCATCGAACTCGTCTGAGGTTTTCACCAGATGCTTATGTGTGTCAAGTTTCATGAAGCTGCCATCATTTGTTCTCGAGTTATCGCGATGACAAGGATGTTCGCTACAGACATACATACATACATACATACAGACATACATACATACATACATACCCACGCCAGCAGTACTGCAATACCCTCAGCCTGATTACATCAGGGGCTGAGGGTAAAAACAGGAGATATCTTATCGTTCCACTTGACCTGTAGTTTTTGGTTAGTATACATATTGTATTACTACCAGTAATTACCACTTATCCCTGATCACCGATTTTGGTCTGAGGTTCAGGAGTTGGCAGCCCTTCCTGCATTTGGAGAGATGCCAGCTCCTGGACCAATCTTAACAAGTGTTGATCTTAAAAAATCAAGCTTGCGCACTTGCAACAGGAGAAAATAAAGTTTAGACTGGATTTTGACAAATCATGATTTATGTCGAGTAAAAACTACCAATCTCAACAAAACCTCGAAGCAAACGTGAACTAAACGAGATTTCAGCTCCTCCAGCAAATCCAAATTACTTTTCAATCGATCATGTTTTCAATGCTCAAGTGCCATCTGATGGTGTAAATAGGAAAAACTGGGTCAAAACATGGCTGCCATGGACCGATAATACGAGTATGCTCCATAGACATACGGCTTAATCATCTTGAAACCTCAAACATCTAACCCTAAAGGCAAAAAAAACCACGAGCGAAAATAACTCTATCAATACACATAGTGAACTTACCTGTATTTTCTTTTTCCATGTTGCTTCAGACCATACGGTGGAGGAGACACTTTTGTCTTTGGCTGCTATTTGCTGATCCTCCTGCTGAGCATCATTAGGCTCTGACAGAAGCTGCAACATGATCATCACACATCATAGACACACTACAATAACTCTACTCTGTTACAAAATGTCTGGATATGTGACTTTTTATGTTGCATTGGGGGCATCATCATACCTGGTGGGCTAAGAATATTGTTTGGTAACACCGTCAGAGTAATGCATAAATTCTATTTTGCCTAGTGTAGCAAATGTTGGGAGTGCTGGGATGAAGTTACATACCAATCCCTGTGCTTTCTTCTCCATCGCCTCCATGATCTTCTTTTGTATGAATGTCTGAAACAGCTTGGGATCTTTTGTCAGCATGTCTCTATGATTCTTCACAACATTGTCCATAACTGCAGATGAAATATCCAGGGCTACTGAACTTCCTGATACTTTGCCCTTGTCAAAGATGTTATGTATGCCATGTTTAAGTCTTGGCTTCTTGCCATGATCATCAGGTAGTCTTGGCTTCTTGCCATGATCATCAGGTAGTCTTGGCTTCTTGCCATGATCATCAGGTAGTCTTGGCTTCTTGCCATGATCCTCTGATATTCTTGGCTTCTTGCCATGATCATCAGAGAGTCGTGGCTTCTTGCCATGATCCTCTGACATTCTTGGCTTCTTACCATGATCATCAGGTAGTCTTGGCTTCTTGCCATGATCATCAGAGAGTCTTGGCTTCTTGCCATGATCCTCTGACATTCTTGGCTTCTTACCATGATCATCGGGTCGTGGCTTCTTGCCATGATCCTCAGACAGTCTTGGCTTCTTGCGATGATCATCGCGCTGTGTATTATCAGATCTCTTCCTCCAAGCGAGACCAGATGGCGCCACCCCTCCGTACTTGATCATCCCCACTCTGCTTATATTCTCTTCATTAAGCGTTGATTCCTGACTATGACTCACATCACTATCCTCCTGTTCCTGTACTGAATCTGCACTTATCTCTCCTTCCTCAAGCTCGTCCACTGCCCTATCATCAGTCCCAGCTGGCGGCACACTACTGTGCTCAGGATCAAGGTCTCCCGCACGAGGTACCCCAGACTCCCTCAAGTCACGTGCCTCATCACTGCAGACACTTGTTGTAGACTGTTCTTTGCCCTCTTTATGGTGTTGATCTTTTTCCGAATCACTGAAATAATATGGTTTCAGAAATGTGAATGGAGGAACAAACATCTATTTTTGAAAACAAATAAAGTCTACTGATTGCTGTATATGACACCACAAATATTCTCATTTCTCTCTGGATTGTTATCAGCTTCATTGTACAACAAGTTTCTTAAAGCTGTTTCTTAAATAAATAATGCCTTTACAAAGTATACAATACACCTTTCAATACTAATAACAGCTAAGCCAGAGACTATTTTTTTGGCACCACTTATGGTTCAAATGCAGGTTAACAGGTGTTAACAGCTTGGGAATGGCAGCTTACCAGTATATTATATTTGTACACATGCAACTTTATTGAGTAAAGATTAAACAGACTCTAGTGTGATGTGTAGCAAGTGATAATGATGAGATCTGATCACTGCCCAACTTATTCAAAGTTGCCAAGCAACCCAAAATATCAACAGATCATTCCCATATGTCCTTGATATGACAAAAGCTTCTGCAATGAGCAACCAATGGTCAATCTCCCATGTCCCTGATATCATTATTTAAGCTCATATAATTTCAGGGGTGGGAGAGCTCTGAACTGCTCTAGGCTGAAATTGCAGCATATCTGGATGGCATGACATCACACCATTGTTCTGAACCAATTCGGAACCGATCTGGGTGGTTCTGTTATATAACAACTTTTTTATGTCCCACAAAAGGCATCAAAATCATATTAAAATTGTACAAATTTCATTACCGTATTTACTCATGTATAAGACGACTGGTGTATAAGATGACCCCCAAAATTGAGGTTATTTTGCTTGAAAAGACCAATTTCCCAATATAAGACGATATCGGCTCTGCTACCATTCAAGCTTGGCGGCCATTTTAAAAGTGAAATGTAATTATACTTATGCAACAAGATCTTAAAAGTCTTATACCCGAGTATTTACGGTAAAACGTAAATACGATGTTCGTAATTTCGAAATAACGAATATTGGACGTAGCGGATAGATTTTAATTGAGTTTTAAATGATAAATAAAGGTATTTACCCAATATTATCACAAATTGTTCGAGAACAGAACAAACCATCAATCCATTTAAAACGCAATTAAATCAATCCACGTGTGAAAACATTTCTGTCAAAAAGGGAAGACACGACTCAAAGCAGTAGAAACAATGACAAGATGCAAAATTGTGAACGCTGATAATTGGAATAAGTGAAAACAAAGTCAAAACAAAGTGTTTCGAAATAACAGACATCGGACGTAGCAGATCGATTTTAATTTCGTTTTAAATGATATATAAAGGTATTTACCCAATATTATCACAAATTATGCTTCGCAGGTCGAGAATTTCTCCATGTAGTAAAACGTAATACGATGTACGTGACGTCCTTGATCTTAACGTCAAAACAAAAACGTTGTAAGCTCTGGGTGCCCAGGAGACAAAACTGGAGCGGCCAACATGTCAAATCGAACTTTCATATCCGTAGCGGATCAAGTTTAATTGCGTTTTAAATGATAAATAAAGGTATGTACTTAATATTATCACAATTACGTCGAGAATTTCTCCACGTCCTTGATCTTGGCTTTGGGTTTGCAGATGATCTCAAATTATTAACACCCACTGTCACGGCTCTAGTCCAAATGGTTAAAATTTGTGAGGATTACGCTGACAGATATGATGTATTGTTCAATTTCAAGAAGAGTATGTTAATCATATACTGCTGTAGTGGTAGAAAACCACCTGATCCCATGATTTATGTAAATGGTATGAAAGTAGATATAGTTGAGAAAGTTGTTCATCTTGGGCATCTTATGTCTGAGAATATTTATGATTTTAACTTATCAAAATGTATTGGTGATTTTAACCGTCAATGTAACATGTTTCTAGCTGATTTTAAGTATACTAGTTCTCATATTAGAAATGTATTGTTTCACAAATATTGTACAAGTTTTTATAGCACACAGATCGTGCCACTATTTGATAAATGTATAAATGATCTATACAAAGCTTGGAGAATAGCTGTCAGGCGAGTGTGGCGCATTCCATGGCAAACGCATTGTAATTTATTGCCATACATTGCTGGTGTTATGGATCCTAAATATTGGTTTGCCAAAAGATGTATTAATTTTATCAATATGGCTATGCAATCTTCTAGTCAAAATGTAAAAGTGATAAGTAATATGGGCAGATTCGGTATGTATTCTATAATGGGTGGAAATTTCCGAATGCTAAATGAACTATATGGTATGGATGTGACAAATGTGAATGATAGATGGAAAAGAGAGATGGCCCAAAATGATGAAGTGTTAAGATTATCAGAACAGATAAAGGAGGTGGTGCGAATGAGAGTCACATGTTTGGAAGGAATTCTAACTAGGAGTGAATGTGATGATATAATTACATATTTGTGTACAGAGTAGGTGGATTTTTTCTTTTTTTACTATTGTATATATGAATGTATTTATTTTTAAATGTGCAATTATTTTTGCGAATAAAGAATGTCAAACAAAAACAAACAAATAAGACGACCCCCAAACATTAACTAATGGTTTGTGTACAAAAACCTTGTTTTATACACGAATAAATACGGTACATTTTTGATGTGGTATATTGCAACCAGCCATATCCCACATCAAAGACATATATTTTAGGTTTTCCAAATTATCATATTCAAAATTGGTTTATTATGCCATATTGATTTTATTAGATTTTATACATTTTGGTTATAGATCTCAGGGTCAATTAGTGTTATTCTTCCAACATCTTGCAGGAGAGATTTGATCTCCCAATACGCAAATCCCAGGTTGCAGTTGACATATTTATGAGCCTACCTGTTTCTCGCTCCCCCTACAGGGTTCCCAGACAGACTGGTCAAGCTCACCTGATATCAGGTAGCATTCGTGGCCCTGTCTGATTGGACACCCTGAGAGGATCGGGAAGCCAGGTCCTTATTAGTGATCAGACCCAGAGCCACAAAACTGTTTGCACTTAGCATCCAAGCTTAGCTTGGAAGCAGCTTTGGAATGATGAGCATGGTTCTGGTCCTGGTCTCTGAATAAGAGGTGAGTTTGTATAGTTTGGCATTGTATATCAGCATCATTACATGAACATATGTATTATGTCTCAACAAAACACAATAAAAGTTTCAACTTCAAGTGCATAGAATTTTTGCCTCTTTCAGTTAGGCAGGTCAGGCAGCATTATACATGCAGGTCAGGCAGTATCATACATACACATATATATAGATATACATACCGTATTTACTCGTGTATAAGACGACTCGTGTATAAGACGACCCCCCAAAATTGAGGTTATTTCACTTGAAAAAAACGATTTCCGAATATAAGACGAGTTGGTTTTTCAAGAGATATCAGCTCTGCTACCATTTAAGCTTCAGCTGAAGCTTGGCGGTCATTTTAAAAGTGAAACTTAAATATGCTTACGATATAAGATCTTAGCAGTCTTATACACGAGTAAATACGGTAAAACGTAAATACGATGTTCATATTTTCGAAATAACGGATTTCAGACGTAGCGGGTCGATTTTAATTGCGTTTTAAATGATAAATAAAGGTATTTACCCAATATTATCACAAATTGTTCGAGAACAGAACAAAACCATCAATCCATTTAAAACGCAATTAAAATCGAGCCACGTGTGAAAGCATTTCTGTCAACAAGGGAAGACACGACTCAAAGCAGTGGAAACAATGACGAGATGCAAAACTGTGAACGCTGATAATTGAAATCAGTGAAAAGAAAGTCAAAACAAAGCATTTTGAAATAATATGTTTTAAATGATATATAACGGTATTTACCCAATATTATCACAAATTATTTTTCGCAAGAATTTCTCCACGATGTAGAACGTAATACGATGTACGTGACGTCCTTAATCTTAGCATCAAAACCAACACGTGGGAGAATATTTCTTTGTGTATTATAAAGCCAATGATATTCATTATATCGCTTTTAATTATTAGCATCAAAAGCGTGTTAATACACAAAGAAATATTCAACCACGTGTACACAGTAGTCCGCCTGTCCGATATTTGCTTTCACGCTAGTATTGCGTAATGCGTGTTAAATGAATGGATGGTTTTGTTCGGTTCTTGACCTGCAAAGCGAATTTTGTGATAATATTGGGTAAATACCTTTATATATCATTTAAAACATATTATTTCGAAATGCTTTGATTTGACTTTGTTCTCACTGATTTCAATTATCAGCGTTCACAGTTTTGCATTTCGTCTTTGTTTCCACTGCTTTGAGTCGTGTCTTCCCTTTTTGATTGCGTTTTAAATGATAAATAAAGGTATTTACCCAATATTATCACAAATTGTTCGAGAACAGAAATGATAAATAATTTTAATAGACATAAAAGTAAAACGTAAATACGATGTCCGTGAAGTAGCGGATCGATTGACCACGTGACTCACAAGTCATGTGATCATTGACTTTGCAGATTTGCAGGAGAATTGCGTTTTAAATGATAAATAAAGGTATGTACTTAATATTATCACAATTACGTCGAGAATTTCTCCACATCATTGATTTTCGCCTCAAAACAAAGCGTTTTCATTATTTATCATTTGAAATGCAATTAAAATCGATCCGCGTGTGAAAGCATTTCTGTCAACAAGGAAGACACGACTCAACGCAACACGTGGTCGCAATTTTGAAAGGCGGAAGTGACGGGAAGAGGCTCTTGTTTTTAGCGCGAAAACGATTGTTAATATATTGCGCAATAATGGATGGTTTTGTTCTGTTCTCGACCTGCAAAACGTAATTTGTGATAATATTATGTATATACCTTTATTTATCATTAAAATCGATCAGCTACGGATATGGAAGTTCAATTTGACATGTTGGCCGCTCCACTTTTGTCTCGTGAGCTCCCAGACGCTAAGATAAAGGACGTCACGTACATCGTATTACGTTTTGTGATAATATTGGGTATATACCTTTATTTATCATTTAAAACGCAATTAAAATCAATCTGCTACGTCTGATATTCGTTATTTCGTAAATATGAACATCGTATTTACGTTTTACCGTATTTACGTTTGACCGTAAATACTCGAGTATAAGACTGCTCTCGTGTATAAGACGACCCCCTAAACATTAACTACCGTATTTACTCGTGTATAAGACGACTCGTGTATAAGACGACCCCCCAAAATTGAGCTTATTTTGTTGAAAAAAAAACAATTTCCGAATATAAGACGAGTTGGTTTTTCAAGAGATATCGGCTCTGCTACCATTCAAGCTTAAGCTGAAGCTTGGTGGTCATTTTAAAAGTGAAACGTAAATATGCTTAAAATATAAGATATTAGACGTCTTATACACGAGTAAATACGGTAAAATGTAAATACGATGTTCATAATTTCGAAATAACGGATATCAGAGCTGATCGATTTTGATTGCGTTTTAAATGATAAATAAAGGTATTTACCCAATATTATCACAAATTTACCCAATATTATCAATCCATTTAAAACGCAATTAAAATCGATCCACGTGTGAAAGCATTTCTGTCAACAAGGAAGACACGACCCAAAGCAGTGGAAACAAAGACGAAATGCAAAACTGTGAACGCTGATAATTGGAATCAGTGAGAACAAAGTCAAAACAAAGCGTTTCGAAATAATATTGGGTAAATACCTTTAAATGATAAATAATTTTAATAGACATAGAAGTAAAAGTAAAACGTAAATACGATGTCCATGAAGTAGCGGATCGATTGACCACGTGACTCACAAGTCATGTGATCATTGACTTTGCAGATTTGCATTTTAAATGATAAATAAAAGTATATACCCAATATAAACACAAAATACGCTTTGCAGGTCGAGAAGAGAACAAAACCATTCATCCATTTAACATGCATTACGCAATACGAGGTCGTCATTTTAAAAAGCTGGAGTGACGGGGACAAGCTCTTATTTTTGGCGCGAAAACGATCAGAGCCTACTTAACACGCATTGAAATATTAATATATTGCGCAATGATGGATCCCTGGCTTCTCCTCGTGTTGCAGACGTGAATTAACGGGACGTCACGTACATGATATTTACGTTTTACTTCATGGATAAATTCTCGACCTGCGAAGCATAATTTGTGATAATATTGGGTGAATACCTTTATTTATCATTTAAAACGCAATTAAAATCGATCCACGTGGTCGCAACACGTGGTCGCAATTTTGAAAGGCGGAAGTGACGGGAAGAGGCTCTTGTTAGCGCGGGAGAATATTTCTTTGTGTATTATAAAGCCAATGATATTCATTATATCGCTTTTAATTATTATTGTTTATATCGATCTTAGCATCAAAACAAAGCGTGTTAATACACAAAGAAATATTCAACCACGTGTAGCCAGTAGTCCGCCTGTCCGATATTTGCTTTCACGCTAGTATTGCGTAATGCATGTTAAATGAATGGATGGTTTTGTTCTGTTCTTGACCTGCAAAGCGAATTTGTGATAATATTGGGTAAATACCTTTATATATCATTTAAAACATATTATTTTGAAATGCTTTGTTTTGACTTTGTTCTCACTGATTTCAATTATCAGCGTTCACAGTTTTGCATTTCGTCTTTGTTTCCACTGCTTTGAGTCGTGTCTTCCCTTGTTGACAGAAATGCTTTCACACGTGGATCGATTGTAATTGCGTTTTAAATGATAAATAAAGGAATTGCGTTTTAAATGATAAATAAAGGTATGTACTTAATATTATCACAGTTACGTCGAGAATTTCTCCACATCATTGATTTTAGCCTCAAAACAAAGCGTTTTCATTATTTATCATTTGATCATTCAGCGCAACACGTGGTCGCAATTTTGAAAGGCGGAAGTGAAGGGAAGAGGCTCTTGTTTTTAGCGCGAAAACGATTGTTAATATATTGCGCAATAATGGATGGTTTTGTTCTGTTCTCGACCTGCAAAACGTAATTTGTGATAATATTATGTATATACGTTTATTTATCATTTAAAACGCAATTAAAATCGATCAGCTACGGATATGAAAGTTCAATTTAACATGTTGGCCGCTCCACTTTTGTCTCGTGGGCACCCAGACGCTAAGATAAAGGAAGTCACGTACATCGTATTACGTTTTGTGATAATATTGGGTAAATACCTTTATTTATCATTTAAAACGCAATTAAAATCAATCTGCTACGTCTGATTTTCGTTATTTCGAAAATATGAACATCGTATTTACGTTTTACCGTATTTACGTTTTACCGTAAATACTCGAGTATAAGACTGCTCTCGTGTATAAGACGACCCCCTAAACATGAACTAAGAGTTTTTGGAAAAAAACCTCGTCTTATATACGAGTAAATACGGTAAGAGTTTTTGGAAAAAAACCTCGTCTTATATACGAGTAAATACGGTATATACATATTTGTGAGGGACAGTAAGCAGTCCCTCATGTTTCACTTCTGTCCCTGCTCTAATCATGGTAGGATCCCCGGTACCTATTAGCCAAGCTCCACAGGGAGCAAAGTTTACATCACATTAGCGAGTTATTCGCCACATATATTCCCCTTTCACTTAGCGGTCAAATAGACCACAAAACATTGAATGTGTAACAGTGTCTTTATTATTGATACTGTCAACTTTATGATCAATTTATAATGTTTTTACAGTAATATTTGTGCCCCCATATCAGGAATGACTCATCATGCAGTTAACATTTCTATGTTAAAATATCTCATTAAAAATCAGTTTTAGATTATCATTTTCTTATATGTGTAACTGATGAGCATGTTATTTTCTGAAAAATTTGGGTATGATAGTTGATATATAAAGATTAAAGAAAACAGTCTAGCCAATGTCCATCATACAGCACTGCTCAGATACCACTCAGATTGGCTGCAATTTAGTGCCCAGCTGTGTTGCGAGCGTCCAGAATGATGCGATTTAGCAACCAGTTCTGTTGTGAGCATCCAGAATGACATGAATTGTAAAAATTAGTTCAGATTTATTGCCTAGAACGGTTCAGAGCTCTCCCAGCCCTGAAATTGAAAGCAGAAGTCTTCAGGATTGCACCCCAAAGTATCACAATTAGCCTATTTTTAAAATTGGCTTCTGTGACCTTGAAAATAGGTCAATGTCATCCAATATCAGAGTTGTCTTACCTCCTCACAGGTCATTTCAATATTGATGTAATCTTTCTGAAAATAGAGCATTCATGAAGTTGCTCCTGTACTGGTCATGACATTGACCTTAACAAAAAGTTCAGCCCCCAAATTTGTCCAGGCTTAGATGTTATCATGTTATTGTATCTAGCCCTTACATTCAAACATAAATAATTGTGAAAGAAACATGCAACAGTGACGGTGGATGCAATGGCAACAGAGCAAGAACGTAAAGTCAGCATGTTCTGACTAAATAAATGTAACTTAGTATATGCATTTTTTTAACTGACCTTAAATTTTCACTCAGGAAAGAAGCTTCAGATGGTGCCAAAATGGACAAAGCATCATCATCTTTTTCTTCATTTTCTTCATTTTCACCATCACCACAAGACTCCTCATCTTCAATAGAATCTCTTGGTTCTTCTTGTTCAACATTTTGCTGCTGGGTGGACTGTTGAGGGGACTGTTGGGTGGACTGTTGAGGGGACTGCTGGGTGGACTGTTGAGGGGACTGCTGGGTGGACTGTTGAGGGGACTGCTGGGTGGACTGTTGTGGGGAATGCTGGGTGGACTGTTGAGGGGACGGTTGGGTGGACTGTTGAGGGGACTGTTGAGGGGACTGTTGGGTGGACTGTTGTGGGGACTGCTGGGTGGACTGTTGAGGGGACTGCTGGGTGGACTGTTGAGGGGACTGCTGGGTGGACTGTTGAGGGGACTGTTGAGGGGACTGCTGGGTGGGTTTCTTTGCTGACTCCTGAGTAGAATTTTGAGTTGACATTTGTGTTGGCTGCTCGGTCGCTTCTTGACTGGAGTTTGCTGCAATCTGGGCCACCTTCTTTTGGAAGGGACCATAAATGATATTTAGATCTTGCTCATTTAGGTCATCAGCCAGATCTGAACTCTTGTGGGAGATATTGCTGTAGCCCTCCCCTAGAAAGCTACATGTGCTGCTTTCCTCTGACTGGGAAGGAAGAGAATCACTAGACACAACACTAACAGCAGCAACAGCTTCGGGAGGAGCTCTGCGCAATTGTTCTTTGATTACACGCTGTCGAAGACGGGGATCTCGGTTTTGAGAATTTGTCAGGTTCAGGAGGTGTGTGTAATTTTTATCTACATTTTCTGTTTTATCAGCACTCATTTGGTGACTTGGAGCAAAAAAAGTGTTGCCACTTTCAAAATGTTCTGACCCCGAAGCACAAAAAGTGTTGCCACTTTCATAAAGTTCTGACCCCAAATAATAACCATGTTCAGCATATGAGTCATCCTGCCAGGCTTGCCCGGGTTGCATGTTATGCCATGGTGCATTAGGATCGTTCCAGTAGGAGGCCTCCCATGGTGTGAATTCGTTGCTTTCCTCGGGCTGTATTGGTCTGATAGCTAGCGCATCCTTGAGGTCTTCAGGCCTCACTTTCACATCACTTGACTGTGATGACATGTTCTGAGACTTGGAAAAATTAAATGAGAATTTAGGTAACTTATTGCTTGAGTCAGGTGCATTGTATTGAGTTGAGGGTAATCCAAATACGACTGGGCCCAAATCAGGTTTGGATACTGGATAGAGTTGACTTTGGTCGGCAGCTTGTAAATCTTGTGCCCATGATGGAATACTTAAAGATGATCCTGATTCTGAACACTCTGACTTCTCATCAGACCATGTCAGATAGTCACTTGGCATAACAGTCTTGGCCTTATCCGACACCAGTTCCTCGTTGCCTGGTTTGTGTATCAATGTACTGTTTTGTGTTTTACTGCTAGAGGCTTGCGGCTGTGGAAGGCTGCTACATGGTAGGGCTTCTGCCTGAACTGGCTTCTCAAACAGTTGCTGATCTAGCATCTCCCATCCTCTGGTATTTATAGCCTCATCATAATCTTTGTTCGACATTTCCATCATCTTGTCATAAAAGTCTTCAGGTTCAGCACACTTTTCAAGAGGTGAAACGTACTTCATAGAATGTGATGCTGGTGATTTTTTTGGAGCTGATTTCTTTGGCACTGTTTTTGGTATTTTAAAACCTTCAGAAGATTTTTGTTTTGTCAGAGGTTTTCGTTGCTGCCAAAGAAGTCCCGCGAAATCCAACTCTGAAGATTGGCAGCCTTCTGTCTTTTTTTCAGTATGGATTTTTTTCTTTCTGTCACCATGATCTTTTTCTGTCTTTTTCTCACTGTTTGACTTATCCTTCCTGTTAGCTTTCTCTTTATCTGTCATTCTCTTTTCACTTTTCACTTCTTTTTTTCTGTCCCTGTTTTCATCTTTTTTGTGCCTTTTCTCTTTCTTCTGTTTCTTGTGTTTGACACGACTGTCTCTATGTTTATGCTGAGAAGTTGAGCTAATACTGGAAGTCAGATGTTTTGCAAGGGTATCACTGCATTGCAGATCCTGTATATCATTGCTGCTGGTTGTTGTGGTCTTGGAGGATGGTTCTGAGACAGGTGTTTGGGAACCACTGGGTGTTAAGCTGGGAGAACTCAGCATATTAGGTGCTATGCCCTCTCCATAGTCAACAGTTGACAATGTAGGAGAGTTGACATGATCTAACATCCCCCCTAGCATTTCACTTTCCCACTCTTGTAGAACCAGGGGTCTTTTGCTCTCAGACCCAGATTCTTCCTCCTCCATAGAGCTATCAGCAACGCATGCTACAACTTTCTTCATGTCATGTTTACCCTCCGGTGCACTGTGATTTTTGGCTGATTTTACTATGGCGGGTACAGCCACATTGCCATGAGAGGGATGACCAGCATCATCTCCACTATCACTGTCTGAGGATTCCACAAATTCTGCTGACTTAAAAGCCTTTTTTGCAACAATTTCTGTCCCTTTCTTAATTTTATCAATTTTTTTATTCAGTTTGTCTCTCTGACTTCTATCATCTGAAAATAAAATCATCCAAAACTTATAACAAGGTACTGCAACAAATCTGTGGTGTCAACATTAATAGCAGACATGGCTACAGCCAGATTGCTTAATACTTTATACACTTTCTCCATACCAAGTATGTAAGCAGTTGCTCAGGTATGCTCATGTTATCTTCCATTACTTCTATCAAAATTTTCAAAAATAAAAAATCTGTAACAGTTGCTGTAACAGCTGCCAGTGATATTCAAGACTCTGTATAAGAACTTTATAACAGCCATAAATTTGCTCTGATGTGCAAATAAATTTATCTATTTTAATTATCACCTTGAATTGGTAAAGAATGCACAACCACTTTGCTAATTATTATGCTGGGTTTTAAAACAAATATAAAGCATAAATACAAGATAAATTTATAATTTGTTGGCATCGATGGGACAAACACACAGACGAACAGATACACAGACGAACAGACACACAGACGAACAGACACACAGATGAACAGACACAGCATAGCTCCATGTGCCACTAGGGCTGCAGAACCTAACAAAAACTTACTTTTGTTTTTCTTTGCCTTCCCACCTGCCTTTGAACATTTGTATTTGTCTTTACACTTCAAGCTTTGATAAACAAGGCTTGGATCTGCAAAATGAAATAAATAGATGAAATGTACTGTTTCAAGTTTGAAGAGTTGATTGTTGATATATTGTATTCACTTTTTTGTACATCACATAGCATATGAATTCAGTTCAATTCGAGTTTATAATATAAATTTAAATATAATATAA
Organism: Amphiduros pacificus; assembly: GCA_949316495.1. Lineage (NCBI taxonomy): Eukaryota > Metazoa > Annelida > Polychaeta > Phyllodocida > Hesionidae > Amphiduros > Amphiduros pacificus. The sequence continues at coordinate 76,608,643 of OX439000.1, read as the reverse complement.
AAAGGTAGTTTACAGTGTATTGGTGATGAAAGTAATCCAACAAAGTCTGTGGTGACAAAGAGTTAAAACCTTTCATTTCCACATGTTTCAGTCCTTCAAGGGACTTTTCAGGCTTAACACACACACACACGATTGGCAGTAAATATTTGACAATGGCAATAAACCATTTACTCACCCAGCCTCTTGAGGACAACTGTACATCTCCAGTTTGGAGGCTCTGAAATCAAAAAAAATATTCAGACACATTTAAACAATATTTCCACATTTAAAGGTATGAAGCATCAATCCTATAATTTGGTGTATTGAAAGCTTATTCACATATGAACATCATGACAAATTGAAGTTGCTATAAGACAAAGAAGTTGTACTCCTAGCAGAGGTCTGTCAGAGCATATTACAGCATCAGCAAGGCATTAAGACCTTGATCAGTGACCTTGATATTACTGGAAAGGGCAAGTAAATCATAATGAATTTTGCTCAAACTTCTTGTCATGGAGAATAAATATATTTGAAAACTTTGTGCCCATCAAGGATATTTTTGGGCAAATTTGAGCACTTGCAAGATAATCGGACTTTGGCCTATCGAAGGTCATGAAAATAAAATTTGACCAAGATCATGAAATGAGACCTTCAGCAAAGACCTTCAGTAAAGTCAGCATTCAGCTCATCCAAAATATTGTTATAAAGCATTTCTGTGAAACACTGTGTCTGGTGAAAACTAAATGACCTTGCATTAGATATTAGTATAGGAAAATGAGGATTTGATGCTCCATTACTGAAAAATGATTTTTTTAAGCTGTGCTAAGCTCCAACGTCTGTTCAATAGGTTTTCTCTAAATTGGAAAATGGAAACATGGATACTACTTATTCCACTATTATTTTTTTACTAACTAAAACAAATTAATAATAAAATAATTACCCGACATAATATCCTGAAAACCTGTGGAAGTGGTGGTCTTAAGAGAAGCAGGAAGATGTCGATATGATGAAGCATTGGTGATCTGCTTCGGAAAATAATCAGTGCTTCTGGCTTCAAAGTTGTTTGTTGTATCACGAGATGAAGAATATGTCCATACTTTGGGAACGTCTACATTGGATGTAACTGTAGCACTGGAACATTTGGACAATGGTGATTCCACATGAGAAAATGTCGTCAAGTCTGAGGCAAAACACGCAGGAGCTGTGCTATCTGCCTCTCGTACGATCGGTTTGCTGCATTCCTTAACCTGTGTCACTTCACTCTGATGAGATGCAGATGATGGCGAGATGACATTAATACCTCTATGTCCAGGGTCATACATTTCTTGCTTATCATCCTCAGCTCCTATCATTTCATCATTTGAAAGTTCAGCACCGAGGGTGTGATCTGGTGAATTCAAAGCATCACTAAGGACGGGCTCCTCCTCACTATTGCCAGGTCCAATCGAATGTATGGAATCCTTAGTAGATGTGGCTTCCTTCTTCGGCCTACCTCGGCGAGACTTCACAGCTTTTGAAGACTTCTGGCACAGTGCTGCCACCTCTTGGGATGATTTATTTTCTTGTGGTAGTTTATTTCTATGAACTTTCCTTCCTGCAATAAAATATAATGCTTTATGTCAAGGGTCTAATTAATATGTATTTCACATATTTTACTGGGGGAAAAAGGAACAAAAAAATACATGCATGCCATTATGTCATAAAGTGATCTATGACATCATATGTACACCTTATTGGCAGGACTTTGGTAGTTGAATTTAACAAGCTGCTCCCTCTGCACACTTTACGAAATTAGAGTTTACTTTGAGTACCGGTCCTGCAGAATTACTGGATCTGATTGTCTGACCGACATAACATTACGAATCAAACTGCACCTGAGATAGGGCGTCATATCGTTGGATTTCATCGATACGATACGATACGTATCGATGATTTATCAATATTCGATACATATCGATACATATCGATATTACTGAACCAAAATAGAAGAATAATTGATTGTCTTTATCGGTCCGGGTGCAAGCTCCCCAAACGGCGATATATTTAATATCTTCGGCTAAAAATACACACAGAAATATTCTATGACGTGTCAACAGTAGTCCGCCTCCTATTAATAAGTGTATATATTGCTCAAATTGGAGAAAATGTGAATTTATCAATGCTTAAATATGCATACGCAACACGAGTTCGTCATTTCGAAAACCGGAAGTGACGGGGAGAAGCTCTTATTTTTGGCGCGAAAACGATTGGAGTGCTGTCACAACGTATTCATTCCCATTGAAATATTAATATATTGCACAGTGATGGATCCCTCAACCGTCGTATTTACATTTGAAAGATTAAAAAACTTACGATGCGTAAAATATCGAGTAAAAAATCTGTGTTATTATGATGATATGAGGGCCCAATTCGATTCAACTAATATATCGAAGCACCAGTATGACAATACCGGTTATCGTATCGATGTCTGTATACCGGTATATCGATAATATCGCGTACCGGTGTGATGCCCTAACCTGAGACCAACCGTACCTGAGACCAACCGTACCTGAGACCAACCGTACCTGAGACCAACCGTACCTGAGACCAACCGTACCTGAGACAAACCGTACCTGAGACAAACCGTACCTGAGACAAACCGTACCTGAGACAAAATGTATGCTAACTGACCTGCTATTATTAATTTTCATCCGTCGCCATATATTTACATTAAATAAGGCTAAAACACTGATAAACTGTCTTTGATTTACAGCTAAACATATCTTTGATCACAATTTCTTGCTTTCTGAAATCTCATGAGCTGGAAAATGATTATTAATCAATCAGAATTTGCATAAATTTGTATCTGCAGAATTCAAGATATAGGCTGGGGCAGGCAACGTTGCTCGACCAAGAAAATTGGACTTTTACGCAGTTTTATTAAGAATCTGACGTATATTGGTCCGACAGATATCTTAAAGTCTGCCTAGAGATGTTACGTGTCATTCAACTTTCAGATGAACTTAACCTAAGAATTAAAGTTTGTAACCTTTTCTTTCAGATGAACCCGACATCAAGCATATGGGAGCAGCATCAAATTTATCAATTTATTTTCTTTCCGTGATTGAGAAGGCACTGTGCCATAATCGCATTTTGTTCTCTTATGTTTCCAATTCCTATTCTGAGTCCAGCCAGTCAGCCAAGCACCCCTGATCACGTCTTCCCAAGTCTGCTCTACCCAGCTTGTGTGATCTCCCGTGAAGTAATAATAATATCTTTATTTGCGCATAAAACATGGCAATGTAAGTTTTACAATCATTTGTTTCAAAAAGTGATTAAAAACATAGGCATCAGAGATGCATCAACCCTCAGCCCTGGTAACTCATTGCACAACATTCGCTCCACACAATATCTGTGAACAAAACGTCACTGCACCAAGGCAAATTGATGCAGGGGTAAAAAAAACCTATAAAATCTACTTCCTTTGATAGCTTAGGTGTGTCAAGTATCATGAAACTGTCATCATTTACTCTAGAATTATTGAGATGGGCCGGTGACCTTGAAAAGCAGGTTAAGGTCACCGTCCATCAAACTCATCTGGAGTCTTCCCAGATGCTTATGTGTGTCAATTTTCATGAAGCTGCCATTATTTGCTCTTAAGTTATTGCAATGACGTGGATTTGACATGATTGTCCCTGTGACCTTGAAAAGTAGGTGAAGGTCATGATCCATCAAGAGAAGTATGAGGTCTTCACCAGATGCTTATGTGTGTCAAGTCTCATAAAGCTGCCATCATTCGTTCTCAAGTTATAGCAATGATAGGGATTTCACATAATTGTACCTGTGACCTTGAAAAGTAGGTGAAGGTCATGTTCCATACAAAAATGTCTGAGGTTTTCATCAGATGCTTATGCGTGTCAAGTTTCATGAAGCTGCCATCATTTGTTCTCGAGTTACTGCGATGACAAGGATGATTTCACATAATTGTCCCTGTGACCTTGAAAAGTAGGTGAAGGTCATGTTTCATAGGAAAAATTCTGAGGTCTTCACCAGATGCTTATGTGTGTCAAATCTCATAAAGCTGCCATCATTCGTTCTTGAGTTATTGTGATTCTTGGGATTTCACATAATTGTCCCTGTGACCTTGAAAAATAGGTCAAGGTCGCCGTCCATCGAACTCGTCCGAGGTTTTTACCAGATGCATATGTGTGCCAAGTTTCATGAAGCTGGCATCATTTGTTCTCGAGTTATCGCGATGACAAGATGATTTCACATAATTGTCCCTGTGACCTTGAAAAGTAGGTGAAGGTCATGTTCCATCAAGAGAAGTCTGAGGTCTTCACCAGATGCTTGTGTGTGTCAAATCTCATAAAGCTGCCATCATTCGTTCCTGAGTTATTGCGATTCTTGGGAATTCACATAATTGTCCGTGACCTTGAAAAATAGGTCAAGGTCGCCGTCCATCAAACATGTCCGAGGTTTTCACCAGATGCTTTTGTGTGCCAAGTTTCATGAAGCTGCCATCATTTGTTCTCATGTTATTGCGATGACAAGGATGATTTCACATAATTGTCCCTGTGACCTTGAAAAGTAGGTGAAGGTCATGTTTAATAGAAACAATTCTGAAGTCTACACCAGATGCTTATGGGTGTCAAATCTCATAAAGCTGCCATAATTTGTTCTTGAGTTATTGCGATTCTTGGGATTTCACATAATTGTCCGTGACCTTGAAAAATAGGTCAAGGTCACCGTCCATCGAACTCTTCCGAGGCTTTCACCAGATGCTTATATGTGTCAAGTTTCATGAAGCTGCCATCATTTGTTCTCGAGTTATCGCGTTGACAAGATGATTTCACATAATTGTCCCTGTGACCTTGAAAAGTAGGTGAAGGTCATGTTTCATAGAAAAAAATCTGAGGTCTTCACCAGATGCTTATGTGTGTCAAATCTCATAAAGCTGCCATCATTCGTTCTTGAGTTATTGTGATTCTTGGGATTTCACATAATTGTCCCTGTGACCTTGAAAAATAGGTCAAGGTCGCCGTCCATTGAACTCGTCCGAGGTTTTTACCAGATGCATATGTGTGCCAAATTTCATGAAGCTGCCATCATTTGTTCTCGAGTTATCGCGATGACAAGATGATTTCACATAATTGTCCCTGTGACCTTGAAAAGTAGGTGAAGGTCATGTTTCATAGGAAAAATTCTGAGGTCTTCACCAGATGCTTGTGTGTGTCAAATCTCATAAAGCTGCCATCATTCGTTCTTGAGTTATTGTGATTCTTGGGATTTCACATAATTGTCCCTGTGACCTTGAAAAATAGGTCAAGGTCGCCGTCCATCGAACTCGTCCGAGGTTTTCACCAGATGCATATGTGTGTCAAGTTTCATGAAGCTGCCATCATTTGTTCTTGAGTTATCGCGATGACAAGGATGTTCGCTACAGACATACATACAGACATACAGACATACATACATACATACATACCCACGCCAGGAGTACTGCAATACCCTCAGCCTGATTACATCAGGGGCTGAGGGTAAAAAGTTATATAAACTCAATTTGTGGTTATATATATATATATGTAAAAGTGCTGTGTAACATGCAGAGAATGAAGTCTCAAGTCAAGTCCAAGTGTAAAGTGTGCCCCACCCTGTGGGATGCCCATATATATACTTTCTTAATTTGGAATTACTTAACTGATCTCCCTACCCACAAAAGAACAAGGTGAAGGTCGGGACATATGAGACAATACTCAAGACTTAATTCTCAGAAAGGTGAGAGAGAATTTATGATTTTAATATCTCACTATAAGATTAACATTGGCAATTAGAGACAAGTATAACATCTTAGTATGTATAGCAGTCTTCCTGATAACTGCCGGACCGCCGGTCCAGACCGATATTTTTTGCCACGGTCCGGCATATTTTCTGTCGTAGTTGGACCTCATGTCCGACATGTATTTTTGTGAAAATTCTAACTTTTCTCTAAATTTATCCTTCGAGATGTTCAGCAGTCATTTTAAAAGTAAAACGTAAATACGAAGTGTCAGGGATCCATCATTGTGCAATACATTAATATTTTCAATGTGAATGAACAGCGTCCGATCATTTTAGCGCCAAAAATACGAGCCTGTCCCCGTCACTTCCGGTTTTCATAATGACGACCTCGTGTCTTATATAAGTATTTAAGCATTGTTAAACTCGCATTTTCTCTTGTGCATACTTTAAACTTATTAAATGAAGGCGGACTATTGCCGACACGTGTCAGAATATTTCTATGTGCAAAATAAAACAAAGATTTTAATTATATCGCCATCTGTAAAGCTTGTACCTGGCTTGTTTACTTTTCACGATGATATTCTTTCTTTTTTTTACGGTCCGGTAAAAATGCTTTCGGTCCGGCGAAAATGTCAACTTTGTCGGACCGAATGTCTGTTGAAGGTCTGGTGACTATCAGGAAGAATGGTATATAATATACGTTACTGATACAATTCTGATAAGTTCAAATTGATTACCTCCACGAAAAAAATGCTATTTACCGTATTTACGCGTGTATAAGTCGACTCGTGTATAAGACGACCCCCCAAAATTGAGGTTATTTTACTTGAAAAAAACCAATTTCCGAATATAAGACGAGTTGGTTTTTCTTGAGATATCGGCTCTGCTACCATTCAAGCTTCAGCTGAATGGCGGTCATTTTAAAAGTGAAACGTAAATATGCTTAAAATACAAGATATTAGCCATCTTATACACGAGTAATACGGTAAAACGTAAATACGATGTTCGTATTTTCGAAATAACGGATATCAGACGTAGCGGATCGATTTTGATTGCGTTTTAAATGATAAAAAAAGGTATTTACCCAATATTATCACAATTTATGCTTTGCAGATCGAGAACAGAAAAAAAACATCCATCCATTTATAACATGCATTACGCAACACGTGGTCGTAATTTTGAAAAGCATCAAAAGAAAATATAACATATATGGATCGATTTTAATTACGTATTAAATGATAAATAAAGGTATTTACCCAATATTATCACAAAACGTAATACGATGTACGTGACGTCCTTTATCTTAGCGTCTGGGTGCCCACGAGACAAAAGTGGAGCGGCCAACATGTCAAATTGAACTTTCATATCCGTAGCTGATCGATTTTAATTGCGTTTTAAATGATAAATAAAGGTATGTACTTAATATTATCACAATTACGTCGAGAATTTCTCACCATCATTGATCTTAGCCTCAGAACAAAGCGTTTGTATTATTTATCATTTGAAACGCAATTAAAATCGATCCACGTGTGAAAGGGAAGACACGACTCAAAGCAGTGGAAACAAACTGTGAACGCTGATAATTGGTATCAGTGAAAATTTACTAATTTTCACACCACATCAAAGGCAGAATTGAATTGTGCGATATATTTAAATAATTATTTTGCTTACAATACAATTTCGTTTTCGTGCTAAAAACAAGAGCCTCTTCCCGTCACTTCCGCCTTTCAAAATTGCGACCACGTGTTGCGTTGAGTCGTGTCTTCCGTTTTTGACAGAAATGCCTTCACACGTGGATCGATTTTAATTGCGTCTTAAATGATATATAAAGGTATTTACCCAATATTCACAGTTTTGCTTCTCGTCATTGTTTCCACTGCTTTGAGTCGTGTCTTCCCTTGTTGACAGAAATGCTTTCACACGTGGATCGATTTTAATTGCGTTTTAAATGGATTGATGGTTTTGTTCTGTTCTTGAACAATTTGTGATAATATTGGGTAAATACCTTTATTTATCATTTAAAACGCAATCAAAAAGGGAAGACACGACTCAAAGCAGTGGAGACAATGACGAAACGCAAAACTGAACGCTGATAATTGGAATCAGTGAGAACAAAGTCAAAACAAAGCGTTTTGAAATAATAGACCAATAATATTGTGTAAATACCTTTATTTATCATTTAAAACGCAATTAAATCAATCTGCTACGTCTGATATTCGTTATTTCGTAAATATGAACATCGTATTTACGTTTTACCGTATTTACGTTTTACCGTAAATACTCGAGTATAAGACTGCTCTCGTGTATAAGACGACCCCCCAAACATTAACTAAGAGTTTTTGGAAAAAAACCTCGTCTTATACACGAGTAAATACGGTAACTACGTATGCTTATGTGATCATTTTACCCTGAGGGGGATCCATTCTGTTTTAGTGGTCCAACCTGATCCTGGTCATGTAGTCCCTGATCTGACATCTTCCCACTGTTCTATTGTTTCATAAGCTCATTTCTCTCCCTGACACTTTGTATACCCAATTGCTAAACGCATTAAGACACTTTAAGTTACACCCAAATCCTGCCCTGTCTGCAGATTCTCATGGATCCCACATGTTTCTAAATGTACCAAGACTGACTGTACTCTTACAAATAAGATCTTATAATAATACAATAGATATTAATATTGGATAATCTTATAATTAATACTTAATTAGAAATATTTTAATTAGATGTGATATGGTGGACTTTACAAGGTGTCACTTGACACTGTCCACCAGTGGATTGCCCGAGGGACAATCGTGCTCTCCTGACAAAATTCAAATTCACATCAAATCCACAAATGTTTGTCCCATTACTTTGTGACATGACTGGACATTGTCTTGTATGCAATTTTTTTCTTCCCAACCCTACTTTATTGTTATCTATTATTCATTTAAATCATTTTATTGCTTTTTTTATATTTGATAATTGTTATATTTGATAATTGTTAATCTTTCTATGTATGTTTTACCCTGACATATCAAATTAATGTCATTTTATTGTACAAAATTGTTGTTTTAATTATGATTACAATTGCCATTCATTGACAAAGCAAGCGGGAATGTGTCTCAGAGGTTGATATGCAAGAATTCTCTGTTTTCTGCTGGTGACCCTCAATTCCATAACAAGGTCTTACAATATATTTTATTAATATATAGCTCAATGGCAAATGAGGCCTGGGACACACTTGTGCTTGCTTTGTCTGAGCAAGTTTATTGCAAATACTATTTTTTTATTAAAAGGAGATAAGTCAAGTTTATGATGAAATAATTTGTGCAAGTTTTAAAATATCCAGGACAATTATAACGCTTATACTTACTAATTCTTTGCTTTTGAATATATTTACTGATAATTCATTAGACAAACTATCAATTAATTTGTGGCAAAAAATGTTGTTACTTACGAGTCTTTTTAATTGGAGTCTGTTTCTTCTTTGGTGGAGTCTTTTTAATTGGAGTCTGTTTCTTCTTTGGTGGTGAACTTTTTTTCACTTTTCCTCCAGATTTGGCAGAGTGGGCTTTTAATGCAATTTTAAAACTTTTGCGTGCCTTTGGCTTTCCATTTTTAGATGGCACATTAACATTTTTTGTGCTAACAGCACTCAATTTATTTGTACTGTCTTTGGGAAAGACTTGTTTAAGGAGATCTCCTATGGATTGGTTCTCATTTGGGGGACTTCTATCCCGCGACTGTGTCTGCCTTTCACTTTCACCACCACATCCCATTGTCAAAGAATCTCTTGAGCTTCTCCTGCCCATCAACAAGTCTGCATCATCTGACCTCGCACTCTGGGTTGAACTCATCCCTAATTGGCTTAAACTTGGCAAAGTGAAACCATCACTGTCTGGAGTATCTTGAACCATCTCATCTTCTGCTTCAAGAGAATGAGACAATAATTTTGTGGATTCCCTTTCTCCATCCTCCTGATTATGTGAATCTTCTGAGTCATCAATTTTGGAGTTAGAAGCAACGACAGCAGTTTTTTTAAAAGAAGACCGGGTGGATTTCCGGGCTGTTTTTGTTTTTGACCTCTTGCAGGATGGCTTCTCTAATTCTTTTGTTTCCACACCAGTCACTGAAGATAAGTTTAAAAAGACCTCTGACTCATTCCCTGTGTCTGGAATTCCCAGTACACAAGTGTTTACTTCTTCATTCAGTTCAATCTTTGGGATTAAAGTGTCTTGTGTCATAACTGATGCTACACTTTCCGATTTTCTCCTTTTTCGGCCTCTGCTCTTTGAGTTCACTGAATGGTCGGGGATCACTTGTGACTCTTTTATTTTCCCCTGGCTGTTATGCAAATTCACATCTTCTACTTTGACACAATTAGAGGAAATGAGTGTTTGCTCTTGAGGGTCATCCAGACCTTCTCCAGACAGCTGTTGATGGAAGCTGACAGAGTCTACCGTAATATCTTCACTTTCTCCAGGAACTGTCAGACGAAACTTCCTCTGGCAAGTTTCAAGATACCCTGCAAACAAAAATGTGAAAGAGTGAAAGGTAGTTAATAACCTAACTATCATGCCATATTCATAGTTCTGAGGATGTATCTAGAGCACCTCTAAATATTAAGAAAGAAAATTCCATTAAACTAGATACCCTGTGACAAATTTCACAAAAGGTGGTGTAAAAATCTGTGGTATCAACAATGATTGTATACATTCCTTAATGCACCGGCAGATATCTGACCTCACATCATCAGTCTTTTACTCTGTGCTGCTGTCTGTTAAGTGCACTTGCAATCTGCTGTTTGATCTAATTCACAGAGACTGTTAAATATCAAGACCCCTGCCACATCACCATGCCAGTGGCCCGAATAGAGATAACAACAAAGTCCACTGTGCAGTCTTTGCAGTTTGCCACCCAGCAGTAAATTATAGTGTGATAAAACAGTCAGTCTTGACAGTTTCCCAAATCTTTTGCCTTTGTGGAATAAACTTAATGAATGGTAAAACCCATGGAGGGGACACTGTGAAAGCTGCTGGTTAAAAAACCAGCAACGAAGTCAGATGTTATTTATAGCACTGACAGTTCTAATGTAGGTCAAAAGCTCAGGCAAGCTAGTTTTAAAGTATATTTACACACAAGCAATTGTATTGAGTAACAACAGCAACAATTAAGACTAGAGTGCTGTGTATGCTATAAATTTGGGATCTGATCACTGCCCTACTTTATCACAGTTGCCAAGCAATCCAAAAGATCAAAGAATCATGTCCCCTGATGTTACTTGAGCTTATGTAACCAGCAATCAAGGATCAAAGATATATAGTACGGCTGTGTATGTGATAAGGTTGGGATCTGATCACTGCCCTGCTTAATCACAGTTGCCTAGCAACCCAGCAACCTTGTGTAAACAGCAACCAAGGATCAGAAGACCAATATCTCCCAATGTCAATGATATTATGTAACCTTAAATAACTTGCAGATGACAAACGAACAAAGGAAAAGAGGCAACAAACACACACACGCACAGATTATCTTTCCAGTACCTCAAACAGTATCAAATAGTTCTTAATAGCAAGCACGTAGCCCTCATATAACTTTACTCTTTAAAATCCACCCAAAATGCAAAGTTCACATTTCTAAATAAACCTGATTTTTTTAGTTTTAGAATATCTCTAAATGTATCTGTTTAAGTATTGTATTTCTAAATAACATTAACTCTTCTTTTTGTTCTTTTTGCCCTTTTTCCTCATATTTAGTTCATATTTCTCACAAATAAAATTATAATTTGCAAATATTTCCTGTAAGAAAAGTCTCTCACAATAATTTATTTTGTAATTAATATGTTTTCATAAAATGACTTTGAAAAGGCTTCAAAATTAACAAATGAATTTCAAAACCCCCCAAATTGGCTTTGAAGCGAATACCTGACAGAACAATGACCAGAAATTGTTTATGTCAAAGGCTCCCTTTATATTGTCAAAGGCTCCCTTTATATTGTCAAAGGCTCCCTTTATATTGTCAAAGGCTCCCTTTATATTGTCAAAGGCTCCCTTTCTATTGTCAAAGGCTCCCTTTATATTGTCAAAGGCTCCCTTTATATTGTCAAAGGCTCCCTTTATATTGTCAAAGGCTCCCTTTATATTAAATTGTTAATCTCAAAGGCTCCCTTTATATTGAGAATTGCAGAGAATCATATAATAACAATCTGACTACTTACCAGCAATGTCTGGTAGGATCACCCTTGGGGTGCTGCCCCACAGCTTTTTATCAGGACACCTGAGATATGCCAGAGGAATGGTTATGTCTGAAACAAAGTTCTTTGATAATAGAATTTCATACTGAGATGACCACCTATGTTGGCAGCAATAAATCATGTTTGTCAACTTAATACCTACAAACATAAAAATTAGAATCAAATAAGAGATATCATCACATTTGGACATGTCTCATCATCTCACTGGAAAATAAAACCAGTTCAAATGTTACATATTGAATTTTGGAACTAGGCCCTATGCTGAACACTGAAAAACAAGTTTCATGCTTAAATGTTGTAGAATTGGCGAGATGAAAAACTTGAGAAAATTAAGGGTAAGGATATGTCACAAATTAGCACCCTACATTTCTGACCCCTTTATATAACTCCAAAACAAGTAGCGAGAACATATCTAACTTGAATTTGATACATTTTAATTCATTGATTTATGCACTTCCATATTGATAAATATATACTGCCATATTAATTAATATATACTGCCATATTGATTAATATATACTGCCATATAAAGAATTGTGGCTAAATTAAATCACAACCCGATGTTATGCTTAAACATTTAATTCATGAATGGGCTCAGCCAAGGGGAAGTGAACATTAACATGAAAAAGTGAAACTCAAAATATGTGCTTCTTTTAAATTCTACCTTATAAACTAAAAACTGCAGTTTCTGAAACTGTTTTATTTTTTCTCTACCCTTATTGGTTGCGAAATAATCACAATTTGTTTAAGACCCTATTTTGTTGGTTCGTTTTGCTGTCTGTCGTCATTTTTCTATCAATTTAGAAAATATGGTGTATTTTATTAGAAATCACATGCAAAGTAATGGAAATGGGACTTTAATAAAGTTGAGATGCTATGTTATCATGATTTAAAGTCAAATTCTTGGCACACAAGTCTAAAGATGTTTTTGGGGAAAAACTTTAAAATATGAATTTGTCCCTTCGTTACAAAAAATATTGAAATTTTTACCTCATGCTGTAATGCATATCACAAGGAATGTGAAACTTTCTAGAAGTAAGGTGCTTATAGTGAAGTATCATAACCTTCTGTATGCTTAATTTTTGGTTGATTTTATATGAAGAAAACCTGTCCCTCCGTTACTAGTAACGGAGGGACAAATGTTCAGGTTCATGCAAGTTGTTATTATTTCAGTTATTTGCCAGAAATTTTTATTTCTTAAAGTGGTTTATGTCAAGTGGAAATGGACACAAACAATTTATTTGGCTAAACATGTATTGGTTGGCTAATATGTGGTCTGCCACCTGAGAGACAATAGAGACTTCATGTTTATACTCATGCATCAATCAACATGGTCAGCAGTCTTCCCGATAACCGCCGGACCGCCGGTCCTGACCGATATTTTTTGCCACGGTCCGGCATCTTTTCCGCCGTTGTCGGACCTCATGTCCGACGTGTATTTTTGTAAAAATTCTAACTTTTCTCAAAATTTATCCCTCGACAAGTTCGGCAGTCATTTTAAAAGTAAAACGTAAATATGAAGTGTCAGGGATCCATCATTGCGCAATACATTAATATTTTCAATGCAAATGAATAGCGTGTCCCCGTCACTTCCGGTTTTCGTAATGGCGACCTCGTGTCTTATATGCATAGTAAAGCATTGATAAACTCGCATTTTCTCTGACTTGTGCATACTTTAAACTTATTGAATGAAGGCGGACTGTTGCCGACACGTGTCAGAATATATCTACGTGTAAATTAAACAAAGATTTTAATTGTATCGCCGTTTGGGAAGCTTGTACCCGGACAATATGAGCGTATTTACTTTTCACGTTTTTTTTCGGTCCGGGAAAAATGCTTTCAGTCCTGGAAAAAAGTAAACTTTATCGGACCGATGTCCGTTGAAGGTCTGGTGACTATCGGGAAGACTGTGGTCAGTGATACATAATTCTATTTCCCTGTCTATACTCATGTATTATAAACACTGGTTTTCAATACTGTCTGAGTTTATGGCAAAAAAATTCATATTTGTTTGCATTGGTACTTTAGTCAGAAGAAGAAAGCCACCAGCTGACCTGCACTGGGTACACAAGCTGTCCCATCAGAGACAACACAATTGCTGTTTGCAGTGTTCGCCAAAAGTCGTCGGCCCGTCGGACAAAGCCGGCCGTTATTTCACATTGTCCACCGATAATGACTGAAAACGGCGGCCAAATTGTCTGCCATTCTTTACCTGCGCAGTTTCTCATTGTAGTCGTCACAAATACGTTTTATTTGTTCGTTTTTCAGAGATTTTCAGTTGCCGCCATTTTGTAAAGTTTGAGCTATATCCGGGTCATTACGTCTGTCCCCGCCTGATTATTTCAGCCGTGTTCACTCCTGTTCAAAAGTCGAGCACGTTTTCGGGATTCATACTCATTTAACAATTAAAAAAACGTGCACGACTTTACACATAAATCAAATGTGGTTTGTAATCTGGTCCCCTATCATTATTTCTAGTTCAAATCCATATTAAAAAACTTCACGTACCAGTCAAAAAGCCTGAGAAGAGCAGACGACAATTTTACAACTTTGGGTATTCTTAGCTCTCTTTAAATGAATATTTGATTAATTTTCGATTGAGAAATGATCAGAAATATATATGTAGGTATGTATGTAGGTATGTATGTGGATATTTAGGTAGATATGTAGGTAGGTATGTATGTAGGTAGGTATGTAGTTTAGTATGTAGGTAGATATGTAGGTAGGTATGTAGGTAGGTATGTATGTAGTTTAGTATGTAGGTAGATATGTAGGTAGATATATAGGTTGGTATGTAGGTATGTAGGTTGGTATGTAGGTTGGTATGTAGGTTTTATAAGCTGAATATCACGCCATGAGCAGACCTAGTTCTGATATAGCGCTATACAAATCATTATTATTATTATTATTATTTTTATTAATATTATTATCATTATTATCTGTCACAAGCACGAAAAAGCCGCGAAATTAAAAAGAAAAAGTATGCTTGAAATGTCTGATGTTGAAGACAAATGTCTGATGTTGGCTGGCTGAACATCAGACATATTGTCTGATGTGGGTCAAAAAGTTTTGGCGAACACTGTGTTTGATTGGTGTGATTCCTTGTGACACTATGTAACCGTTTGATCTTGTCAAAGTGTCTAATTTACCTGACAAATCCATTCTTAAGGATAATGCAGTGTTCCTGGCTTACAGTTAGGATAACACAAGGCTAAGCACATGATGATGTAATGGAATGAGTTGTGTGTGTCATCCTTATGATGACCAAAATGACCATGGTCAAAATGACCATGATACGAAGTGGACTGCTGGACCAAGTGCAGGGCTTGACATACGCACTGGCCCGGTGGCCCGGGGCCACCAGATCCTCTGTTGGGGCCAGTGAATGCTCTGTTGTTGTGGCCCAGTTGGGCCACCATATTTTTGGTCTTTTAGTGGCCCAAACTATCTTGATTTTATTATTCTAATCCTTGATAGATATCATATCACGATCAATATTTGATTGGGACAAGTATCCCCCTACTCAGACACTATACAGCCTTATGTACAATGCTCTTTATTGTATCACACATCCTATTATCCTTAGAAAATTCGGGCCACCACTTCTCACGCTCTGGTGGCCCAACTGGGCAACCAACATTTTTCTCTTTATGTCAAGGCCTGAAGTGCATTTCATTTGATAGCTATATATTCCCTCCTCTTATCTAAAACCTGAACATAGCTGCCAATCTTAATCTTATTCAGCTACTTTCTGCCGTCATTATACCTCATGTCTGTCATATCTTTCTGTTAATATTTTCACTTTTCACTCAGGCCTGGACATGAGCATAACCTTTAAAGCTTGGCGTCCATTTTAAGTCTTATTCTACAAAAACGTAAATAGTATGCATATCTAAGCATTGTTAAACTCATATTTTCTCCAACTTGTAGATAATATACACTTGTGGATAATTTAGATTCATAAAATCTCCAAATTCAGCAGTTTGACTGTGGTCTGTCTAATGTGGCAGTTCAGTACCACGGTCACCTTTGTCACATGGTTATTTTGACCATAATCCATCCTTAGTACCCAGTTGTCATTTGTGGTGTGTATTTGGTCTTTGTTACTTCATTCAATTTATTCTGTAAATTTATTTTGTCAAGTTCATAAAGATTTAGCACCTAAATAGTACATGTACAGTTTGCTACAGAAGTTACTTGTTGACAATATTACAGCTGAACATTTGTGTCCCTCCGTTACTATTTTCTGTTGTCCCTCGGTTACAACAATATTTCTTTAATAAATAAAAGTGTTAATGTTATAAACTTGATATTTTGGTATTTACTACTTAGGTATGTGTAGATGATATATGATATAGTGATTTTTAAGAACATTCATAAGAACTTTATGTTAAGCCCATTTTGCTACATGACTCCAAAGCTGCTGTTCAAAAGTGTCCCTCCGGTACAGAAAACATATTTTGATATCATACATAAACTGTTACAGTATGATCCTCAATACTTTGGCATATTGTAATGTTCAGTGGGCTTTGTCAAAAACAATAATTAAGTATTTCTAATAATTTTGTATTTCTGGAATAAATGCATTTATGTTATGCTGTTCAGTGATGCTGTCCCTCCGTTACTGCTTGGCCGAGCCCGAATATATAAACTGTGCGAGAACAATTATGTTTTTGTCAGGATTTCAATTGTGCCCTGACTTGAGATATAAACATCTCCTTGGTGCCAGATGCTGACTGGACTTTTGATGTGAAAAATAAATTGATGACAACTCAGTTAATTTTTTTCTTGTTTTTATAACATATTACTTACTTGCTTGATTGATGTGAACACTTGAAATGGAGACAGACATCTCTGGTTTGTCAAACTCATCGGAGTTATATCCTTCCATCCTGACAATTCTCTATCAAAGGCAGAATCATATCTGAAACAGAAAAACATGATTTTTACATTCAAAGCTATAGTAAAAAAGCAGGTTTCCTCTTTTACAATTTAGGTTTATAACCTAACCTTGCCTTGTACTTTAACATTTTTAAAGACAATTTATTTAGGTTTGCAATATATTTTATACATTAACACCAACTTGTTTCAATATTTGACACATTTGCCATCTACTTGTAAGGTAAGCTGTCAATCATTTCAACTTTGAGATTCCTCCAGGTAATTTTGAGTTTCTTACAACTAATTCAAATATGTTTTACAATAAGTTCAATTTATTATATTTAATTTGATATAATTGAATAGTTTCATAAATTTTAATAGAAAGGTTCACAAGGCTGAATGTATTAAATAAAGCTTGGGTGCGACTTTTCTAAGGTACAAGTCATATGGGTAGAGTAACTGGTAATGACCATAGGATTTGTGCAATCATAGGACTGGCTGATAATTATGAAATTGTCTTGTTTATATAAAACAAATGCAACAATAGATTTTTTGGCATAGAAAAGTTTACATGACGATATGTATATGCATATAAATTGTTATGAAAATTGCATCCATTGACCCTGATCGCATCATAATGTGCACATGTGAAAGTACCAGCTTCTCACAAAAACATAGGCACTGCTCTGTCTACGTCGATAGTCATCCTTGACAACTCAAAATTCAGGTATTGGGCCCCTCTCTGGAATTATTTAAGTCTGGTGTATGATATATTAATTTTCATTATTCAGCACTGAAGAAACATCAGTGCATTTTATAAGAGAAAGTAATGACAAGTTTTACTGATGGATATTCCCCACTATAGCGCACATAGGCCGATTGCGGGTCGCCATACTGCCCCATTGAAAACAACACGCCGGAACTGCACAATTAGAATCGGAAGTGCACAAAAAACTCTCTAAAATCTAATCATTAAAAAAAACAAGATGGTAACCCGCAATCGGCCTATAGAGATAACTGTTCCTGTTATGTCAGGTGATTTATTTATTGACAAAGACTAAAATGCGTGAATTCGGCAGTTGTTAGCCCTACAAGTTGTCTTGGAGGCAAGTGTGTAGCGGTACAAGATGACCCGACACCTTTCAAAGTTTCAGCACAGCAACTTGTGCCTAGCCCCTCCCATTTGATGACCTGGATCATGAAGGAGTCTAAATATGAATTGTGAATGTGTCATATGCACAGCGATGTAGGGTTCCATAAAGACTTGTAAAACTGCCACTTCTTTTAAATAAATGGTCATCACTGATTTATGTTTTCACCTTGTCGTCTTGGCTTTGCTTTCACACTTGGGACTGACTGTGTCTGTGGCTAAGACATGTGCTTTTGCGGAATCATACGCTCGTGTAATCTTCCATGCGACCTCATTATCCTATTTTATGCACAACTGAAAGCTACAAACCATTCTTTAGTAAATTAGCTGTCGCATATAACAGTTGGCAAACTTTAAACTTCTTTGGAAGTGACGATATTCGCAGAACTCGCTCCCATTTGCATTGGACTCATTCCTGAACTAAACATGGCGCACATTACTGTGAATTGTGGGTAAAAACCGGAAATGCTTGATGTAAACAAAACCACGGTTGAGTCCGGCGAGTTTGCCCAGGCTATGTCGTTTCTCCAGGATTGAGCCGGTGGGTGCCGATGGCGGACACCTAACCTCCGCCCTCTGAAAATCCTGGGCCAGTTCCACGGGGCAACGGTGCGGATCCGGCGATCTGTCGCTCTCGCAGACGGCTCACTCGGCAAGTTGTTCAAAAAGAGGCGGCCATGTTGGATTTCAAAGAAAACACCTCGCGAGGCCTCGTTAATAGAAGGCTAAAATCAGGTAGTAATATAGATAAAAATATATGTATATACGAATAAAATTACCATTTTATGAAAAAAATATATGTTACTGATAATTTATTAACCAAAAAGTATCAATGATAAATATACTTTATCAGTCAAAATCGAATGAAATATTTAAATGAGGAGGCAATTACTACTGAAAGCATGGCTGCCTTTGCAAGGTCATTTTGTCGTTTGGTAAGTAGAATATGAAACAAAACATTTATTTCAAAACATAAATATTGTAGCAGTAGAAATTCTAAGTTTTAAGATAACTGTTAATTATTTTGACGTTTATTTTGCAGTTGCCACAGCTCACAAAAGCCACAAAGGCGCCGAGGAGTTTGACAGCTCCTCTCAGTGTCGGTGCAGCAAGGAACTTTGTGACAGGTACTTTAGGAGTTTTCATCGGCAAAACTAAACATAGCAACCATATACCCCGGGGGGGAGAACCAGTTAACTGTAGACCTCCGTGCTCGGCGAGTCTTCCTCTGTGCTCCGTGGGCTGTCCCTGAGGAGAAAATTTCTTCTCAGCCGAGGAAAATTGCATCAATTGGCCGCTTGGTGTCACCACCTCACTACAGTACATTTGTATTCAACAATAGTTAACTGCAGACCTCGGTGCTCGGCGAGTCTTCCTCCGCGCTCCGTGGAGTGCTCCTCCGTGGAGTTTATGCAGCTCCTCGGCCGAGCAACTCCTCGCTCCGTGGTAGCACGGAGGAGCTCCTCGGCCGAGCAAACTTCCAAATCTTGCTCCGTGGCTTGTTTTATTTTATTCCTCAGCAATTATGTGTCCTAATATAGTTAATATGGACATCTTACCTGGCTGTGGCATCGATTTAGAAGGAAAGAGGCCCTTAAAAAGACAATTTTGACAACTTTTTGATAAAATTTGAACTCCTCGCTTGGACAGACAATTCAACCGCCAGATGTCACCCTGGAAATTTAATACATCGTATACAAAGTCCACTAGAGGGCTTAGTGGTCAACTACTAGTATTGAAACTGCATTGAGAGGTAGTGACATCTGGCGGTAGTCTTATCAGGAAATTCACACATTCAGTAAACCTGCATTTGTCCGAGTTTTCTATTGATATTGGTCACGTCACCACTTCTGACGTTATTTGACAGTGATAACATCACTTGTGCCATGAAAACAAATAAACACTTTTAACGTTTTGAAAGTCAGTGTGAGAGTACAGCAAGGTTTGCTAGGTGTTTGACAGTCTTACAAATGTCCGAGTTTCAACGGATTATAGCATTGTATCTGTTGTGGAACAATTTTTATCTTCACCGTGGAAATAACCGTCAATTTCGCGCATTTTGGTCTTTGTCAGTCATTAAATTATCCAACAAAACATGGCCAGTAAATTATGTGTGCTATAAACGGGTATACCAACAAGTGACATTAACTATTTAACTCTTCTCTTCAAATAAAAAAAAGTCAGATGGCTGATATGTTAATTGTCATCTCTTGGCATAGAAGAAGACAGACCAGTGTGTGAAGGCTACGATCATATGCGCAAAGGTGTGACTTTGACTTGTAAAGCTGGTCGCTTTTTAAGAATAATTAATGTCAATTGCCCTTTTGACACAGATGTGCAAATTGTGACGAAATCGGGGTCAATGGATGCAATTTTTATAACTATTTATTCACACCATTCAGATCAACATTTCATTGCACAAATCCTATAGGCTTTGGTCGTTAGCTCTACAAATATAATATAAGGTGGTGACACCAAGCGGCCAATCAATGCATTCTCCTCGACGGAGGAGCAGTTTTCTCCTCCGTGGAAATAAACTACATACGAATATACTGTAGTGAGGTGGTGACACCAAGCGGCCAATTGATGCAATTTTCCTCGGCCGAGAAGAAATTTTCTCCTCCGTGACAGCCCACGGAGCACGGAGGAAGACTCGCCGAGCACGGAGGTCTACGGTTAACTGGTTCTCTTTGTATTAGCTTGAGGATCTCAAGCAGTGAATTTGCCTTTTGTTTATTTTGGGTCCGCCGGCCATTTCACAAGAGAGATCTCAAATTTCATCTGCCCCAGCGCAGCCCACTGAGCTGCGCATGGTAAACACACACTGCAGGTGTCGTAATTGTGTACTCACTGATTACATGGCCTGGTTGTTTGCAAAGGCTAATCTGTTTTCTTCAATATCTAGATGTAAAACAATCATTTTATTCTGTTTTAAGTCAGTTATCACACGTTTAAATGGACAAGAATTTCACCTTCTTCAGAATTGAAATGGCCGCCAATGTTAAGACTGGTTTAGACCACGTGACTACATTTCACCCTCTACTTTTGTTTATTGTGGGAAGTGATTTTTCACTGTCTCAAGAGTGTTTTTATCAGGTGATGTTTCTTGGCATTTTTACTATTACAAACATTTGGATATTTCTTGTGATCAAATTAAAATATTTTCCTTAATTTATTAGGAATTTACAACTTCAAAAGTTGAACTGACCAAGCAGTCATGTTCTAAAATAGGTAAGAAATATTTATGGTGGGGTTTCAATAAATGTTCCTCCAAGATTATTATGCAAACAGTGAATTTCCATGAAGAAGGCAGGAGAATTTAAAAACCAGATTTTTTTTACTGAGGTACTCCACGACCTAAAAACTGCCCCTAAGCTGCTCAAAAATGTTTAAAATGCAAATAAAATAAAGCAGAAAATATTCTTAGGAAAGGGCTAGTTATTTAGGGAGTGGATGCCATGACTACATTTGTATGTAGTTTATTTCCACGGAGGAGAAAAGTGCTCCTCCGCCGAGAAGAATGCATCGATTGGCCGCTTGGTGTCACCACCTTATTACATTTATATATATTCATTTTCGGGGCTAAATCATAGACCTAGTTTCAACCAAGATTTCAGACATATATATTATTATGAGCCGAGATATGAATATGAAATATTTAAAACTACCATTAACTTCTGGTTTTATGTTCGCAATTACGGCAGTCATTTTCGGGCCAAACACAAAATAAAATCTACAAAATACATTCAGACATATTTAAATCATTTCTGTGTGTTACAGCCGACGACAACAGAGCTGTGGTTCAGTTTATCATTAGTTTGATCAACTATTTGACAACTATTTGCCATATGCGCGCTGCTATATATGTGAGGCTGGTGCTGCAAAATCCAGACCCGGTAACTCCAATATTTCAAACAAAAATAACAACCCGGCAAATCCAAGTTATATAATTTTATTAACCCAGTAAAACCAAAATAACTTCTGGCTGACAACCTATGGGTGTTCTGGATTGTTCTCGTCACGCATGATATCAATGTATGGATAATATAGTTATATGGCAGGACATTATCTTGCTGACTCATATTAACTCATATTATAACATGTTATAATATACACTTATTAATCTTCTAAATCTATTAAACTGTTTTACAAACTGAGAGAGAAAGTTTGAGAATATCTCTCAGTCCAGCTCATAATGCAGAACTGATGGCAGTGTATGATTTTACATCTAATGATCATGATTTTATGTCTTGATTTCAATTGACATGGGGACAGGATCACAACAGAAGGATGTTTGCAGAAGAAAACCAACATGTTTAATGTTTTCTTTGATACATTTTGGGTGTACTATGATAATTGATGAAATCATAACCAAACCATTTCTTGTCAACACTGCCACAGAAGCAAGTCATATGTCAACACAGTCCTTTAAACCCTGCTGTGTCTATGCCATGCATGGCCAGACTTAAGTGCAACTTACTGTTTATGTAGCACTATTGAACTCTTTGTTGGAGAGTTTTCTTCATCCTATGAAACTCATCTGAGGTAAACATGTAACCGCTAAATCCCTTTTGGGACATAAATAATCACCCAATGTAGTATTTGTAATAGCCTTGAAAGGTCACCCGGCAGATCCAAATCTCCAGAAAAAACACCCCGTTCAGCCTAGCACACAAAATTATTTAAATTTTGTTGATTGGCAGGACGAACGATTTTTTTCAAGACTGGTGCACCAGTGTATCTGATAATAATAAAATTTGTAATTGCTCCCATCGGTCTGACGTCACGTGTGGCTACTGCGCATGCTCAGAAGACAGTGTGGCTATTGAGTGGAAAGAAACTTGTGAATGTGTGTTAACCTTTGTATATTATTAATGGGAAATCTTCAAAACTATAATTAATATCTTTTGATAGAGTTTGCAATAACGGCAGTCATTTTCGTGTTCAAAACGTAGTACAATCTACAATATATATACATAACTGTCTTCCTCTTGTTCTCACGATTTCACACATATTTAAATCATTTCTGTAAGTATATTATTGGCAGAAATATTAATATGAAATCTTCAAAACTATAATGAACATCTTATATCCTTCCCAATTATTTATGGCAGTCATTATCAGGACCAAAGCGAAGTAAAATCTACAAAATACATATATAACTGTCATCCTCTTGTTTATTGTAATTACTTTTTCTTGTTTAAAAAGGTCACAACCTTGCAATCCCAATTGGCAGTGAAAAATGTCTTCCCTTTGTGAAATATTTCTTTCCTTTGTGAAAAGTATCTTAATTATGTGAAAAATATCATATTGATTTGGGAAAAATATGTTACTCATAAAAAAATGATATTGGTAAAAATTACCCTGTGACCTTCCTTTTTCGGAATTTTTATTTTTTCATACCACTGAATGGGAAGACATCAAAGGCTGCAGTGGAAACAGTGACAGAATACCCTTTGATCACAGATTCGGCCTTTCATCGCATCATTGAAATTTGCCCTGTGATGTCATTTGTTGAGATTGGTTTTTCACACCACTGAACACAATGCCTTTTGATCACAGCCTTTATGTGAATAAAGATAAATTTAAAAATTAAGAATTAAAAACTACATAATTTTATTTTTAACTACTAGGGAAATGGAAAAGCTTGTTTCTGCAAATTTTCTTGTGCCAACAAGAAGCAATAAAGTTGTGAATAAATGAAAAATAATAGTGAATAAATGAAAATAAAAGTGAATTTAAAAAAATTAAAAGTGAATAGATGAAACGATTAATGTGCATATCAAGACTAATACACACATATCATATCATATCATCACCATTTTTTTTAAAGTAATCATTTATTTATATATATATAAATGATTAGTTGAAAAAAATTGCCAACTAAACACACATACGCTAAATGATAAATGCTTCAATAAAAGATTTTTTTGGTAGAATATTGTCAACTGGGAAGACATCAAAGACTACATGGGCAGATTTTGCCTCACATCACAAGGACTTTGAAGGTGGCTTTAGGGGTTGCTTCACCAGATTCTATCTTAGGGGTGGCTTTACCAGTTTACCAATTTTAGCACACATTTGCAATTTGTCTTAGGGTTGGCTTCTGGAACTATCCATACATGCAAGGTATCTTAGCACAAAGGGCATTTCATGCCCATTGATCTTAACCATGGAACAAATAAAAAATAAACAATTGAGAATTTCTTTTTATTGTTAAGGTAAAATATTTCAAAGATGTTTGATGACCATGGGACCATCTCTTCTTTCTGCAATTTTCTTGTACCTGCAATAAACAAAAAAAAACAATGTAAGAGAGTCTATATCTATATACAGTTTTGAAGATTTCACATTAATATCCCGGCTAATAGTACACTTACAGAAATGATTTATGTTTGTTTGAAATCGTAAGAACCAGGAGAAGACAATTATATATTTATTTTGTGGATTTTACTATGTTTTGGCCCAAAATATGACTGCCGTAATTGTGAACAATATAAGAAGATGTGAATGATAGTTTTGAAGGTTTCACATTAATATTTCGGCTAATAATACACTTGCAGAAATGATTTAAATATTTATGACATTATGAGAACAAGAGGAATACAATAGTGTGTATTTCAAACATGCTGCCGTAATTGCGAACATGAAAACCAAAAGTTAATGGTAGTTTTACATATCTCAGTTCATAAGTTCATTGCCTGGCAGCTTGTGTGGTTTCCACTCACTGCTGGTGGCTCCGCCAAGTGGCAGGCATAATGAGCAATATTAGATGAGTTACCGATGGGGAGAATAATGTCAAGGCCAGTGGCTATTCAATATACTCAATGAAGCACTGGGGTCAAAGGTTGAAGATCCAAGTTGTCTGATGTCATTATCATGATCACATTGTAACAAGTTACTGTCCTATATAATGTAACAAAACAACATCAAATGTAAAGTCAGAACAATGGGGACATAAACATCCTGCCCATTTGTTAGGGTTTAACAATGGAAAACTGGTCAGGGTTGAGTAGACAATGTTTTTTGATGATAAATTTAAAACATTACAATGCTTATTACATTTCCCTCCTGCCAAGCAAAACCTGCAAAATAAACCTATTTCTGTGTGTCACATTCTATTCATTGTCAATGTTACAACCAATGGAGTGACAACCTGTTCCATTGAATGATTTGCCTTTTTGATGCATTGACAAATTTGTCAAATTTTGCAATGTTTTGAATGATAAAAGGAGGACAATTGATTGAATATGACTATGGAAGAATGGTCAACTAACATCATGATGCTTGTTATTCTTTTACAATTGCAGGCAGCAGGTTGTTGGCAGCGCAAGTGCAGCATCCTGCACCAAACTTTCAGGGAAATGCTGTGGTTGACGGCCAATTCAAACAAATATCTCTTGAAGATTACAAGGGAAAATATCTTGTCCTCTTTTTTTATCCTCTGGACTTGTGAGTATTTTCAAATAATTTGTTGTTTCCTATCTAATGAGTGTTAGAAACAATAGAAAGTAATATGAAAAAATCTAGCAATGCAAAATAGTCTAGAAATCTTGCGTAAATAAATAAAGTTTATTTAGAAATTCATTTGGTATCCCACTGTGTGAAGGTAGTTTGAGCTATGCGGGAAATGATAATATATTTGTGTGATATATGTGGTTCATCATTTGTTGCAGTACATTTGTGTGTCCCACAGAGATCATAGAATTTAGTGACAGGATTGCTGACTTTGCGGCACTGGACACCGAGATTGTTGGTGTGTCCACTGACTCCCATTTCTCCCACCTGGCATGGATCAACACCTCAAGAAAGGTTGTTTATACAGCATAAATATAAATATCAATTTGTTTTCCACCAGTCAGAAATGAGACATAAGCTTAGAGGTAGTAATATACAGGCCAGAGAAATTTGTTGTCACCTTGGGTCAAAGTCAAAGCCATGGCCTGCATTGGGTCAAATTTGTTTCTGAATGCTCTTTAGAATTCTTTAAATAAGGTATATCAATGTACATGAGATAGACCTATGAGGGTTAGCATGTATTCATTATTTGGATGCTATGAGTGCTTTTATAAGGTCACATCACCCCGATTCTCAGTATCAGCAGACTGTAATATTTTACAACAAATGCCAAATTATATGTATTGGTTTCATATCTGAGTAAATACCCAGGTTTAGGATTTGAAGTACAATGGAAAAATCAGGCCTTGTAGATAGGCTGAACTTTAATTAATAGGCTTGGTTTGATTTAAAAGTTCTTATTTTTGCAACTTTTCATTGTGTAAGTTGTATTGACGAAAACATTTTTTTAGAATGGTGGACTTGGACCTTTGAAATATCCACTTCTGTCTGATTTCAACAAGACGATTTCCAGAGACTATGGAGTTCTCATAGAGGATGCCGGCATCGCACTCAGGTCAGTACTCTTTGGGGAAATTTATTTGAAAAGACAACTATTCCCATATTCTAGGTCAAAATAGACTTAAAAATCACATTTTTCTCAGTGTGTACAGATCCATGTGTGCCTTATCAGTTTTACATTGAATAAACTCAACCCCCAGCAATTAAGTGATGTACTTATAAACTGTGTCACCACCTTTCCCAGTCATAATGTCTCCAAATAAAAACCTCTGTGCGATCTGTCATGCCCTTCCTCCAGTTTTTCTGGAGACATTTGTCTTGACAATGTGAGATGGCATTCAGAAGAGATAAGTCAGGACATCGTAGATAGACAAAGGGGTAAATGTCATGTGATGTCACACGGCAACAACTGTGTTGTATTAGGAGGTTGTTTGCTGTCACATCTTGGAATTGGATGACCCACTTTTCACCTCATTGTGCAAACTCGTAAACAATGGCAAATGTATGCTGAGATAATAAAAAAAACAGATTTTTTTTTCTAACAAGCCTTGTGTTCAGTGTTGAAAGGAAAGGCACATGGCTTGTTGAAAATCTGTTGCCGAGAATTGAGTTTTATCTTAGTCACAATTGGATATCATGTACAGTACATGTTATTTCTGGAAACAGTGGATTTCCAGTCTATTTTGAAGTTGAAGATAATCATATATCAAAAAAGCTTAATCACAGCTTTCAGTGCATAAGTTTGATGAATATTAAACATCAAATGTTTACCCAGGTCATAATATAAATGGCACCATGCCCCCCCCCCCCAAAAAAAATGTTAAAGTAGTTAGGAACACAATTTGATAGTAAAATATAATATTACTTACTCTTACTAAAATTGGGAGCTAAAGTCTTGAACACCAAGTGCATAAAATGAGGGATGGTTGACATATTTGATAATTGTGTTTTACAGAAAATTTGTTTTGCTTTAGAGATGAATGCATTTATCTATTTCAGAGGGCTGTTTGTGATAGATCCCCAGGGCACAGTGCGGCAGATCACTGTGAATGATCTGCCTGTGGGTCGCTCTGTAGATGAAACCCTGAGACTCGTGCAAGCCTTTCAGTTCACAGATAAACATGGAGAAGGTAGGAAAATGAATGTTTTTACCTGAACTTACAGATGAAAACAACAACTTTCACTGTGATTAGTCCCATAAATGTGATGTACATCAACTTTACAAATACTGATATTAAGATAAAATCCACATATTATTTTTGTTGATTTTTATATTTATTTTCAGTGTGTCCTGCCAGTTGGAAACCAGGATCTGAAACAATCAAACCTGACCCTGAGAAATCTAAAGAATATTTTGAAAAAGTCAATTAGACCTAATCATCAAGCAGTATTATAGATAACAATGATATTACTTTCCTAAGACTGTATATAACAGGAGCTTGGTATCTCATTTGTTATGGATCTAAACAAGTCTTCATACCAAAAAAAGTATTTATTAATAAATAGGATTATGGATTGGCAGTTTTCTTGAAGAAAAATAGCAGGATGTGAATTTCAGGATCATTGTTCATTTTTTCGTACCTATTCATATGCAAGTAAGACTTAATACCAAGCAGTTGTCATGTACATGCCGATTTGCTATTTAAAAACTAAGCCTACGATGTCTAATTATTTAGACCAGTGAGAGAGCAGCTAACAAATGAGTGTCGATAGTAACGATAGTAACAATGTCGATAGTAACAATGGTTGGAAGTGGCGATCACCACAACATTACATTTCATCCTTGCATAAGATGGCTTTCTTAAAATATGTAACAGAAACAACTGAGGAAAAAAGTGTTCAAATTAACTGGTAACAGGGTCATTTGGGACAACTACGGAAAGTCTAGTGTATAATATTTGCAGAGTTGCTTTATTAACATCAAGTCAGCACAAGCTGACTTTATGTACTTACTCTGTTTCCACCGTGTCCGCCACTGCACTTGATCATTCCTTTACGCATGGACAAAAGGACTAGATACTATAACATGACAATATGTAGGCCTCAGGAAATTTACTGGGCTGAATTTTTTTGTGACCTAGGGTCAAGGTCAAGGTCAATATATTTAATCACTTTTATCAAAAAAATAAACTAAAATAAAAATAATAATGTACCCCCTTTCCTACTTTTTTCAGGGCATATTATTTGAAACAAGGTTATTATTTTTTTGGCCTTAGGGTAATAACATCAATTGTAAGATATTTGACTGTGTTTCAAATATATTTTAAAGCAGATGTCAGGAAGTATTTTGTATAATTATGTTTTATTATGCTTTTGAGGAGAATTAGGAAAGCACATGAATTTTATCTGTTAAGGGCTGCACTTTCAAAAGATGGAATCGGTTTTCCTGATATTTAATGAGGACGATCCTTTATCTTAGTTATATCTTTTAGGCCCTGGCCTTTTTTTCTTCTTGTGCACCTCCAATTTTTGAAAAAATCACTGCACATTCAAACCTCGGAAATCCATTTTTATAATAGAATGTCTTATAGTCATATTTGAATAACTGCATAAAATTGGTTTATCAAAACAACAGTTATATATTCCAGACAGTTTATATTTTCAGAGAAGAAAAAAAGACAGTTAAGACTTTAGATTTGACAAAATTAAAGTGACTTCCCAAAAAAAGATGGAAACCATAGTTGTAAAAAAACCTACATATTTATGAATATTAAGATTGATCATTTATGATAACAAAAAATGAAATATTTCAATTACGAATATTGATAATAACTAATGACGACCAAATAAATGAAATAAATGAATGGTCAAAACAAATTAACAAGACAAGTACTTCAAAACATTATAATAAGGTAAATATTGTACTTGAGGTGTTTGTACCAGGTATTGCCAACCTTTATAAAAAAAATATGGTGTAAATGTTGTCAAAACTGAAAGTTTTAATGACAATGCTAACCTAGGTTTATTTTGTTGTTTGCCATAATAATCATGCATTTGTTAAATAAAAGGTTCATTTATCAACTTATTGTGTTTAATATTTTCTTCATTGGCAGTATTCAACTTTGGATAATAATAATAATAATGATTTATTTAGCGCTACACCAGACCATGTCTGCTCAGAGCGCTGGATTCAAAAATATCTCCTGGGAAAAGAAATTAAATGAACTGACTGAACTAAATATAAATTTGAATGGCATTGAAGTGGCAATTAGCATCTTCTCCATTGATTTTTACATGATATAATATGACCTGAGAAAGGGGGCACGCAAATGGAAACATGTATTTAATGACTATCTTGTGGACCAATGTGTAGAATTTCATAGAAAAACAAACGGTATATTTGATAATGATACAAGATATATGATAAAAATCTACCAACTAGAAGACAAATAATAGAAAAAAGTTAAATTGAATAGCAACTTAGAATTAAAAATAAAACTCGAAGTCTGGACAAAAAACATGACACTTTAAAAAAAAACAGGTTTTCTGTTCCGCAATTTTTAAATAAACCATTATTTTCTTAATTTTTAACAACATGCCTTGTATAGTATCTACTTTTCCACACTGTCCACCAGAGGCACACGCAAACTATTACTATTGATAGGTTCACCATGTCGCCCTCTGGTGGAGTTTGCTACTTTTCAAGGCAAAATCCAGTCTATACAGCAAGTGAAAATTAGTTTTAATCATATTCATTATTTGTTATCAATTTGAATTTTTTCGAGCAAGGAAACCAATGTCATTTAAGGACGAACATATCAATCTTTTGTTCACAATGGTGACATTCTAGTATTATGTCATACATGAATTTGAAAATTGTAGCAGAACCATTTCCGTTCTATCACGTTCCAGGTTTTAAACTATGTACACGGAAGTCCCATAAATCAGACTTCCGGCCCAGGGAGGGCATTTTGCCGATTTCTAATCTCAACATCACCGTTACTGGACAAGACAGATCTTCCGATGGCATCTTAAAGTCTTGAAAATCACTGCATCCTTTTGTTAAAAAATGTTTTGAAATTCATTCAGTGTGCTATCATGTCACTTGGGGTGTGTGCAACAACCTCGACATTGGACCATTTCCTAAAACTCTAAAATACGCGCGTTCTCTGTTAGCCTTTCAATAAACTTTGTTATCATTGTAATAATATGTCAACTTTGTTTGGTCAGCTTTTTGCATGGATCCATTTGCAGGAAAATAAACCCCTTGAACATACCATATATGTGCCCTACATATGGTACCGAATTAAATATTTACTTCCACAGGAAGCTGTTTAATGACACGTGATCACCATTTTAATCGTTCAGTTTATAGACGTTAAATCTCTATGATTATTTGCTAAACATATCCACAATAAGGACACTCTTACTTAATTCCATAGTTAAATATCAACTGCCTGTGTATAGCTGAGTAACCTTTTAACTAAAGCAATTCTTAATTCATTTGATATATCCACAAATAAATAAACTTCCAAAAGTGACCATACATGGAGTAGTCTCTGTTCTGGATGGGTTATAGGTCACAGTATGGAGACAGATATTTTGGAGAGCACCCACACTGACAGCATAAATCCTTCCAGTCTCTCAGGCTGAGGCCTCCAACTTTTCTTCTCTTCCTCACCTTCCCAGTGTAAAAACTCCAGGCTTTCCTCGCCCTCTGTGCACCATCAATAACTGGAAAGTCTAACCTCCTCTCCGATCTGTTCCGTGAATTTCTCCCTGAAGATTGCAATGAAATGTCATTCAACTATATGCCCGAATAATTGATACCTTATTCAAACATTGATACTTAAAGCTAAATAGTTTTGAATGTGATCAAATGTATTTAATCATCCCTGGGAAATAAGTAACACACATTCCCTGGAGAAGTAGGGATTAGCAATTTATCTCCCATGCAGTTCATATACCGGACTTTTGTATATCATGTGTTCAGTAAACGAATGCAAAATACAATGCAGACAGGTTCTCTTTTTTCAGTTTTGGCTCATTTTTATTTTTTTTATCACATGAACAATTCTAATTTTTATTTTTTTATTTCTATATTCTATTTCTGCTAATCAACGCAAGCATTATGCTGTAAAGTTTGAATCTTAAAACATTAAAATATTTATGTTAAAATCGACTAATGTAATTTTCACAACCCCAATAGTTACTTTTTATTTACCCAGCTTTACTAGGCCTCTTCAATATAGGTGTTATATGCTGAGCCCGATGCCAAGGAGAGTACATTTTATTCATATAATTTAAAATATTAAAAATTGATTTTTAAACAGATTTACAAATCAAAAATTTTAATTTTTCATAAAACTTGTTTTTTTTTGTATATATTTCGTTTCATATAACCATGCTGATTTCGGTTCATAGATAATGAATTTGGCACTCGGGAATTCAGATATAGTGGAATTGGTTTTGATGTGCCAGACTGCCTGTCTACATTGTACACTGAATTTGCATCGGTACAGAGAACGCATAAGGTATAAATCTGACTTCTGCTATTAATGTTGCCGATGTCATTGTCATAGTAGTGACCCGATTCTTACCATCAAATTGTCTGACACTTCTTTTGTACATTGAACATGATGCTAAAAATATCTCAACAAATGCGTCCTTGCATTTCTTCTGCTTTGAATACTGGAGTAGGTCTAATGTGTAGCAGTCCTTTTTGTAATCTTTGCCCCATATCACAGGTAAGCATAATATCAAAAACACAGGATATATTTGGACGATGTCCATACTAATTTGTTTTGAAGAATACATCCAAACGTTCTTGCTCTTAATTGATGCTTTTCATAACAACACAATTGTGAATTTCATCAAAGTCATGTTATAATTCGATAATGACGTCACATGACGTCATTTACACGTGCACAGCATTATGGGATGATATCAAATCCGACATTAATCCATGCAACTGCCCATTGTCTGACCTGCAGCATTATTTTGGAGGCCTCTTAATGCATCGAAGATGTTTCGACCAATTTATATCCATTGTATAATTTATTGACTTTCCACAAAAAGTCCAGATGTCCAGAAAAAAAAATTGTTCCTGCTGAGAAATTACAAGTGTGGTGTTGTTTTGATGGGCATCCTCTTTCTGATCGCATAAGCCATAAGGCAAAGGAGACTATAGACCTAGTTGTGGAACCCCGACTTGCGCGAGCAGAGCTCTGGAGGCTACGGTCATATTGCTCCGACCAGCCCCAGCCAGAAGAAAACAAGGAGGACCAAATGCCGTTTCTCTTAAACTACTATAGACCTACCCAGAGAAATCATGTTATAATTGATTAATCACAAAGGAACCATGCTCAAGATGATATATAACACAATTTGACACAGGG
This sequence comes from Amphiduros pacificus, assembly GCA_949316495.1. Taxonomy (NCBI): domain Eukaryota; kingdom Metazoa; phylum Annelida; class Polychaeta; order Phyllodocida; family Hesionidae; genus Amphiduros; species Amphiduros pacificus. The sequence continues at coordinate 76,575,942 of OX439000.1, read as the reverse complement.
GACCACTCTTATGTCACATTTCATAGTCCCAGAATGTAACACTGGTCTATTTAACCTTTTAACTATTTGGCATAAGTATTTTTAAAAAGGATATTCTTGTATGGTAGACCTACTCTTGTGCTGTGTCCCATTGGAATCGATAATCCCATGATCCCTGGACTGGCTATAATATAAACACGATTGACCCTTATTGATCCAGTTGAAAGGATTAGAGAAGAAATCCGCACCAATAAGCCAAGGACAGGAGCCCAGAGGAATAGACATTCCATTGGAAAGTTTGAGGTTCCATTATCCTTTCCAGAAACACAACTCGCATTTTGCCGATAAAAGTGAAAAACCAAGAAAGTGACAAATATCAATTTGAAAATATAGCCGCAGATTAATTTAGTGACAATATTTGCTCAATATATAATAGTTCCATGTTATTTCATAACAGGGCACATATTTTTACAGGATATTATTTGAATAGCATATGATCGCTAATCTCCTGTGCATGTCCATATTTTGTTCAGATAAAGTGTCAAGGTACTTATTATCTGCAGATATAAAGAATACTATAAGACAATTATAGTATTTTATTATGACAGAAAATGTCAGAATCGACAGAATCGTGTTTAAAGATGAAAGCTGGACGAGGATCGTCATGTGACCTCGTGTTGAAAGAAGAGAGCTGGACGAGGATCGTCATGAGACCTCGTGTTGAAAGAGGAGAACTGGACGAGGATCGTCATGAGACCTCGTGTTGAAAGAGGAGAGCTGGACGAGGATCGTCATGTGACCTCGTGTTGAAAGAGGAGAACTGGACGAGGATCGTCATGTGACCTCGTGTTAAAAGAGGAGAGCTGAACGAGGATCGTCATGTGACCTCGTGTTGAAAGAGGAGAACTGGACGAGGATCGTCATGTGACCTCGTGTTGAAAGAGGAGAGCTGGACGAGGATCGTCATGTGACCTCGTGTTGAAAGAGGAGAACTGGACGAGGATCGTCATGTGACCTCATGTTAAAAGAGGAGAGCTGGACGAGGATCGTCATGAGACCTCGTGTTGAAAGAGGAGAACTGGACGAGGATCGTCATGTGACCTCGCGTTAAAAGAGGAGAGCTGGACGAGGATCGTCATGTGACCTCGTGTTGAAAGAGGAGAACTGGACGAGGATCGTCATGTGACCTCGTGTTGAAAGAGGAGAACTGGACGAGGATCGTCATGTGACCTTGTGTTGAAAGAGGAGTACGAGAGAACTCTGGGTGACTACTCTGAGTGACTACTCTGAGTGACTACTCTGGGTGACTACTCTGAGTGACTACTCTGGGTGACTACTCTGGGTGACTACTCTGGGTGACTACTCTAAGTGACTACTCTGAGTGACTACTCTGGGTGACTACTCTGAGTGACTACTCTGAGTGACTACTCTGGGTGACTACTCTGGGTGACTACCTCTGGGTGACTACTCTGAGTGACTACTCTGGGTGACTACTCTGAGTGACTATTCTGGGTGACTACTCTGGGTGACTACTCTGAGTGACTACTCTGAGTGACTACTCTGGGTGACTACTCTGAGTGACTACTCTGAGTGACTACTCTGAGTGACTACCTCTGGGTGACTACTCTGAGTGACTACTCTGGGTGACTACTCTGAGTGACTACTCTGGGTGACTACTCTGAGTGACTACCTCTGGGTGACTACCTCTGAGTGACTACTCTGGGTGACTACTCTGGGTGACTACTCTGGGTGACTACTCTGAGTGACTACCTCTGGGTGACTACTCTGAGTGACTACTCTGGGTGACTACTCTGGGTGACTACTCTGGGTGACTACTCTGAGTGACTACTCTGAGTGACTACTCTGGGTGACTACTCTGAGTGACTACTCTGAGTGACTACCTCTGGGTGACTACTCTGAGTGACTACTCTGAGTGACTACCTCTGGGTGACTACTCTGAGTGACTACTCTGAGTGACTACCTCTGGGTGACTACTCTGAGTGACTACTCTGGGTGACTACCTCTGGGTGACTACCTCTGGGTGACTACTCTGAGTGACTACTCTGGGTGACTACTCTGAGTGACTACTCTGAGTGCCATTTGACTGTCATCGCAGCTTAGCCAAGTGATATGCATATGGTTCTGAACCAATTGTTTTGAACCAATCCGTACATTGATTCTGAGTCTGTAATAATAATGTTTGTGACCTGAAGTCTGGTTTACTCCTCGTTATGCAATCGTAAACTGGGCCACCTTTTTGTATTCAATTGCGGAATACATCTTGCAAATGAATAGTTACAATGGATTTTAAACGTGTCTTTATAACTGATGTACATGCAACTTGCTTGCGAATTAGGATTTGAAAGGGCAGATTTAAAGATTATAAATGGAAAAAACCTCTTGCCGAGCTAGCCATGGTACACCATGGAAAGGGCTATGATTTCACTCGGATATGTTGCGCTTTTGGTGTTAGTTTAAATTGCTATTTTGGGTAATTATGACGCTAATAGAAAAAATTATTACGAAAAGAAAATCATTTCTCAAATAATTGATACCTGTCTTCATTGTGTAAATAGTGCGGGTCTTAGTCACGTGAAAAATTCATGTAATTATGTTTTGAACAGCTCAAATTTCAGTCCTATTTCGCTTTCCAGAAGTTATTAAGATTCCGAATGAATTCCAGGCCCAAAACGTGTCCCTGTATGGGGTATAATAATTCATACTTCTTGGCTAGAATTTAAAGATATGTTTTTAGTCTCTTCAATTAATTTTGGATTAATGCTAATTATTCCAAGCATTAATAGTATTTTATTAGAATTTCTTTTTATTTGAACATGCGTTTTGTTGATAACATATTTTTTGGGACCATTGGGACAATTTTTCATTCATCCCAAAAACTTGTTAAAAAACCCCCAAAAAACATTTGTCCTATTTTCGAATAAACCCTTTATTTCTGAAGTCCCCAAAATAGTTGAGAGAAAGCCAAATTGAGGACCGGGCAAACTGTCAGTCTTGCTTATGGTTATTCTCGGTGACCTTTAAAAAGTAAATGCAAAATTGTGACAACACAATATCACATATTACCAAAACATTTCAACACATTCCAGAATATATATCTAAACGGGCAATGCTCCCACTGAAATGCATTCATAAGGAGAACTTTATTGGAGTCTCCGAGGCCATCAAAAAGGCTTAGGAAGAGTTAAATGGTTACAAAGAATCGTATATGTAATTAGGGGATTTGCCATTGCAGAAAGTACCTATTTATGTCAACATATACTTATCCATTATGGCAATGCCTCCAGCTCTATGAATGTTTAAACCTAGTGGCAAGCAACAACTCTCCTAAAGTGATGTGTTTGATAGGTTATTTCCGACTTTGTTTGATAAAAAGGGCCATACCTCTACCCCCAGATTATGGGGTCTATATTAATGGCTTGGGGTATGCTCTTCACTTGTTTATAAACATTTCCCAACGACCATTAGTACCTCTAAATCCTTGTACCCAGCATTAGTACCTCTAAATCCTTGTACCCAGCATTAGTACCTCTAAATCCTTGTACCCAGCCTTAGTACCTCTAAATCCTTGTACCCAGCATTAGTACCTCTAAATCCTTGTACCCAGCATTAGTACCTCTAAATCCTTGTATCCAGCATTAGTACCTCTAAATCCTTGTACCCAGCATTAGTACCTCTAAATCCTTGTACCCAGCATTAGTACCTCTAAATCCTTGTACCCAGCATTAGTACCTCTGAATTCTTGTACCCAGCATTAGTACCTCTAAATCCTTGTACCCAGCATTAGTACATCTAAATCCTTGTACCCAGCATTAGTACCTCTAAATCCTTGCACCCAGCATTAGTACCTCTAAATCCTTGTACCCAGCATTAGTACCTCTAAATCCTTGTACCCAGCATTAGTACCTCTAAATCCTTGTACCCAGCATTAGTACCTCTAAATCCTTGTACCCAGCATTAGTACCTCTAAATCCTTGTACCCAGCATTAGTACCTCTAAATCCTTGTACCCAGCCTTAGTACCTCTAAATCCTTGTACCCAGCCTTAGTACCTCTAAATCCTTGCACCCAGCATTAGTACCTCTAAATCCTTGTACCCAGCATTAGTACCTCTAAATCCTTGTACCCAGCATTAGTACATCTAAATCCTTGTACCCAGCATTAGTACCTCTAAATCCTTGTACCCAGCATTAGTACCTCTAAATCCTTGTAGCTTCTTGTAGAATAATGGATATATCTGTTTTCACAGGGTAAATATTCTTATACATGATTTTTTAAATAAATATCTCAAAAGGGGATATGGATATTTACTTGTTGCTTGATATAAACAAGAAAAAGTGGTGATCCACATGTAACACGGATGGGGAAAAAAAATAACAAACCAAAATTCACAACAAACAGAACAAAAATTAAAATAAACAAAACAAAATTTACAACAAACAAAACAAAATTAAAATAAACAAAACAAAATTTACAACAAACAAAAATTAAAATAAACAAAAAACACAAAATGAAACAATTATTGCAAACTGATGGGGCAGTTGAAATTATCTTTATTTGTCTTTTGAAAATATTTAATTTGGTATATGAACGATTTCTGTAGCACAACTGTCAGCAAAGATGTGCCTTTTCATAGTGTTCTCCAATCACCCATCGGCAAAGCCCAGATAGGTGATCTGGAGAGGTCTGAGATTTTTGCTTTTTGGTCATAATCTCGTTCAGATGTGATTTTTTAAATACCCAACTGTTTAAGTGATAATTCATATTTTATGTATGATTATGTCTAAAATCTCACAAAAAAGCTTGATTATTTTTTGGATAACATTAAATAAAGAAAATATAAATACTTGATAATAATCGCCAGCTGCAAAAATTGAATCAAACCCGTTTTAACGGCAGTTGAAACGGGTTCAATTTTGACGTTTAAACGGGTTTAGCAAAGTTTTTGCAGCTGGCGAGTTTTTACTTCACTAGAGCTCAATCAACTCCACCAAACTTTTCTTTGGTTGGAGTTGGTAGAGACCATGGACGTTCGACAAACCCCTCCAGATCACCTATCTGGGCTTTGCCGATGGGTGATTGGAGAACACTAGCCTTTTCAGGCCCGATTATGTAAGTTGCTCTATTATCGCCCAGGCGCTATCGCAAGTCATCGATCAGAGACTTTTGCATGTTATTTCTGTTCTAATTGTCCGATTTACACCAAATTTGAATTAAACTTACTGAAAATTCCTTGTTCTAGAGATTGGGAAGCATTTCCAAGCAACTTAAATGATAATTTTGTGCAGCGATGGGCGATGACGATGTTGTCATTTCGGCGGGATGCCTATTGGCTTTGCCGAGCCGGTAAACTTAAGTGTTCTCCAATCACCCATCGGCATAGACCAAATTTGAACTAAACTTACTGAAAATTCCTTATTCTAGCGATTGGGAAGCATTTTAAAGAGATAATTTAATGCAACGATGGGCGAACATGATGACATCGTTTTGAACGTTCTGCTTTGTTTACATGACGCACTTCTTTTCTTTTGTTCACTTCTTTTAGATATATATTCATTCGCCGGACGCATGCGCGAATTGGAATCTTTCGCAAGCAGACGACGAACACTCCACAGTGGCGTCAGTTGCTTTTACAATTTTGACCACAGAAAAAACCGAATTACAACCCACAGGAAACAACTACCCATTTCCCATGATCGTACCGATCACAGAATAACACAGATAGTCCCTTTTTGATATCCACTGCCTGTCGGCAGTGGATATCAAAAAGGGACCATCCGTGTTACAAAAAAACCCATTATATCCAAATATCCAATACCAAAGGAACTTCAATCTCGTATTATAAACTGGTTTTTTTTACAAATTAGGAAACATATATATATAAATCGACGATAGTTTTAAGCAGTCAAAACAAATATATCATGCTGCTAAATTATTAGATAACCAAAATTTGATATATATGTATATATGCACACACACATACACATGATATATATATATATATATATATATATATATATATATATATATATATATATATATATATATATATATATATATATATATATATATATATATATATATATATATATATATATATATATATATATATATATATATATATATATATATATATATATATATATATATATATATATATATATATATATATATGTGTGTGTGTGTGTGACACTGTGTGTGTGACACTGTGTGTGTGACACTGTGTGTGTATAATAGCGTTTACATTGAGTTCAATACTTCATGGGTTGTTTTGCAGCTACAGTTTGCGTGTTATATATTTGCACTCAGATGATGGTAAATAGTTATCGATTTCTGCAAACGACATGTATGTCTTTGTATATCAATTATTTAGGATCAATTCCACAGACAAAGCTTGGCCAGTATTAGTGCATGTTTCACAATTGACAATATACTCCTGATATTTTAGCATGCAGTGGTGAACGTATGTCTGATGAGTTTTCTTCAATTTTTAACACAGTATTGGATGCTTGAATTGTACCAACATATTGGTATTACCGACATATCGGTATTACTGACATATCGGTATTACTGACATATCGGTATTACCGACATATCGGTATTACTGACATATCGGTATTACTGACATATCGGTATTACTGACATATCGGTATTACCGACATATCGGTATTACTGACATATCGGTATTACCAACATGTCGGTTTTACCAACATATCGGTATTACCAACATATCGGTATTACCAACATATCGGTATTACCAACATATCGGTATTACCAACATATCGGTATTACATTCCACTACATTCTGCACTGACTGTGAATTGGACAGTTATTCGATAAATCCACATTTTCTTGAAATTCCTGCAAATTGCTTTACAATTGATCGTTTAAATCCTTTCCCTCGGCAAAATTGATAAATTTGACCACAATTTGACCAATGGTGATTGTCATGTTATTTAAAATGGCAGCCTCCTTGACAACTCAGTGATAGCTGTAGAAAAATTGGTCCCCTGAAAATGCATCTTACCTGCTTGAACCTAAGAATCCCGGCCGACAGTTTCAGGTGAGAAGATCAAAGTTGACGGAAAGACAGAATTACAGAATGTCTCCCCCTCACTGCAAAAAGCCTCGTGGAGATTTACTCTTGCCAACCTGTGACATTTAAATTTTGACACAATCTTAAAGCATGACCTTTGCTTTTGCTCATCCGTTTTCTAAGAAAATCTATTGGAACACATAAACATTCTGATTTTGGTCATATCTTTAGACTTTCTGTTAAGTTGTGGACCAGCAGGTGTAAGTTCAATGAGGTGGCCTCCGGGGCTCTGAGGAAACCTTCTTGTGTGGTTTTGCACCAGAAGACACCACAGGGCTAATCTGCTATGTGTCATGTATTATTCATGTCTACCTCACATATATAACATAGGTCTGGATCAATATACGCACATATTGCATCCGCCATGTCAATGCAATCCATCATCACCCAACCATACCGCCATATCGCCCAATCTTTCCAGACAATGTGTATTTCTGATCTCATACTGTGATGGCAACTGAATTTATGTATTGCAAATAGATCCACGCATCGATAGTATCACGACTGAGCCATGACGAAAGTATTAACTATTTCTGATTCATCAATATATGATTTACATACGTATTCCTATGTATATATACATAAAGCAGCACATGTTTATCCTGTCAAATCCTGTCAACCTTGTGTTAATACTCCCAGGGACCGGTCCCATCCTGATTTCCCAAAGTTCGTAAACATTATTATTCAAAAATATTCATTACCAGAAAATTATATTGTTTTTATAGTATCCTACAGCTGGGCCTCGCTTCGGAACAAAGAATGCGAGGCTGGTTTTGTGATAACTGTGCTTTTTAATATTTTAGCCTATTTCTGTTTGGTTTTATAGCAATGTAACAATCTCAATTCTTCACAAACAAGACACCAAGTACTGAGACATATCTTGATTGTTGACATGTACAAGGCATTTCAATAAACAAATATCTCTCTTCTGTCGCTCGGTGATGAAATGCTATAATATTTCTTTTTTTAATAGTGCAGGTTAGCACACAAGTGGTGCAACTTTACATAATGAACGCAAACTAAATATGAACATCCATTGTATATTTAGTACCTGTTCAATGTTTCTAGAATAATTAAAATTCATAAAGTAGCAGTGTACACTGCACTAATATACAATGTTGATTTAATATGTGGAGGAATATGATTATTGGAAATTCATTGCACATGAATAGAGCATCATTCTTGAAGTATTGATCATTTGTAATTATTCCTTATCCCAGCTTAACTGTGAAGACAATGACAAATCTCAGCCGAGGACATGAAGCTCCTTGTATGTTAACCTGTAATCAATAACATATCTCTGCACCTTTGATATGACATGTTGTAAATGACTAAGATCCATCCCTCTCCATGCATAGTGTGTTAAAGCCTTTCTGTGAGCAAAAGGCGCCACTCATCATCCCGTGCATCTTGGGACACATGCTGGACAACACATATTTACTAGAACAGAGAGAAGGTTGGGGTTTGGATGCAAATCTCTGATAAAGAACACAGACTCGTGCCAACTTCTGATGATAGAGATTTAAGCCAGCCTCTGACAAATGGCATAGATCAATGCAACTCTTTTACCTGTCTGCATTGAATACTCTACTGAGAGCTATTGGTCAGGTCACATAGAGGGCCGGGTCTGTGGAATACTCCACTGAGAGTTATTGGTCAGGTCACATAGAGGGCCAGGTCTGTGATACTGTATAGAATACTCTACTGAGAGCTATTGGTCAGGTCACATAGAGGGCCAGGTCTGTGCTACTGTATGGAATACTCTACTGAGAGCTATTGGTCAGGTCACATAGAGGGCCAGGTCTGTGCTACTGTATGGAATACTCTACTGAGAGCTATTGGTCAGGTCACATAGACGGCCGGGTCTGTGCTACTGTATAGAATACTCTACTGAGAGCTATTGGTCAGGTCACATAGACGGCCGGGTCTGTGCTACTGTATGGAATACTCTACTGAGAGCTATTGGTCAGGTCACATAGAGGGCCAGGTCTGTGCTACTGTATGGAATATACTACTGAGAGCTATTGGTCAAGTCACATAGAGGGCCGGGTCTGTGCTACTGTATGGAATATACTACTGAGAGCTATTGGTCAGGTCACATAATAGAGGGCCAGGTCTGTTCAGGTCACATAGACGGCCGGGTCTGTGCTACTGTATGGAATATTCCACTGAGAGCTATTGGTCAGGTCACATAGAGGGCCGGGTCTGTGCTACTGTATAGAATACTCTACTGAGAGCTATTGGTCAGGTCACATAGAGGGCCGGGTCTGTGCTACTGTATGGAATATACTACTGAGAGCTATTGGTCAGGTCACATAGAGGGCCGGGTCTGTGCTACTGTATAGAATACTCTACTGAGAGCTATTGGTCAGGTCACATAGAGGGCCGGGTCTGTGCTACTGTATGGAATATACTACTGAGAGCTATTGGTCAGGTCACATAATAGAGGGCCAGGTCTGTTCAGGTCACATAGAAGGCCGGGTCTGTGTGTGAATCGATCAAAGAGTTATTTTTTAATTGTTTCATCAATCCTTTATATTTAGAAAAAGGAATTCGCGTGAAATTGGAAAACCATTTAATTGGTACAACTGTTTGGAACACAAATGAAGAATTCACATTGGAAAATATATTTTAATTGGAAAATGTTTTTTGAATCAATAAAGTATATCAGACTAAAAGAACAGGTTGAATACAAAATCTTAACATAAAATACGAATACCGAAAGCAATAGATACATTAAAGTAGTAGTTTGCTGATGAGATGAGCGCTATTTATTAGAGATAATGCATGAATTGATTCAGCAATCAATTACCGGAAATAATGGGTGCGGGCCAACAACTGAGGGTTCTACTGATGGCACGTAAGGAATATAGAGCTCAGCAACAGGGGCCAATTATGATGTACTGAGATCGATCAACAGAACAAAAGCAAAACAATAAATGCAAGTTGTGTATATGTTCTATAACTTTATATGTCATGAGGACGGAATTTCTTTTTGCTGATTTTAACTGTTAGCCCCTGAACTGGGCCACGATTAAAATATCTTAGATATAAAACACACCACAGTGCGGCCTGGGTGCACAGTGAAGCCGGCATCTAACTTTGATGGGTTGGGTGTGGCAGTCCGAGATTATAAAACCCAACAAATAAGTTAATTATAATATTACACGAATAATAACAAGTTGAAGCATGTCTGCGAACTCGTCTGCGTCGTTTAAAAGACTAGTTTGAATGCACACATCCAAAATAATATTGTTCCATTTAACAAAAAAATATCCATGAGTTTCTTTGCGCAGGCGAGCTTCAATCTCAATCGAAAGCCTTTTTCCACAAAACTTGTAAGTATATATGTGTTTGGAAGAAGCTAGGCCGACCACCAGAAAAGCAGATTCCATCGTGCACGAAGACTGCCCGTGACTTGGAGAGTTCGCATCCTTATGGCGAAACGGACGGCACCTGAAATGGAAAATACACATTTCAGACAAACGAATACATACAAAACTCTGATATGCGTTACTGCATGATTATGTACTAAATTATGCACTACTATGAAATATGCCACTGATCATGTACCTAATCCTGTACCACTCTGATATGTGCTATTGATCATGTACATAATCCTGTACCACTCTGATATGTGCTATTGATCATGTACCTAACCATGTACCACTGTGAACTGTGCTACCAATAATGTACCTAACCATGTACCACTCTGATATATGCTACTGATCTTGTATCTGATAATTTATTTGATTATGCACCTTTGTGATTACTGATTATGTACTTGATTATGTACTTCTCGGATATTTATTTCTAATCATGTACCTTGGTGCTTGTAACCGATCATGTTTCTGACCATGTACCTTGGTGCTTGCAACCGATCAGGTTTCTGATCATGTACCTTGGTGCTTGCCACCGATCATGTTTCTGATCATGTAACTTGGTGCTTGTAACCGATCATGTTTCTGACCATGTACCTTGGTGCTTGCCACCGATCATGTTTCTGATCATGTAACTTGGTGCTTGTAACCGATCATGTTTCTGATCATGTAACTTGGTGCTTGCCACCGATCATGTTTCTGATCATGTACCTTGGTGCTTGTAACCGATCATGTTTCTGACCATGTAACTTGGTGCTTGCCACCGATCATGTTTCTGATCATGTAACTTGGTGCTTGTAACCGATCATGTTTCTGACCATGTACCTGTTTCTGACCATGTACCTTGGTGCTTGCCACCGATCATGTTTCTGACCATGTACCTTGGTGCTTGCAACCGATCATGTTTCTGACCATGTACCTTGGTGCTTGCCACCGATCAGGTTTCTGACCATGTACCTTGGTGCTTGCAACCGATCAGGTTTCTGACCATGTACCTTGGTGCTTGCCACCAATCATGTTTCTGACCATGTACCTTGGTGCTTTTCACCGATCATGTTTCTGATCATTACCTTGGTGCTTGCCACCGATCATGTTTCTGATCATGTACCTTGGTGCTTGCCACCGATCATGTTTCTGACCATGTACCTTGGTGCTTGCAACCGATCATGTTTCTGACCATGTACCTTGGTGCTTGCCACCGATCAGGTTTCTGACCATGTACCTTGGTGCTTGCAACCGATCATGTTTCTGACCATGTACCTTGGTGCTTGCCACCAATCATGTTTCTGACCATGTACCTTGGTGCTTTTCACCGATCATGTTTCTGATCATTACCTTGGTGCTTGCCACCGATCATGTTTCTGACCATGTACCTTGGTGCTTGCCACCGATCATGTTTCTGACCATGTACCTTGGTGCTTGCAACCGATCATGTTTCTGACCATGTACCTTGGTGCTTGCAACCGATCATGTTTCTGACCATGTACCTTGGTGCTTGCCACCGATCATGTTTCTGACCATGTACCTTGGTGCTTGCCACCGATCAGGTTTCTGACCATGTACCTTGGTGCTTGCCACCGATCATGTTTCTGACCATGTAACTTGGTGCTTGTAACCGATCAGGTTTCTGACCATGTACCTTGGTGCTTGCCACCGATCAGGTTTCTGACCATGCACCTGTTTCTGATCATGTACCTCCGATGTTTATCAAAAAGGTGCGTTCGGGACCATTATGATAATTGTTAAACATTTTTGTGGTAATATAATGTTTGTTGGCGATATGTAATCATGATTTCTCATTTTGTGAAGTATGTTTATGTCTGTGTCTGCATGACAGGTGTTCAACTATTTCCTCACAAATTAAGTTCCCAGTGGCCATGTTTACAACACCTTGACGTATCGTATGGCCTGAATCTCTTTTAAGTTCAAACCTGTTTAATACAATATATGTTACACGGGGATAAATCCTACTCTGCCGACTCTCCCTCAGCATGGAGAGTAAGACTTCCCAGAAAATAAAAGCCAGTAATAAGGCAATATAATATAGCTAAATATCAAAAGATTTAGTTGGAAATGTAACTTTTGTGTCCTATCAAAACCGTATTGGAAAACTGGGAAAGACTTTTAACCAATACGGCCATAACATTACTCTGCATAGCGGGGTAGAATATATGTAAATATATTTATCATCTTCTACCAGAAGTGACTGTGTGTGTGTGTTCCATGCACATATTGCCCACCCCCATGAATATATTGCCCACCCACCATGCACATATTGCCCACCCACCATGCACATATTGCCCACCCACCATGCACATATTGCCCACCCCCTTCTGCCTCTTATTGCCCGCCAAACACCAGTGAGTAAAACACGACCAATTAATGTCCTATTATAATCAGCAAATGATTGCAGTACCCCCCCCCCCCCCCCCCCACACACACACACACAAAAAACCAAAAAAACAGGACTACCTTTCATATGAGTAACTGCAATCAATGATAAAAAGGTGCGTTCAGGATCGGCCGCAAGTCATGACAATTCATGGATATCCGGCTGTGCAATGATTGGTGAAAGAATGAATGACTATTCACACAGATTCTGATTTGAAGTGATTGTTAATCGCCATGGTCAGCCAACTTATCATAGCTGAGAGCAACACAACTGTTATATTATTGTTCTCAGATCAAAGTTATGACCTCTTGTTGATCATTTCTCATTGGATGATATTTTGGTGAGCCAGACGAGTATTTAAATATCAAATACAAAGCAATGACGGCAGAGGTTGTGAGAAGATTGAACGACTAGCATGACCACCGATGTAATGCTGAGCACTTAGCCAAACGTTGTGGAAGGTTGTTTTGATTTCTAATTAAGCCAGCGTCACATTCTAGCACATGCATGACGGGTAGCCAATTACATAGCTTTATGCTGATATTACGGTAAGATTCTCATCAACAATTCAACTGTATTGGTGCAAGGCCGTGTTCAAAGCAAGCCTTGCCAATGAGGGTATCACGGTGTGATCCATTCAGAGAAATTGCCTTGTCATTGTATGAGTTAGCCATAGTGAGTATAGCGTCCCTCACTGGGGGTAGGACATTCTTTTGATGTTCTGAAAGAGATCCTTACCACAAAAAAACTGGATTCAGGATATATTATTAATATGCCAATAACACTGGAATGTGAAGGATTAGGTTGCGAGAACAGAAATCCTGGGATATTGGACAAACAACAATGTTCTGGCGCTGCAAAACATCTGGAATAATGCCAAGTCAAATGCATGTTGGCATTGATAACCTAGGAAATGCTTCAAATATTTAACATTCTGTATAAATTAAACCTCTTCATATTTTAGCAAATTCAACAAATGATAGCCCCAATAACATTGAACTTAACATGCCATTGAACAAATAAAAATTGGCATGAAAAGCCAGACTGTTGAAGGAATAATATGTGCCTAGGCATAGATACCATTTTGAATGATACCGGGGTCATTTTGTTCCACGATGCCATTTGCAAAACTTGTATGGTTAGAATTTCACTTTACTCTTCTGAATTATTAAATTGAATTATTAAATTGAATTATTAAAGCAATTTGATGAACCCCATATTTCCAATTCCAATGTAAATGGCACAATACTTGAAGATCTGAATATTCATTGTACGTCTCAGACTTGATTGCTGAAAATGATGTGAAAATGATACATCCTGTGTCAACCTAAATTTATGGTCCAGATCTTAGGAGAAAATCTCTGTACCTCATCAAGTATACATTAATATTCACATATTTCAAAAAGTATGTATTACTATTAGCATCTAATAAAACAATATTCATTCATCAATGCAAAATGCTTCTACAAGACTATTAAGTATTTCTCTGGCATGGCAAAAAGTTGTTTCAGATATTCTAATATGGAAACATTATAAAGAATATTAGGGATTTGTCTCCTGGCCAAAAAATACTGAACTTTCTAAGAGTACGCAATCAGGTTAATGGAAACGTGACTTTATCTGGAGTATAAGAAGATCAATCCATACAGATGCACTGACTTATATATTCGTGAAATCCGTGAATCTAAATGTGAAAGTCGACTTTTGCACCACCACAACTCAGGTATGAGATAATGTCAACATGGGCGTCATCTGTAACAGTCCCTTAAACAGGACAGTACTTGAACTTTTAGTCTCAACAAACTAATCTGTGAAGTACGTCAAAGGTTCAATATAAGTATGCAAAAGGAAGGCGTCTATTTGGAGGCACGCTCGTCAGTTATCAAGGCCGTACCAGGTACCATCGGCATGCTAGCATTGGTTCCAAAATGGTATTAATCCCGCAGTGCATCTAAACGAATAATCTATACGTTCAGCTTCCTGCATACGGCCTAATTTCAAAATATAATAAACAGTCTGTGCCCTAGGCAAATGGTGTTGCTTGTAAGGTCATGTAAATCTCAGCAAAGTAAAGAATATGGACACATTTGTCCATGGAGTTTCACCTGTCTCGACCTGACATAAGGTTATATTATATGGGATTATTGAACTCGTGAGCTGTGTGCATGTTCATGAGTATGACGATTTGCATTAAGCACATAGATGGTTTATATTATCATTGAGCTATATCAATAAAGTGAAACCATCCATTATTGGGCCAAGTCCCAGCCTTGTTTGCCTTCTCCTCATTCTGCCTATACTTGACATCAATATCAACCTCAATATAAGAGCACTAGTTCTCATCATAACCTCCCATTTCCTTCGTGTTTAAATTGTTTCTATAACAAATGTAGGCAATTTACAATGTGTGCATTGTGTTTATAGTGGTCATTGCAATAATATACAAGTATACTTCATACAGCCACTCACGAAGGCGCTATATATGCACGTCATACATATACATTTATTTATTAAAATCTATCAAAATTTTATGATGGACATGATACATTTCCACTCAACCATCATATTCTTGTATGATTATATGATGATGATGATAATTATATTTGATACTTCATACTGGATGAAAGAAGAGAAACATTTTTGAATCTATCATGATATGAATGGTAATATACTTCGTATTTGGAAACATTCTAAATGACATTACATAATCCCTTATTGATCATTATGAAATGGCTTGCAATTGAGCATGACTTGGTCAAACACTGAACTGGTTCACGTAATATATATTGATTTTAATCATGTTCTCCCCTGTGGCCCACCGTCTGTGAGGAATAGATATTGTACAATGCAATCTATATATGTTTGATTAAAACTGCACACGATTATAACTGCACATGAACCTCACCCATGAAATCAGCTGCAGGTTTTATCTGGGAGAATTCTTCGTTGTTATGAGTTGATTGGTTGGCACGTTAGACACATTGTTGTTGCCTTTCTTCTTCTTTTTTGTCTTTTTGTGTATCTCTTTGTGCTCACCCCTTGGGGTAACACTGGGTGATTCTTGCATATTGTGCAAGTCCTCAGAACCCCCAGAACCACTCAATAGGGTAGTTTGGCTTTCACTCAGTTCTTTTTGCTTATGTTTGTGTGAACCTGAACTCCCATTTGTTTGATCTGTAGATTTGGTAGATTTTGGCCTTGCTTTAGCCCTGTCCATGCTACCATTTTCAAACTGTAGCTGTGAACTTTCCATGCTACCATTTCCACTGTCTCTCTTTCTCCTCGGTCGTTCAGGCCTCTGCGATACATCAGAACTCGTCCTGGTGTGCACAGGCTCAGCACTCAACTGTTCATTGGCATCAGTGTCAGACTTGACAGAGCGAGAACTCACTGATTCAACTCTTTTTCTGAAATAAGGTATTATCTCTTGAACTTCTGGAGTTATTATTTTTGGAGCAGATCGCAATGGTGCATTCTCGACTCTTTCTGTTTTGTGGTCAATAGGTTTAAGTCTTGGAGGTGGGGGCCTCCTACCAGAAGAAGTCTCTTTATTCTCAGCAGATTTCACATTTGAGCCATTCTCTGTTGTACTCTGTTTATTTATGTTATCGCCAGACTGCAAGTCCTCTACCATTGTCTCCTTTTTACGTCTCTTTTTCACTTTCTTATTTGCAATATTTCCAACTTTATTATCTGAAAGATCCATATTTTCAGTTTTAGTTTCAGTTTCCTCTGATGCATGCAATGACTGGATGGCTGGTTCCTTGAGGCCGGGTGTGTGCTGTTCAGTGTGGCTGACAGACCCCTCTTTAGATCCCCGTCCAGAATCATGACTTGTTCTATGTATCTGGTCCATTTCTACCTCCTCATCTTTGTTTCTCTCATCTAAAATCTGTTCCACTTGTGTTGTATTCTGTTTCTTATTTTTCTTCTTTTTACTCTTTACTTTTGTGTTGGGGTTTGAATCAATTCCAGAATCAAATGCATTCTGTTTGACTGCTGGAAGCTGCTCTGATGTCTCTGATCCCTTGTTACTTTCATTACTTAAAGAATCCTTTTTCCCCTGGGCTGCTTTCTTGGTCAAGCTTGCAGTAGACTTGTTCAACTGTAGCTCCTGCTGACTTTGGACTGATATTGGATTTGATGTGGAGAATGGGTCCATCTCCTTGTTTGAGTCATAGTCGCTGGTGTCGTCGTCGTGGCCCTGCAGTATGTCTCTGGACCCATACACGTCACACTTGCGAGTGGTAAGTATCTCAGTCATTGTCGTCGCCTCCTGTTCCTCCTCGCTGCAGTATGATTCTGAGGCCTCTTCATCTTCCTCGTTTGAATTCTTTCTGCCAGGAAGGGTAGAGTTGTATGAGCTATCATAGGTCTGGAAATGCAAGCCATTCTCTGTGGCAAATAAGACAGGTACTTTGGGTAGGGACCCATTAGCTTGTGAGTCCTGCCTCTGGGTGCCGTTTGTTGCTTGAGGTCTCCTTGCAGTAGGAGGGGGTGTTGAATGCGGTGAGGCATCTTTTATCAGGTTACTTTTTCTGCACAGTATAAAATTTTTAAATTTCTGCCATATCTCTTTTCTCCAACAGAAAGTAATTATAGGCAAGAATATGGCATAGCTAAACTTCATCCACGTAAAAGCGAGGTCCAGTTCCCATGGGTAGGTAAAGGTCATCTCGATCCCAGACTCCACCATCTCCTCGCTGTTACGATACTGCTCAACGTAGTTCAACAATACATATGGTCCCTGAAATATGATCCAGCATACAAAAAGGGCTACAACATACTTTGAGGTTCTCAGTTCATGCCATACTCTGTTCTCTCTCACATCATCAACATTGTACGCATGAGCCGAGTTCTTGCTTCTTCCCCTGAGTTTCTCCTTTATGGCAACTCTCAAAATAATTGAGAAGAAGGCTCCAATAACGAAAATGGGTATTATGAAACCCAGCAAAGATGTCATGGCTATGTAGAGCAGGGAGGCTGAATTAGCCACAGAACACAAGTACCTGGCAGGGAAAGGATGTGATGGGATAGTTCCCGATAACAGAGGAATGCTTATGACCACTGATTGCAGCCACGTGAAGGTGATGAGGATGCTGATACGAGACCTGGTTAGTCTCTTCTTGTGTTGGGCGGGGTCAATGACGGCCACTATCCTGTCCAGTGACATCAATGCTATCCCCAGAAGAACAGCGATACTTGTCATCTGCAGACAGAAAGCATTGAACTTGCAAGCGAAGCTGCCGTAATCCCATTTCTCAGAAATAGTGCTACCCAGCACCAGTGGCATTATAACAATGCAGTCTATGAGGTTCACCACCGCCAGGCTGATCATGCACAGGTTGAGGGAAGACTTCCGTAATCTCTTACTTTGGATTATGGTTGCCACTAGAACGCAGTTGCCCACGAAGCCCACAATGATAAATCCTGAGAGGAAAGTAGCCCTCGTTGCCATGTCCCCAAGCCCGGTCACTTTGAAAGTTGTGTTGACGGTGGTAGATGCGGACACGGGGCTCGGGGTTGCATCCGCGCTACCACCGCTGGAATCCACGGCCGCCATTTTCTCCTTTGAAGATCACACACCTGTGCCACGCATGAGTGGTTCGCCACCTGCGCGACCAGAAGTGATCGACCGCCTACCAACAACGCTCACACCAAAGCAGCAAACACTCCCAAAACAATCACTTTTGTGCAGTCTCCTGTCCCATCCACCATTGCATCTCTGTTGAGCTTCATCGTTCCATGTCTTATAGTATTCATGTTGTATTCATACGAGCACACCTTCAATCATCGTGAGATCGGACATGGCTCATGTTTTTAGTTTGACAGGCCTACTAACTGCCGTATTGATCTGGACAGCGCTAGATCTCATATGTAAATGAGGGATCCAAATATCCACCAATCACGTCTCACGTGACATCATTTATGTACAAAGTGAAAGTGCGCGGTCATACAAACGCCGCACAAACTCATTTATGCTGACATATGGCTGTACACGATTGGGTCCGGCAAGTTAGACCGGGTTATCCCGTTTCTCCACGATTGAGCCGGCGGGTGCAACTGTCAAATATATCCACAAGACATTAGCTTTTTCTTTTTTAAGAAGCAGGACCTGTTACAAAAAATGTGATGTTTGATGTTAATTTAGCTGATTTACAAAAATAAGGCATATTGCAAACCTATTATTTGACACAATTTGGTCCATAGGCATCAGATACATTTTCCCCCAGGAAAAGTAAAATTATCTATATCCAAAGACATCGGCAAAATAGACTTGAAATCCACTGTTTTTAGAAACACCACGCACTGCCTAGCATATTGAAGTTTCCCCAGTAAATAAACTCGACCTCCGGCGATTGACTGTTGCAGTTATGACCCTTGTCATCTTCTTTCCCAGTCATAATGTCTAAAAATACAAATCCGTGTGAATTCTGTAGTGTTTTTTCTTCAGTTTTTAAACCGATACAAGTGCCTTCGGATGGGAAGTGATGCTATCCCTCACTGTTGTAGCTATCCCTCGCTTGTGCAGCTGTCTCTCAATTGTGCAGCTATCTCTCATCTATGCAGCCATCCCTCACCTCTCATCTATGCAGCCACCCCTACAGCTATCTCTCACATGTGCAGCTGTCTCTCACTTGTGCAGCTGTCATTCAGTTGTGCAGTTGTCTCTCACTGTTGTAACTATCTCTCACTGTTGTAACTATCTCTCATGGGTAGCTTATTACATAAAGAGATCATCAATTCTATCATTAATTTTACGTGCTCAAGGTTGGCCAAGTTTACAATCCATGGACATGGTTAAATCTGGAAATCGTCAACTTTGTACAAATAAAAGATCGTTGATAACAGACAAATCACTTCAAAATTTCACTGATCGTTTCGTGGGAATCTTGGTCTGGTTTTCACGATTTTAAAATATTCAAATCTTTGTTACAATTGTATTTTTTTTCTAAGATATTAATGCAAATATATTTATTCTATTCTTTCTTATTTTATGCTATTTTATTGTATTTCATTATATTTTATCTTGAAATAATCTTAATCTATTGTAACCCAACAAATGCGAAATCTAAGTTTAGATTTCACGAAATAAGTCTGGTTTATAGAGAATGATTGAACCAAGTTCAGACGTAGGCTCTTCTGATTAACAAATTTAGACGCCCATAATAATGCATTAATCAAATAATAACTCCTTTCCTGACAAATCACGAAAAAGTATTCCAAGAAAATAGCTCGAGTGATGAGGTTCAACCAGTTGAGGTTCAATCAGTCCCATATTTATTTGAGGTTCAACCAGTCCTCAACCAGTCCTCTATCTATTTGAGGTTCAACCAGTCCTCTATGTGAGGTTCAACCAGTCCTCTATCTTTTTGAAGTTCAACTACTTCTCTATCTATTTGAGGTTCAACTAGTCTTCTGTCTATTTGAGGTTCAACCACTTCTCTATCTATTTGAGGTCCAACCAGTCTTCTGTCTATTTGAGGTTCAACCAGTCCTCTATCTATTTGAGGTTCAACCACTTCTCTATCTATTTGAGGTTCAACCAGTCTTCTGTGTTTTTGAGGTTCAACCAGTCCTCTATCTATTTGATAACATTTTGTAATTCTGTAGGTCGTTAACCAAGGGCCATGAATATATAAGATGCCCTTCTCGGTTGATCGGCAAGCCAGCCTGGAACCATACTCTGTGTTGAAGTATAAATGATCAAACTCCAATACAGCTACTTTCATACAAATGAGCTGGAAGACCTACATATGAACCATCAGCACTAAAAATGGCCTCTAGCTTAGCTGTATACTTTGTAAAGATATTATTTAGGCAGCAGCTTACACATAGTGTTTCCCCCTCTATAGAAACGTCAATGTATTATGGTACCATTAACAATACAGGGAGAAATGATAATATTGCAATTTGTGTGGTTTTATACAATATGATTGGTTTCTATCTGTAATAGTCAGGATCACAATGTTTTACATCAGGAAAACTGGGTGGTTCAGTTAGAAATCTAAGTCATATTAATGTCAAAATCATGGCCAACTTTATTTATTATTAATTGATTGTACATATATTATTAGTCAGAGTGAGGGCCAAAACACCAATCACGCTGAAGGCTTTAAGGACATAGACCTGGATCACGTTGAAGTCAATGCAGTCAGACCTCCATAAAACTGAAGACCTCGATGACACTGACCATGACAGGGTAGACGGGGAGGACACTTGTCTGATATTTGTTAGAGTTTCTAAACCTAGTTCGTATTGTTATAGTTGACTTGACAAATATTATCAAATTCACCAATCTGAAGCACTCATTGAATGTAAGCCTTTCATGTTCAATTTCATGACTCCTCTTTCTTTGGTCACATGGGTGGTTATCAGATATGTGTGTTTAAAAGACCCAGGACAAACTTCTCTCAGATAGTCGACGTCGTGACTGCCCACTGATTCAACCTTATCCAATATAGGGTTCATTTCATGTGAGTACTACCTCGCTTTATATATAGCCTCCAAGTTGGTATTTAAATTGCCAAAAATGTTAGTTCATCAAATCTTAAATAATTGTAGTATCTCTATGGCTATAATATTTACCTGTCTTTAATGCATGTCGCACATTCAGAATATGGTGTCCTAGTTTGACATGTATACGTGAATGAGAATATCTGGGTTAGATTGATAAAAGAAGAAAGTATATGATATCGGTTACAGTTGTAAATTCAACAAAATATATCAATTCTTGGCTAAATTATGGTGTGTTTCTTTAAAATTATCGAAGCTGTAATAGAGATAGTTATGATAGGCCAAATATTATTGAAGTATGTTGGACCTTTATTTGGGCATGATCACCCTGCTATACAACAACACAAACAATACCCTTTCATATAAAACAAATATCAACACCATTACGTATTTCATGCCATCTGTCTTAAATATCCAACCTCATTATTAATCAATGCCACCAAGAATTTTAAAATGTGTTAAGTAATGAATTTTGTTTTTATCTTTTAAGTGATTTTTCTTTCAGGATGTTATCTCCGAGGGTACTCTTTCCCTTACTTTATGTATGCAGCGTGATTTCGCAATGTTCGTCTCTCAACATACTGATGACTCCCATTCAGTATGGAAGTGATGTTCTAGTGTATGCCAGGGTGGCAGAGAAGCTCCTGCAGCAAGACCACACTGTCACATTCCTATTGGCATCCACAATGCCTATCAGTCCTGCTGTCAAGAGAATAATAAACAAGTATCCAGATAATATTGAAGTTGTCAGCTTCCATATGGAGACTGTGCCATTCATGATGACAAATGATCATGCCGTTAGACTTATTGAGGCAGCAATAAATGACAACGCACAAGAACACATGCAACTGGGTATGGAGGGTATGACAAGTATGTCTAGGGATTGCGAAGATGTAATGAGAGATGATGTTCTTTTTGACAAGTTGAAAAAAAGAAATCTTGATATTGCTATGATTGCTGGACTTCCATGTCAGTGTGTCTTACCATATAAACTTGGTATTCCATACGTTTTTTACACGTTTGTCATCCCAGGTTTTGTGTTCAGACAGCCAGATTTACCCTCATTTGTGCCAAGACAGTTTTCTAGTGACTTTTCAGACAAAATGTCGTTTCTGGAAAGACTTCAAAACATTTTCTTTTTTTACTTAGATCTAAGCTTTTTCAAAATGCTTCTTAAAGATGATGAGCTAGTTAAGAAATATGTTAGAGAAAAACCTTTTCGATCAATTCTTGACCTATCGAAACAGACATCACTATGCTTCTATAGGAAACATCCAGTTCTGGACTATCCCCAACCTACTATGCCTAACATTCAAATAGTTACAGAATCAACCACTCCCAAACCAATATCAGATCCTGATCTCTTGCAATTTATAGATTCTGCAAAACATGGTGTTATTGTTGTTTCATTTGGTACTTTAGTTAATCATTTTCCAATAAAGATAACAATGAAGTTATTGTCGGCATTTGGGAACTTGAAGCAGCATGTGCTTTGGAGGTTTCCAAATGATGATCCTCTAGATATTCCAAAAAATGTGAAACTATTAAAATGGCTTCCACAGAATGACCTTCTTGGACATCCAAATACAAAGTTACTCATTATGCATGGTGGCTTGGCAAGTTTCATGGAAGCAGTATATAATGGAATCCCAATAATTTCATTTTCCTTATTATTTGACCAAAAGTTCATTGCAGGTATGATTGTCAATAAGCACTACGGTGTCAAAATGAGCATTGCAGACTTTACAGAAGCTCAGCTGGTTGATGAAGTTAACAAAGTCATTAATGATCCCACATATAAAGGAAACATAACAAAAGCATCTGCCATTTTGCACGATGAGCTCGTGCCTGCAGGAGATGTGATAGATTATTGGCTGAAGCATGTGGTTAAGTTTGGGGCTGACCATTTAAGATCCGGTGCTATGGACATGCCGCTGTACGCTTACTTCATGCTGGACATACTAGCATTCATTTTACTTGTTATTTTCATATTTATCATTATGTTATTTGGACTAATATGTGTCATTAAAAATATATATTCTTCTGCTACAAAAGCAAAATATGATTAAAATGCAAACTTCTGTTGTCATTTCGACATTAGCATTTGAACATTAAAGTATACACATAATAACTAAATGATAATTTAATGCATTTTCCAATGTATTTTACATCATATGAACATGTATAGCCTTTATATATTCATGCTAGATAGGGTTGAATACATACAATTTGTGAAGATGAATAATTGTTTTACAAAGTTTCTCCTGGCTCCCTTATACTCATATACCCCAAGCACTATACTACAATGATAAAATGATATGTTAAGAACAATTCAGACTTGGACAAAAATAAAGCCTGTCAGTAGTAATCAATACTCTACTCTTTTTGAAGCCTGAGTGTTTTGGGGTCTTATCCAGATAATCAATTATACAGCTGCTTATAAGACCAAAATAAGTTACACAAATAAAGATATGTCTTACTTTTGTCTATGCTCTTTTCTGTATCATTAAAATATTGCTTGCCTAATGTCTGAAACAAGAAAAGAAGCATGACAATTCATTTGTTTTTTCTTCAACTTACAATATTTGATGATTTCTCTTAATATAAGGGAAGTACACATCATGTTATACAGATGAGCAACTGACCAAGGAATATGCACTTAATCAAATAGTCTGTGACCTATTCAAATGGTATTGCTTGTAAGGTCATGTAAATCTCAGCAAAGTATAGAATATGGACACATTCTGACAATCATCTGGGATTATTGGACTTGTGAGCCAGTCTTGATTACCTTATCCTCACTCTGCCTATACATGACATCAATATCAACCTCAATATAAGAGCACTAGTTCTCATCATTACTTACCTTTTCCTTTGTGTTTAAATTGTTTCTGTCACAAATGTAGGCAATTTACAATGGGTGTCTTGTGTTTATAGTGGTTGTTGCAATAATATACAAGTATTCTTCATATAGTCACTCACAAAGGTGCTATATATACGATGTTATACATATAAATTTATTTATTAAAATCTATCAAAATTTTATGAAGGATACATTTCCACTCAACCATCATATTCTTGTATGATTATATGATGATAATAATATTTTAATAAAAACATTTTTTACATTAACGATGAGCCTATTTGCCTCCCTCATGATGGTATAAAAGCAGATACTTTCATATTATGCCCATCTCGCTCAAATACATTCAATATTCAGAAGTCCCTGGTGAATATTAATTTTTATATGGTGTCTTCATTTAATATTGAACAAATTCACACCCTACCATCAAGAAAGATGAAACTGATAATATTTGAAAGGGGCATCGCTTTATACCAAAGATGGATAAGGGAAAGATAGGTAAGCACCTTTAGAGCCCAGAATATGTAAACGTGATAAAATATATGAATAGACACATCACTTGGACATGGGTTGTCACCCACCTCCATCATAAAAGTTGCGTTGTTACTTTTTAATGTACATGCATCTTAATTACCCTCCTGCTTCTGATGTCTCATTCACATATGTGGACAGTGGACATCATCCCTAAGAATCCTACACCAAAAAATATAGTTCCATGTATGTTATGCTAATATTACGTGTTTTCTTTTGAAAAATCACATTGTCAGAATGAAAATACAAAGATAGTTAATATTAATAAATTATAAATATATTTCTACAGGTCCAATACAAATAAAAATCAAGAATAGATCAGAGTTAACTACAGATCTACACTATAGATCTACACTGCAGTGTGTCAGGAGTTCATTCAAGTCATCTTTGTTTTCTATTTATTTAGCTATATATAAAGTACATTGTGGCCTGAATATTGATGCATTTATGTTGATTACTACCCATGGTTATCTAATTGATATTCACTGTTAAGACTTCTATAATATTTTGTGTAACACAAAAAAATTGCTTGTGTGTTTGGGTTTTACATCACTTTCAATATTATTTCAGTCATTTCTTGATGAGACCTACTTGTATCAGATATAGTGCTGTCTCACTGAATTGTTGTGTCGCAGGTCCTTGACATGACAACCCACCCAGTCACAGATTTACAAGGACAACGGGTTAATCTTTTAGGCATATGCCTCAGCTCATGTGGAAAATTGAATCATGAATTCAATCTCTGCATGAACGGGGATCGAAACCACAACCTTTGGATCACCAAAGAGGAACTGGTGCTAATAAGCTGGCGCTCTTGCCAACTGCGCCACGGCCCGGGACCTTTTATACAATATAATATGCTTCTATGCATGGTGCCAGTGTGGAAAAAGCTAAATTTAGTAATTTCTCCTGATATTAATAATTACCAAATTCTATCATACACTATCTGGTAGACTAGCACAAACTCGCTCAATCTGCCTGCCCCTTCATATCCTCGTATACCAAACCCCGTACACAGCATTGTCATAGGGGGAGCCACTAACAATGGCTGCCTGGCAACGGCAAATATTCCCGGGAATGTTTCTGTTCCTTCAAATAACAAGCCAAATAACCAGTTGTTTATTGGCTCCTGTAATATCCAGAATGTATCCAACAAAATTATGGTGGTGAGAGATTTTTTCTTTGAAAATAATATCCACGTCCTCTTCATGACTAAAACATGGATGCATGAATCTGGTGATGAAAGGGTTACTAGAGAACATGAGGATGGTGCACTCAAATTTCATTCCTTCCCCATGATTGGATACACAGGAGTAGGGGCGGGCCTTTTGCATAAGAGGGAACTACCCTTCACAACCAATAGGTTGAACCCACCTACTGTGAACACTATGGAGCTCATGGATGCTTCCTTTCTAATTAAGGGTAAAAAAATAACTTTTGTAGTTATCTATTTACCCATAGTCCTTGTAAATTTGTGACCAGTCAGGTTGTGACCAGTCAGGTTGTGATGTCAAGGATTTGTGACATGACAATTCAGTGAGACAGCACTATATCCGCTACAAGTAGGTCTCATCACGAAATGACTGAAATAATATTGAAAGTGATGTATTACCCCAAATAAAAACAAATCAAATCCATCACATGCCAAACTTCTATAAATGGGATCAATTATCCCTACAGGATATGGTGGATTTCTATGATAAGAAGCTCGCTCCCCTATGTCCAAACGTAAACCAGTGCCCTGGATGGATAACAATATTAAGCACGAGAGGTCTCTCAAGAGAATGCTTGAGATTGAGAGAAAAATGAATAAATCAGGACTTCGTATTGATAATGAATTATACAACATTCAGAGAAACAAATATAGCTCTTTATTGAAGTCATCCCAATCCAATTATTTCTCATATTAAGTGGAGGCAAACAAACATGACCCAAAAAAGATTTTTGGGGTCATAGATACAGTCATGCACAAGCCTAAGGACACACCTATACAACAAACTGACTGTGATATTTTTCAGCAGAGAAGTTCAATAACTTCGTTCTTGATAAAATTGAATCAATCCACTAAAACATGGATAAGGCACCAAATAATGCAAATCTGCCACCAGGTGACATTGCATACAATGGCTCAAGGTCCCCTCCTGGCCCATCAGTGCTGGAGAGAGTTGTAACCCTTACAGTGAATGATGCCATCATTAACAAATCACTGACTGATTGTGTAGTATCTGACAATATGAAAATCGCTATCATTGTGCCTCTCTTGAAGAAATTAGGTCTAGAACTCATTGTGAAGAATTATAGACCCGTCTCAAACCTAACCTACATCTCTAAGCTGACTGATAGGGCTGTGGGGGACCAATTGATTCATCACTTGGTAAGAAATGTCCTTACTGACAAATTCTATTCAGTCTACAAGGAATATCACAGTACTGAATGTGTCTTACTAAGGGTGCAGAATGATATCCTCTGTGATCTTGACAAAAACATGTCAGTAATCCTGCTGTTGCTTGATCTCTCTGCCACCTTTGACACTAATGACCATCAAATATTTTTTGATAGATTGGAATCAAGATGTAATGTTAAAGGTCATGCTCTTGCCTGAATCAGGTCATACCTTTCTGACAGGAAGGTGGGGTGCCATAGGTCCTCTCTCAAACTCATAAATTACGGGGTCCCACAAGGATCAGCCCTGGCCTGGGGCCTAGTAATACTTTTTACCATCTACATGTCCCCATTGGCTGATATCCTAGCTAAATATGGCCTCGTTTACCATATTTATGCAGATCATACGCAGATCTACATCCCGGTTGACCACACCTTCAGTCAACAAGTAGACATCAGTAGACACAAATTAGAAAGATGTGTCTGTTAGGTCAGAACTTTCTTGATCTTAAATAAGATGAAAATAAATTATGGTAAAACTGAGATGCTCATCTATACTGACAGGTATGGTACTGCTTTTAACCACACCTCTAATACTGTCAAGGTAGGTAACTCTGACATCACACCTAGTGTGTCAGTTGTTGACCTTGGTATGACCTTCAACTCAATTATGAATATGTACAAAAAAGGATATAACCAGATCAGAAATCTATCTGCCTTTAGACATTGTCTAGACGAGAAGACAGTTGTAACATTAACTCGTGCTTTTGTTACATCTACCTTAAAGTATGGAAATGGCCTTCTTTCTGGTCTGCTTGGATCAGACATTAAGAAGCTAAGAATAACAATATCTGCAGAGCTCTGCAGCTCCGGTGGTTGGAAAGCTCAGGAAATTTGATCATATATCAGGACAATTGAAAACTGGCTTCCAGCCCATGCCAGGATTGATTTCAAAATTCTTCTTATGATATGGAAGGCCCTAATTGGTATGGCCCTGCCTTACTTGCATGATCTACTCCTAGTGAAACAGGAGAGACGTGTCTGAGATCTAATGATGGAGAATGTCACAATAGATGTGTGGTTTAGAATATCTTCATGTGTGAATGGGATGACACTGAAACGATCATATTACTCCGACCAGCTCAGCCAGACGAATACAAGGAGGACCAAATGCCGTTTCTCTTAAACTAGGTCTTTCGTTAATAGAATATTCAGTTTTATTTCATTGTTCCATACATTGTCATCTTATGACGATTCAAAAAAGTGTACATATGGTAGCCCCACGCAACTGTATTTACCTTCTCAGCGTCAAAAAGTCTGTAGTGCAATTTGAATTATCTTTCTACTCCAATTTAACAAAGCTGTGAGTGTTTTTCAATATTCCATATACTGTCACCTGACAACTATTGAAAAAGGTGTGTAACTCATAGCCTCATGGAACTGCACATGTGTTTACCTTGCTCGCAATGTCAAAAGGGCTTCATTGCAGGTTAAATCATCTTTCTACACTTTCTTTTGTCTTTGGGATATACAATATTCAGTTGACAGAATTGTGAATCTTGTAGCCTAACGTAGCTGTATTTACCTTTCTTGCAAGATTTTATTGCAAGTTAAATCACCTTTTAGTTATGGTCCTTTGAATATATAATTCAGTCGACAGAAATGTCTAGCCTGGTAGCCTCATGCAACTGTATTTACCTTACTTGCAATGTCAAGACTTCTCCATTGCGAGTTAAATCTTTTTACTCCAATTATTGACAAAACTATGGTTTATATTAATCTGCACCTCTGCCATTTCATATTATTGTCAGTTCACTTTTAATAATAATGATAATTATCAATAATATGAATAGGAATGATAAAGTCATTAATTTATTCATACACAGCATCCGCTGCACCAATCAGTTTGATCAAAAAATGAAATACTAAGGAAGTTGAAAGGGACACAGCATAAATCCCTTTAATTATTAAGCTGTGTTTCCATATGTGCAGTGCGTAATGCAGTCCGTGATGCAGCGCGTCATGCAGAGCGTCATGCTGCGTTCACATGTATGCGTCAATTTTGTGATGTTTTCATGGTCAAACTTCCAATTTGGCGCCAAAATTAGACTTGCAACCTATGGGAAACCTATGCGTCACTCTATGCGTCAGATTTTCATTCGCTACCCTATGCGAAAGGCTATGCGTCAATTTGCTTACGGACGTCATTACGGACGGCAATACGCATACATGGAAACACCTGCATTGTTCAGTATGGTGTGCGAAAAAAATTGACGCACTGCATGACGCTCTGCATGACGCGCTGCATGACGCACTGCACATATGGAAACACAGCCTTAGTCAAAATAGCCCAAAATGGTATTTCATGCAGAACAGAGGTAGGTATGTTATCAAAGGTAATAGCATAATTCAAGATGATCAGATTAACATAATTTATTATGTTACCATGACGTCACTATGATAACACGTTTTATGTCTGACGTCAATGTCACTATGGCAACACTTTCCTGTCTGACGTCACTATGATCACTCGTTCCTGTATGACGTCACCATGTTTATCTTGCTTGCAACGTCAATACAGTTTTAGAGCAAGAAAAAACACTTTTCTACTCCAATTATTGACGAAGGTATAGTCTTTTTTATGTATCAAATTCGTGCAGGTTAATTCATCTTTTGTTTATGTAATATTCAGTTGAAAGAAGTGTGTATCTTGCCCGGGGGGGGGTACTCTCATGATTTTAACCCGCGGAGGCTGGGATGGAACTGAAAACCCCAGAGCCTGAATTAGGGAAATATTCTATCATTATTGGTACCCTGATTTAGGACTAGCTGAAATTTGGTACCCTGATTTAGGACTAGCTGAATTTTTGATACCCTCATTTAGGGATGATGCAGAAGGAGGAGATTTGGAAAAGGGGATTGTGATCCCTGTTTTAGGGAGAAACTTGAAAAACAGTACCCTGTTTTAGGGAAAATGATAAAATATCTTAACCCGGATGGAACTGAAAACCCCAGAGCCTGATTTAGGGAAATATTCTATCATTATTGGTACCCTGATTTAGGACTAGCTGAATTTTTTATATCCTCATTTAGGGATGATGCAGAAGGGGGAGATTTGGAAAGGGGGATTGTGATCCCTGTTTTAGGGAGAAATTTGAAAAAATAGTACCCTGTTTTAGGGAAAATGAGGAAATATCTTAACCTGTTTTAGGGAAAATATCAGCGAAAAAGACCCTATTTAGCCCAGCTTCCCCGGTAACGCTGACTATGAGAGTACCCCCCCCGGGGTATCTTGTAGCCTCATGCAACTGTGTCTCGCAACGTCAAAAATTGTCCATTGCAAATTAAATCTTTTTAATCCAAATATTGACAAAACTATCGTTTATTGGCAGTTCACTTGTAATAATAATAATAATAATAATAATAATAATAATAATAATAATGATAATAATGATAATAATAATTTATATATATGCTTCCTGTAGATGTAGGTCTTTAATTGGGTTTGCAAGCTATTAATTGTCTTACAGTTTTTAACTTCAGGGGGCAGGGCATACCAATTATTTAGCACATATGTTGCAAAAGCCCTATCCCCATATGTGCACACATACAAACTATTGTAAGAAAACATAATAAATAGTTAGACTGGAAGAGCACTCAATGAATGTAAGCCTTCCATTGTCAATGTCATGACTCCTCTTTCTTTGGTCACATGGGTGGTTACCAGATATGTGTGTTTAAAAGAGCCAGGACAAACTTCTCTCAAACAGTAGACGTAGTGACTGCCCACTGAATCAACCTTATCCAATTCAGATTCATTTCATGTGAGTATTACATCGCTTTATATATAGCCTTCAAGTTGGTATTTAAATTGACCAAAATATGTCTGTTCATCAAATCTTCAATTATTGTATAGTCTCCATTACTATAATATTTACCTGTCTTTTATGTATGTCACACACTCAGACTACGGTGTCCTAGTTTAACATGTACATGTAAATGAGGACTTCGGGGTTAGATTGATAAAAGAAGAAAGTAAATAATATGGGTTACAGCTGTAAATTCAACAAAATATATCAATTCTTTGCTAAATTATGGTCCGTTTCTTTCGAAATAACGAAGCTTTTAACGAAGCTTCAAACTGGTGAGATAAGGCCAAATATTATTGAAGTATGTTGGATCTTTATTTGGGCATGATCACCCTGCCATACAACAACACACACAATACCCTTTCAGATGAAGAAAATATCAACACCACTACTTATTTCGTGCTATGTATCTTAAATATCCAACCTCATTAACAATCAATGCCACCAATAATTTTAAAATGTGTTAATTGATCAATTTTGTTTTTATCTTTAAATGACTTTTCTTTCAGGATGTCATCTCCGAGGGTACTCTTTCCCTTACTTTATGTATGCAGAATGATTTCCCAATGTTCATCTCTCAACATACTGATGACTCCCTGTCAGTATGGAAGTGATGTTCTAGTGTATGCCAGGGTGGCAGAGAAGCTCCTGCAGCGAGACCACACTGTCACATTCCTATTGGCATCCACAATGCCTATCAGTCCTGCTGTCAAGAGAATAATAAACAAGTATCCAGATAATATTGAAGTTGTCAGCTTCCATATGGAGACTGTGCCATTCATGATGACAAATGATCATGCCATTAGACTTATTGAGGCAGCAATAGATGACAACGCACAAGAACAAATGCAACTGGGTATGGAGGATATGACAAGTATGTCTAGGGATTGCGAAGATGTAATGAGAGATGATGTTCTTTTTGACAAGTTGAAAAAAAGAAATCTTGATATTGCTATAATTGATGGTCTTCCATGTCAGTGTGTCTTACCATATAAACTTGGTATTCCATACGTTTTTTACACATTTTTCGTCCCAGGTTTTGTGTTCAGACAGCCAGATTTACCCTCATTTGTACCAAGACAGCTTTCTAATGACTTTTCAGACAAAATGTCATTTCTGGAAAGACTTCAAAACGTTTTCTTTTTTTACTTAGATTTAACCTTTTTCAAAATGTTTCTTAAAGATGACGAGCTAGTTAAGAAGTATGTTAGAGAAAAACCATTTCGATCAATTCTTGACCTGTCGAAACAGACATCACTATGCTTCTATAGGAAACATCCAGTTCTGGACTATCCCCAACCTACTATGCCTAACATTCAAATAGTTACAGAATCAACCACTCCCAAACCAATATCAGATCCTGATCTCTTGCAATTTCTGGATTCTGCAAAACATGGTGTTATTGTTGTTTCATTTGGTACTTTAGTTAATCATTTTCCAATAAAGATAACAATGAAGTTATTGTCGGCATTTGGGAACTTGAAGCAGCATGTGCTTTGGAGGTTTCCAAATGATGATCCTCCAGATATTCCAATAAATGTGAAACTATTAAAATGGCTTCCACAGAATGACCTTCTTGGACATCCAAATACAAAGTTACTCATTATGCATGGTGGCTTGGCAAGTTTCATGGAAGCAGTATATAATGGAATCCCAATAATTTCATTCCCCTTATTCTTTGACCAAAAGTTCATTGCAGGTATGATTGTCAATAAGCACTACGGTGTCAAAATAAGTATTGCAGACTTTACAGGAGCTCAGCTGGTTGATGAAGTTAACAAAGTCATTAATGATCCAACATATAAAGGAAACATAACAAAAGCATCTGCCATTTTGCACGATGAGCTCGTGCCTGCAGGAGATGTGATAGATTATTGGCTGAAGCATGTGGTTAAGTTTGGGGCTGACCATTTAAGATCCGGTGCTATGGACATGCCGCTGTACGCTTACTTCATGCTGGACATACTAGCATTCATTTTACTTGTTATTTTCATATTTGTCATTGTGTTACTTGGAATACTATGTGTCATTAAAAATATGTGTTCAACTTCTTCAAAAGCAAAGTATGATTAAAATGCAAACGGTTGTCATTTCAATAGCAATAAAGTGTACAAATAGGTACCAATGATAATTTAATGCATTTTCCAATATATTTTACATCATATGGACTTACATGTATAGCCTTTATATATTCATGTACTAGATAGGGTTGAGTGCATATATTTTGTGTTGATGAATAAGTCTTTTACAAAGTTTCTCCTAGTTTCCTGATACTGATATACCCTGACCACTATATTTCATATAAACTATCCTACTCGGAGACCCAACTATCATACACCAAAACCGAAATTAGATCCTATGGATTTGTTTATTTTAGTTTGTATTAATGACTATCTAAGCACTATTCAGTCTTTATTGGACTAAAATGAAGCCTGTTACTAAGAATCAATGCCCTACTCTTTTCGAAGCCTGAGTGGTTTTGGGTTTTTGTTTTATCAATTTATCTGAGGTATAATAGATGTTAAAGAACAAAATAAGTTACATAAACAAAATATGTCTTACTTTTGCCTCTGTTCTTTTCTGCACCATTAGAACATTGCTTGCCTCATTTTGACAATTCTTTTGTTAATTTCCTTTCCTGGTTGATTATTCTATGAAATATAACCAAATTCACAGGCCAGAAACGCACATGAAAGATGTGGTTTACACACAGTCACAAGAGACCACTGGCTGTGGCGCAGTTGGTTAGAGCGCCAGCTTACCAGCACCAGTTCCTCTCTGGTGATCCAAAGGTCGTGGGTTCGATTCCCGGCCGTGCCGAGATTAAACTCATGATTCAAAGCTCAGCTGGTTGATGAAGTTAACAAAGTCATTAATGATCCAACATGTAAAGGAAACATAACAAAAGCATCTGCCATTTTGCACGATGAGCTCGTGCCTGCAGGAGATGTGATAGATTATTGGCTGAAGCATGTGGTTAAGTTTGGGGCTGAATATAAGATCCGGTGCTATGGACATGCCGCTGTACGCTTACTTCATGCTGGACATACTAGCATTCATTTTACTTGTTATTTTCATATTTGTCATTGTGTTACTTGGAATACTATGTGTCATTAAAAATATGTGTTCAACTTCTTCAAAAGCAAAGTATGATTAAAATGCAAACGGTTGTCATTTCAATAGCAATAAAGTGTACAAATAGGTACCAATGATAATTTAATGCATTTTCCAATATATTTTACATCATATGGACTTACATGTATAGCCTTTATATATTCATGTACTAGATAGGGTTGAGTGCATATATTTTGTGTTGATGAATAAGTCTTTTACAAAGTTTCTCCTAGTTTCCTGATACTGATATACCCTGACCACTATATTTCATACAAACTATCCTACTCGGAGACCCAACTATCATACACCAAAACCGAAATTAGATCCTATGGATTTGTTTATTTTAGTTTGTATTAATGACTATCTAAGCACTATTCAGTCTTTATTGGACTAAAATGAAGCCTGTTACTAAGAATCAATGCCCTACTCTTTTCGAAGCCTGAGTGGTTTTGGGTTTTTGTTTTATCAATTTATCTGAGGTATAATAGATGTTAAAGAACAAAATAAGTTACATAAACAAAATATGTCTTACTTTTGCCTCTGTTCTTTTCTGCACCATTAGAACATTGCTTGCCTCATTTTGACAATTCTTTTGTTAATTTCCTTTCCTGGTTGATTATTCTATGAAATATAACCAAATTCACAGGCCAGAAACGCACATGAAAGATGTGGTTTACACACAGTCACAAGAGGCCACTGGCTGTGGCTCAGTTGGTTAGAGCGCCAGCTTACCAGCACCAGTTCCTCTGGTGATCCAAAGGTCGTGGGTTCGATTCCCGGCCATGCCGAGATTAAACTCATGATTCAATTTCCCATATGAGCTGAGGCCCGTGCCGAAAGGGTTAACCCGTTGTCCTTGTAAATCTGTGACTGGGTGGGTTGTCATGTCAAAGACCTGTGATATGACAATTCAGTGAGGCAGCACTATATCTGCTACAAGTAGGTTTCATCAAGAAATGATTGAAATAATGTTGAAAGTGATGTAAAACCCCAAACAAACAAACAAAGTCACAAGATTTGCAAGGGATAACTACAACCATCACAAAGCACCTAAAGTATGAAAAGGTGAAATCAGTTACCAAAAGGTTTTTTTAATATCTGTCAAAGCATAAAATCAAAGGATAAAATAAATGAATTTTCCTGAATTTCACTTGTCAAATGGTGTATATTTGCAATAAATTTTTGAGGCTTTGAAACATATCTTATAATTATTCATCTTACCACATAAAGAAACAGCAAAATGTCTCTGTCTCTGTGTACATTGATTGAGCTGTAAGGTCTGGGTTATTATACCTTGAAAATATCTGATATCAAATGTGATACACACAAGCTATCTCCCCAAAATACACCTGCCATGATTAATGTGTTTTGATGAAAGTGCCAACAAGAACCATGTGACAAACAGGAAGGAAAGACTGTTAGAAAATCTTATTTCATGAATGTTTTAAATATTTTCAACAAATGTTTAGAACAGTTATATTCTGTCAGGAAAAAGGTGTTTGAAAATCTGATTTTATGAAAATTTGAAAATTCTTTTAAAAAGAATTCTAAACCAAATCAGCTGCAGGTATTTTTTTAGGGAATTGAATGATTGATTGGTTGACACATTGGACACATTATTATTGCCTTTCATTTTCTTCTTTGTCTTTTTGTGGATTTCTTTGTGCTCACCCCTTGGGGTAACAAAGGTTGATTCCCGGAAAACTCAATATTGTAGTAAGGCTTCTTTTTGCTTATGTACGTGTGAACCTAAACTCCCATTTGCTTGATCTGTAGATTTGGTAGATTTTGGCCTTGTTTTAGCCCTGTTCATGCTACCATTTTCAAACTGTAGCTGTGAAATTTCCATGCTACCGTTCCCACTGTCTCTCTTTCTCCTTGGTCGTTCTGACCTCTGCAAAATACATCAGGGCCCGATTTTTCCATCGTACTTCAATTTGAAGTACGTGCTCAGATCCTAATTTCATGCTCAGATTTGAAGTTTTGCTCAGATTCTGAGCATATACACAAATCCGATTTTTCCATCATGCTTGGAAAACACAGACTTCAAGTTTTTTCTCAGATTTGAAGTTCATGCTCACATTCTGAGTATTTACTCAGATCCAAGATTTTTGGATTTTTCCAATGTGCTTACACATTTTTCTTGCTCAGATTCGGAGTTTTCATGCTCAGATTCTGAGACAGCTCAGAGGCTGGCTTCAAGCTAAAGTCAATGCTCCAAAGTATGAATTTTTACGAAATATTGAGCAATTTATGTTAAATTAAAGGATTAGATATGGTTTAATTGAATAGAATCATTCCCAGTCACTGGAAAAGTTGTTACGTTACATAAAGTGATTCCCTATTCCGAGCCCCTTTTATCCCCTATTTTGGGCCTCTGTATTTTCTCATTTGAATATGACGTCATGGGAGTATTTACTCAATTAAACAATGGAAATATGACGTCATATGGCTCAAGTACGTACTTCAAGTCTGAGCAAATACTTCGTGAAGTAAGCACGATTGAGATTCTGAGCATGATGAAAAAATCCAAAATACTTCACTTTGGGAAGCAAACTTCGGTAAGTATGACTTCAAATCTGAGTACATGCTCAGATTTAAGATTTGAAGTACGATGGAAAAATCGGGCCCAGAACTCATCCTTGATAGAGCGAGAACTCGCCGATTCAACTCTTTTTCTGAAGTAAGGTATTATCTCTTGAACTTCTGGAGTTATTATTTTGACTCAATTCCAGTATCAAATGCATTTTGTTTAACTGCTGGAAGCTGCTATGAGGCCTTACTATTTTCATTACTTAAATAATCTTTCTTCGCCTGGCCTGCTTTATTGGTCAGCCTTGCAGTAGACCTGCTCAACTGTTTGCTCCTGCTGACTTTGGACTGATATAGGATTTGATGTGGAGAATGGGCCCATCTCTTTGTTTGAGTCATTGTCGCTGGTATTGTCATTTAGTCATTTATTGATCAGAAGTAAACTTCATCTGTCAGTCCAGGGTGCCAGGAAGTTTTGTCCTATTTGCCTTGGTCAAATGAGATGTTGGCACTGCACATAACGTTTGGACACCACAAATTTTTCCAGATATCAGGCAGGTGCATTAGGTTGACAACCAATTTTGTTAAAAGATCCAAAAAGAGCACCTTTTGGGAAAATGGAACAAATATTTGAAATAAATGTCACAAGGGTATAAGACCTGATATATGCATGATAAGAGCCACACAAAAGTATGGACCCAATTGGTGTAGACAAGGAGTGGACAGCAGAAATTTTGATTGTCGGTAGGTCAGTAGGCCAGTGCCTTTAAGACATTGCAAGTTATAGAATAATGTCAAAGATTTTGGTTACAATATAAGATTTTAAAACCTTTGACCAAGTCAAGATCATAGCTGAAGTCATCCTATTTAGACCTTCACGGGATGCATGTGTAGTAAAAAATATGAAGATTGCTGATAAGATTGGTGGTTGCTGATAAGATAATAATAATTTAAGTGCAAAAGATATAAAGTTATTTGCAAAAGATTTTATCTGTTGTGAATTATTTGTTGCTGATGCCTCAAAACTAGCTCCCTAAACATATTTTGGGTAGATTGTACTTATTTGTAAGGCTGAGTGAAGTGATGCAAAATATATTTTTAGTTTCCTTTTTCCTTCTACAATTGACTTCATCAAGGTTTAATCCCCATGTGGGCCTGGGGTTAGTATGGTCCTCCGATTTTTTTACTCCCTAGTTTTTTTGTCAGTTCGTAAAAGGGGAACTAAAAAAATAACCATGGCGCCTTGTTTGCCGTGAGGTGCGTGCGACCTGTAAGGTGAGGATATGGAGTTCTGCAGATTGAGCACTAGACTGGTTTGGCAGTAATACCGGTCCAGATGCAACACACCTGTTTGAACCCAAATATTCACCCTAGACATTGAGGACTTTAGGGCCTGATATTGTCCAACCGGCTTGTGGAATATAGGTGATTTCCAAAAACTAATTTTAAAGTAAAATATGATTTAAATTTCGTATATTTGATATATTTTTGTTAAATTCTCCATTAAGATGAAATATATAGTAACTTCTACACAATTTTCACGAGATTAGCTTAAAGCATTCATGAAACCTGGAAGGTTCCAGGCAATTTTACAGTGGTTTAAGGTATCTGAAAACAATATATGATCTTAAAATTGACATACATACAGGCTATCTATCTGAAATCCACTAAAGAACATCTGCCCTGAGAATTATGATT
The DNA here is from genome assembly GCA_949316495.1 of Amphiduros pacificus. Taxonomy (NCBI): domain Eukaryota; kingdom Metazoa; phylum Annelida; class Polychaeta; order Phyllodocida; family Hesionidae; genus Amphiduros; species Amphiduros pacificus. Next base: position 76,537,572 of record OX439000.1, on the reverse strand, counting down.
TTTTGTGACCACCAAGTACTGCCAGGACTAAACAGGAAGTGTGTTGTGTGACCTTGACCTTTGAACTGTCAGGGGGCTCCGTAAGTCATAGGAGGTGTTGTTTACCAATTGTCAAAATTGGAGCAACACATTTTTGGCCATTTTTTTCCACTATTTAGAGAATGAATTGGAAGATAATACTTATCATGATGATAGTGCCTTTTCTTGGCTTTCTTTTGGTGGTAAATTTATTAAAAACGGATGAATATTTATGAAGTTATAAATGAAGAAATCATTATTTTTTATATTATATATGTTTGCAAAAAAAAGTTTAAAAAAATTCTATACAGCCCAGCTTTTAAGGTGGAATCCATGCAGCCTTTGATGTCTTCCCATTCAATGGTGTGAAAAACCCCAAATTTCATCAAAGAGTCATATCATAAATTTTACTGATACCAATTATCAGCATTCACAGTTTTGCCATTCAAAGTCATTGTGATTTAAGGCCAAACCAGTGATCAAAGGGTTTAATGTCACTTTTTCAATATCACGGCCTTCAAGTTAAGGGGGATTCCATGCAACCTTTGAGTCATGTCTTCCCTTTTTGACAGAAAGGTTTTCATATGCATAAGATACTTTTCAAATAAATAGTATACTTTTCCCATAAATGATATATCTTTCACAACCATAAGATATTTGTCACAACCATAAAATATTTTTCACGGCCATGAGTTATTTCATTGATTCAAATAATATTAAAATAATCTTATGTTGTTCTGAAGTATACTCCTGGCAATAAATTGATAAATTGTACAAAACCTCTCCAGGTGCCCAACTGGTAACTCATTAGGTGTTTACACAAGATCACATACCAGCTAAACAAAGCTTGTTGACAAAGTGTTCAATTGCTGGTGTAGGTTTTAGCAGACAACTGATCAACTTTCAAGTGCCACAGAAATTTGTTAACAGAGAATATTTTGGGTACTACTACATAAAAACACTGTTTAGGGTATAAACATTCATGTTATGTAAAGAAAATGTGTCTGAAAGTCAGGTTTCACCAATGCTTTAACAGATATGTGGAGCTTGACTGCTGCAACAGGTCAATCCGGGGTACATTTTATGTATTCTTGAGTATATTGTCTAATGTAGCCGAGTTTTATAGGTGTGCTGATGGCTCTGCCCCATATCTATAACTCCCTTTTATTAAAATAGGAGTCAGAGTAAGGCTTAGGAACATGGGCAATGAATAATTAACAAAACACACATGGCATTAAACAAACAAAAAAGACAAAGGGCAGATACGGAAATGGACTCGGACAATGATTTGTATGTGAATGAGAATAGATGGCCTAGATTTTTAATTGCAGAAAGTTCTGACGCTGAAATACAAACATGCAAAAATGTCCCCTTTGCAATTGCAAAGGGGATACAAGGCATTGCCGGGGTACCCAAAACTGTTAAAAAGATGGGAAATAAATTATTAATTGAGGTTGAGCGGAAAAGCCATGCGGACAATCTACTACGATGCCGAATGTTGGCCACAGTTCCTGTTATTATAACGGCTCACAAAACTCTCAACAATAAAAAAGGAGTAATCAGATGCCCAGATTTAGCGGGAGTTTCTGAAGAGGAGATAGTGGATGAGCTCAAAGACCAGGGCCCGATTTTTCCATCGTACTTCAAATCTTAAATCTGAGCATGTACTCAGATTTGAAGCCATACTTACCGAAGTTTGCTTCCAAAAGTGAAGTATTTTGGATTTTTTCATCATGCTCACAATTTCAATTGTGCTTACTTCACGAAGTATTTGCTCAGACTTGAAGTACGTACTTGAGCCATATGACGTCATATTTCCATTGTTTAATTGAGTAAATACTCCCATGACGTCATATTCAAATGAGAAAATACAGAGGCTCAAAATAGGGGATAAAAGGGGCTCGGAATGGGGGATCACTATGGGGGATCACTATGTAACGTAACAACTTTTTCAGTGACTGGGAATGCATCTGCATGTGATTCTATTCAATTAAACCATATCTAATCCTTTAATTTAACATAAATTGCTCAATATTTCGTAAAAATTCATACTTTGGAGCATTGACTTCAGCTTGAAGCCAGCCTCTGAGCTGTCTCAGAATCTGAGCATGAAAACTCAGAATCTGAGCATGAAAAATGTCTGAGCACATTGAAAAAATCCAAAAATCTTGGATCTGAGAAAATACTCAGAATGTGAGCATGAACTTCAAATCTGAGCAAAAACTTCAAGTCTGTGTTTTCCAAACATGATGGAAAAATCGGATTTGTGTATATACTCAGAATCTAAGCAAAACTTCAAATCTGAGCATGAAATTAGGATCTGAGCATGTACTTCAAATTGAAGTACGATGAAAAAATCGGGCCCAGGATGTTGTTCAATGCAAGTGGATATTTATAAAAAAGGATGGGGTCAAAATTCCTATCAATACGTTTATTCTGACATTTGAAGCAGCGCAGCTCCCAACATCTATTAAAGTTTATATTTGAATGTTAGAGTTGATGTATTTATAACAAACCCTCTGCGCTGCTTCAAGTGTCAGAGGTATGGACATGGATCGATGTAAAGGTAATGTAACATGTCCAAAATGTACTGCTCAGCACAGTGGAGACGATTGTTCTTCAAATATGATAAAATGTGTCAATTGCCAAGGCAATCATCCATCGTATTCGCGGAATCGTCCTTCCTTTTTAAAAGAGAAGGAAATTCAGCGAATACGACACACTGAAAATATATCTTTTCCAGAGGCACGGAAGCAAGTAGAAAGTTTGAATACAACAAAAGACATCTTATGCCAGCTCTGTTAAAAGTTAAAAGTAAAATAAATAGAACTAAATCCTTAGAAAGGATAGACACAGGTGATCCTCCGGATATGTATTTTACTCCTGTGCACTCGAAGCATAATCATAAAATTAACAAGTGATTATGTTAGATCATATATTTTTTCTCATTATTCTTAATATGGCTATCAGCAATATCATACAATGGAATTGTAGAGGATTTGAGGCAAACAGGCCAGAACTGGAGTTATTAGCCCAAAAATATAATGCATCATTCTGTTATTTATTTACAAGAAACTAATTTTAAAGATAAGTCAACAACATTTAAAGGATATGTACCTTATAATAAAGTTGGTTCAATAGATGCAATGAAGTGTTTCTGTCCAGTGAGCCAGCAAGCGTTCCTTCAACTGACATGCAGTCATGAGATCATCTTCATTCCAAGATTTGGTGCAAAAGTTCTCCAATTCACCTATGGCAACTGGTTTGGCTAAAATATTCATTTGGGTACACCTCTTCTTCTTATCGATAGTCTTTCTCTTCTCTCCAACCTGTTTGGTTCTCTTTTTCTTATGTGAGACCTTGTGGTGGTGGTGTCTCAACCTATTGATGATTGGCTTCAGAACAGTATCTCGCATTTCTTTCTTCATGGCTTTCTCTCTCTATGTAGTGCAAATTTGCATCTAGTTGAGTGTGAACAGTTTGACCAAAATCAAATTTTTCATCAGTGGAAAACAGTCTGGTTGGTGGCATGTTTTGATGATTCCAAAATGGCAAGAAACACCCGTCTTTATCAAGGCAAGTAAGACCAGTGTGATGATGGTTGTAATGACCAATAAGATGCAAATGCAACAGCAATATTGGTTACCTTCATTCCACAAGTCAAAAGATGATCAATACACAGGAGGCATTTCATGCAGAGGTCCATTAGCCCAGGTGCTGGGTCTCTGTTGCGATATGCTTTTTCCACATCACCATGTGACATGCTTACTGACACTACTTAACAATGCGCTTAGTGTAGGATATAGATTACCTACCTCTAGACTCTTATAAACATATATAGACAATCATAGACAATTACGATCTTTGGCAAGAAACCATATACGGTTACTGAGTGCTACGTGAGGCCAACAAGTGCAGGCCGAGGAGACGCATTACTCGCCCCGAATAGAGATGACGTGATCCTCCAAGCCACGCAGGCAGGACATGCACAGCCCCGAAGCCAGAGAAGACGCCACGTAGGCAGCTCTCACACAGATGCTCAGTTTTTCCTTTAAAAGGCCCCCGAAATTGCTACTCAGGAGCCAGAATCCACTTGCCTAGAAGATCCACGACACTCAGCAACGTGACAGCTGCACTTGTATAGACTTGGGTGTTTTATGCATCCTCAGGACTTTGTCAGTATCATGCATTCGGGTATTTCATATGCCTCGCTCTTTGCCATGCCGACCTAGCCAGACTAGTGTATACAGCACCGAATAAAGGAGATCCTTGTGCATCAGTGTTGAGAAAAGCATAACAACCCAAGTAGACATGAAAGCAATAATGGGGATGATCATTTGTGAGAGTGCATTTGCCAATATGGAAATGAGAAGTAAGCTTGAAAACAGTGGTGTGAAAACAAAAAACAACATGCTCATAACCTTAAGGCATGATGCCAACCGCCCATGAACAAATGCTGGCACTACTATAGGCAAGCACAGCAGAATTGTTAGAAATGACGAAAGCATCGCAAACCTCATCCGCTGAGAAAAGTAGTACAGAATGTACAGTTCACTCCACAGACATGATCCAATGTGGATGAGGAGCTTATGTTTCCTCACAGTTCTTGAAGTGGGCTTATGACATGTGTAAATTTCACCACAGGATTCAAAACCTCCTTCCATGTGAAGTAAGAGTGCTTGTATCTTTTCAATGGTGACAACATCATGTACATCAGCCCTGTACATGACCTCCCTCCAGAGGATTTGCACTTCTTCTGCAAGATAGCACCGCCAATAAAACTTGACATAAATCAATGGCACAACTATCATCATTACAAGACAAGAGACTGACACCAAATAACAACATCCTGTTGAAATGTCCATGTGGGACGGCATCCTTTGAGGAGGGCAAATATTTGGAAATCCCATGTCATAGTTTTTCCAGCACCCATACAGGTGGTGTCGTTCCCCAAAAATAGAAGCGACCAACTATGGTAGATATGAAACCCACAAGAAAGAGCAGCAGCTGAGTGATGAACATCAATTTGTTTGTTAACACAAGGAGGTTGTAAGCTGAAGTCATGTATTGCAATTTTCTAAATGACGATAAAATGTTTCTCTGCGCCAACTGTATCGTTCTCATTCTATTGAGGAGATGTTAATTCTTGTTTGATTCCCATGAATATTCTCAATTTCCTTGCACATCAACATTGTGCTCCATATGCCAAGACAAAGAACCATGACACCAAGGCAAAGAAAGGCCACACATAAATGGTTCATCTCCTAGTTCAATCCCAGTTTTTCATGCTGAGTGGCAAAACACAACTAATTCAAATCATATTTTCTTTCACTTCAATCTTTTATTCGCCTTGCTAGATTCACTCAAAAATCTAAGACAAAAGCCCACACAGGTGAAGAACACACAACAATTGCAGAGATGTATATCCACTGATACAATATTGTTGGAAGAGCACATGCATTGTTCCAATCAAGATGGACAAAAACAACAGCATACAGAAATGTAAACCAATAATCACTTGTCCATTGTCTCAACCCTCTCTTGTTTGTTGGTGTTCCTGTCTCACAAAAATCACCATTCCATCCGTCTTACATAAATCACCATTCCATCCTGGCTATTGTGTGTTCCAATGAACAGGCAATATGATGGCTCATGTTCTGAAGTGAAGAGTATTCTTCTCTCAGCGATGCTGTCTCAGAGGGGATTCTCATAGATGCATACAATGCATTGACATAGTATGCAAGACAGAGTATGCCATGTCCCATTAGCCACATAGGTGAAATTCCCTTGTTGCAATAATGTAGTGATAATGAACCTATGGGAAGGCCACTGACACTCAGAGCTCCAAACAAGACATACCAAATATGGGCTATCACAGAAAACCAATATATGGAAGTCATTCTTCTCAGATCAACGTCTTGTGGAGTTGGTAATAGATAGGTTCGGAAGATCATTTGTGACCCGTCCAACAGCTCAATTTTGATCTTGTCCTATGACTTTTCAGTTCTTTACCACATATAATTTTCATCCGTTTCCATTGATAGTCATTCAACACAAATCTGATGCCTGTATCTGTTCTTTCAATGTGTCCCGACAGATGACCATTTTGATTCTTCTTCAAACACAGTATCATGTGTTTCTTTATTCTCTCACATCGACTGATGGGCATTTGATAGAGTTGCACAGTGTCATACATTTCATCAACCTTGTGGCACAGTTGATACCACAGGTTTCCTCTCAATGGCATCTTCTGTTCAATATTTCCAGCCCTTTTGACGTTCAATATCTCAGCAAAATTGTTTCATGTGTAGATGAACATACAATGTCTAACTTTGTATTTCCTCATATTTTTTTCCTTGTGTGATATATTTACCTGCGAGTCTCCATCGTCCATCAATTGGTACTTTATTGCTTGAAGCAATGCCACCCTTCTTGAATCAGCTACCTCTGTGTTCCAAATTCTAGCACTAGCTCTGATAAGGCTTTCAAGCTTCCAAATCTCTGCTACAGAACACCCTCCTCTCAAAGAGGCAATTGTACAAAGAAATTCATCAGCAACCCATCCTTATTCCTTGCATGATCCTAACTTCTTAGCATGTGGCTGACCACAATCATGCCAACTGCAAAAATGTCTGTCTTGCCATCCACTATCACACCTGCATATATACCCATTTGTTCCCCGCACATCAGTGCTGGGTCTCTATAACCAGGAATGTTTACAGCCTTTCACAGCCTAGTGCACCCTGCCATTGGGTGGACAAAACTGCTCTGGTGGAAGACCATGTCCGGGGCCATATTTGCCATAGGAAAGTCGAGCTTGCCAACATATCCAATTTCTTTGGGTGAGATGCTTCTCGGGGCATTCTCCCACTTTTGAATGCCAAAATCTGCTATGAGGTTGTGGAAAGAAGCAATCTCCACCAATCCCAGGTCGATGATTTTCACTTGTTTTTCATTCAGATCAAATGTCACATTATTGGGTTTCAAGTCTAGATGCAAAACACCCGCTCGATGAAGGCATTCACATGCTTTGAGCAGCTGTGCGAGGAGCATCTTTGGTTCAAATAGAAATCCCATTTCATTGCACTGTTCTATGGTGGGTCCAACATACTCCATTTTTATTTCCTTCACCAGTCCTGTAGCCGCAGAAGTTCCATGTATTTTTTCCATAAACAATTACCTCTGGGAAAATTTTACTTTTCTTCAAGTAGAGAAGCATGATCAACTCCTTGGTGAGGGCTAACCTTGTCTTCTCGTACACACCATGGCAGTCACCTCTCAATGCTCTCTTCCTCACAGTCAACTTTCCTCCGATGGACTTGTCCACAAGGACCTCTCCAAAACCTCCTTCCAGAAAAAGAGGTAGGCCATGAAAGACCTGTAGATATATTTCATTTGGTGATTGAGTCATTATCACTGCCAATATTATTGAAGTTAGGTCCACCCATTGAATATAGACGGAAAAAAGTCAGTGTGCAAAATTCAGTTTTCCGTTGGCACCCATAGAAGACATGATGGAAACACACAATACAAAAACAATTACAGTAGATATGGAGGGTGACAATTATTATTGTGCTGTAATGCAGCTATATTTTGAATCTTTGTGTTATATGAGTCTGTTTAAGTGCCGAGGAAAGCGAGGCCAAATCCCATCAAGCGGTCTCACCAATACCCCCCCCCCCCTCCTCCCCCCGAATGAAATATTGTCTGCCCCTAAATCGTATCAAAATCATCACAAAATTATAAAAAAAATCATTACAGTTTTAACATTGTTTAACTGTGTTCAGATTATGATGAAAATTCATACTCATAGTACATGTAAATTTATAACGTTATTATGGTATTTTATGTGCTCCCAATCCCCACCCCACAATCTAAAACAGGGGCACATTCCTGTGTTAAAATTAGGCAAAAATCCCATCAGAATTAATTTCCAGTTGATCATTTATACATATGTAACTGATCGTGTTATTTTCTTGACGTAATAGTTCAGTTTAGATTTACAGTCGTGTCCAATTCAGAGCTCTCCCTCCCTTGGTTTTGAGAACCCATTGGGCCGCTCTTCGTCTGCACCTGCCCTCCCATAGATTTAATGAGCTGTTCCTGTGACCTACTTATCCGGGCACCTGCCGCAAAGATGGCTGCCGCTTGAGATATCTGAAAATTTATAATATCTGGAGAAAATATTCGGTAAGTGGGCTTTTGAGCCCATCTAAACTGTCAACATTGCAAATTAGTGTCTCGTAAATAACTTTATATCCATTACTGCCTTGTCATTTTATACAATTAACCCATTTCTTCCAGAATAAACGAAATAATGGAGTTAAAGATTTGAATGAGTTCATAAGAGGCCCAAATCTCTTGTTTTGGTTTCTCTTTCAGGCCCTACTGTATCTTGCGAAGGTGGCTGTCAAATCTCAAAATCCAAATTGTTGATGTTGCAATTCGATAGAAATTCATTTAATCATTTCCAGACTTAAGGGAATCTGTGATTTACTGCATTGGCTAAAATATCAGAACATCCTAACAGACATGTATCTGTATCTAACATTGCCGCTAGGCGCTACCACCAATACTTGGTATTCCAGTCATCGGGAAAATAGACTTGAAATCCATTGTTTCCAGGAACACATTGCACTGCCCTTCATATTTAAGCCACGACTTCCGGCAACTACAGTGACCGGCAGCCAGATCCGGACATTTTCATGTTTTTCACTCCCGATTTTCACAAAACCTTCCATAATTGGATAAAAACTGCTCACGTCAATAGAAGATCGCCAGTCTTAAAGGCCTGTTTACTTAAAATGATATCTGTTTAATATATTCAGAATTATCGGGAAAGATGAGGTGTGAGAGACAATACTCAGCTCAATTGCAATTAGTACAGCATGGTTTTACTCGATATTTGACAGAGTTAAAAATGTCTGAGTTTTAATTGCCGGTTTCAGACAGTTGCCGGTCACTGTAACAATCAAACAATTATGTACCGTTTAAATCAACATAAGAACTCAGTCCTGTTTGAAAATATTTCTTTGTTTTTTCTTGATCTCAGCATCGGTTCGCCATTGTTTACGAGTTTGCGCAAAGACGTGAAAGTGGGTCAGTTTATTCACAGGAGTGACAGCAACAATCTGGAAACTCCACAACATTGTGGTGCTTTTGACGTCATATGATATTTCTCCCTTTGTGTTTCCATGACGTCATCAGTTGGACTCTTCTGAATGTCATTTCACATGGTCAGGCGTAATGTCGGGTAAAAAACTGCGGAAAAGACGCTACAGAATAGCACCCATTTTTGTGTTTATAAACATTATGACTGGGAAAGATTATGACACAGTAAGAAAGTACAACAGTTAGTCGCCGGAGGTCAAGTTCATTTAGCAGGGAAACTTCAATTTGATGGGCAGTGCATGGTGTTTCTAGAAACAGTGGATTTCAAGTCTATTTTACCGATCGCTTTGGGTATAGCACCAGTACAACATGTGTACAAAAGCTGGAATTCAAGGTTTTACTGGTGAAGCCGGCCTAATGACAATGCTAAATTGAAATGTCAGATTCTGAAATTGAATGTCTCAGCTGTTGGGATATGTTATGTCTTTTCTTCTTGACTGACATCAATTAAAAGTGACAAAATTAATTTAGTGAGACATTTCATATTTATTTTCCTACCTGTGGACTGAGTACTTACAAGTGCCTCTTTCAGCTTCATCTATTTATTTTAACAAAATTTAGTTCACAATCACATCTCACTCACAGCTCTATCCACATTAACAAAATTGGAGACATTGACTTCAATAAAACTTTGTCTCCAGTGTGAGCTGTTTTTTTTACAACCTGGCCTGGCTGAAGGGCAGACATACAAGAGCCAGCAGTAAATCATTTCAGCTTCCATCTGTATTTTCTGGATATCAGATTATCTCTGATCATGTGGCTAGGATAGCCCCCCTACCAATCTATCTGACCAATGAATAAATATAGTATAGTTGTACAGTTCTGGTTCTGGTAAAGTTGTACAGTGCCAGTGTGTACTTTTCAATGGGAAAAAAAACAACATGGAGATAGGCAATTGGCCTGTAGAAACATGTGGCATGTCAGTGAATGTTGCCATATAACAGACAGTGTGATAGAGACATTTCTTATTCCACTAATTATATATTTTACATGGGTCATAAAATTCACTGGTAAATTCCAGGTTTCACAAGGAAAATCCTGAGATTCACCGTACCCCAGGTTTCAGCAGAAAATTTCTAACAGGACAGGTTTTTTCGTTGCACTGGTTATAACGTTTCTTTATTTAGAACCCTAACCTAGAGTTGTTGCAAACAAAGTGGAGATGACAGGTGGGTTGCCTCATGGTTTTGCCATTGAATTTATAAATGTATGATATATGAAGCTCTCACCAACCCAATCCATTCTTATTCTGAAAATGTCATTAAAAAATCTATTTTATATCCAAGAAAAATAATCAATATTTGGACAAGGCTTCACCTGATAAATTTTGTTAGCAAAACAGAGAGTTTATGCCTCAATAACAAATAATGACAATATTATTTGCTTATTAGGATACTGGAAGGTGACTAAGTAAATCACACTATCTGTCCTGTATCCGTGTGTTTGATATTTGACAGTGGCAATGAATATTTCAGCAAAGTGCAGTTGCACTAAACAGATTGTGGCATCGAGTGAAAGAGGGAGATCATTAGGTCAGATATCAACCAATGCAATGTATATAGTATGAAGGAATCTGGCTGTATACTATTATTGTTGACATCACTGATTATTACAGTACCTTTTGTGACATTTGTCACAAGGTATCTAGTTTTACATTCATTTTATGGCTGCATTTTTCAACAGCAGGCAAATATGTTTTATTTTTATTTTTTAATTGTTAGGATCAAAGAAACTTACAATGAGTGAGAGGGCAGAAGAGGCAATCCAGACTCTTCATGAAAACCAAGGGGAACATGGGTAGGTGCAAAGAAATGACAATTATTGTGCTCAAAATTTCAATTCCATTGGAATTTGGATTGTCAGTTGAATACATTTTCTTGTGTGTAATTTAAATAAAAATAAAATAAAAACCTCGAATTGCAAGGGAAAATAATAAAGCACTGGCAAATTCAATGATTCTACTAATTTTGATGGTTTTTGTTGCCAACACTCAAGAATCAAGTCATTTCCTTTTAATATCTGTTATTACTTTTTCCTTTCTGTCCGAGTTTCAAGTAGAGTTGATCATCTGGGTTCACTCCCTGAAGATTATATTAATTACCATTCTACTTAAACATATGTGATTGAACCTAAAATGATTGGTTTTCTGAGAAAACGCCTGTGGTAAGGGTAATAAATAACTACCGTATTTACTCGTGTATAAGTCGACTCGTGTATAAGTCGACCCCCCAAAATTGAGGTTATTTTTCTTGAAAAAAAACAATTTCCGAATATAAGTCGAGTTGGTTTTTCTTGACATATCGGCTCTGCTACCATTCAAGCTTCAGCTGAAGCTTGGCGGTCATTTTAAAAGTGAAACGTAAAAATGCTTAAAATATAAGATATTAGACGTCTTATACACGAGTAAATACGGTAAAATGTAAATACGATGTTCAAATTTTCGAAATAACGGATATCAGAGCTGATCGATTTTGATTGCATTTTAAATGATAAATAAAGGTATTTACCCAATATTATCACAAATTGTTTGAGAACAGAACAAAACCATGAATCCATTTAAAACGCAATTAAAATCGATCCACGCCGGTGTGAAAGCATTTCTGTCAACAAGGAAGACACGACCCAAAGCAGTGGAAACAAAGACGAAATGCAAAACTGTGAACGCTGATAATTGGAATCAGTGAGAACAAAGTCAAAACAAAGCGTTTCGAAATAATATTGGGTAAATACCTTTAAATGATAAATAATTTTAATAGACATAGAAGTAAAACGTAAATACGATGTCCGTGAAGTAGCGGATCGATTGACCACGTGACTCGCAAGTCATGTGATCATTGACTTTGCAGATTTGGCAGAATTGCATTTTAAATGATAAATAAAAGTATATACCGTATTTACTCGTGTATAAGTCGACTCGTGTATAAGTCGACCCCCCAAAATTGAGGTTATTTTTCTTGAAAAAAAACAATTTCCGAATATAAGTCGAGTTGGTTTTTCTTGACATATCGGCTCTGCTACCATTCAAGCTTCAGCTGAAGCTTGGCGGTCATTTTAAAAGTGAAACGTAAATATACTTACGATATAAGATCTTAGCGGTCTTATACACGAGTATATACGGTAAAACGTCTTAGCGTCTGGGTGCCCACGAGACAAAAGTGGAGCGGCCAACATGTCAATTTTAATTGCGTTTTAAATGATAAATAAAGGTATGTACTTAATATTATCACAATTACTTCGAGAATTTCTCCACATCATTGATCTTAGCGTCAAAACAAAGCGTTTTCATTATTTATCATTTAAAATGCAATTCGATCCACGTGTGAAAGCATTTCTGTCAACAAGGGAAGACACGACTCAAAGCAGTGGAAACAAAGACGAAATGCAAAACTGTGAACGCTGATAATTGAAATCAGTGAGAACAAAGTCAAATCAAAGCATTTCGAAATAATATGTTTTAAATGATATATAAAGGTATTTACCCAATATTATCACAAATTATTTTTCGCAAGAATTTCTCCACGATGTAGAACGTAATACGATGTACGTGACGTCCTTGATCTTAGCGTCAAAACTAACACGTGGTAGAATATTTCTTTGTGTATTATAAAGCCAAAGATATTCGTTATATCGCTTTTAATTATTATCGTTTATAGCACTCGATCGGCTGTAAATCATCGTGATAATATTTGGTAAATACCTTTATATATCATTTAAGATGCAATTAAAATCGATCCACGTGTGAAGCATTTCTGTCAATTTCTCAAGATCGCCATTTTGGAAGGTTCCAATTGATTCCAATTATCAGCGTTCACAGTTTTGCAAAACGTCTTTGTTTCCACTGCTTTGAGTCGTGTCTTCCCTGTTGACAGAAATGCCTTCACACGTGGATCGATTTTAATTGCGTTTTAAATGATAAATAAAGGTATATACATAATATTATCACAAATTAATCCATCCATTTAACATGCATTGCGCAATACGAGGTCGTCATTTTAAAAAGCGGGAGTGACGGGGACAAGCTCTTATTTTTGGCGCGAAAACAATTCGAGTCTATCAACTTGCATTGAAATATTAATATATTGCGCAATGATGGATCCCTGGCTTCTCCTCGTGTTGCGGACGTGAATTAACGCGACGTCACGTACATGATATTTACGTTTTACTTCATGGATAAATTCTCGACCTGCGAAGCATAATTTGTGATAATATTGGGTAAATACCTTTATTTATCATTTAAAATGCAATTAAAATATCAAACTCGTTAAAAACAAGTGCCTCTTCCCGTCACTTCCGCCTTTCTAAATTGCAACCACGTGTTGCGACCACGTGTTGACGATCTTAAGAAATTGACAGAAATGCCTTCACCCGGGGATCGATTTTAATTGCGTTTTAAATGGATTTATTGTTTTTGTTCTGTTCTCGAACAATTTGGGTTAATACCTTTATTTATCATTTAAAACGCAATTAAAATCGATCCACGTGTGAAAGCATTTCTTTCCAAGCGGGAAGACACGACTCAAAGCAGTGGAAACAAAGACGTATTGCAAAACTGTGAACGCTGATAATTGGAATCAGTGAGAACAAAGTCAAAACAAAGCGTTTCGAATAATAGACCAGTAATATTGGGTAAATACCTTTCTTTATCATTTAAAACGCAATTAAAATCAATCTGTTGCGACTGATATTCGTTATTTCGAAAATATGAAGATCGTATTTACGTTTTACCGTAATTACTCGAGTATAAGACTGTTAAACCGACCCGCTATGTCCGATATTCGTTATTTCGAAAATAAGAATGTTCGTAATGAAAACTCATAGTGTCGTAATTTTTTGGCGTAAATCCTCGTCCACAGGTTGCTCTCGTGTATAAGTCGACCCCCTAAACATTAACTAAGAGTTTTTGGAAAAAAACCTCGACTTATACTCGAGTAAATACGGTACCCAATATAAACACAAAATACGCTTTGCAGGTCGAGAACAGAACAAAACCATTCATCCATTTAACATGCATTACGCAATACGAGGTCGTCATTTAAAAAGCGGGAGTGACGGGGACAAGCTCTTATTTTTGGCGTGAAAACAATCAGAGCCTACTTAACACGCATTGAAATATTAATATATTGTGCAATGATGGATCCCTGGCTTCTCCTCGTGTTGCGGAAGTGAATTAACGCGACGTCACGTACATGATATTTACGTTTTACTTCATGGATAAATTCTCGACCTGCGAAGCATAATTTGTGATAATATTGGGTAAATACCTTTATTTATCATTTAAAATGCAATTAAAATATCAAACTCGTTTTCGCGTTAAAAACAAGTGCCTCTTCCCGTCACTTCCGCCTTTCTAAATTGCAACCACGTGTTAAGAAATTGACAGAAATGCCTTCACCCGGGGATCGATTTTAATTGCGTTTTAAATGGATTTATTGTTTTTGTTCTGTTCTCGAACAATTTGGGTTAATACCTTTATTTATCATTTAAAACGCAATTAAAATCGATCCACGTGTGAAAGCATTTCTTTCCAAGCGGGAAGACACGACTCAAAGCAGTGGAAACAAAGACGTATTGCAAAACTGTGAACGCTGATAATTGGAATCAGTGAGAACAAAGTCAAAACAAAGCGTTTCGAATACTAGTAATAGACCAATAATATTGGGTAAATACCTTTATTTATCATTTAAAACGCAATTAAAATCGATCCACGTGTGAAAGCATTTCTTTCCAAGCGGGAAGACACGACTCAAAGCAGTGGAAACAAAGACGTATTGCAAAACTGTGAACGCTGATAATTGGAATCAGTGAGAACAAAGTCAAAACAAAGCGTTTCGAATAATAGACCAGTAATATTGGGTAAATACCTTTCTTTATCATTTAAAACGCAATTAAAATCAACCTGTTGCGACTGATATTCGTTATTTCGAAAATATGAAGATCGTATTTACGTTTTACCGTAATTACTCGAGTATAAGACTGTTAAACCGACCCGCTATGTCCGATATTCGTTATTTCGAAAATAAGAATGTTCGTAATGAAAACTCATAGTGTCGTAATTTTTTGGCGTAAATCCTCGTCCACAGGTTGCTCTCGTGTATAAGTCGACCCCCTAAACATTAACTAAGAGTTTTTGGAAAAAAACCTCGACTTATACACGAGTAAATACGGTATCTATTAAATCAAACTATGCTATGATGATTATTTAAATGATATTTGCAGTTATTTTGAAGAGAAAAAAAAATTAAAAATATAAAATTAATGATTAGTATTTGCCATTCATATCTATTTCCTGTTTAGTTTGATTCACTCCTGAAGGTGTCTGTAAAACCTATTTGAACAAGAACTTAATTTGTAGTTTTATCTCTTATTGCAATTTTTGTTAACTTTCACTATGTCACGATGGTCACATGTTGAGATGCAATTTAATGATTGATACCTTTGAATTAATTGATAATCTGTAATGAGATAATATGGCACACATTTCTATAATTAGAGGTTTTTTTAACCCTAAACCAAAAGAATAATCTCGACTGCAGAATATTATGGGAAGAGAATCAGAATACTCTTAGGTTGGTAAAAAAAAATGTTTTGTTTTGTTTCAGGGAAGAGATTAGTGTTATGGAATCACAACAGCATCAAGGTAATTGAACATTTCTTTCTATATTGCATAATATTTTATCTGAAATGAGTTAAATTCAATTATGAAAAGTTATGAAATAAAGTGTTCAAGATTATGGGAATTTGAATCACTTTTCTACATTTTTTTGTATTACAGAGTCAGAATTAATTGGGGAACAGGAGACGTTTTATTTGTGTGACATCAATGATTGTGGAACAGCCTTTCGTACCCTGGCTGGTCTACACAAACATAAGTACAGTGCACATCTGAGCAGTGGTATGTCATTTCCATTACAACAGCACCTCACAAGATATTAATTATAAGTATCTTATATATTTGCACACCCAAAGTCTTATTTAAATTCCTCAATTTAGATTTAAAAAGCAACCTAATTATAAAATCTAGCCAAATGATTGAATTCATTAATGTTTGTTATATATATTTTTGTTTGTCACAGAGACTAGATCAAGTATTGCCATCCAGGCTAACGATTATGACATTGAGAGAGGATCAGGCAAGCTGCCAACCAGACGCAGGATAATACCAGTCAAATTTAGGTAGGAGTCCTCAGATATAATAAACAATCATCACTAATGTCCCATTTAAATTGTGCATTTAATATTGAGAGGCAAGGAGAGAGTGGCAGCTCTGTAGTGGGGTTGGTGTGATTAAAGCGCCATGAGCGTACCTGGTCTGAATATTATTATTATTATTATTATTATTATTATTATTATTATTATTATTATTATTATTATTATTATTATTATTAGTATTATTATTATTATTATTATTATTATTATTATTTTATTATTATTTTATTATTATTATTATTTTATTATTATTATTATTTTATTATTATTATTTATTATTATTATTATTATTATTATTATTATTATTATATATTATTATTATTATTATTATTATTATTATTATTATTACTATTATTATTATTATTATTATTATTATTATTATTATTATTATTATTATTATTATTATTATTATTATTATTATTATTATTATATTATTATTATTCAGGGACTATCATGATGTGGACTACCTGAAGAGGGAAGAGGATGAGGAGGATGAAGACTATGACCCCTCCGCATCGTCACCTCCCACCAAGAAACCAAGAATCTTCAAAAGTGGCCGACGTCCAGGTAATTATAGCCTTAGGCTTTGTTATGATAATGCCATATAGGTGCAAGATAAGAATGTTTGGATGTCATTCTTTTTTCAAAACTTTTTAATTCATCAAATCCATGATTTAGAGGTATAAATCTATTTGTTTATACGGATGGATGTTTTAAATACTTGTTATGAGAATATGAATTTTATTTCTCCGCTCCAAGATCAGGTGATTTTATGAAGTGATTTGTGACACGTTTTTTATCATTATTTTTCTTTCCAGTTTATTTTAGTTATTTGCACAAATATTGGCAGTGCTCAGTGAAAAAATGGCTTTTAGAAAACATAATATTTATCCCTGCCAATATAAGCACCACCATAAATTGTCTTATAAAATGTGATATCATCATTAAATCAATTAAAAATAAACAATAAAAAGCTGCAACAGAAATTTTATGAATGCTATATCATGAAAAATATTTGGTTTTAATTGTTTTTTAAAAAGTAATGTGGGTAGTGACAAAATGTTGATAAACATATATAAAAAATTACCGGTAAAAGGTTTGTGCAGGAATGTGCATTTTTCCTTTTTTCCAAACATTTTTTATTGAAGTGATCATCATAAAAATTAACATATTTTATTTGGAGTTGTTTTGAGTGAATATATTTGCAACTATTCTAACTTTTTGCCGAAAAAAGATATCAATGTGCGTTGTGAAATATAAATAAAATTTTGGTCAATTTCATATAAAAAGATACAAATGTTCAATATTATATTGTTTTTAAGTTAGCAATTGTGATATGGTCAAAGGAAACCGGACACCATCTCTGTGATGTTTAAATTTTTAATTTATTCTTATTTTCGTATATACTGGTAATGAAAGCTTTGAAAAACAAATACAAAATATGCTATAAAGTTAAAGATATACTCATATAATGTTTGAATCTATAATTTTAAGAAATAACTTTATTATAATCAGGTCGCCCCAGGAAACCTAGAAAGGATCATGCCTATGAAAAGGACGGTGATGAAGAAGGTGGACAGGGAGATGGGTCTGAGGTGGCAGGTCACAAGGAGGAACAAGCAGCAGCATTATCTGAGAAAGGCGACGGCACAGGGAAGCCTGCCAATAACACTGGATCCACAAACATACCCACAGGTTAATAAATCCAACTAAACTAAAGATTTCTATATAATTATATATATGTAAATAAAGAGAAAGAACCATTTTATTCAGATTAGAAGTTATGTTTTTGAATCAGGTTTTTGGAACAATTATTTCATACACTTACTTTCAAATTAAAAAAAAAAAATTGACAATAAATTTAACAAAATTTTGGGGAGGAATATTATATTAGAGGTATATCTGTGCTTGAAAACAGCGATCACATTTGTCCAGTCTAGCAAAATCATGTGATATATTTCTTTCTTGTGCTTAAACAGCTCCTCGACGGGGTAGACCACCACGGGAAATTGTTCCTAAGGTGTTTAAATGTCTCACTTGCAGTAAAAAGTTCAGTCAAAAAGGTGAGTATTATTTCTCTCTGTATAATCATTTGTTCCTTTCCAAGATGAACAAGTTATTTTATGCATGCAAAATAAGGAGTTTGTGCATGCAAAATAAGGAATTTGTATAATAGCCAAAACCTTGTGGCAAGTCTCCTTTGCCAGTACCAGATTGTCTTTTCTCCTATATTATCTAAGTAGCACTCACAAAGATTCTGTTTTAGTTGGTTCCTGAAAATGAATCTCATGCGAAATGTTGTAATGATATTGACAATTGATTATCAATGGTTATTTCAGGAAACCTGAAGGTTCATATGCGAATCCACACAGATGAAAGGCCTTTCAAGTGTGATGTTGATGGATGTGGCAAAGAATTTAGAGCTCACGAAAGTCTCAAACGACACAAAATGGCACATATGGGTAAGAGGGTTTGTCAATACTGGCATGTTTTACAGCACTAAAGTTGCATCATATAGAAGTTCATACACAGATTTTTTAAAATTGATACCTGTATCAAGAAAAATCATTTTAATACTGCAAAGTGAAGTTTATTTATGCAAATGTGAACATTGATGCTTGAACAAAAGATACCTGACTATTACCAGTATTTAGCACTTTAGAAATTGAGCTGTGTTCTACTGACCAAATTTCACCATTTGCAACATTAAAAGAATAATTTCATGAACTGAATATTAAACTATTTATGTTAGTGGAAATGATGTTGAATTTAGAGTAACAATTTAAAGTTTTCTTTTTCATTTTAACATAAACATATTGATACAGACGATTTAAACAGATGGCATCTACATGATTCATACAGGGTTGTGTGTTCATTGCAGGAATTAAGATGTTTGAGTGTTCTATATGCAAGCAACGTTTCTCCAGCAACACTGCTCTAAAGGAGCACATATCCAGGCACACAGACACTAAGCCCTACAAGTGCCAGTACTGCAGCAAATACTTCAGACAGGTCAGCACATTCTATGTTTTTTTTCAAATTAATGATCTAGATGAGACATTAATATGTGTTCTGAAACAAATTGTTGTTTTGATTGCTTGCAGGTGAGCTGTCTCCGCCGCCACACCATCACTCATACAGGAGAGAAACCTTACACTTGTGAAATTTGTAGCCGGACATTCTCCCAAATGATCTATCTCAAGTCTCACATGAGAAGCCACACAGGAGAGAAGCCATTCCGCTGCAGTCAGTGTGGCAAACTGTTTGCCTATCAGTCAGATCTCAATCGACATCAAACTGTGCATAGTGGTAAGAGGATTTCCTATATATATATATATATATATATACTGTGTGTATAAAATAATATGCTGGTTCTCCTCTCCATTCATATTTAAATATTTTTTTTATGTAACAATTTTTTTATCATATTATCACAATCATATATATACATGTAGTGTATATTTCATTTACTCTGTTTTGAAATGTAATTTGGGGAATTTCTATTCTGTATCATAATTTCTCTGTTTCAGGATTAAAGCCCTACGAGTGTGAGATCTGTGGAGCCCGTTTCAGTGATCCATCAAGTCGGAGGCGCCATGTGAAGGAGCACACCGGGATGAAGGAATACACATGCCAACTGTGCGGCGATGCTTTCAAGAGGTCAGGTCAACTCAAGGCTCACCTCAACAAGAAACACATGAACTACAAGGATGAGGTCATAATCAAGAGGGCAGGACCTTCTGGCGCCCTGAAATTTGAGTTTCAGCGTGGTGGCAAACTGCAAGAACTAGTAAATGCTGAGAATGCCCTGGCTACTAATGAACTCAGCCAGCAGGTGGCGCAAGCTATGCAGGTAGTAACTCAGGTAAGGAGTATTTTTTGGGGAAAGAATGCTTATGAGCCACTGGAATATTTTGAATCAAGAATAAATAATAACAGAATAAGGGAATGTAATGTTTTGGATCCACATTGCAGGTTGCTCCTGATGGGCAAGTGTCAATGACATCAGAAGGAGAGGTTGCAGAACTAGGTCAAGGTCAAATAGTGACATCAGAAGAATTGCCCCAGACAGAAATTCCTAGTCAGATAATTCTTAGTGGATCCCCTCACAACAAAGATCATATCATTGAACAGACTCAGAGAATCCTACAGCAGATTACATGTAAGTGTCGCGGGGCTACAAGTAAAAAGCGATATGATATAGACCAAAATATATAGTTTTAAAAGCACAAAATTTTCTACATCTCCTTGAAATGAGAGGTGAAATTAACCAGGAGTGTGCTGTTCATTTATTATAAAAAACCTAAATCTTGAGCTTTGACCATTTCCAAAAGTTTTTTAGTCTCCCTCACAGGAGTGGTGAAATTGACCTGAAATGTACAATTCAAACTAGACCAATGCTTTGAATATACTGATATTTTCTGGGGAATGTCTGTACAGAAATTATTTTCACAGAATAATGGATTCAAGTGTCAGGTGGATAATGGTAATTATGATGGTATTGTGAGGAAGGTGCTTTTTTAAATTTTTTTTTTAACATTAAAATATCAATGTATACATGTTGTGTTGCAGGTGATGAGAACGTCATATTGGCTTATCAGATCATCCATGATGATGAGAACCAGCAGATAGTTGAGTTACAATACACTGACCCCCAAATCACTATGGGGGAGGATATTACAATAACGGAGGCCACACCGGAACAGGTTGGTAGAAAGTTCCTCACCATGGGGGAGGCTATTACAATAACGGAGGCCACACCGGAACAGGTTGGTAGAAAGTTCCTCACCATGGGGGAGGCTATTACAATAACGGAGGCCACACCGGAACAGGTTGGTAGAAAGTTCCTCACCATGGGGGAGGCTATTACAATAACGGAGGCCACACCGGAACAGGTTGGTAGAAAGTTCCTCACCATGGGGGAGGCTATTACAATAACGGAGGCCACACCGGAATAGGTTGGTAGAAAGTTCCTCACCATAGGGGAGGCTATTACAATAACGGAGGCCACACTGGAACAGGTTGGTAGAAAGTTCCTCACCATGGGGGAGGCTATTACAATAACGGAGGCCACACCGGAATAGGTTGGTAGAAAGTTCCTCTCCATGGGGGGGGGGGTCTATTACAATAACGGAGGCCACACCGGAACAGGTTGGTAGAAAGTTCCTCACCATGGGGGAGGCTATTACAATAACGGAGGTCACACCGGAACAGGTTGGTAGAAAGTTCCTCTCCATGGGGGAGGCTATTACAATAACGGAGGCCACACCGGAATAGGTTGGTAGAAAGTTCCTCACCATGGGGGAGGCTATTACAATAACGGAGGCCACACCGGAATAGGTTGGTAGAAAGTTCCTCTCCATGGGGGGGCTATTACAATAACGGAGGCCACACCGGAACAGGTTGGTAGAAAGTTCCTCACCATGGGGGAGGCAATTACAATAACGGAGGTCACACCGGAACAGGTTGGTAGAAAGTTCCTCACCATGGGGGAGGCTATTACAATAACGGAGGCCACACCGGAACAGGTTGGTAGAAAGTTCCTCACCATGGGGGAGGCTATTACAATAACGGAGGTCACACCGGAACAGGTTGGTAGAAAGTTCCTCTCCATGGGGGAGGCTATTACAATAACGGAGGCCACACCGGAATAGGTTGGTAGAAAGTTCCTCACCATGGGGGAGGCTATTACAATAACGGAGGCCACACCGGAACAGGTTGGTAGAAAGTTCCTCACCATGGGGGAGGCTATTACAATAACGGAGGCCACACCGGAACAGGTTGGTAGAAAGTTCCTCACCATGGGGGAGGCTATTACAATAACGGAGGCCACACCGGAATAGGTTGGTAGAAAGTTCCTCTCCATGGGGGGGGCTATTGAAATAACGGAGGCCACACCGGAACAGGTTGGTAGAAAGTTCCTCACCATGGGGGGGGCTATTACAATAACGGAGGCCACACCGGAACAGGTTGGTAGAAAGTTTCTCTCCATGGGGGAGGCTGTTACATTAACGGAGGCCACACCGGAACAGGTTGGTAGAAAGTTCCTCTCCATGGGGGAGGCTATTACAATAACGGAGGCCACACCGGAACAGGTTGGTAGAAAGTTCCTCACCATGGGGGAGGCTATTACAATAACGGAGGCCACACCGGAATAGGTTGGTAGAAAGTTCCTCTCCATGGGGGAGGCTATTACAATAACGGAGGCCACACCGGAATAGGTTGGTAGAAAGTTCCTCACCATGGGGGAGGCTATTACAATAACGGAGGCCACACCGGAATAGGTTGGTAGAAAGTTCCTCTCCATGGGGGAGGCTATTACAATAACGGAGGCCACACCGGAACAGGTTGGTAGAAAGTTCCTCTCCATGGGGGGGGCTATTGAAATAACGGAGGCCACACCGGAACAGGTTGGTAGAAAGTTCCTCACCATGGGGGGGGGCTATTACAATAACGGAGGCCACACCGGAACAGGTTGGTAGAAAGTTTCTCTCCATGGGGGAGGCTGTTACATTAACGGAGGCCACACCGGAACAGGTTGGTAGAAAGTTCCTCACCATGGGGGAGGTTATTACAATAACGGAGGCCACACCGGAACAGGTTGGTAGAAAGTTCCTCACCATGGGGGGGGGCTATTACAATAACGGAGGCCACACCGGAACAGGTTGGTAGAAAGTTCCTCACCATGGGGGGGGGGCTATTACAATAACGGAGGCCACACCGGAACAGGTTGGTAGAAAGTTCCTCACCATGGGGGGGGCTATTACAATAACGGAGGCCACACCGGAACAGGTTGGTAGAAAGTTCCTCCAGAAGTCACCACTGAGCTGGCAGACTCTCTATCACCATAAAAATAATTTTGTTTCAGTGATAGTTTAGCCATAAGTAACAGACAATCATATTGCATAGTAAAGGACCATGTGACATAACAACATAAACTAGGCCAAGTAATTATAAAGGGAAAAAAACATGCAGTAAATTAACAGCAGACTGGTAATAAGATACAAATGCCCAAGCGTGGCACACAAAACCTGAGCACTTATACACAAGCTGTACATTGATTGAAGAAAAAATATCTGGTCTAAGCTTGAGATGGTACACAGAGAAAATCTGAAATAAAGTAATGCTTCGAAGGCCAATTGTCACATTTACTGATGAACACAAAATTGCATGAGAAATGAAGGGCTCTTGGGCCGACCAGTCATAATTTTTTATTTTTGAGCAAACATTATTCCTCAAAAAATTTAAACTGTAATTTATATTTATTGATATGTGTAGAGAGAAAGATTTCATGTCAGTTATTTTTGGTTATAGGTGCAACAGGTCCAAGAGAACATTCAAGTGATGGATGGTATCCATGGCGATGGCATGGCTGCTGAAGAAGGTGGTGAGGAGGTAATGCAGTCGGGACAGGAGGTTCACGTCCATGAGATAGTGTCTGGCGCACTTCAGGAGGGTCAACACACACAATCTGGTATACAACACATCCCTGCACAGAATTCACAACAAATACAAATACTGCACACCGAGCATGGGCAGCAGTTTGTGACCCAGAAGAGTGCAAGTGGTGAGGTGGGGGACGAGGCTGGACCAGAAGGGGCAACTGGGGCAGATGCAGGGGCTGGGCATGAGGTGGCAACTGGGCCTGGGCATGAGGTGGCAACTGGGCATGAGGTGGCAACTGGGCCTGGACATGAGGTGGCAACTGGGCATGAGGTGGCAACTGAGCCGAGGCATGAGGTGGCAACTGGGTCGGATGCAGGGGCCGGGCCTGAGGTGGGAGCTAGGCCTGAGGTGGGAGCCGGGCCTGAGGGGAGGGGAGATGAGGAGACAGTGGAAGAAGGAGAGAATACTGAGCAAATGGTAGAGGAAGAGATTGATGAACATGACCAGCTTCAGAAGGCCTTGTCCAGACATGGACTGCTTGCCTCAGACTCCCAACCTCTCCCGGACAAGCCACAAGAACAGCAGACTGTGCAGCAGAGTCACACCTCAGCTGACTACGTGGCCAACCCAGACTTCAACAGTCAAGACTATTATAACTGGCTGTCAAGTTTCACTGAACTCTGCAAGATGGTACCCATGCCACTGGATGTGGACCTGTTCCAGAAGATCAGCCAGGTGCACAAAAGTTTATCTGATGTGTTAGCCACACCGAAGGGTATACTCACTAATAAGGAGAATTTCAGAACTCTCATGAACATTTCCAGGGAGCTTAATACAATCATAAATGAACATCTTACATTTGTGTTACAGAATCTTGACCACTCCGAGTCCAATGTGGCAGAGTGACACCGACTTAGAGTTATTAACAGTGTTATATCTACAATGTGATAGTACATGGGGTTGTTATCAGGTTTGCCTGAGACTCTTGGATGATTGGTCTTCAGAAACATATACTGGTATTTTGTTGCAAATATATATATTTGAAAGAAAAATGGTGTTAAGAAAATATTAATGTTTCCACTGTTAAATTGTAAAGGAAAACATTATTTTTTTATTATTAAAGGACAAGACCACCAAATAATATTTGTAATATAGTTTGTTGATACCAACTGCTACAATTGTAGATCCCACTAGTGAATGGGGGGAAATGTGGTACTACTCCCTCTACATGCCTCGTTAGCAGATACTTTGCTCAAATGTGTTTGCACCATATAGAGATTTGCATTGAAGAAAGAACCTCTATCACCCTTACTGTGTCTTCCATAAATGTTTCGGAGATGACATTCATTATTTATTTGACATTCCAGCCAACATTAAGCACAGCTCTCACAAGAAATGTGCTGCAAGACATTTTGACTTGCTTTTTATCTTAATGCTGGTCACTCTTAATGTCACAGCTTCCTCAACTAGGCAGGTATGCCTCAATGATGGAGTCAACAGTTCACAAGCTTTCCTTTTGGTATTGCATTATCTCTCAGCAAGACAGTACAGGATCTTCAAATCATAGGGGGTTGTTTTTAAAACCGATTAGTATTCAATCAGTTTAAGACTTATTCTTTCAGAAGTTTATTTTTGCATATTTTGGACTTCAAGCTGTATGCATGGTGGGGAATTACTGCGATCTCTTCTTTATTTTTAAACCAGAGCAGTGGCTGCAGAGTAATTTGATTAAATGTAAGATCAAATACAAAATGAGAGTGACATTCTAACCCACACATTTTTTTAAATATTGCTATAACATTGGCTAGTTAATTACATACCATTTTTTGTTTTATAAAGTAGCCAATCTAGTGTTTCCTGACCAATTTGGTCCAAGTAAAATTATCCCCACTTTACTGTAATCAGAATCCAGGCACTTGTAACTTTAGCAAAGTGGGTTCAAAACAAATCAAAAAGTGAACATGAACAGTGATACTGAAATCCTGGAAACTAATTAGATTCTTTATAAAATACCAAAATTACATGAAATATAAGTCAATATTGATGTGTTTAAATTTATAGAAGTAAAACTTCTTAAAATTGTATAAACTGTAAAATAAAATCAATTATTCAAAGAAATAATTTTTATTTAATGATGAAGTAGAAATAGTTACCGGTACATAAATTCCAGCCTAGAAAAGCTTAAGCTATACTTTGTTATGTCAATTAAAAAAATATTGTTCTCTTTCTGAATGGCCTGTTTTGGGGAAATTCTAATCAATTTAAGATAATTTAACTCAAAACATTGTTCAGTAGGTTATTTAGGTGTCCAGGTTCACTTTTCCTTATTAATCACAAGCCAAACACACAAAAATCACTTTCTCCTGGCAATATCTTTAAAAGATCTGCCAACAAATCTTTAAAATCAAACCTTTCTTTTGATTGATAGAAAAAAAGACAATAATCTAAGAATCTGATATAAAGCTTTATTTTAAACACATCCACTAAATGCAGACTCATATGATTATTATTTGCAATACTCAGTTGTGTAGTCAATAATTCTGTGGTGGAATTTTACAAATTACCTTTTTCAGGAATGCCTTATTTTAATTTGGCAAAGTCAGCTGTTTTACAAAGGATAGGTAAATATACTCAAATTAATTAAGAAAGAAATATTTAAAATCTAGAACACAATATATTGTAAATAAACTTGAAATAAAAACATTTCTAAGTTCAAGGTCATCTTTACAAATTAAACCAGTTGTTCTACAAACACCTTCAAAAATCAGCTGTAGAGAATGAACCTTTTTGCAAAACTTTCAACATCATTAAAATAACCTGAGAAAATACAATGATTCACAATGTTTCCTATTAAAACATTTTTAAATACATCATCAAAGGTAGAAATGAAAATGAGATCTGAAATATAGCATTAGAAGTAAAATATTTGAAATTACAAGTTTTTGGTTTTTTATAATATTTCATGATGGATTGAATATGGATGTTTTAATAAAGACAAACTAAATTCTAAACATAGCACTGGACACCTAAGCTTACAAGTTGCAAGCAAATCTTGTTGTTTCAATATATATATATATATATATATATATATATATATATATATATATATATATATATATATATATATATATATATATATATATATATATATATATATTCGGATAATTGTCATTTATATATTTGATCCAAAAACATAAAAACATGCTTATCACAAATCTTTCACACATTATCACACCATTTCATACATAATGTTGATAATACAGTGTTAGGTCAAAAATACTTCACTGGTATTTGAACATGTTTTAATTCTTTTGATCTGTTGCTTCCATCCAAATTTATTTTGAACCCTTACATATATCTTCACACCTTCATATGCTTTCCATATTTCGCATGTAACGATTTGCAACAAGTCTTTCTTCACCAAAAAATTAACACTGGAAAAAATTGTTTACTGTTTCAACTGCAAATTTCTTCATTTTATGCCCTGTGAGCAGCACCTTTTATAATACATTCAAAGTACAATTCAAAGTTTTCAACTGATGATGATTTATTAATATATCTCTTTGAATTTGATATATCAGTCATTAACAATATCCTAGTTATACAGAAATAAAATTATCAGCCTTTCTAACATTTCCACCTGTTTTGTATAATGAGAGTTCTAACTCTTGGTATGAGCTCATTAATCTTTCATCAGCATACCTTTATATATTGTTCAATACACATTCTGGAAGCTTCTACCAAATTAATCATAAACAAAATTTTAAACAAAATTTTTAAAAAATAAAAAAAGACCATTTTTTCACTTGAGGATTGTTAATGAAACACAGTGTACGGCCAGACACCATACTCGGAATGAATCTGTTCGGGACACGAGTTTTCTTTCTCTTCCTGTGCCATTTCTCCTCCAGAACACTGCGGTTCACAACATGAGGTGGAACAACAAGGTGCATTTGGTGACTGGGAATCTGCCAGTCTGAATGGGTCCACAAAGTCATCCTGAAATAGCAAATTAAACATGACATGATACCACCCTCTCCTCTGATATGTCCAGCCATGCAAGCACAGCCAAGCTAGTTGGCAAGTTTTCTACAATTATTTAGCAATAATCACCAGCATCCTGACTGCACCACATTGTGACCTGCAGGGGACCTTAACATAACTCCTGGAGGACCAGTTTGTCCAGAGCTGGATCATGCATAAATATGATGCTCTTTTGATGGCATTTGCTGCTGACTGTCAGATCTTATGTTATTTAGAATAAATTATAATCTCATAAACATGTAATCCCCAATGACAACAATTAGCTATTCTCAGTTTAAATCTGTGCACAAAGATTTGCATTTTTAAAGGAAGATTATGATAAATGTTTATGACTGTCATGGGAACTACATTAAACCAAAGAGTATAAATACATGAGGAGGTATCGTAATCCTAATGAAACACGGTGTAAGGCCACACATTTCCTGTGTATTTAGAGCAGATATTATCGGTGAATGTATGTCTGTCCTGTCGAGTACGATGCTGATGCGTAATGAAATTGCTGGGTGGAGCCACTTTAGGCCCAGCAGCTGCAAGCACGAAGGGATCCATCCTGTCCACCTGGAAAATGATACAGAAAACAATGCCTCTACTGCACTTGAAATGTGTGGCATGCATGTCACAAGATTAGAAACCGTATGAACTATGACTGTCCATGGATGAGAGAAAGCCCAGCCATGCTAACAGGCAATTTAACAGTGAAGGTTGCTACATCAAGGTCTCAAGTATTTAGATAGAAGGATTTGGGTAAAAGTGAGATTTTGCTAATTATCAAAAGTCCCTCCTGGTTTTGACTGCAGAGATTTTGGCCAAATAAAAAAGATACCACTCGATACCACAGTGCAGGCCCCAACAATATGCCTAGCCATTTATCTGGCTGGGCTTTACTACCATACATCTGGCTGGGCTTTACTACCATACATCTGGCTGGGCTTAAAAACTACTCCATTTGTTTTAACTAGTGCTCGCACTCTGTAAAACACAAATCAATTATCACAGTGTGGCCAACCAATTAGTGAATTGGATTACATCTTTTAACAGAACAGAAAATATCATTATCTTTCCTTATTATATATGTTACTTTCTTTCTGACAATATAAATAAATGTATAATTTGACAACTTGTACCTGTAGGTAATAAGATGGTTCTAGACATAGGCCAGTGGCTTTCAAGCTATGCTAATCATTGCTTTTTTTAATATTTGTGAACATTTTCTTAAAATGCCAGCAATTTTTTTCACAGATGATCATATAAATCCTTTCCCAGAGCAGACTTGAGCAGATAATAATAATATCAGCTCATCAATATGCACATTATATATTGAATGTTATTTTGATTCTCATTGGCTGATATTTGGCATATTCTAATGGAAAATATATAGAATTGGTCACATGACAATACCTCATCTTACCTACTAATAGCTAAGAACTCAGACCAGTAGATTTAGAAGAAGATCAAGGTTGGTGGACAGAATGACAGAAAATGTTTCCCCTCATTGCAGAAGCTATGCTATACATAGCTAAAAAATGTAATTCAGAATTTCACAACTGGTTATTGTTTTGAAATTTCTTGCCAAGGTAAATTTGATTACATTGTCAATTTGTTGGTGTTCTAGTTTCAGTATAAATCAATTATTATATCGCAGGAAAGACATTTGGAAAATGTTAGAAGATAATCAAAACTGGATCCAAGATTGTACCAGGCACAAACTAAAATATGTCATTGTTGAATTAAACAAAATATTTTGTAATAAACATCTAAAATGATATATATATATATAGAGATATAGGCCATATAAAAGACAATGGAGCAAAATATCAAGCAAAAACCTGGAACAGAATGGTGAACAACACAAACCTCATATAAGTCTGAGATAAGAATAATACAAAAGACAGTAAAATAAAGGCATGCAAGTATAAAGAACAAAACATTAAATAAAAATCATGTCTGCATGTTACCCATGTACAAGTTAATCTTATCTAAACTGTACAAGCAGAATATGAAGAAGATAAACTTAATCATTTGAGCTGGAAACTTCTACCCTTACTGAATTTCTAGCATTACCAGAAGGCCATTTATTTATGTTTATTTCTCCTTGCAGAGAACTGTATTGTAGCATACTGCAGGATTGCAAGTATGAAGGTTTGCTGCTTACTAGAAGCTTGGAGTAATTATGAATGGAGGCGCAACGTTGCAAGATCAAAAGGAACATGGTTGCTGCCATGGCCATTGTCATAATGACGCCATACAGGTGCAAGATAGGAAAGTTTTGATGTTATTTTTTTTCAGATCTATTTTAAGTCATCAAATCCATGACTTAGAGTTAAACATGTCGCGAATGAAATGTTTGTCTTTTCATAGAGATTATGGGGATATAATTTTTTTTTTTTCCTCCAAGTTTGGACGATTTTTTGATAACATTTGTACATTCATATTAAAGTTATGAAAATGTATCAAAAATTGTTATTACGACCTCAGTTACTGAGGAAACCACATGTTTTATTGTCATGTTTTCTTTCCAGTTTATTTTTAGTTATTGGCGCATAAATTGGCAGCTTAGAAAAATATACCACGTCGTTCAGTGGAAAAAATACTATCAGAGAATGTAATTTATAGCCCTGCCAATATATGCGCCGTTATAAATAAATTGACCTGATACATATTATGTCATCATTTAAAATCAACAAAAAATAACAATAAAAAAATTGCAACAAGAATTGTATAAATGCTGTATCATTAACAATATTTTGTTTTAAAGGTTTTTAAAAAGTAATGTGAATAGTGACACATTTTTTATAATCATGTATAAAAAATAAAATGTTTGGAAGATGCATTTTTCTTTTTTTCATAATATCTATTATTGAAGAAATCAGAACAGAAATGAACGGATTTATTTGAAGTAATTTTGAGTGGATGGTATTGTAAGCTTCAAAAGAGAAACTATTCTGAATTTTTCTTTTAAAAAAATAAATCAAAATGTGGTACAATACTTCAATGAAACTTTGGCCAATTTATTTTTTTTAAATATGAATCTTCAATTTTTCACTGTTCTGAAGTTGGCAACTATGATAGGATCAAAGGATTTTGAATCCATTGTGTGAAACAATGCGTTGCTATGACGCCATAGCTCAAATAACAGCCGTTGCGCCTCCATTCATAATTACTCCAAGCTAGAAGCATGTACACAGGCTTACCACTGGCATGTAAGCAGGATGGTAGATTACCACTGGCATGTAAGCAGGATGGTAGATTACCACTGGCATGTAAGCAGGATGGTAGATTACCACTGGCATGTAAGCAGGATGGTAGATTACCACTGGCATGTAAGCGGGATGGTAGATTACCACTGGCATGTAAGCGGGATGGTAGATTACCACTGGCATGTAAGCGGGATGGTAGATTACCACTGGCATGTAAGCGGGATGGTAGATTACCACTGGCATGTAAGCAGGATGGTAGATTACCACTGGCATGTAAGCAGGATGGTAGATTACCACTGGCATGTAAGCAGGATGATAGATTACCACTGGCATGTAAGCAGGATGGTAGATTACCACTGGCATGTAAGCAGGATGGTAGATTACCACTGGCATGTAAGCAGGATGGTAGATTACCACTGGCATGTAAGCAGGATGATAGATTACCATGTAAGCAGGGAATTATTTCACTCTTAGCATGCAAGCAAGGTTGCAGTTTTCAGTTAAGGTCAGTCCAAACTATTACTGGTTTCTTAAATATGGTACAGAACAAACATGTTAAGGTCAAGGTGACTGCACAAAGTGCAAAGGTCATACTTATGTACAGGCACTTAATCTATTTAGAAGGATCAATTAACAAAAAGAGAGTAAGAACATAATACTTGAAAAGGTGAAGGTCACCACATTAAAGTCGACAAAAAAATGGTCAAAGATAAAATCTGGATCTGGAAGAGGGATCAAGCATCGGTTGAATTAGTGGCAGTTTGTGTTTCCAAAATGAAGTACTACTTTTATAGTTTGTCTAAGCAAACAATGGACAACAAAATTGGTGTCAAGATCAATATGTCTATGCATGGATGATTGAAGTTTCTTTGGTTACTGGTTGCTGAGATTTGAAGGTAATACTTCAATGGCAAAATCACTATGTCAAGGTCAATGGGCAATGTAAATAAAAAATGTCAAGGCACAGGTTTGGAATAATGTTGTTGATATGAATTCTCTTCACCATTGGTTGCAGGGTGACATTGGGTGGAACCATTTTTTATGTTTGCCTGCTATTCGCCACAACCATTAGCTCAGCCATTCACGTGCCTTGTATTAAAATGATAAATTTCTGATGATAAAATTGTTATTTTTTTTTTTTTTTTTTTAACAATTCAATGTCACAATTTATATGATGAGTTAACTTTTGTCCCTCAGAGTGTTCATATATGATATATTTGTTCAGAACAGTGTATATACAAATGAATAATAAGACATATTGGACATGAGTGTTGTACCGGTACATACCGTGGCCTTGTCTTCCAGTGACTTGCGCTTGGTGGCTGGCTGCACTGTGAATCTATTAGAGAAGCGGGATGACTCTATGATTGTGGCAACTTCACTGCTCACAGTCTGTGCCTCACCAACCTGAAAAATATCACTCACACATCTAATATACTATTATCACATATCTCTTGATTTGGTATTACAAATGCTGTGTACTACATTGCAATTGTATTTAATGTTATTTTGCTGAATAAGTAGTGTTAATTAACATTAAATGACATGAGATCAATCTGAACTTTAATTTAAGTGCTATATATTAACTATTTCCTCTCAGGAGCTGCAGCAGCTTTACCTTGAATATGTGGTCGTGGTCCAGAGAGAACTTCTCCTCATATCCCAGAATTTTACCATCATACGTGACGTCTGATTGACTGCTCTGATTCTTTGGCATTTTAAACAATCTGTATGTTGCTGTCACAAACCTTGCATCACCTAAAAATATAATTTTGATAAATCACAAAAAAAAAAAAATCTTTCCCGCCTGAAGATATAATTGTGTATATTTATAAATAAGACGAGCTGATTATCAAAACATTTCAGACATCCTGGAATGAGTCATCTTCACTTGTGGTACCTACCTACGACATCTTTCAGTTCGGGGTTGATGTTAAGTAGAGAAGAAGACATCAGACGGGGTACGCTGAACCCAATTTCATCAGCCAGGTTCACAAGATCTCTCCACCAGAGGGCACCAGCTAAACACTCACCTGAGGAACATGAACAAATGCTACTATTTACCTTTGATTTCTGGGGCTGGGGTTATAATCAAAATTCTCAATTTTCCACAGTGAATATGTGTATCTTATTAAGATCTTACCCCATAATACTTTGTGTTTTCTGATCTCTGGTGGTAGATCATGTTCTGCATACACATCACTCAGGTAGAACTCCCCACCCTCCTACACCAGGGGGAATCAAGAAGAAAACAATCAGAACTCGGTTTGATTAATATTATCCACTCCTATGTTGTTCTATTGTATGGCATATTTATGAATCAAAGAATAATACTTCATATAATTTTGAGACAAATACACTTTTGAAACTAAATAGAAATACTTGAGGTAATAAGGTATGAGACCATTTGTCGGAGCATTGAGGACAATGATAGGAACTCACCTTCAGAACTTTGTACACTTCTTTTAATACAGCACATTTATCTGGAGACAGATTTACTACACAATTTGACCTACAATATAGACAGTAATGCAAGGGTTAAGCCATGTTTGCTTTTGTTGTAAAACAAGGCAAGGGTCAGGACATATTGATTCTCATTTATTAATACTTTATTCATACTTTGTACCTCTCTTCTCATTAATGCTAAAATTTTATTTTAAAACAACATTTCTTTTGTCGTTGTTGCCCTTACCTATTTTTGATGTGATTTAATCTCAAAGTGCAATACTTACACAACAACATCATATGAGCATGGTTTAAGGCCTGCATCATCCAGCCTCTCTATGTAACCCTTTGTGAACTCTACGTTGGGGCGGTTGTATCCAAACTTGCCAGTGTGATAAGCCAAATATCTCTGTGCCAGCTCCAGCTAAAATTTAATGATAGACTTTTCTCATTTTCAACATTCAAATATATCGAAATCTTATTGTTTATGAGAAACCAAGTAAAATTCTTAATATTCCTTTTCATGTAAAATATTCATGATTAATTTGATAAGTTTGTGACTTGCGGAGATATTTTGTCTTAAACTAATCATAAATCCAATTTCACAAACAATGACATCACAAGGATTTTGAAAAATTAACCATTAAAATATACCTGTTCATCTGTCATGTCAATGCCAGTGACATGACCATTTTGTCCAACAAGCTTTGACAAGATATAGCTGTCTTGTCCTGACCCACATCCCAGGTCAAGTATAGAACAACCTTCCAGATTCTCAGGGGCAACAAGAGCACAGCCATAGTACCTACAAACATATTCAGTATCATAACTAAGTGGCACACAAAGGAGGTTTATCGTGACCAACTCCAACCCATATCTCAAACTACATCTCATCTAACTATTCTTTAAAAACATAGGCATCAGAGATGCATCAACCCTCAGCCCTGGTAACTCATTGCACAACATTCGCTCCACACAATATTTGTGAACAAAACGTCACTGCACCAAGGCAAATTGATGCAGGGGTAAAAAACCCATAAAATCTACTTCCTTTGATAGCTTAGGTGTGTCAAGTATCATGAAACTGTCATCATTTACTCTAGAATTATTGATATGGGCCGGTGACCTTGAAAAGCAGGTTAAGGTCACCGTCCATCAAACTCATCTGGAGTCTTCCCAGATGCTTATGTGTGTCAATTTTCATGAAGCTGCCATCATTTGTTCTTAAGTTATCACGATGACAAGGATGATTTCACATAATTGTCCCTGTGACTTTGAAATCAGGTGAAGGTCATGTTCCATCAAGAGAAGTCTGAGGTCTTCACCAGATGCTTGTGTGTGTCAAATCTCATAAAGCTGCCATCATTCGTTCTTGAGTTATTGCGATTCTTGGGATTTCACATAATTATCCCTGTGACCTTGAAAAATAGGTCAAGGTCGCCGTCCACCGAACTAGTCCGAGGTTTTCACCAGATGCTTATGCGTGTAAAGTTTCATGAAGCTGCCATCATTTGTTCTTGAGTTATCACGATGACAAGGATGATTTCACATAATTGTCCCTGTGACCTTGAAAAGTAGGTGAAGGTCATGTTTCATAGAAAAAATTCTGAGGTCTTCACCAGATGCTTGTGTGTGTCAAATCTCATAAAGCTGCCATCATTCGTTCTTGAGTTATTGCGATTCTTGGGATTTCACATAATTGTCTGTGACCTTGAAAAATAGGTCAAGGTCGCCGTCCATCAAACTCATCCGAGGTTTTCACCAGATGCTTTTGTGTGTCAAGTTTCATGAAGCTGCCATCATTTGTTCTCGAGTCATTGCGATGACAAGATGATTTCACATAATTGTCCCTGTGACCTTGAAAAGTAGGTGAAGGTCATGTTTCATAGAAATTCTGAGGTCTTCACCAGATGCTTATGTGTGTCAAATCTCATAAAGCTACCATTATTCGTACTTGAGTTATTGTGATTCTTGGGATTTCACATAATTGTCCCCGTGACCTTGAAAAATAGGTCAAGGTCGCCGTCCATTGAACTCGTCCGAGGTTTTCACCAGATGCATATGCGTGTCAAGTTTCATGAAGCTGCCATCATTTGTTCTCGAGTCATTGCGATGACAAGATGATTTCACATAATTGTCCCTGTGACCTTGAAAAGTAGGTGAAGGTCATGTTTCATAGAAATTCTGAGGTCTTCACCAGATACTTGTGTGTGTCAAATCTCATAAAGCTACCATTATTCGTTCTCGAGTTATTGTGATTCTTGGGATTTCACATAAATGTTCCTGTGACCTTGAAAAATAGGTCAAGGTCGCCGTCCATCGAACTCATCCGAGGTTTTCACCAGATGCATATGTGTGTCAAGTTTCATGAAGCTGACATCATTTGTGCTTGAGTTATCGCGATGACAAGGATGTTCGCTACAGACATACATACATACATACATACATACATACATACATACATACATACATACATACATACATACATACCCACGCCAGGAGTACTGCAATACCCTCAGCCTGATTACATCAGGGGCTGAGGGTAAAAAATAATGAGAAACAAGAATCTTTATTTTCCTGACCTTAATATCATTATTTATGTGATGTTGGTGTAATACAAGTAAAATCTATTAACTAATAAATAACTATATACCTTGTGACAAATTTGTATTTGTATTTAATAAACTGTTACTTATTAAATGGGGTGAACATTGTTAAATTTAAATGATGCATTACATCTATTATATCCAAATGCTTGGTTTTTTTATGAGCAGATATCAAATATGACAAATTAAATGAGTTAAGTTTAGGTTGGTACCTTTCTGTGATTTCCTCACTGACGAGAGCTAAGGCATCTTTGAGGTGTTTGGGCATATGCACATGGTCCAGGCGGCAGGCGTTGGTCTTGAGATCTGATGAGCAGTGTAGAGTTTTACCATAGTATTCCTTGACATCTGCTAGAGTAGTAATATCACCATGAGCTGCTGTCGCACTAGGACTTGCCATCTTCTCTTCTGTAACAAAGTAATTTTAACACAGTACACTTAACCTGTTCATATTTAATGAATATTTGAATAATTTAATGAATATATATATGCAATGAACCATATCTATGGTCAACTTCATGACAAATATGGAAACTGCATAAATAACAAATATTCAAAATATACACTTGGTAAAAAAATACATTTTTGAATTTTTG
Organism: Amphiduros pacificus; assembly: GCA_949316495.1. NCBI lineage: Eukaryota > Metazoa > Annelida > Polychaeta > Phyllodocida > Hesionidae > Amphiduros > Amphiduros pacificus. Next base: position 76,500,903 of record OX439000.1, on the reverse strand, counting down.
ATTGTTGACTGGAGGTCTGTTATTCAGCGTAGAGCAACATTAAAATATGGCCATATTTGGATTATAATACTAAGATTCCTACCTGTTCTAACCAGTTCTATTTTTCACTATACACACCAAAATCTAACCTATTAAGATAACAAAGTGTGTACTATTCTTGAACAAAGTGCCATGACAATGTCAAGCATGACAAGTGTTTGAGATAATCAAAAGTCAATTCTATATGTATATATATATAAGAGAAGGTAGACTGAAGAAGCATTAGAAGTCAAATACTGATATAATTTAATCAAATACTGATATAATTTAATCAAATACTGATATAATTTAATCATCACTTTCATGAAACAAATTCAGTTTCCTATTTGCATAATATAGGGTAGGAATCATCAATCACAAATATTGTAATGCATTTGTAATATTGTAATTTTTTTCCAAAAGCTAAATACCGGTTATGTTTTTTAACATAATTACGAAATTCAAATATCACTTATATCATAAGTTATATGTATATTTATATATACGCTGGCAAGTAATGATAACAAGCCTTCAGGGCAGGCTGACATATCTAGCAGCCAGTCCCAGATGTGGATAGGGTTACATGAGGTAATGTCCCAAATATCTTAGAATCTAGGCTGAATAAAACAATGCACAATGGTAGTAATTTCAGGATGTGGAGCATAAATCAATCTAGTGGTTATGCCTTGAGAAGTTGTTTTAACTTGGTGCAACATTATAACTTCATTTAGCATATTACTACATTGTTACTGCACATTACAATGTGGAGTGAATTTAGACACATTGGACCTAAATATCTTGGTATAATTTTGAAACAATACATTAATGTTGACAAAGATAATATTGAGTAATTTCTTTATTGGAAATCAGGAATAAAGATTTTCAAAATTTTGTTTGTGTAATTGCAGGCCTTGCACTTGGTCTTATGGGAGTCTCCCCGATCCTTTTTGTTCCAGGGTCAAATTGTTTCTGAGTTCTGAGTTCAATATTCCTTTAAAGGTTTTATAATCAAAGGCCTTAAAACATAAAGCCAGGCTGATCATTGTTTTTTGTAAGGTTTGTGAACATTTTCCGAAATTGCCTGATCAAAAATGATCGCAATCTGCAGTTTCAGGAGGAGATCAAAGTTGACAGAGACAGAATGACAGAACATTTCTCCCCCTGAGTACAGAAGCTATGCTTTGCATCGAGGTCAAATGTAAAATAAAGGTTTATCAAACACTAATGAAAAGCTATTTTAGTTCATTTCCCATTGGCATTCTTTGACTTAATTCCATATATTTGTTAGCTTCAACTAGGTTCTGATTTGTGAAGTAAAGGCATGTTATCAGTTTCCCAGGAAAAAGGTCAATGGAGGGGGACACACTGTGTGAGCTACTACTTAAATGCCTTTACTTTACACAACACTTGCTCAAATGTAGGTCAATAGCAACAATAGAGACTATAGAATGCTGTGTGAGTGATAAGGATCTGATTTCCCGACTTTGGCAGCTAACCAAAAGGATCATTCCCCACTCCACTGTCCTAGAAATTATGTAACTTTATATAACTTGTAGGGGACAAATGCACACAGGAAAATAGAGGAAACAAGCACTTAAAAAAATCAAGCTTGTGTAAGTTTGCAAAATAAGGAGATCTTCGGACTCTACCACACACTCGCAAATCATTTCTCATACGAAAGCACCATCTGATGGTGTAAACAGAAACTATGTGCCAAAAACATGGCCACCATGGACCAATAATATATGTAGGCTCCATAGACTTATAGCTTAATCATGTTGAAACCCCGAACATCTAGCCCTAAAGGCAAAACAAACATGACCGAAAAAAATAACAAACACTAACAAACAAACACACACAGCCACAGGACAGACACAGCGATTCTAAGTTACCTTCCAGTACCTCAATAATGAAAAGCGACACAAATTCATATTTCATTGATTTTTTGTATACAGGTCTTAAACCTGTAGGAAATTTATGTTATAATAAAGTCTGTGTTATAACAGACTGTTTCTAAGCGAACGGAGACGACGAGAGCCATAGTGTAAATATCTGACGTCACCCAGCCCACATGTGTAGCCAGTGGCGGATCCAGGAGGGGGCTTTGGGGGCTTCAGCATCCCCCCCTGGGGGGGTCTGTGGATAGAGGGTTTTTGGGAACTGGAGCCCCTTACTTTAGGGGTAAAAAATCCTGGATCCGCCCCTGGTAGCAGTGTTGTGACAGTGTACATGTGACAAATTTATAGCAGTTTTGAATTTCAACATAGCGATTTCCATGGTTTTTCCGAGCAGGAGCTGATTTCATTTTGACATGTTCTGGAAGTTTCAGAGCTATTTCACCATAGCCTTGCACAATAAAACCAGCCTCTGGGTCCTCTTCTCTCTGCTAAACAAATGTGGAGGGTGAAATGTAGTCACATGGTCTTAACCAGTCTTAACATTGGCGGCCATTTCAATTCTGAAGAAGCGGAAATCCTTGTCCATTTAAAAGTGTGATAACTGACTTAAAACAGAATAAAATGATTATTTTACAACTGGATATTGAAGAAAACAGATTATACTTTGCAAACAACCAGGCCATGTAATCAGTGAGTACACTATTACGACACCTGCAGTGTGTGTTTACCACACACAGCCCAGTGGGATGCGCTAGGGCAGATGAAATTTAACGATCACTCTCTAGCCGTGAAATGGCTGCCAGACCCAAAATAAACAAAAGGCAAATTCACTGAGCACTAGAGGTCCTCAAGCTACTCATCTTTGAACTGATTCTATGCGGTCTATATCTTTTTTGAGGTAAGGGTCCCACACACTTGATGCATATTCTAAGTGAGAGTGCACAAGTGTATTGTAGGCAGCTTCTCTGATATTTCCTGGGCACATGTTCAAATTCCTTCTTACAAATCCCAGTACTTGGTTTGCCTTGCAGACAATGTTGTTAATCCCTAACGGACGGATTATTCTGGCTTGATGACGTCATTTATAACATTCTGAAAGGCTGCAACATGTTACAATGTAATCATGATAATGACGTCAGACTGAGTGGACGTCCCCATTATTCTGGCTTGATGACGTCATTTATAACATTCTGAAAGGCTGCAACTTGTTACAATGTAATCATGATAATAACGTCAGACTGAGTGGATCATGAACTTTTGACCCCAGCACTTCATTAAGCATTTTGAATAACCATGGTTATAAATTTTATTAATTTAGTATGTAGATACACTAGTCCAGAATAAAATTGGTTAGTCCTGCCAGTCAACAAAATTTAGATAGCCTACTGACATACTGTAACTAGTCCCTTTGGCTTAGGCCAAAGTTAGGGGTTAATATGCTCATCCCATTTCATATCTGTTTGGAGCTCGACTCCAAGGTAGGGATAATGTTCAACATGTTGCAAGATGTGACTGTTTAATGTTTATTTTTTTAGTCACTCAAGATTCAAAACTTGGTCAGTGAATTTGAGTAATTGATTTGTCTCTCACTGCATGCTGTGTTGCACGCACACGAGTTTGTTCTTACTCAGCAGAATAAAATGACAAAAGGCACTCATTAAGCCATGGTTTTATAATTTATGACTACAATGTACATTTCAGGGTAACGATTCCTTGGCCCAAATTTTCGGCGAAACATGGTTGTTTCTATCAGAGAGATAATTTCTTACCTTTTAATTCACTGTGCTTCGTTCTTTTATGATCAGCTGGAACCAAAATGGCGTTGTTAACCAGTTTAAACGATTATAAATTCGTGACGATTTTACACGGGTCATACTTGTAACTTTCACCATTTTGTATAACCGGAAGTACACAACACACGTGTATTTTTTGGATGTTGAATTTTGAATTTTGTGGTGAGTTTCTGAGAATACTCTTTCCATTTCCTAATTCTTTTTTTTTTGATAGGTAACGTCTCCCTAAAGTAAGATTGTATCTGGTAATTAGGAAAGAGAGACAGACACTGCCATTTGGTTTTACCGAGTAAAGTTATGGATGTACAAAGTGGATGACTGAAATTTAAAAACACAGTGACAAACACACATGGCATGCACAGTGTAAGGCTGTGTTTCCATATGTGCAGTGCGTCATGCAGCGCGTCATGCAGTGCGTCAATTTTTTTTCGCACACCATACAGAACAATGCAGGTGTTTCCATGTATGCGTATTGCCGTCCGCAGGCAAATTGACGCATAGCCTTTCGCATAGGGTAGCGAATGAAAATTTGACGCATAGAGTGACGCATAGGTTTCCCATAGGTTGCAAGCCTAATTTTGGTGCCAAATTGGAAGTTTGACCGTGAAAACATCACAAAACTGACGCATACATGTGAACAAAGAGAACCGCATCAGTTTTCAGCACGTGTTCACTGCACGTGCTGGTCAGTGACGTCATGTCAATGGTTGGCACGTGCACGAGGTGCAAATATGGTGTACTTCAAGAGATGAAACAAGTTTTTAAGGAATTTCCTACCGTAGAGTATACAGAGCATTATGAATGGTGTGCTTTGGACAGCACACGCAGAATACAATGATAAAACAATTCCAGAGAAGAATATTCCAAAATATTAAATATATTCCATGTTTCCATTCCATCAACTTTCCTGTCTGCAGAAAATTCAGATCACTTTTGTGCCCGGAAGTCAGTCTTCTCACGTGCATGCTAAATCTTGATTGGCGAGTTAAAAATATTTGAATGTTGTCGGTATTGTTTTGAATGACCTCACGTGAAAATGCATTGTGACGTTTTATAACTCTTTGAACTACCAATTACTTCCTGCACCAAAGTGATCTGAATTTTTTTTGCATGCCTTCGGCTGACTTTATAACAAAATAAAGTAACTTTCCTAATATATTTTTGGAACATCACAATATCGGAACACAAGCTGATACATTTTAGAAGATGGCCAGATACACACTTGAAGAGAGAACAGTTGTTTGCATAGATTACAACATCATCTGCCTCCAAAGGTCAGGAAATGCATAGATTTTTGTTTCCTCTCTTGATATCTATCATATTTGCGTACGCATCGGTAACCCTGCACGTGCGGCAGTGATGCACGTGCCATGAGAGGCTGGAGGCTAATGCGGTTCTCTATGCATGTGAACACCGCATGACGCTCTGCTTGACGCGCTGCATCACAGACTGCATTACGCACTGCACATATGGAAACACAGCTTAACTGTTGTAAGTGTTAAAAACATTTTTGGAAGACGTAAAATGGGATTTGCTAGCACTGTAGCAGGGAGATGAACTCAAAGGCTGGTTTTATTGTACAATGTAAAAATGGTGAAATAGCTTTGCAAGTTCCTTGCTAATCAGCACGTGCAAGGAACAAGTGCTGATTTTTTAAAAATCAAGCTGGTGTAAGTTTGCAAAATCCCAAGGCAAAAATTTATCACTTCTCATACAAAAGCGCTATTTGACAGTGTAAGCAGAAACCGATAATAGATGACGTGTGCTCCATAGACTTACAGCTTAATCACAATAAAACCTAGAAAATTCACCCCTTAAATCAAAACAAACGTGAGCGAAAAATTGTTCTTGGTGACAGGCATTGCCATTGGTGTGTCTGTGCTTGTGTCACCCGCAGCTCTGTTGTCATTGCCTGTACATTTGAGTAATGGCAGCATTTGTCCAATTGGAATCATCTAATGACATAATTTGACATTTTATAAAACCTTTTTATGACCAATCTGAATTATATAACAATTTTATTTTTTGGGATAAAATTTGACAAAATATTAAACCACTGGCATGGGGATGGGGCAGGGGTCCTAATATTTAACAGTGTCTATGAATTAAATCAGACAGAAGAGTGCAAGTGCACAAGACTGCAGCACACAGTAAAAGACCTATAGATGTCATTGGGTCAGATATCAACCAGTGCAATGTATATAGTATCTGTAGCCATTTATACTATTATTGTTCACACCACAGATTATTACAGTACCTTTTGTGATATTTGTGCCAAGGTATCTAGTTTTCAGTACAGTTGTCGGAATTTGCATTGGATCAGATACCCAACCCAAAAAAGTTTAATTTTTTCCCCATACATCAGTAAACTAAGCACAGACATATACCCTACCTCTGATCTCAAACTAGATCACCTTGACACACATATCCATTGACGTGATTTCAAAATGACGATCGCCAAGATGAACCCAAATGGTTCTCTGACAAACTGTCACCACACGCCAATGTCCCCAGTGGCCTTTTTTGTAGCTTACTGACCTTTGCATTGACATTTTCTTTTCTTTTTTCAACCACTCTTAAGAAAATCTTCCGAAGACTGGTCAATCACTCTCATTCACTCAAGTGGAATTTAATTGGCTCCGAGCATAACACTCAACCGATCATGTTCCTTATGCAGTTGGACATGTGAACAATGGTAAAAAGTGATTGGGATTTGCTTTAGCAAGATACACTTGACTTGAGTCTTGGAATGGTCTTGAAATGTCTGGAAAAAGTGTGGAATAAAACGAGTCTTGAGGTGTGGGAACCCTGTAATAGTATTAAAGGCATTGCCCAGTGAATTGTGCCAGTATGACACCAAGCAGTACAAATCTACTTTGAAACTCATCTAAGTTCACAAAGAGTTCACATAACATTTGAAAAGTCAATTCCTTGTTTTTCTGCATAAAGTAGGAATTGCCACTGGGCTGTGATTCCTACCTAGTGAGACATAAGGGGATAAAATGAGGAAGTTTGTGTGCTTTTGGGGTTATGGTTGGCATCAGAAACCCCCTATATGAATATATATCCCTTGCTTGATTTCACTTCAGTGCTAATGAGGGCATATCCCCCTTGTATGCTCACCTGAAAAATAATCCCTGCACAGTTATTACACATAGAAACATTTTTCTTATTATTGTTGCGTTCAAATATGAAAATAAAATATTCCAGTAAAGAAGTTAATCATCCGACTCCCATCAGTACTATTATTACTGACTTTTCTCAAATTGATATAGATGATTCACAGTAATTCCGGATCAATGCAGTAAAATATATTATGATTTTTAACTAATGTAGTGATAATATAAATTTGTATTACAGGAGAATGGTGTTCTTTAACTGTGGTGAATGTGGGGAGTCCCTAAAGAAAAACCAAGTGGAAAAACATTACACATTCCAATGTCGTAACTGTCAAGTGCTTTCATGTGTTGATTGTCAAAAGGAATTCTGGTAGGTCCTGCCATTTGTGTAAAATAAAAAATATTTAAATATTATCATGATAATTGAGATTTATCAGAGTGATAGGTAGGTTTTGTATATTTTGTGAAATAAAGTGTTTAAGTTTAGGAAAAGAAAGATTTTCAGGATTATGGTGTCTGAATTGGTATATTTTTGGCAAAATCCTCATTTAAGTATAGACTTATGTTTATGATTTAGGGGTGATGCATACAAGGAACATGTCAAGTGTTTCACAGAGGATGAAAAATATGGAGGGAAAAATTATAAACCAAAGGCAAATGCCAACAAAGGAGAACGGAAGCAGGAAGCATGGACAGAGGTGAGATCAATGGAGAAATAGATAAGATGGATGTGTTTTTATACTTTTAATATATATTTAAACATGTAATTTCACATTTTAATATATTATTATTTTTGGTATTTTTGGGGGCCACTGCAAGTAGAAATGATAAAGATAAATAGATTTTAAATTATTTTTTATCATAGTGAGTATGTCTGAATAGATAGCAACATGGAATTAACAACAAAATATTTTACAAACAATATTGTTTGTGTTCCAGCAAGTGCAAAATGCAATAGAGAAAGCAAATACAGACCACAGGCTGAAGAATCTACTGATACAGATTAAAGGTTACACAAATATCCCAAGAAAGAAAGCTAAATTTGAGGTAAAGCCAAAAACAAATAGATTGAATGGATTAAATCTGATAATAAGCAGTTTTATTACTGTCATGATAATTATTATTCTACAGCTCATCTGAAAAAGTGTTGGTAAAAAATATGCCATGCCACATGAATAATCTTTTTATTTAAAAAGAAAAAAATACTTATTTCGTGAATTATTGATTGAAATACTTTTGACACAGTTAATTTGCCAGTAACTCCTCCCACCTCAAAGTTATAACACTGATTTGATATAAGGTAACTTTGCTATTAGATTTAAATAGAACACAGCTCCACATACATGTTGTAGAATTTCTTGAAAAACAGTGTGAGAGTGCATGATAGCACATTGATTACCAGGGCATGGGATCTCATACAGGCACAGGTCACACAACAGGTAAGACAACTTAGGACAATCATAACAAATATTATAATATAAATATAAATATAATTTTATAAAACATACTGATGTATAAATCATACTGCCTTGTTTTTACAAGATATTAATATTTAAAATGAAAAAAAATTATCCAGTGTATTTAATTAGTGTTATTTAAGTGGTAAAATATATAAAAACTGTCATAAATATTTATAGTTGAGATTAAATTTGTATAATATATAAACACAATAATTATTTGTAGTTAGAAGCTAATAATAATTCACAACAGTCAAATGGAGAGAATGGCTCAGGTAGTCAGCCAGTAAATGGAAGTAATGAATCTCAAGATGATCAAGACAAGAAACTGAATAAGAGAGAAAAGAAAGAGGAAAGGAAAAAGAAATTATCAAAAAAAGAGAAAAAGGACGAGAAAGCAGCTGAAGAAGAGGACAAGCCAAAAAAAAGAAAAAGGAAACTTACAGAGGATGATGATGTGGAAGAGGAAAAGGAGGACAGTATAGGCAAAAAGAAGAAGCATAAAAAACATAAAAAGAATGGAGAGGAAGAAGCAGAGTCTCAACCGAAGAAGACAAAGAGGGATTCTGATGGTAGGCAACAATATATGTTAAGCCTGTTTGTGTGGATTTTTCTGTTGTAAAGAAACCGCAAAATAGTTTGCAGTACATAACAGTACGGAGACATGTTATCAACATGAATTCACCTCTGGCCACTCATGATTCAACATACTTTATTTTGGATTTGACCTTTAACCTTGACACATTGACGATGATGCCTAGTGCACAGCTCAGCAAATAACAATCAGTATTTCAGTATTTGGAAGCAAAAACTACTACTAATCCATACCAGTGACTCATCATACTTCATTTCAGATTTAACCTTTGACCTTCATATAATGATCTTGACCTTGGAATATTTGTTATTCTTTGTGCCTCATAGTTTGTTATTTGATACTTTTAAAAAGCTTTTGTGGACAAAGTAGTCCAAAGTTTGACTGATTGAAAGCTCAAACTGCTACCTGTGCTTGGCTTACATTAATCCAGAAATTAATCCTTAATTTTACCCTCATGCAAGATCCTGACGCAAAATCCTGACGCAAAATCCTGACACGAGATCCTGACCTGAGCAGGGATTAGCTTTATGACATATAATTCAATTAGTGAAATAGTATAATATCTCTAATCCCAAATTTATTTCAAGGTAAATAATAATTTCCAGCCTGTATTTTATGATTATCTGTTATTTTATTTATCCCAAAGAACAGTAAATAACAAAAGATTGCCATTGACACCTTTTATTAGGAAATATATATGAATGTGTGCAAAATGGGCATCTTTTATATAGTAAAGAGTCTGACTATCTGCAGACTTTCCCTGCTGTAGCTCAGCAACTTCATGTATACTTCATCTATGAAATACATCAAAGACTTTCCCTGCTGTAGCTCAGCAACTTCATGTATACTTCATCTATAAAATACATCAAAGACTTTCCCTGCTGTAACTCAGCAACTTCATGTATACTTCATCTATAAAATACATCAAAGACTTTCCCTGCTGTAACTCAGCAACTTCATGTATACTTCATCTATGAAATACATCAAAGACTTTCCCTGCTGTAACTCAGCAACTTCATGTATACTTCATCTATGAAATACATCAAAGACTTTCCCTGCCGTAACTCAGCAACTTCATGTTTACTTCATCTATGAAATACATCAAAGACTTTCCCTGCTGTAACTCATCAACTTCATGTATACTTCATCTATGAAATACATCATCACCTCAGGTGGGAGGTGTAGAACATCACACTTTTTTTATATATTTTACCCTTGGCATTGACATGATAACTTTGAACTTTAAAGGTTTTCCCAAGTAACTATAAAATGCCAGACATATCACATTTTGTGAACAGCGTCACAGCATTTTTTCTTCTTCTTTTTTTTTCAGCACAGCATTTTTGTTTACTCTCCCATTTTATAAGAGATTGATTATGTTTCCAGAAGGTGAAGAAGATGATGTCAGAGAAGTTGAAGAGGAGGCAGTGCCACCTGTTGGCAAATTTAACTGGGAGGCTGTAATCATTACCCTGTTGAAAGCAGCAGATGATAAAGAAATATCATTAAAACGTCTACGCAAAAAGGTCAGAGCAATATATGTACATTAGTCATTCAAAGTCAAACCCTACGATCGTTGAATAATGGGTTGATAAGACACGCTCTGTTTACAACTCAACACTCTGTATATTGTTTTTATTATTTGCAGGTGATGGCAGAATTTTGGTCAAGAGGAGGTGATGGAAAGCAAATAACAGAAGAAAAAGCTTTAGGAAAATTCAACAAGAAAATCTCCAAAAATCCAAGATTTAAAATAAACAAAGATCGCGTAAAATTATTAAGTTAAATTATTATACAAATACATAACTGTCTTTAGTCTTTCACAAGATTTTCATAAAATTGTTTGTAAAAATAGATTTTAAACCCAAGGTGACAGATTTTAGACATTTAAAAAAAGGACATATTTTAGTATATGAGACTTCACCTAAATATGTTTTTTGGCCAAAAAAACCCAAAGTTACAGGATATCTGAAGTCGACAACTGATGGATTTGAAGAGGCTTTGAAGATTTTGTTTGTTGAATTTCTTGTTCTTATTATGATAAATTTGTTCACATGATCAAAAGTACACAAATGCAAAACAAAGTAAAAATGGATATCCATTAGACAGAGATAAATATTATCAACTTAAACTGGGATGAGAAGAATAGGACAAGCAAGATTTTTGGTTATTGGAAGTCACATTTATATCACATATTCTCTGTACATCTACAAATTGAATGGAGACGTACTTGTCTGGTGCGTAAAATCCTGGAGCCTCCAACATCCAAATTAAATTAAATAATAATGAAAAATTTGAGGAGAAAGAAACATCAAACGAAACCTCCAACAAAAAGCCTTCCTTAATAATCATATCATTATAGAGTCTTTGGTATCTTACTTATGATGAGAAGTCCCTTGTACAAACTCATAATTATACACACCATTATAACTGGTGTATATGATAATTAATGAATTGGTATTTTAACTCAAATGAAAGTTTCTAAGAATGCATCACAATGTGGTGTGCAATGTTATGTATAAAGTTAGGTTCTATAGACAAATAAAATAAATTGTATAAAGAATGGATTTTGTACTGTTTGCATTGAAGATGTTTTGGTCAGTACCTGTGGGTCGTGGCCACTTGGCCAGATTATTATCAGTCAGAGGATATTGCAGTTGGGCATTGTGTGGATGTCTGAAGGAACATCTGCTTCAAATTAGAATAAATGTTTATAAATGCTTTATCTTTTCATTGCTTTATTACAAATTCACCAAAATTAGCTATGTTGAAATGGATATTTATGGGTCTTTTCAATGAGTTTCCCCTAGTGGCAGAGGAGAGAATAACCAAAATACTGTACTTGATGGGAATTGGAACATTTACCCACTAAAATACATTCCCTATTAAAATTAAAGCATTCATGACATTAATCAATATTTAAACACTACAAAATTTGATTTATAAGGTATGATTACAAGTATATTTCTTTCAAAATAGTATTTTGTCCTAATTATCCTTGATAATTTTGATGAGAAATGAAGACAAGCAAATTAGTACTGCAGATTACACAACAGGAGTAGTCTTGTTTTCAGCTGTATATATTTCATTTCATTGGGAGGAAAATTCACTGTGATCCTAGTGAAACAGATTTTCTCATTTTCATTGGTATGATTTGGAACATTATTACTACACTTTTTATTAGTTAAAAAGATATGAAGCTTTCAATATTTCAATGAAATTTTCATCATGGTTTTCAAATGATAAATCAATAGTTTTATTACAAAAATAAATATAAAATATCACTTCATGACTAGAAAATCTTAATGAAAAGGGAATGCTTTTTGAGATATTTTCCCGTACTTTTTTGAATACATTCTATTTTGGCATAGAAATAAAGTAGTTCCCCCAAAAAAATCTCTTGACAACAATACCTCAAGAACAAGTCCCTATGATCACAGAGTTTATCTTACTGACTGAGAAAGAAAGTGGATAGGGCAAAAGTACCATAATGTATATATCCCAAGAAATTCCAATATAGGCTTGTGTGCAAAAATGGTACAAGCTTGAATACTGTATACAAGTCCCTGTGTGGATCACCAGTGCATGAAAAGGGTTCACAAGAGATGGAAACAGTCCAGGGTTATACAAAACGATACAGTATTGTTTCATTGGAGTTAATATACCACTTTTTCCCAGATTATAAAGTGTCTAATATGCATCAGGCTTTTGAGAGATTTTGAGCCATTTTTCAGCCAACTTCAAATTGTTATGTTTTAATGCTTTCACAGCTTGGCTACCAGTATCACAACTGAACACAGTGTGAATGCATTCATCGCTATACCCTATTCAACACAGGTTATATACCAGACTTTTCTCCCAGTGCTTGATAATTTGTCTTGAGGGATCATGTCATGATTTAGAGATAATTGCAGAAATCAAACTTCTGTAATTATCTTCAGTGATGTTTTACTGTTCAGGGGCCCACCACTACCAACTTCGTTAAAAATTGAGATAGAGATGTGAAACTTGGGCAGAGTATGTTATAGAATGTTGTGAACAACATATCACTCAGCTAAAAAAATATTTTCCAATATGCATTTTTCGTATTTTCTAGAAGGAAATGTCTAAAAAAAATACCAGCCAGCTACACTTTGGGATTTTGGCTGTCAGCTGTTATTTTTTACCAGCTGGGAAAGTTACCAGCTCAGAATTTGTATGGAATTAACTTTGTTCGTGGATGTTTGTCAATGCCTAATTTTTTTTAACAGCTGGTAATGAGCCAATTTCTTTAATAAATAATTAAATGTTAAAAACTTATAATTACAGTAGAAATATCATTAGGCTTGAACAATCTTTGTCAAATAGTGTTCATACAATATAATTTATTTTTTATTTTGCAGTTTTCAATGGCGAAATTGCCAGTTGGTGTCAAAATCTCAATACTTTACCAGCCAGCCAATTAAATTCATCAGTCTGTCAGCTAGGCTATTTTGAAATGTCAAATGTATTTTGAGCCAGCTGATTCATACAAAATAAAGTTCCCAGCTGGTGAACATACCAGCTGGAAATGAAATGCATTAGTTACAAGCTGCCAGCCAGAAAAGTGTGCATATTGGCTCTTTTTGCATATCATATAGTGGTGGGCCCCTGACTGTTACTGTCACTTATCAACCTTTTTTTTCATGCACTGAGGGCTGATACAGGGACTGGAATCGTGTTCAAGATTGTACCATTTCTGCACACATCCATGACCTGGATTTCCCATTTCAATCAGTAAATTAATTTCTCAATCAAATGAACCTGCAGTGGGTGTCAGCTGCTGGGACAGAGAGGCCAGTGACTACTGTTCTGAGTAAAAAGTGTGATGATTAAACTGTTGGCTGTCTTACCTATTGTCTCCATACACTGACACCCTTTCAGTCTTTTTCGGCTCTTGTCTATCAGGTGGTGATGTCATGAACATTTACCGGTAGTTATGAGCATATACTGATTATCAGATTGCTTACAATATCAGTCCTCTCCCTCATGGCAGGGGACATACCATGAATGATATTCTACTCATTGTTTGATATAAACATGTGATAAAACGTTTTTTTAGTTATAGTTTCTTTTTAAAATGTAACTGAACTTCATTCCATATTATTTCTTTCTATTTTATTTTATTTCCTAACTGTGTCAATAATTTATTATCCAATTTAGATGAAAGGATAATAATTCACATATATTTAAACCCATTGAATCGGTCATTTACAGTTAATTCCATTTCTGCAAGATCTAAAAAATGTAACTGAATATATATTTGACCAATGCCATTTTAAAGTCCAGTCATGTAACCCTTGAAACTAACCCTTTTCAACCCTTTCAATTGTGCATCTAAGAAACCCCTCTGTATGTCTTTGGAAAGTTTGAGAACAGTAAAATTGTGAAAATTTGAGAACAGTAAAAGTATTAAATATTACATAAAAAAACTCTTTTCACATCTTATATTTGTTCTTATTAATGATATATGGAATGCTAATCATATTTAGTGAAGGTGTCTCATCCCTTTAACATATAAATCCCAACCACAGTGCAAAAAATGGATATTTCCATCTCAAATATTCAAGCTGAGGTATGGGTGGTTTTTATACCAATTTTAGTCCTATCAAATGGTTGCATCTTTTAAAAATCCTTTTAATTTTTTTAATTTAGTTGGACAAAGATAATACATTACCAGCTTGGTAAAAAATATAGGTCTAATTTTTTGCATATTCAAGTATTAAAAGTGAAGAAACTATCAAACTATCAAACTATTAATGACCTATCACTCATTTTTCATGATGTGGCAGACAAAGTGTGGGAATACCCCCTTCAATTAGATACTTTTATTGTTTTTTTTCTGTAAATAGACTACATATGAGAGACAGTGGCACCAATGGCAGTGATCACCAGTGACTGACCCTACACGCTTGAGAAACAGACAGGTGACCGACAGCAGTAAGACAGAAACATCATTACTTATCACAGGCAATATTCTTAAAAATCCATTCTGTTATTTAGTTTGTCTTTGCTATGTAATACTTGTACATCTGATTTTTGGAATGTCAACTATGCAATGCAGTGGCGACATCTGGATTGAAATATTAGTTTTACTTATCAGAAACACTCTTCTGTGTGGGAGATCAAATAATTACCAGGTACCTTGCTATTCTATTAATCTATTGTACTCCCCATTTCCAGCAATGTACATCTGTAAATTTGAACTAGAAATAATCTCGAAATTAAAAGTGAACATTGCATAAATTGAGATAGCAACTCAGACATATTTACACATGCTATTCATAGCAATTTTGTACCGAAAATTGTTTTTGTATAGCCATTGCAGAGGGGTGTCCAAAGGGAAGTTCCAGTATGATTCACCAGGGGAAAGGAAGTTGTTAGTCGAAGAGGAATTTCAAACTTGTGAATTCGGATATCGTTTGGATTAAGATTCCCTGTGTTTTGAGCAGGATCTGAGTGTACAGGTACGTGCATGTAGTAGTTTAGAGACCAATCTAGCTCCAGGAGTGGTTACAAGCTTGCCAGTCCAGACAAACCCTTTCAGTTAACGCCCAGGTTCCGCTCGCGTGTAAATTCGCTGTTGTTGTTTTGAGTCATGTCAAATGTGGGTCAGTGCACAGGGAATCTGTCACAGACCGGCTCTTTTTCTGGTGGGATTTTCCCTCACAGATCGCCATAAATCGTTATGCGTAGGTGATCACAAGAATGTTTGCGTCCTTAATAACCAACAGATGCTCCAAGATATGTATGAGATCATTAAAGTACATAACTGAAGCTCACAGCGGTGTCTGCTGACCTCCCAAGACAAGGATTCTACTTGACATCAAGAAAACTCTTGTCTTGTCTGGATTGAATTGACACTGACGTGATATTTAACTATTTGAACGATTGGATACAGTCTCAATGGTGTACACAAAATGACAAAGGATGAAAACAGGTGATATTTTAAAAAAGATTTTGAAACTTTACATGTAGGGGAGTTTTGGAACAGATCCACCCCTCTAATCTAGAAATCAGATAACAGAATATGGTGATGATCAGGATTGTTATTGGACACATAATTGCTGTGATCAATACAAACAGAATCTACTGGGCACATGTAAAGACAAAATATTTTGCATATCTTCACATCGAAAAAAAAAACAAGAAATATAACATAAAAGACTTTAACTGTATTTGTGACTGACTATGGCTATGTTGCTGTTTTCTCACAATTTTGATTTAGTTTTAGCTGAATCATGTATTATTGAAAAAAAGAAGTATTATATTAGTACAGTGGTCAAATATTTAAAATGTTACTTGCCATTCACCTTGGATCAGTTTGAGCTCGTTTGTTCAAAAGCGGGTAAGAACATCATTCTATTTGAACAAAAAGTAAACCTTCTAATAGGTATTACCTTTCTATCGATTCTAAATCACAAAAGTATCCCCTTGTTGACCTTGTGAATTATGTGTTCATGTATTTTGGTTGACATCCTACCAAGAACAATTCAGTTTATGCTGCCTGGGTCCATGGTAACAAGGGGACATGTAGCTCATCAAGAATTATATGTGGTATTTATATAGAAAAAACAACAACTTTGAAATGGCATATATCTGAATAAAGAAAAGCTTAAACGTTAAGCCAAAGAGAAATAACTTAATCAGACAAAAGATAAGTGCTGGAATGTTCAAGAAACTATCCTACTTATAAAACAGTATTCAATAAGCTGTACAGAGTAGTTTGTCACTGAATGGAGCTGATGACATTCGAAAGTCAGATGACACAAACTGTTATCAAACCAAATTATTATATTAAGGACAACTAAACATCTTTTGACGTGACCACAACAACATCAGAGAATTAATAGATTTCCTATTAACATCACAAATATTGATTAAGTATACTAACACTGTATATATATAAATGTACTGTGGCTATTTGCAGAGTTGTGCTACAACAACCACCTCCACTACTACCAAACATAAGCGTGTGTGGAGCAGGCCTGCCTGCTACTACCACCTAACCTCTAACATGTCGGTCCTCAGACTTGCACAGTCTTTTCAGACCCAAATGTAACTATACCAGCATTTATGATCGTGTCTGTGAATGTTGTGGTGAACTTCCCTCCTTTTGGAGTAGAGCATTATTATAATTTGAATTTTACCTATGTGTGTTGTTTTCAGCTAATATTCCAGCAGAATTGACCTTCCTTATCATAGATCACAATTTGTGTGTCAAAAGAAAAACAGTTTTGTGCAGATTATCACTCCCCTCTAGGGAAGACGTTTAAATGTAAATCTGAAAATAGTGTTGTCTTTTCTCACTTCTAACATTTACTTGCAACTCGGAAAACTTACAATTTTTGCTTTTTTTGGTGTGTGGTTAACTATTGAAAACTAAGCAAATTTGTACGTGCATTCACTTGTTTCTTACACATTCACACAGCCATTTGACAAATTTTGATTGTAAAGCACAAATAAAACAATTGATATCATGTTTATAGATCATCTTTGGGTAATGAAATTTGTTCAGAATTATTCTCATAATCGCAATAGGCTTGCATTTCGAATTTCATTGTTTGGGCAGTGATAACCTTTCATTTTTGGACATATTTTAGAAACAAATTTTTTTTAGTGCTAGATTCTAGAATTGTTGCATATTATTCTTATAGCAAGTAAACAGTATGCACTCCATACAATACACAAAAGAACACACATTTTATACACTTGGATACATTTTTCATTACTGTATGTCGAGTGTTGCACATGTTGTAGATCTACCTCAAACTAAAATGATGACAAATATATAAATAGGCACAAACAAGCTTTGAATCTAAGGTATTGCTTGAAGTTATACATTAGCATGAAACTTTGCATGGTAAGTACATTTAGATTTTGATCAAGGTAACATTATGTTATATGTAATGTTTGTGTGATCTCTTTCAAGGTTACATCTAATACCTAAACTAGAAAAGTAGAAAAGACTCCCATCATATGCATCAGATAGACACAGAGATTTGCATATTATCACATACCTACATTGCCCAAAAATCTGTACATTGAAATCACATGGAGCCTCATTTCAAAACCTAGGCAATAACAACAATTTTCATTGGGCAGATTTTTTATACTATGTGATGTCATATCATTTTTGATGTCACATCTATTTTGGTATTGCCTGCACTGATATGACATATCTGAAATATTCAAAACATTTCTGACTGCGAAGAACTAGTGAAGGTATGTGATAGACCACTTATGTCCCAAATAACAGATTTTGGCTGTTGGCTGCCGAACGTTGTGGAAAAAATATGTTATTAGGATATGAGTAAATATCAGTAGGAGGCAAATATCTGCCTGATCATGTGACCAAATAAGGCTGTTACATTGTGTTAAGTAACACAATGTAACAGCCTTATGTAAAATGTAAAAGCATTTGGTCATGCTTTGTAAGTTTGGTCATGTTTGATCCAGGGGTTTGACTCCTACTGGTTGTCGGTCTGTGATGCCATTTTTCCTTGCCAGTTAACACTTTATTTAGCCAATTTCATAGCTGATTCTGATGGCTTTCTTTATAATTCCTGACAAGATTGTGAAACCAATTCCGAATTTAGCAGTTATAAATATTGGTTATCCCAACCATTATCTCTGGACTCATTAAAATGTGGATTTCTTGCAGTGAGAATCAAAACAACAGGATGACAACAATCACCAGTCCCACTGGGACTATACAGGTCAAATGGGACCCAAAGAATCTGGACATCCGCACAAAGTCAGTTGAGAAAACCCTAGAGCCTCTCGTCACCCAGGTAAGTATCCCACACACAGATAGCACAGATTCTGCCTTGACATTTATAAGCCACTGTCTTCATGTTCTTCTAGCAGACATGAAAATGTACATATTATAGTGCAGATACAGAGAAACGTAAGAGTAATTTTGCTAAGCATTATCTCAGGTTTTCAGTATTACCCTGGAGGGTTATAAATAATGTCTTAATAGTATTAATCACCCATGCAAATTGATATCAACTGAAGAGATCACATGAGATGGAAACCATTATTGGTAATGGCCGGGACTGTGATCGTTGTTCACTTCATCTCTGGAATCTTAACCTTTGTTACTCACCCATGTAAATTGAATATGTCAGAAACACAGCAATATTTCAACTTTGTGCATGATGATACTGCATCCACACATGTTACTTCCCTCCCTACATCTGACTTGAGAATAACCCATTCCTGCCAAGAGATTGTACATAATCTTAAGGAGAGAGATTCAGAAGTGGCTGAGAGAAAGCTGTGTGTAATCAGCCAAATGGCAGGCTAATTACCCTCTGGGACATCACCATTCATTTCAAAATATGTTTTTATCAAACTTCATCGCTCTTGTCATTGTTTCCAAATGTCTTTGTCATGTACAATACCAATTTAATTAATCTGATCAAAAATTACCGTTTCCTTGAAAGATTACTTCAGTTAGTTTAAAGAGCATCTCAAACATTCAACCACTTTTGCCTGATTGTGTTTTTTGGTTCATACCATGCATGGCACTGAATTGAAGTTGCATTAACGTACTATGAGGAAGCCATCGATTGACCCAATTGTTGTATTATAGGAATATTATGAACATATCTTGTTTTGGAAATACAGAGTGGTGGACTCTATGAAAAGGTTTTGTTTCTGAGTAATATTTGATTTATAAATTTTGATTTTTATAGGTGACGACCCTGGTGAACCAGAAGGGGCCATCTAAGAAGAAGAAAGGGCGTTCCAAGAAAGCCCATGTGCTTAGCGCAGCTGTTCAGAAAGCTACAGAAAACTTTATAGCTAAAGGAGAAGAAATTGCCAATGAGAATCCAGAGATAAGATCAGAAATGATGGCAGCAGTAGATGATGTGAAAAAAACAGGTAAGTCTTCCCAACAATGGCGGTATTCCAGGAATCAGTTCTCATCATACTTTGCACTTGGTTCATTTAATTATAAATGAACAAGAAAATAATATTAGTTTAGAGTTCGGTTATTATAGATAAATGTATGTATACACATAACATGCACAAAATGACTTTGGCAAGCCATAACAATTTCTATTATTTAGCTTAACTCACTTGCATATTTGTTTAAAGGCCGAACTCACAATGTGATTTTATGGCTATTTGGGTGCAGTGTGTGATATATGATGTGATTTGCCCAGGTCTGAGATAGGATTTTGTGGCAGGTCATGGTGCACACACTAACAATCTATTCATTCTCTGTCTGAAAATAAAATAGAACCGAGAGAAACAAAGTAAGAAGACAAGTCTGCAATTTGTGTTGATGTCTTGTGCTTTGTGTGAGACAAATATGTTACCGAGGTCTTAATGAGCCTGCCTGGTCTATGAGACAAGCTGCAGTGAGGTCAAATAGAAATAAATGAAGGCTGGCAAACTATGGCCACAGTGTTGTTAGCAAGCCTAAGCAAGGAGGAAGCACATTGGGGATGGACAAAGGCCCATGTGGTGTGCGGCATTAGGTGTGAATTAGGAGTAACTGGGCCTCCACGTGCCAACATATCAACACCATCATTGCCTAGTTATCTTCTAATTTGGGGTAGTCTCAATGTCCAGCCTCTCTACAAGAAGCAACTGGTATTTTTTTCTAAAGAGGGATTGAAGGAGGAAAGTTGACTGCTTGACGTTGAGAAGTGAAATATTTGTGTCACACCACTAATGATGCTGAAGGGAGACAGAAGCAGCTCATTAAAGTTTTGGTGATGGGGGTGATCAATTTTCATGATGGATCAGTCCGCTTAATGCAACACACAGAAAAATGACACTTAACTTCACATCAATTAAAAATTTACCAAATGTTTAATGCCTCATGGAAAGACATCATGCATTTATATCTCATTTGGATGATTGTCATATTACTAACCCCAAAAAAATAAGTATTTGTATTTTCTGCCATGTCCAACCTGTGAGTTTGAGCAGGACTCGCGAGGCATTTTAAAAATATGACCTTCACATATTTGAACATATGTCTGAAGAATATCTCCTCATAGAAGTTCACTGCAAAGTTGGATGAATAATATACAGTATATCAAGCAAAGATATGCTGTTTTATTATGAGCTGGACCATCTGTTGCTGCCCCAAATGACCTTGTTGCCATGTTGTTGGCTACAGGGTTCTTTGGGTCAGGTATATGGTTACTAATTTTTTTGCAAATTAGCAGGACAAACCATTTTTTTCCTGGACTAGTGTTCCTCAAACTACATTAATATTATTTTCAACCACGGTTATTCAATATATTAAAATGAAGTACTGGGGTCATGACATCATTAAATTGCAACAAGTTGTAGCCCAAAAGGATGTCACAAAATGACAAAATTTAGTCAAAACAATTGGGACATTTATATCCTTCCTGTCTGTTGCTGGTGGTGGATGTTGACGTCCTTCCCATCTCATAGGAGTTAATGCACTGATACAGGGCATACTTGAATACACTGCCGACCATGTTGTGTCTGGAATCGTCATGTTATGGGAGATTGTAATTGCCACTGGAGCCTATTACCTGCTAGCTACATATATTCCCAATATAACTTGCTTTCAATATCACAGTTCACAAGCATTCAGAGTGAAGTATACAAAACACAGGACCAACAACTTTTTAAAAATAATTTTTGCAGCAAAAAATTGGAACAGTACGTACTTGTTGCTGCAAAATAAGAGTTACTTATGTACAAATTGCATATTTATTCGATTATAGATGAGTTCTGCATTTTGAAACCCTCATAAAATAACATCAATGGTTGCAGTCATCTCAGACTGACGTCATCATGTGCAACACAAGTTGCAATGATCTTCAATTTTCATAAACATGTCATTACTTTGCTAATTGCCTTGCGATGACGCCACACTTTACCACCATCTGTATTTAGAAAGCTGCATTTCTCTCCAAAAATAATGGAGTCATACTTACAGAGCTCATAGATCTATGTGGGTTGCAGTTTTTGTCCATACTATAAAAGTATATCAGTGAAAGTGAAAGTTCCCTTTTAGCTGTCTCTAGTATAGTGCCAGTTCCTGTGTTGCTGCAGAGCAAGCTTAGGTGTCTTTAGTATAGTGCCAGTTCCTGTGTTGCTGCAGAGCAAGCTCAGGTGTCTTTAGTATAGTGCCAGTTCCCATGTTGCTGCAGAGCAAGCTTAGGTGTCTTTAGTACAGTGCCAGTCCCCGTGTTGATGCAGAGCAAGCTTAGGTGTCTTTAGTATAGTGCCAGTTCCTGTGTTGCTGCAGAGCAAGCTCAGGTGTCTTTAGTATAGTGCCAGTTCCTGTGTTGCTGCAGAGCAAGCTCAGGTGTCTTTAGTATAGTGCCAGTTCCCATGTTGCTGCAGAGCAAACTTAGGTGTATTTAGTATAGTGCCAGTTCCTGTGTTGATGCAGAGCAAGCTCAGGTGTCTTTAGTATAGTGCCAGTTCCTGTGTTGCTGCAGAGCAAGCTCAGGTGTCTTTAGTATAGTGCCAGTTCCCATGTTGCTGCAGAGCAAGCTTAGGTGTCTTTAGTATAGTGCCAGTTCCTGTGTTGATGCAGAGCAAGCTCAGGTGTCTTTAGTATAGTGCCAGTTCCCGTGTTGCTGCAGAGCAAGCTCAGGTGTCTTTAGTATAGTGCCAGTTCCTGTGTTGCTGCAGAGCAAGCTCAGGGGTCTTTAGTATAGTGCCAGTTCCTGTGTTGATGCAGAGCAAGCTCAGGTGTCTTTAGTATAGTGCCAGTTCCTGTGTTGCTGCAGAGCAAGCTCAGGTGTCTTTAGTATAGTGCCAGTTCCCATGTTGCTGCAGAGCAAACTTAGGTGTATTTAGTATAGTGCCAGTTCCCGTGTTGCTGCAGAGCAAGCTCAGGTGTCTTTAGTATAGTGCCAGTTCCTGAGTTGCTGCAGAGCAAGCTTAGGTGTATTTAGTATAGTGCCAGTTCCCGTGTTGCTGCAGAGCAAGCTTAGGTGTCTTTAGTATAGTGCCAGTCCCCGTGTTGATGCAGAGCAAGCTCAGGTGTCTTTAGTATAGTGCCAGTTCCTGTGTTGCTGCAGAGCAAGCTCAGGTGTCTTTAGTATAGTGCCAGTTCCCGTGTTGATGCAGAGCAAGTTTAGGTGTCTTTAGTATAGTGCCAGTTCCTGTGTTGATGCAGAGCAAGCTAAGGTGTCTTTAGTATAGTGCCAGTTCCTGTGTTGCTGCAGAGCAAGCTTAGGTGTCTTTAGTATAGTGCCAGTTCCTGTGTTGCTGCAGAGCAAGCTCAGGTGTCTTTAGTATAGTGCCAGTTCCCATGTTGCTGCAGAGCAAGCTTAGGTGTCTTTAGTACAGTGCCAGTCCCCGTGTTGATGCAGAGCAAGCTTAGGTGTCTTTAGTATAGTGCCAGTTCCTGTGTTGCTGCAGAGCAAGCTCAGGTGTCTTTAGTATAGTGCCAGTTCCTGTGTTGCTGCAGAGCAAGCTCAGGTGTCTTTAGTATAGTGCCAGTTCCCATGTTGCTGCAGAGCAAACTTAGGTGTATTTAGTATAGTGCCAGTTCCCGTGTTGCTGCAGAGCAAGCTCAGGTGTCTTTAGTATAGTGCCAGTTCCTGAGTTGATGCAGAGCAAGCTCAGGTGTCTTTAGTATAGTGCCAGTCCCCGTGTTGATGCAGAGCAAGCTTAGGTGTCTTTAGTACAGTGCCAGTCCCCGTGTTGATGCAGAGCAAGCTCAGGTGTCTTTAGTATAGTGCCAGTTCCTGTGTTGATGCAGAGCAAGCTCAGGTGTCTTTAGTATAGTGCCAGTTCCTGTGTTGATGCAGAGCAAGCTCAGGTGTCTTTAGTATAGTGCCAGTCCCCGTGTTGATGCAGAGCAAGCTCAGGTGTCTTTAGTATAGTGCCAGTTCCTGTGTTGATGCAGAGCAAGCTCAGGTGTCTTTAGTATAGTGCCAGTCCCCGTGTTGATGCAGAGCAAGCTCAGGTGTCTTTAGTATAGTGCCAGTCCCCGTGTTGATGCAGAGCAAGCTCAGGTGTCTTTAGTATAGTGCCAGTTCCTGTGTTGCTGCAGAGCAAGCTCAGGGGTCTTTAGTATAGTGCCAGTTCCTGAGTTGATGCAGAGCAAGCTCAGGTGTCTTTAGTATAGTGCCAGTTCCTGTGTTGATGCAGAGCAAGCTCAGGTGTCTTTAGTATAGTGCCAGTTCCCATGTTGCTGCAGAGCAAACTTAGGTGTATTTAGTATAGTGCCAGTTCCCGTGTTGCTGCAGAGCAAGCTCAGGTGTCTTTAGTATAGTGCCAGTTCCTGAGTTGATGCAGAGCAAGCTCAGGTGTCTTTAGTATAGTGCCAGTCCCCGTGTTGATGCAGAGCAAGCTCAGGTGTCTTTAGTATAGTGCCAGTTCCTGTGTTGCTGCAGAGCAAGCTCAGGTGTCTTTAGTATAGTGCCAGTTCCCGTGTTGATGCAGAGCAAGTTTAGGTGTCTTTAGTATAGTGCCAGTTCCTGTGTTGATGCAGAGCAAGCTAAGGTGTCTTTAGTATAGTGCCAGTTCCTGTGTTGCTGCAGAGCAAGCTTAGGTGTCTTTAGTATAGTGCCAGTTCTTGTGTTGCTGCAGAGCAAGTTTAGGTGTCTTTAGTATAGTGCCAGTTCCCGTGTTGATGCAGAGCAAGTTTAGGTGTCTTTAGTATAGTGCCAGTTCCTGTGTTGCTGCAGAGCAAACTTAGGTGTATTTAGTATAGTGCCAGTTCCCGTGTTGATGCAGAGCAAGCTTAGGTGTCTTTAGTATAGTGCCAGTTCCTGTGTTGCTGCAGAGCAAGTTTAGGTGTATTTAGTATAGTGCCAGTTCCCGTGTTGCTGCAGAGCAAGCTTAGGTGTATTTAGTATAGTGCCAGTTCCCGTGTTGCTGCAGAGCAAGCTTAGGTGTCTTTAGTATAGTGCCAGTTCCCGTGTTGCTGCAGAGCAAGTTTAGGTGTCTTTAGTATAGTGCCAGTTCCCGTGTTGCTGCAGAGCAAGTTTAGGTGTCTTTAGTATAGTGCCAGTTCCCGTGTTGATGCAGAGCAAGCTTAGGTGTCTTTAGTATAGTGCCAGTTCCTGTGTTGCTGCAGAGCAAGCTCAGGTGTCTTTAGCATAGTGCCAGTTCCTGTGTTACAGTTGCTCTTGTTATAGTTCATCAGCATCCTTTGCCATAACATCAATATTATATAAAATATGTATAGAATCATTCTCCTACATATCGATTATTGATGAACCACTGTGTGCTGTACAGTGCTGCAGGGTCTAGCACAATATACATGGTACCCAGAAAGTAAGACTCTGATGTGTATCTTGATTCACCATTTTAGTATATTTAGAAGTATATAACCTGTACCAGAAGGAAAGCTAGACAAAATCAAGATGTACTAATTTTTGGAATTAAGTCTTTTTTTTACTTTTGCTGTCACAGCATCTGCAATAAATGCTTGATAATAAGCAGTAACATGTTCATGAACAGTTCTGTCACCATCATAGTCACATATTAATCATAACCAGACACCCTTAACTTGAGAAATTGGCAGAGATATGTAGAAAACATGTTTTATCCAATGATGGTTTTTATTCTATTGCATTTTGTTTAATCTCAAAATGAAAAAGGACAGAAACATTGTGCACACAGTCGATAAACATTGATCATTGTTTAAAAATTCATAGAATTGTAAAGATAGGAACTTTATGGATTTGTCACCGGTATAACCCTTCCTACCCTCTGGTCCCAATCTGCTCGCTATGACAGCAGTGGTGTTGGTGTGATATTGAGGCCTGAGATGGGCAGTAATTAGGAAGGTCAGCCAGGCAGAAACTAGCCCAGACCTGGCATACATACTCACCAAATAACTCACTCACCAAACCTGAAACACATAATATAATGATAAACTGCCTCAAAAGTTTCAAACACGAATTGAAATATACGAAGATTGAGAGGCAGTGGCTAAGCAGCAGTTGCAGGCAAGGCCTCAGGACCTGTACTCTAGTCTGAACAAATCGAGAACAATTGCATGGAATGGTAAAATGTGGCGAAATGAATGAAAACATTCTGCACATTTAGCAATATCTTTTTCTGTGGAAGGGTTGTTTTGAATGTTGAAGAAAGCATGAGACAGACAAAGGACAGGAACAAACACACCCAGTGCCTCCAACCTATGGTAGAATGGAGACTGATTGTTTGTTGCTATAGATGCACCACCTGTAATGTTAGTAGTGTGTTATCAAGGTAATATCATTGTGACGTTCACAATATGTTATTTGGTGGAGATGATGCAGTGACACTCATACCTGATCACACTGATTTACGCTTTATATGTGTAAGTAAAACTGATAGAGAAGGAAGTTGTTTCACATTGAATGAATAGAGTGAAGATGAGAAGAGATAAGATAGATGAGGTATCACTGCATCCATGACAGTACCTGCATGTTATGGTAATTACCCATGGTTCAGATTGGGTTTTGGTCAAGGAATAATTTCTATCGGAGATCATTTAACAATGTGGGTACTTTTCAATCTTCTTAATATCAGTGAAGTTTCTTGCCAATCTGAAGAACAACTATTCTTATTGATACTGAAAGGAAAAGTTTTCAATTTTGTGTTATTCTAGAGCAGCAATCTGTTTGTAAATAGGAATCCTTTAAATTAAATTTTGTGTTCACATTCATCAATTCTGCAATGAGTATTTGCCGAGTACCTCCAGCAGGTGTACACCATGGACCTTGGCTGCATGGATAGTGTTGCCTGCTTGGAGATTTTCCGCTCGGTTTGTGAGTAATCTTGTCTTGGATTACAGATGGAGGGAGAAGTATGGATCATTACGTGTGGAAAGTCCATGATCATAAAATATGGCATTGAGTGAAGAATATTATAAAATAGATCATTTTGACTCCTGATATGCACATTTCATTTCATATTGATTAGAGCTGTTCAAAAATGGGCTGTTGAAAATAGTCGTGCCATGTTCTGAGATTGCAGGAGGCGCTGGTGCTTGTGAGAGACATGCTTGTCCAACAGTCTGATTAAAGGGGCAACAGTCACGTCTTGCACCAACAGACAAATTGAAAACTTGAAGTGTAAACTGGCTGGGCAAATTGATACTAAATGCCCATATTTGTCAATGTGAGGGACCAAATTTGGGCACTTCTCTGCAAGGTGCAAACATATTGATTGTCCCAGAGTGTCGCCGGTCCACGCAATCTCTGCCCCAGCCACAATGACCACTGTCTGATATGCTGTGTGCAGGCAGCAAAATCAATGTTTGCTCACAAAGTATTGGGATGATGTCCTGCCAAAAATGATTGGCAGAGTCTTAAATAGTACAGGTTGCCAATGGTAACACCTGAAGCCCAGGAATGCTATTGTGAGATCTGTAATTATGCAAATAGTGGTCATTTATACCCAGATGAGCAGTTGATTTTGTTGTGACCATATTGAGTCATCCCTCAGTTTTGCATGACTGAATAAAATAAGATTGGTCACACATGCCCACAGTAATTCATGACCAAAATTTATTAGGCAAAACAACAATTGATTTATGTTTTAGCGGTGGGTGGACATAATGAATTGTTAACCCGATTCCATTCACAACAGAAACTAGAGAAAAGGACTCTGCAGTGTTGACAGCATATCACCCGAGTCTTGCCTGCCCCGACCCGGAGATCAGCCTGTCAAGTAACTCTTCTCACAGAATGAATTTCTGCCAGGATCAAATGGTCACCATGGTGACCATAGCAAAATTTGAAACTTTCCAAAATGTAAACCATACAAAACAAACCTGAACAAACAGAAAAATACCTTAATATATTTAAAAGCATGGTGACCTTTTGGGAAACCCCTTTTAGTTATGTTGCCAAGGTGTTCGTATTTGAAGCCATTCAGTGGATGTCTAGATGCAGTCATTCACCTTCCAGGGTCTGTGACCTTTCACAAATAACTTAGGTAGGAGAAGGCCTCGGTGACATGCATGCCCTGGTTGGCGGATGGACTTCCCACAAATAACTTGGGCGGGAGAAGGCTTCGGTGACATGCATGTCCTGGTTGGAGGATGGACTTCCCACAAATAACTTGGGCAGGAGAAGGCTTCGGTGACATGCATGTCCTGGTTGGCGGATGGACTTCCCACAAATAACTTGGGCAGGAGAAGGCTTCGGTGACATGCATGCCCTGGTTGGCGGATGGACTTCCCGACTACAATTGTTTCAACAAAATTGGATTGTCTATGAGCTAAGTTGCATTTAACGTTGCAGACCAATTACATTACAGTAATATGGTTTGGTGAGCTGCTCACGAGGAGGTGACTGAAGAGAGAATGACAGGAAATAGAACAGGGAAACACACTGGCATGACAAAAATCATATTTAATAATATTGCCAAATTGAAGTTAAATAAAACACGCATTATTAAAAGGTTATTTTCTATAGATTCTTCCATTAATCGTTATATAAGTCAGTCTCCACCAAGAGGTGTGAGTACATTCCAGTGTATACACTCTGACAGATGCCACACTATTGTGCTTTAAGTAAGCAATAATCAAGTGTTCAGTACCTCTAGCCAGGTATGACTCCATTGTATGACACCATTGCAATTGCACATTACTTGAACTGAGGGGACGGACCTATGTCAGAAGGGGAAATAAAATTTATTCCAAGGATTTGCTGACTTATGGAGACTTAGTCATGAACTTTAATGTTTTGTATTGAAAATAGTTGACATTTCAAATGCTGTAGAGAGTATTGTGATCAGAATTTTGCATTTTAAGCCACTAGTCTTGAACATTAATAGTGAATTGTTACCATTGGTAACCAAAAGTTGGTTGGAAAACTAAAATGTTTTCGCTATACCATGGAATTGGAATGTGATTTATGGAATCAAATTATGGTACACATTGGATTGAATGATAGCTAAATGGCTTAGTAAATAGAAACTGATATCTTGGTGTTATAAGCTGATATCTTACGATCTCACCTTCATCTGTCACCAAACCTGACGCAGGAGCCAAGCTTTAGTGCAGCATTCTTAGATAAAACCTGTCCACATTCCTGACAGATGTGTAATGAATATAAGTCAATGAGGCAGCTGGTATTTTACTGAAAATGATCACATTATTTTGCCCAATCTCTGTAGACTGCAGTGGAAGTGTACTTTTAGAGGCAATACATGAAGCATTTTGGTCAGTACTGCTGTATGGTATCCCATTGCCCTGTGCATGACCTAAACGTGTGACCATGTACATCTGTGGCACAAACTGAATAGTACTGCATTACATATCATCTCTCAGAAAGAAAAAAATAAAATAGAGAGATAACGTGTGTTAGGTTAGAGGACATTGATGTCACATCAGGTCTGGCCTCATTCCAGCAGTGCTAGCTTTGCCAACATGAAAACATCCACATCTCTGTGAGTATATAGCCCTATCAAAAATATAGGCTGATCAAAAAAGGCATTCATATCATCTTAGATATGTGAGCCTCCAGATTTGAACTATTCATAATTGACTGTTTATCTGACATGGTTTCTTCTTTCAAAGCTTGCAGCCTTTGACTGAACTTTGAATTTTGTGATACATATGATAAGTTATTTTGGTACATTCATGAAAACATTCATGGTAGACATAACAAAGAACTGCCCAGGAAGAGTGTAGCCCCTGGCAACATGGCCTCAATATTTCTGTAGATAATCTGGGCTTAGAAGTGGGTAGGATGATGATGATGCAGGTGACCCCTGAAAGGTTCCAGCCTGCCTTATGGCCATGGGATGTGGTCAGGACCTCATAAGATGCCTGGGATATCACATCATGACATGGCTGGTATGATGTCCACAGGAAGGCATTATGTTAGTGTATGAGAGATATATGAGGCATGCTTGCCCTTGAACTCTTCCTGATCATTTTAATTAACTAAGTGCTACTCACACCCCATTGCCATATTAAGTTGATGTCTTACTGACTAACAACCATGAAGCCATGCAGATCTTCTCTCTTCTACTTTGGTCTTACTTCAGCTTCATGCTTTCTACAGCTGTAGAACTTCAATGATTATTTGTCAAGGCTACTGTGGTAACGTGGGGATGACCTAAGCTTTTTTGGCACTCTGAGGCATATATACCTGTACCTTCTTGTTGTGTTGTGCTGTGTTCAATACCTGCTCATTTTCATGTTCTGTGTTCAGTACCTTCTTATCGTACACCCGTTGTGAGAGTGACGAAGGGTCTGATAACCATGTGGACAGCCAGGTGGAGGATTAACAGATTAACTGGGACCTTTGATGATAGCTTGCAGCCCTCAATCCCCAACCAGCCTCTCACTCCCAGCTTACGGTCAGTGTCCTCCACAACCTGCTTGTTTGGCTGTGATTGACCAGTCCTGACCATGGCTATTAGGTATGTACAGTGAGAGACTGGTCAAGCCCGTCAGCATGGTAATGTGATTAGTAGCGTGTGTGGAGCAGATGCGACAGGCAGCAGACTGGTGTGCATGGAGTCTGCTCACGAAACATGCCCATTGTACTAATGGAGACAAAACCTCTGTTTGGTCATGGAGAATAGTTGGGAGGTCATGCACAGTAACCATTGCCCAAAAATATTTGAACCCCTACCACATCTTTGATATTAGGATGGTTTTTTTATTTTTTTTTTCTGATTAAATTGTAAAGAACATCAGGCTCATAACCACTTAACTGAAAATCAAGTAGTGCTTGTCAATATCTAAAGAAATGTAGAAATAAAGAAATATTTGATAATATAATTTCTACTTTTATTCATGATAAAGTGTTTGCCCAGTGTGCCAGGGTTTCAGATCAACATACATGCCCGTACACATTATTAGCTGTGAAAAAATATCCTTACATAAAAAACTTGATAAATGAACCTCAAAATAGTTCTTCTCAAATTTTGTTTCACAATCAGTGTACATTTTGCTACTATAGATAGACTAATGATTATGGTGTATTATCACAGGTAGAATATCCCTAACATGTCCCAAGTTGTGCTAAATACTCTACAATGTTGTCATGACTAATTTGAAACCTTAAAGCTTTAATAAGCAGAGTAGCATGGAGTGTTCTAGACAAGTGAGAAAGTATTATTTGAGTATCGTATGGCTGCATCTCATAATTCTTGTTTCTGCTGAAGCTTAGTGCCAGTGGTTAATGGTACATCTTGCCTCGTCGTAATCCTCCCTCCTCACAGTCAGAGATGCCACAGAGTAGATGCTCCACAATAAGATGTAGTGCTCACCACCATGTGCAGTCTACTAAAAGCATTTTGGAGATCCCATATAGTATTGTGTCCATTATATGATATTGTCTGTGACTTTGATGTCACCTCTGTTTGTGGACAAGGCAACTTTTTTTTGTGAGAGGGTATTGGTGGCTGGGAGAAGCCAGAGTGTTTGTTGGTTGTGTTAACAAAGTTACGTGCCGAGCTGAATGCATTGATGAGGAATGACAGAATGGGGACACCTCCTTGGGATCTTATAGACACCAAGGTACAGAGACCGCTGCAATAGAGAATGACAGAGTCCGCCATCTCCAAAGCACCGTGCCAAACTGTTATCTGATTAAATCAGGGATGACATAACAGACCACGTTGGAGCACCAAACTGCATTGACAACTACACTATCACTGGGGGGATACTGGATTCGGTAACTGCAGTTACCGAATCAAAATGGCAGACTCTGCACCAGGTGAGAAATCTCAGCAGCTTGTATTTCATCTTTCCTGGGGTTATTGATAACTGCTACCATGACCAAGTGCTTCAGTATAGTATATAAATACAGTTTGATCAAAATGATTCACATAGCTTTACAGGTAATGTGAAAAAGAGGGAATGTAGTTTCACTCATGATTCGGTAACTGTACATGCATGATTCGGTAACTGTAGTCTTCTCCATGTGGATGATTCGGTAACTGTTGAATGACTTGGTAACTGCCATATGTGTATGCCAACAAAATATCAATGTTAATTAATGTGTACTTATAAGCAAACAATAATAGTAAAGTTACCAGAACAATATGCTCTGTATAATGACTGCAGGTATGTATGATGTGTTGCAATCCAGTGGTTGCAATGTTCATTGTAACTGTAACTATAATATGACATGCTCACTTTTTCAGCCTTTATGTGTTACCATTGCACTAAAACTGGTAAAATAGAACTAAATATATTCCACCATGCTAAATCCAGCCACCAGAATTTGCCTTTTAGCATTCGGAAAGAAGAATTAGATGAAACCCCTAAACCAAAATATATAGATCTGTTAACTTTGGCCAAACAGTCAATGTCATAATCAATAAATATGGGCAGAACTGTGAACCATATATTAAAACAAATGGTACAAAAAATATTCTAAAGATCAAGAGAAGTTATTAGTTCTGAACAAACTGTTGATTATAATGCACCTGAAAAAGAAAAAGGACAAAAGGTATATTCCTAAGCAGGGGATTATTTGAAAGAGTCTGAAGTTTGCAAATTTTTGACTGACAAATTAATGAAAGTCCTTGATCTTATGGATCAGCAGGGTAGAAAGGAGAACTTCATATGTGTTATCCAGTCCATTGCTGATGGAGCTGCTAGATTTGTGTCTGGCAACTGGAAGAGAGAAACAGGCACTGTACCAAAAATCCTGGAAGACCTAAAATGGGATTCACTAGCAGGGAGGTGAAGGACATAGAGGCTAGTTTTATTGTACAAGGCTATATGTGTTGAAATAGCTTTGAAACTAACTTCCAGAACATGTCAAAATGAAATCAGCTCCTACATGGAAATCACTATATCGAAATTGTGACAAGCTGTGACCCTTATAAATACAGCTATTTTCCAAGGACAGTGACTGACTGGAATAAACTTTCCCTTCAATTAACTACATTGGAAACAGGTAGCTCGGCATCCTTCAGAAACTCCCTTGCCAGAGTATAAAGGTTAGCAACAAGCAGCTGGTGTGTACCAGCTGCACCCCTTAGTGCAACCGTGCTCTCTTGTTGGGATGCCATTTGGTTTTGCCGAGTAAACTTATAGATGTAGATGTAGTCTCAAGTTGATCAATCCCATACAGCTCCAGCTGGGGCTATCCTAGGAGTATCTACATGTATACATACCATCTACTTGATGCAAAGATTCCATGGTGCTCTGGTAATATCAAAGCATTAAAGCTTGTGACAACATACAACAAGTGATCATTCAAATACAACTTAATTGAAATGGTGTGGTACAGGAAACAATAGATTAAATTATCAAGATTTATCTCAAATACTTACTAAATTTGCTTCTTTGGCATCCATGTTTTCAGCTACTGAAATATGTGTCAAATGAAACAAAATAAACTTGTGAACCATGTGTTATATGTTGTACACTTCTCTGCCCCACAATTTAATGGCATGCATATCGATTATGCTGAATGCATGAACCTGCTGATTGATAGATCTATATATGATCTCATAACCTGAAATTATTTTGGGATAGTAAAGTGCTTAATTATGTGTTTAAAGTAAAATAACAATCCAAGAAAATGGGATGCTCAGACTTGGAGTAAGCCCATATTCTAAGATCAGGTCCCTCTCAGTGATAAGCAATGATGATTGTATTCAATAAGCATCTAATAAGTGAGGACCCACAACACAGTTACCAAATCATGACACCCCAGTTACCGAATCTTAAGACATACACTGATCATAGTTACCGAATCTCAAGACAAAACAACATGGCCCAAATCAGACATTTAAGCCATTGTCCTGCCTACCTGTTGCAGGAGATATAATTATATTGCTTTTATCTCTAACAAGGAACACAGAACAGTGGCACAGTATGCAATATACCCCTCAAAACAAGCTGCTGAGATTTCTGACCTGGTGCAGGGTCTGCCATTTTGATTCGGTAACTGCAGTTACCGAATCCAGTATCCCCCCAGTGACTATAGAATGATATAATGTGCTAAATCTGGAGTATCGTGTGCAGTATTTCTGTAAGTCACACTATAGGCAGTGATGCAATATGACAGAGCATGTACAGGATGTAGGTGGACTCGCATATTGAGGCTGAGCAGTATGGTGAAAGTAGACTATCAAATTGAGGGAAGATTAGACTGTTGTCCTGTACAGTGAAGGGAAAATTAAGAATGTTGCTGTCCTGTACAGTGAGGGGAAAGTAGACATTCAGAATGTTGCTGTCCTGTACAGTGAGGGGAAAGTAGACATTTAGAATGTTGCTGTCCTGTACAGTGAAGGGAAAGTAGACATTTAGAATGTTGCTGTCCTGTACAGTGAGGGGAAAGTAGACATTCAGAATGTTGCTGTCCTGTACAGTGAGGGGAAAGTAGACATTTAGAATGTTGCTGTCCTGTACAGTGAAGGGAAAGTAGACATTCAGAATGTTCCTGTCCTGTACAGTGAGGGGAAAGTAGACATTCAGAATGTTCCTGTCCTGTACAGTGAGGGGAAAGTAGACATTCAGAATGTTGCTGTCCTGTACAGTGAGGGGAAAGTAGACATTCAGAATGTTGCTGTCCTGTACAGTGAGGGGAAAGTAGACATTCAGAATGTTGCTGTCCTGTACAGTGAGGGGAAAGTAGACATTCATAATGTTGCTGTCCTGTACAGTGAGGGGAAAGTAGACATTCAGAATGTTGCTGTCCTGTACAGTGAAGGGAAAGTAGACATTCAGAATGTTGCTGTCCTGTACAGTGAAGGGAAAGTAGACATTCAGAATGTTGCTGTCCTGTACAGTGAGGGGAAAGTAGACAGTCAGAATGTTGCTGTCCTGTACAGTGAAGGGAAAGTAGACATTCAGAATGTTGCTGTCCTGTACAGTGAGGGGAAAGTAGACATTCAGAATGATGCTGTCCTGTACAGTGAGGGGAAAGTAGACATTCAGAATGATGCTGTCCTGTACAGTGAGGGGAAAGTAGACATTCAGAATGTTGCTGTCCTGTACAGTGAGAGGAAAGTAGACATTCAGAATGTTGCTGTCCTGTACAGTGAGGGGAAAGTAGACATTAAGAATGTTGCTGTCCTGTACAGTGAGGGGAAAGTAGACATTAAGAATGTTGCTGTCCTGTACAGTGAGGGGAAAGTAGACATTCAGAATGTTGCTGTCCTGTACAGTGAGGGGAAAGTAGACATTCAGAATGTTGCTGTCCTGTACAGTGAGGGGAAAGTAGACATTCAGAATGTTGCTGTCCTGTACAGTGAAGGGAAAATTAAGAATGTTGCTGTCCTGTACATTGAGGGGAAAGTAGACATTCAGAATGTTGCTGTCCTGTACAGTGAGGGGAAAGTAGACATTCAGAATGTTGCTGTCCTGTACAGTGAGGGGAAAGTAGACATTCAGAATGTTGCTGTCCTGTACAGTGAGGGGAAAGTAGACATTAAGAATGTTGCTGTCCTGTACAGTGAGGGAGGGGAAAGTAGACATTCAGAATGATGCTGTCCTGTACAGTGAAGGGAAAGTAGACATTCAGAATGTTGCTGTCCTGTACAGTGAGGGGAAAGTAGACATTAAGAATGTTGCTGTCCTGTACAGTGAGGGGAAAGTAGACATTCAGAATGTTGCTGTCCTGTACAGTGAGGGGAAAGTAGACATTCAGAATGTTGCTGTCCTGTACAGTGAGGGGAAAGTAGACATTCAGAATGTTGCTGTCCTGTACAGTGAGGGGAAAGTAGACATTCAGAATGTTGCTGTCCTGTACAGTGAGGGGAAAGTAGACATTAAGAATGTTGCTGTCCTGTACAGTGAGGGAGGGGAAAGTAGACATTCAGAATGATGCTGTCCTGTACAGTGAAGGGAAAGTAGACATTAAGAATGTTGCTGTCCTGTACAGTGAGGGGAAAGTAGACATTAAGAATGTTGCTGTCCTGTACAGTGAGGGAGGGGAAAGTAGACATTTAGAATGTTGCTGTCGTGTACAGTGAGGGGAAAGTAGACATTCAGAATGTTGCTGTCCTGTACAGTGAGGGGGAAGTACAGTCAGATTGATACTGTCTTTGCTGCCAACAAGCTCACCTTTGGCACCTAACCCAATTACTCTGTCACTCTTTGCTGCAAGCAAGCATCGCTGCAAACACACGATGACACAAAGGGTGCCAAACACGCCAGCAGGTTGAACTAATCATGTTAATTGCTCAGTTGTGTTCATTCAGATCACCTTCTTATCATTTGTTTAAGTAATCAAAATTATGATAGATGGGCAGTCAGACATGGTGGTCCAGTTCCTATATGAACTGCTGGTGAGGTAGGATGCATGGGTAAAGCTGACTTGGGTATAAATGCTGACTCTTTAAGTGCCAGTAAAGAAATGCTAAAGCAAGTGAGCAAGAACATGGAAATGTTGTTACAGAATGCATGCCCCTGGGACAGTCAAGCTCACATATAAATTGCCACCATAACTTATATGCTGCAGAATTTCCTCTTAAAGTTGGGCAAGTTCGTCATAACCAGCATTTAACAAGCTGTCGTCCTCCTCTAACTTTCATGTAGATATTTTTCCAGCCGTCATCAGAGGAGCAAGGCTTAACACACACTTAGGGATGACCGACTTTCAAGGCTATTTTCTGCACACATATCTCTTGCAAATAGCCAAGTTAAACGTTAAATATTGATCTCACACTTCTCAAATAAACTAGTACAAATCAAATAATTGGACTTTTTCCTTGGATCCAATGACAAGTTGATAGCTGTTTTCCCATGACAATAAAGTAGTCTATTTTCTGTGACATTCAGTTATACATATGTCAATGTATTTTGATTTGAATGTTTTCTAGGGGAAGTAATGAAGACAGCCTCGCAGGAGTTTGCAGATGACCCCTGTTCCTCCATGAAGCGAGGAGCGATGGTGCGGGCGTCGCGGGCCCTCCTCTCCTCCGTCGCCAGGCTCCTTATTGTAGCAGACATGGTCGATGTGCATCTCCTCCTCAAATCTCTTAGAACTGTAAGTTATTCTAAATAACACCTCAGATTTTAGATAACACTCTATAAGCATAGAATGACTTTTATTAAAAACTTGGGCCCTAAAAAAAGCTAATTTCCAAATTCTGACTGACTCCAGAATAAAACCTGCAACCCCAAAAGTTTTTTACTCAAATATATCTTCATTAACCATCACCCGCTTGAAAGTTTAATGATTTTAGCCCCAAATGGATATGTAATAGGAGATGAAATAAGCAGAAATTGGAAATCTTTATGCCATTGTAACCATTGCTCCTCCACCTCCATAAATAAGTCATATTTCTTTTTGACACAAAAGAACTTTCTATTCTGTTTTGTGCTTGGTTTTTGATATTACTCTCTTAAAATATAATATGTTATCAAGAAAAGACAGGTTTGAATTAATCAAAGAAAATTCTACTCATAAAAATAAAAAAATAAAATTTTACAACATCTTCATGAGGCACAAAACAGGTGCATCGTCAAAAATATTTTAAGTTTCGATCTCTCTCATTTTTCAATATTCTGTTTCCAAAATTTTAATTTGGCATTAAAAATACTTATCAGATATAATTTTGACATGGAGAATACAGGCAGATGTTTGTACATAGAAAATACAGGCAGATGTGTGTACATGGAGAATACAGGCAGATGTGGTGGTGTACAAAGATAATACAGGCAGGTGTGTGTACATGGAGAATACAGGCAGATGTGGTGGTGTACAAAGATAATACAGGTAGATTTTAGTGTGGAGAAAATACAGGCAGATGTATACACAATAGAAAACAGGTCAATATGTTTGTGTGCTGAATACGGTGACGTTTGTTTGTGAGCATTTAGAGGATGGGCTGAGGTGTTTGTTTACGATGATTTGTTGTTTTATTGGTGCAGTGAGTGATGATGATTTAGGCGCTCCACTGATTGCCGATCACTCTCGCTCACATAATGGCAGTGTTATTGATATAATAGGCTATAAGAGTATATTGGTAGTGCCACAGGGGCTGGTCTCCACTGGCTGCAACCTCACGAGGTCACCACTAGATGACCTCTGCGCTTGCCATATTCCATGTCTGAAGTATTGTCTGCAGGGCATGTATTTAATAATACTAAAATAGGGTCTTCAACTCATTCTTAGAGTTATTTTCTGCCTGATCATGTTACAAAAGCAATATATATTTGTAAGAAAAAGAAATGTCGTTAATGAGACTAATAAGGAAAAGAATAAGGAAATCATGGCACAATCCTAACGTTAAAAATGAAAAATTGAGGAATAATGCATTATTTGGGCATAAAACTGTGTGATTAACAAAGACAAAGTCATGTATTTGGAATCCTTCAGGGCATAACCATATTTTATAGTAGAAATCTTGTTTAAGTCATAATTATCAATATAGTGTTGGCTCACTACGATATTTCACATCTCCCACGATGAACACAAACATGAGATAAGCACAAATATTTATTACACTTCTGCCCCAATGAGATGACAGAGTGGCAGTATGTATTGTTAGGAGAGCAGTGAAGGCAGTAATGGTTGTAAGGAGAGCATGGGTTGCCACCTGTGTTAGAGGCCAGATGATGAACGTTCTTACACCATCTGCCACCACACTGTCTAATATCAAACAAATAACACCATCCCTAGCTCCGTCTCAATGCATTATAAGCTTCTGATGAATATATCTCTTCTGAATTATATTGGACAATAAGAAATTAATTAATGATAATATCTCTTAAAGCTAATATGCTATGATCACATGAGATATGGTTTGAAACGGCTTTCATATATAAGTTGTTTCCTTTTAATTTTGGACCAGCTGTGACGATAATTGATAATGACCCTCGAGGTATTTGTGATCCATGGGATCTGTAGATTTGATCAGACTCAAGGTCACATTTCTGATAGGAGAGGTTTGTTGATAGGAGACTTAAGGTTACATTTGTGTTGTATGAGATTTTTAGATAGACTCAAGGTAACGTTTTTAATGTGAGAAGGTTGAAGATCAGTTACTTTTTTTAAACATGCTGTATCAAGAATTACTACGAGGTAAATTTTTATATGATAGTTTTTTTTGTGTGAGAGAAGTACATTAATTAGTGGTTATATTTTGCAGGTGGAGGATGATCTTGACAAAATCCGCAACGCTTCCAGTCAGCAGGAACTCATGAACAGCTTCAGAGAATTTGGCAAGGATGTGGTGGAACTGTCAGACCGGGCTGGCAAGCGACAGCAGGTAAGCACCAACATACTCCTCTCACAAGGTGTCCTTGGACCTGATTTTTGATGCTCTAGGAAAGAGTGCATTCAGGTATATCGTTTTTATATGTGGCTTTTTGAGGAGAGACAATAAAACTCTACTTGGCAGTTGGATATGTTCATATATAGAGGATGGCAGGAGGCAGGAGAGCAATCGAGGGAGCCATAAAACTATACAAAAAATATAAAACACACAGAAAGATGCCACATTAAAGTGCAGGCTATGCTTGTACTTCTACTGTTGTGTGCTATCATAAAACTGGGGCAAAACTGAAAATGGTGCAGAAAGGCTGATATATGGCACATGCCTTGGTGGGCTCCCTTAACACCGGACCACCAGAAAACATGCAAAATATTCAAACTCCCTTTAAAAATAATGCTTAGGCATTTGCATTTGAAGATTTTTCATGGTAGACATGAACACTTGATGAGTGAGGCACATTTACAAATAAGCCATTGATAACTTTATAAGTAGGAGTATTATCAGACGTGTTTCTATCAGTGAGTTAATGACTGTGCTCAAGTAAGTCTGCTCAACTTAACATGGCACATACGTACTCATAGTTGCTATTTTGGTCACAGAAATTCTCCTCATCAGGACAATTTCTGTTCCCATT
The DNA here is from genome assembly GCA_949316495.1 of Amphiduros pacificus. Taxonomy (NCBI): domain Eukaryota; kingdom Metazoa; phylum Annelida; class Polychaeta; order Phyllodocida; family Hesionidae; genus Amphiduros; species Amphiduros pacificus. Next base: position 76,461,257 of record OX439000.1, on the reverse strand, counting down.
AATGCAGGCATTTTACTTCACGAATTCCCAAATGCTATCAATGAATTTACATAGGAAGTAGTCGGCAATATTGATATAATTTAGCCTGTAATTCAGTCTCCAAGGACTTGAAAAAGCCAGCATGCAGCACAGACCATGAATATAGGCAAGGTGTGATGAAATATTGAGCAGTCTAAATGTCTCAGCTGACTGCCACAATATGTGATAACTATGCATTCATAGAACAGCATAGGCTGTGCATCCACCACACATCGCAGGGTCATTTCTCAAGGGGGAGAGGCTGCTTTGTTTGATTAAGATGGATACAGAAAGGTCGTTTTTATGAAGGGAGAGGGTGAATATTGATGAGGATATATGGATACAGTGTGTGAAGATGCAGTAATGAGGATACACCAACGATGAAAACGCTGTCACCCCAACCATCCCCCACGGAAATTGTTTGAAAGCCTTGTTCAATAGTTCAAAAGATGAACAGCAATAAAAATGGTGGCAATATGCTAGTGATTGCTATTTCAGTGCTGAACTGCATGTTTCAAATTATCGCTTTAAACTTTGTACATGTTATAAAGTCATCATCATTAATCTTTGGGATACATAGACTTTATGATGTGTTTTTTATGGACATATTTATTGCCTATTTTAATATTGCATAATACCAAGGAGCTTGACGAGCATGTATTTTGTGTTTTACACAATGGAATAGGATATGTGAGCCTGAATATCACATTACATGCCATCCTCTTCTCAAATAATCACAAAATGGCACCACATGCGTGGCTTCAATTTATTTGTGTGATGACGGGTCACAAAGATGGGTAACATTTTGATCCTGATGTAATGAGTGTGTATCGTCACCATGTCTGGTTCCCTACCACTGGGCTAGATTAATCCCAGGGCAGCAGCCATTATCACGATGAGACCAGTCAATGCTTCCTGTCTTGCTGCTTCCTGTGCCTCCACAGGGATTTGTGATGTTCACCAAACTCTAACTAATGGTTTCCTGAACACGGAGATCCTATTGCAAGTTGTTCAATCAGCTGATACAATAATCCTTTGTGGGTTGCCATTTATCATGCCAAACTTTCTATATCCTCATTTTGCAAGAAGAATCCTCTTTCAATCATATTCCATTTCTTACACAATATTTAATGTGTATTTGATGCAGTATGCTGCAGCGTTAGGTTCTGTTGACCCATTGAAAGCGATTTATCTCTAAGTAAGGTGGTGATGGAAGGTTGTAAGATTTGAGCTTGATGAATCCAAGGAATGAGAGATTTATGGATGATGTCATGGGATGGTATAGCTTTGTGATCAGTTCAGCATCTCAAGGTCAACCATGGCAACTAGTTACCTCAGTTATAGAGACAGGGTCATAGGTCTGGAGCTATTCATAAGAGCAGCCATGGCAACCTCAGTCATAGAGACAGGATCATAGGACTGGAACTATTCATAAGGGCAGCCATGGCAACCTCAGTTATAGAGACAGGCTCATAAGATGAGAACCCATCTCAAAGCCAACAATGGCAATTTGTGATCTTAGAGATGTGACAAGAATGTGGCATGTACAGGAACTCATCACTAGGTAACCATGGTACCTGGTAACTTAAATGTATATTGGCAGGGTCATGGTAAGGAAACCCATCACTAGGTAACCATGGCACCTGGTAACTTAAATGTATATTGGCAGGGTCATGGTAACCATGGCACCTGGTATCTTAAATGTATATTGGCAGGGTCATGGTAACCATGGCACCTGGTATCTTAAATGTATATTGGCAGGGTCATGGTAACCATGGCACCTGGTAACTTAAATGTATATTGGCAGGGTCATGGTAACCGTGGCACCTGGTAACTTAAATGTATATTGGCAGGGTCATTATAACCGTGGCACCTGGTAACTTAAATGTATATTGGCAGGGTCATGGTAACCGTGGCACCTGGTATCTTAAATGTATATTGGCAGGGTTATAAGATGGGAATCCATCATTAGGGCCACCATGACAAATGGTTACTTAAAGGTATAGGGGCAGGGTCATTGGATAGGAATAACTATGTCAACTTGTTGTCTTAGGTATGGATGCAGGTTCATAAGAAGGGAATCTATCACCAGACCAACCATGGCACCTGCTAACCTATCATCGTTCTGTCTATGGTAACTGGAAAACAAAGGTATATGCAGATCGTATAGCTGCAGATTGATCGCCAGACTGACCATTGTGACTTAAAAATAAAGTTACAATTAGGGAAGCACAGAAAACAGAACATAGTTAGGAAAACATTCTCTTAGAAACTTGCTTATTTTTTGTACGTTTTTGACATTCGTATAAATATTTTTTATATTCTTCATATTTTTTTTAATCTGTGAATATTGCAGTTGCATCTTTGTTTTTCATGGAAATATAAAGCATGCAGAGCAACAGGCACTTGGAGGGGCGGGCTACATCAGCAAAATGTAATGGAGTGCCTCATCCCCAATGCACACCCGTCAATATGGCAGCATGACCTACATATTGTAGACTCACTCCAGATCATATCACTCAAGTAGACTCAAAGGGTTCACACAATAGAGCATGCTGATTGGTCAGTGTCCCGCAGGACCTGCCACCATTGTGATGCAGGGTACCAGTCTGTAGGTTGGGAGAATACTATTGTTACAGGTTACGGGAGATATATCGCCACAGTCAACTGTGATGACAGTGTCTGTGAGATATGAGGCATTGGTATAAAGGAATTCATGATCCGATAATGCTCCGTTAAATAGGTTTAGGTGGCAGGATGAATTTATTGGTTCTTGAGAGTAGTTCTGTATTCTGTATGCCACGCCATATTAGCTGAGTCATGTGGTAATATATTGCTGTGTGTTGCGGTCAGTGCCAGGTGATCAGAACAGAATCTTGTGAGACCCCCACAGGATCTAGCATCTTTGGGGGGTTAATTCCAGGACATGTGTGTGGGATTGTGCAGTGTCAAGTGGAGCTAGATCTTAGCGGGACAAGCGCCTGAGCGTGGATGTAGGGTAGTGTAAATGTCCCTCAGGGTGCAGTCATGACATTAGCTGGGAAATCCAGGTTATGATCCCACAAGCTGTAGCTCACATTTGTTCTAGCATGCAACAATGGAACAGTTGGAACCTGAGCTATTGTGTTTCAGGGAATACTTAAAGGGAATAGGTTGGTCTGCATGTTACACTGAAACTCATTTAGACAACATCTGCAGGTTTACATACAGAGAGTACAGACAACATCTGCAGCATGTACACAGAGACCCAAAGAGCAACTTTAGTGGGTTCATTAGCAGGGATGGTTTAGGTTGCCGGTTGCCTCAGGATGTGAGTTTGTTGTATGATTTATTGAGAGGCAATGCAATCTCACCTGCCTAATGGGCAGTCTGAAGGGCAGATCTGGAATGCACAGCTCACGTTTGATCACCGATTGTTTATTTGAGCCATGTTCAGGTGGTCAGCATCTTCCACCGTTGTGACCAGGGAGACCTTGGCTTGAATCGTGGAGCCCAGTGTAGCCAGATGTCCGGTGGTCAGCATCTTCCACCGTTGTGACCAGGGAGACCTTGGCTTGAATCGTGGAGCCCAGTGTAGCCAGATGTCCGGTGGTCAGCATCTTCCACCGTTGTGACCAGGGAGACCTTGGCTTGAATCGTGGAGCCCAGTGTAGCCAAATGTCCAGTGGTCAGCATCTTCCACCGTTGTGACCAGGGAGACCTTGGCTTGAATCGTGGAGCCCAGTGTAGCCAGATGTCCGGTGGTCAGCATCTTCCACCGTTGTGACCAGGGAGACCTTGGCTTGAATCGTGGAGCCCAGTGTAGCCAGATGTCCGGTGGTCAGCATCTTCCACCGTTGTGACCAGGGAGACCTTGGCTTGAATCGTGGAGCCCAGTGTAGCCAGATGTCCGGTGGTCAGCATCTTCCACCGTTGTGACCAGGGAGACCTTGGCTTGAATCGTGGAGCCCAGTGTAGCCAGATGTGCGGTGGTCAGCATCTTCCACTGTTGTGACCAGGGAGACCTTGGCTTGAATCGTGGAGCCCAGTGTAGCCAGATGTGCGGTGGTCAGCATCTTCCACCGTTGTGACCAGGGAGACCTTGGCTTGAATCGTGGAGCCCACTGTAGCCAGATGTCCGGTGGTCAGCATCTTCCACCGTTGTGACCAGGGAGACCTTGGCTTGAATCGTGGAGCCCAGTGTAGCCAGATGTCCGGTGGTCAGCATCTTCCACCGTTGTGACCAGGGAGACCTTGGCTTGAATCGTGGAGCCCAGTGTAGCCAGATGTCCGGTGGTCAGTATCTTCCACCGTTGTGACCAGGGAGACCTTGGCTTGAATCGTGGAGCCCAGTGTAGCCAGATGTCCGGTGGTCAGCATCTTCCACCTTTGTGACCAGGGAGACCTTGGCTTGAATCGTGGAGCCCAGTGTAGCCAGATGTGCGGTGGTCAGTATCTTCCACCGTTGTGACCAGGGAGACCTTGGCTTGAATCGTGGAGCCCAGTGTAGCCAGATGTCCGGTGGTCAGCATCTTCCACTGTTGTGACCAGGGAGACCTTGGCTTGAATCGTGGAGCCCAGTGTAGCCAGATGTCCGGTGGTCAGCATCTTCCACTGTTGTGACCAGGGAGACCTTGGCTTGAATCGTGGAGCCCAGTGTAGCCAGATGTCCGGTGGTCAGCATCTTCCACCGTTGTGACCAGGGAGACCTTGGCTTGAATCGTGGAGCCCAGTGTAGCCAGATGTCCGGTGGTCAGCATCTTCCACCGTTGTGACCAGGGAGACCTTGGCTTGAATCGTGGAGCACAGTGTAGCCAGATGTGCGGTGGTCAGCATCTTCCACTGTTGTGACCAGGGAGACCTTGGCTTGAATCGTGGAGCCCAGTGTAGCCAGATGTGCGGTGGTCAGCATCTTCCACTGTTGTGACCAGGGAGACCTTGGCTTGAATCGTGGAGCCCAGTGTAGCCAGATGTCCGGTGGTCAGCATCTTCCACCGTTGTGACCAGGGAGACCTTGGCTTGAATCGTGGAGCCCAGTGTAGCCAGATGTCCGGTGGTCAGCATCTTCCACCGTTGTGACCAGGGAGACCTTGGCTTGAATCGTGGAGCCCAGTGTAGCCAGATGTGCGGTGGTCAGTATCTTCCACCGTTGTGACCAGGGAGACCTTGGCTTGAATCGTGGAGCCCAGTGTAGCCAGATGTCCGGTGGTCAGCATCTTCCACCTTTGTGACCAGGGAGACCTTGGCTTGAATCGTGGAGCCCAGTGTAGCCAGATGTGCGGTGGTCAGTATCTTCCACCGTTGTGACCAGGGAGACCTTGGCTTGAATCGTGGAGCCCAGTGTAGCCAGATGTCCGGTGGTCAGCATCTTCCACCTTTGTGACCAGGGAGACCTTGGCTTGAATCGTGGAGCCCAGTGTAGCCAGATGTCCGGTGGTCAGCATCTTCCACTGTTGTGACCAGGGAGACCTTGGCTTGAATCGTGGAGCCCAGTGTAGCCAGATGTCCGGTGGTCAGCATCTTCCACCGTTGTGACCAGGGAGACCTTGGCTTGAATCGTGGAGCCCAGTGTAGCCAGATGTCCGGTGGTCAGCATCTTCCACCGTTGTGACCAGGGAGACCTTGGCTTGAATCGTGGAGCACAGTGTAGCCAGATGTGCGGTGGTCAGCATCTTCCACTGTTGTGACCAGGGAGACCTTGGCTTGAATCGTGGAGCCCAGTGTAGCCAGATGTGCGGTGGTCAGCATCTTCCACTGTTGTGACCAGGGAGACCTTGGCTTGAATCGTGGAGCCCAGTGTAGCCAGATGTCCGGTGGTCAGCATCTTCCACCGTTGTGACCAGGGAGACCTTGGCTTGAATCGTGGAGCCCAGTGTAGCCAGATGTCCGGTGGTCAGCATCTTCCACCGCTGTGACCAGGGAGACCTTGGCTTGAATCGTGGAGCCCAGTGTAGCCAGATGTCCGGTGGTCAGCATCTTCCACCGTTGTGACCAGGGAGACCTTGGCTTGAATCGTGGAGCCCAGTGTAGCCAAATGTCCGGTGGTCAGCATCTTCCACCGTTGTGACCAGGGAGACCTTGGCTTGAATCGTGGAGCCCAGTGTAGCCAGATGTCCGGTGGTCAGCATCTTCCACTGTTGTGACCAGGGAGACCTTGGCTTGAATCGTGGAGCCCAGTGTAGCCAGATGTCCGGTGGTCAGCATCTTCCACCGTTGTGACCAGGGAGACCTTGGCTTGAATCGTGGAGCCCAGTGTAGCCAGATGTCCGGTGGTCAGCATCTTCCACCGTTGTGACCAGGGAGACCTTGGCTTGAATCGTGGAGCACAGTGTAGCCAGATGTGCGGTGGTCAGCATCTTCCACTGTTGTGACCAGGGAGACCTTGGCTTGAATCGTGGAGCCCAGTGTAGCCAGATGTCTGGTGGTCAGCATCTTCCACTGTTATGACCAGGGAGACCTTGGCTTGAATCGTGGAGCCCAGTGTAGCTAGATGTCCAGTGGTCAGATCTTCCACCGTTGTGACCAGGGAGACCTTGGCTTGAATCGTGGAGCCAGATGTCAGTTTTATATCAAGGAAACAGGCCAGTCAGAAGTAAACCTGCAATATCTTTCTTTGATTTGAGGATTGTTTACATACCATTGTTTTAACTTTAATTTTTTCTACTGCTAAATCCTTCCCAACTATCTGGTAAACTCTGAAAGTAAGGAGAAATTGTGTTTGAATGGCACCATTGCATGACTGTGAAGAGGGTTCTCGCTACCACACTCACACTGAAGTAGATTTAACAAGATATCATGTCATGCCATTTCAGACAGAAATAGTTCTTTTTTAAACTAAGCAGGTGATCTAATGTACATTTTCAATCAAACCAGACTTGCTTTCATAAGGAATGGAATTGTAGTGTTATTTATAGCTTGGAGAATAGTAGACTGAGTGAGCATGTCTCCTCTTTACCGCCCCACGTCATGTCGTGTAGCAGATCAGCATATACAATGGGTGGCCACAATTAGTTGTATTATACGGCAGACAGATAAGACGTAGATCATGTACTTCCCATTCCCCCATCATGTGTCCACACTAGCTCAGGTAAATATTTACTGATGCCCGGTGGGGGCAACTGCTGGACAGACAGGCAGTTATTTGTGTTGAGAATGTGGCTTAAAGCTGCTTAGGATGGGTACGCTTTAAAGTTCAAGTGTGTCTGAGCAGACATTTACAGATTGTAACTTATAATTTTAACAGAATGAAAGTTTGTGATTGTCAGAGAAATATCCTAGATCAGGGTAATTTAGGTTCAGACTATGAATTGATAAATGGGATTCTTCTGACCTGGAGAAATGTACACTGATTCTGTGCTTTATGACTATAAGTGATTCTGAAGATGCTTTGATAAAGATTAGGGCTCAGGACAGTCAGAACAATTGTTGGGTCAAATAAATACAGGATGCCTGTGACAGACATATTTTGCTGATTTATGATTTTAAAATGTTTCTGAGGAGCATATTAAGGACATTTTATAAGTAAAATAAAATACCGAGGGATTTTGGAAGCAGCAAGATTTAATGTTATTTCATCTCATGGTCATCAAGTAAATGGCTTTTTAAAAAAATTACTTGTTTAAAATTTATTTAATTTTCCTTCAATGAACTTGTTTATTCAAATGATGCAATCAGCCTTATTTTACACATTTATTAATGATTTCTTAATAAGAAAGAATGTGGATAGTGAAACAAAGAAGAGGGGCCATATTGGGCAATATCTGACTGGACACAGAGGAGGTGGGTGGCTTTATGTAAGTGGCGCCCAATTATTTATCAATATCCTGCTGTGCACTGTTTCATTTTGTTATTTGTCTTGCCTCTTACCCCATGGTGACCTTATAGGAATTATTTTGATGTCAGTTGCATTAAGGCCAGCAAGAAGGCCATTGCCATCATCTAGGCTTGATGTTACGGAGGCAAGCATTACAAAGGTTTCAGCAGTTTATCATCTAGGCACTATCCAATAGCAGATCTAATAGTGTATATGACCTGAATATGACCTGAACTTATGACATCATCAAAGTTATTGTCCTTTGTATATTGCCAATGTGACGTCAAGCAGTACAAGCCTACTTTGAGTCTCATCAAGGGTCACAAAGACTTCATGCTCCCCTTGTTTAAGCATCACATGCAGAACTTTGTCAGCAGACAGAGACCTCTGGAGGTATTGCAACTTCCACATTTAGGAACAAGTTATAATAATGTGTAATATGTCATATTCTTCATTTGTGTGTATTCTTTCAATAAATCTAGTTTCATTATTACTGTATAATACATTTAAGGTTCATACTGTATATGGGACGTTAGAATGACTCTGGGAAAGGGGATTTGGGAATTAAGGGATATATTAATGAAGGATTTTATTAAGAATCCTAAGTTGAATGTTTTAATGACTCGGCACAGGAGAGGGATTGGAAATGCTGGGAATTACTAAGGGGAGGATGACAATCACAAAGAGCCCACCAAATGGCAAGATTCTTGCCATGTATCCTTAAAACCATTTATAGAATGATTCTTGGAATATTCTAAGTATTATTTGTGGTCTATCGTAATAATATAGAATGATTGTGATGGTCATTTATCAGTCTGGGTGGATACTGGAGTGGTGCAGGAAGCAGGCAGGATGTGGGTCGGACCTGCAAAGCAGATACATATATTATGTACACACTGCCCTCTTTCCTGCGTGAATATAATTGGAACAGAAAGAAGAGTCAACATGCTGGAGATAAAAAAAACTATGGCAAGTCACTGCACAAAAATATGTATTTGACTTGAACAAATATGCGTAGACATATGTGAATATTTCATCAAATGTAAATGTATTGCCATTTTAAGCTGCTTGATGTCTGTGGGGTCTGAAATGCCTGGAGGATTTTGAGGATGATATTTCATATACATCTGTGTGTAGTGATGAATAGCTACAGATCTAGAAATATCACCCGCTTTACACAACGACATATCTGAAATGGTACAGACCTACATTGAAATGATGCATCATTTCAAAGTTAATGATTTGAGGCAGTTTTTATGAGGCAGTTTCATTCTGATAAAATAATGGTGGAGCTGAAGTGGAGGATTATAAAATTATGTCCGATGTTAAGTTGCATTAAATTTGCCGCCTTGGAGAGATATTATACCTTAGTAGCACCTACTGCTGTAAATGTTTGTGATTGATGAAGATTATCTTGCCAATGAGAAATGTATTTATTTTATATAAATTATAAGTGGAAAGTCTTCCTGAAGTTGTTCATCACACATTACAAAATAAATTGCTACTTTCTTTGCCTCAAAGAGATGTTGAATCAAAGGCTGTGTAGTTTTAGTGTGGAGCCTCCAGGGTCTCTATGGGATAAAGACTCTTGTGGTGTCCCTCTGCAGCTGTGAAGATGTGATCAGAAGTGGCGGCTGAGTCTAGAATCGACTTGGCGATTAGATTGAGCCGACAAAGCTTTGATGTTCTACACCAGGATACACTGACCAAGAATTTTTGCCTGGTGAAATTGTTGAGCAGATGGTGTATAAATATCGTGGTGAAGATGCATCTGGTCTTTGCAAAAATATGATTTGATGCATTAATAACTAAGGACAGTATTACCCTGAATTATTCAAAGGCATTATTCCCCATTAAAATTGTCTGGGTCTGTTATAATGCTATAGCCTGGATTAAATGCTATTTTTAAGCATGATCCTAATTGTTAGTCAATCTTGATTGACACTCTATTCTGGTGAAGTCTTATCAAAGAGAGAGAAGAAATAACAACATGGAAGGATGGCACTATCTTATGATGTCATAATAATATAAATAGTGCGGATTGTGAGTGTGAATTACAACTGATATAAGTTTGATTGCAAAAGAACATGCACATTGTGATAGTAAGGTAGGCTATTTTGAGGCATCTGGTGGTAGAGCAGTTTCCAGTGAGAAATGTCTGCCCATGTCACTGTCTGTCAGGAGATGCAGTGCTGTCAGTTCCTAGTTTGTAGGCATGTAAAGTTCACATGTAGTGGCAAGATGTGTAGGTTGGCTAAGTGCTCATAGATGTAGGCATGGTATCAAGATTCAGATGAAAAAAATCCGCCGATGAGCACTTTATAGAATTCCAAAATAACCAATAATGATATCAAGATTCAGAAAATAAATTTCCTGATGAACACATTATAGAATTTGAAATAACCAAGTCTTCAGAATGAATAATTCAATAACTGAGATTCAAAATACGTTATTAAAGATATTGAATAATCAGTGGAAGAGCTTACTGCCTCAACTTCTGGAAGAGAAAGATCTGCTCCTCTTCTTGCCCTAGCTATCAATTTATGGAAAGAACAAAGTGAAAATATGGATAGTTTTTTTGTATTTTGACAATGCAGATTAACTCCTACATCTAAAAAAAAGTACAAGCTGTTTCTCTGATGGTTGCAAGCACAGAGTATGTAAGGGGAAGTTGGTGCATTGTTGTGAGGACATTAATGGTAAGCAAAGAAGTGCTGTATTGGTGATAGCAGAGGAGACTGAGGTCTATTGTCTGCAGTAAGACCTGATAGGCCTGAGTCTCCGCTGGTAAAGAGACACTAAGAGAACCATATGGAGACCAGGCGCTCCGAGGCCAATCACTCAAATGTGATTAGACTGGCAAATTTATACACTGGGCAGTTCTCGTGGATGTTGTGTCAGTGTTACCCTGTTATATATAAGCAGCAAGTGGGTGGTCTTCTGGACGGATCACTATTAGTTTAAGTTCGTTCAAGATTATCAATCTAATTTGTGAATTATTAGCGGCCTCCTTACTGGATTAACAAAAATTTTGAGAAATTTGAAGTGGTTCACAAATTAATTCATTTGTGATATATTTAAATGTGAATTCCACAAATTTGTTGAATATTTAAATTTACTTTCAGGTGACTTTCTAGCTGAAAAATATGTATGTCTAAATTAAAAGCTGAATATATTATTGTAGCTTTACTTTGTTACCGATAATTTCACTTTTTTCATATCTCTCCTTTTTGTGGCAAGATTTTTATCTGTGGAACTTTAAGATAATAAAGATGAAGTTTTCTTATTGTCTTGATTCAAAGAAGACATGTCTAGCCATGCTCCATCGTAAAAATATATGAGGTTTTTGTTTTTCCTGGCATCCATGGAGGTATAATAAGCCAGATCTTAGAAGATTTCTTTCAATATTCTCTGTATTTTATTTTGGAAAAGCCTGAATTAACTTTGATTACTATGAAAGCATTTGACCATTACCCTTTACAAATGAGTTTACCTTTTAGTATGGCACAACTAATTGTATATTATCAATAAGGTATTGATATAATGCAAAGTGCACTGGGCTATGGTGATTCCCACTTACTGGCATGGTTCTGTGGGCATTTGGTGTGAATCCTTAGCTTAGCCAAGCTGTGCAATATGAGCAGTAAGTGAGCATATGTGTGTCGTGTGTAGAAGAGGTGCATTCTGGGTGGATGTTTATGTAGCGTAGGTGATGCTGAGGTTCAGGCTATGGTGGGAGCAGTATGTTTCCCACAGTGATGCCGGCTATATTGTGAACCATTGATCACATGCACAGCATCGGCATAAAATCACCATCAAGAGACGCAACCCCTTTCATCTGTCACAGCTCACAGCCCCCATCTGAATTCCTGCCTTTGTGTCTGATATCTATATATTATTGAATAGGCGTGCAATTTGCCCTGAATTATCCAGCTCTGGAATGATGTCCAACATCACATCTAAATTAAATGACTCTTTGATGTGGGTAAAAGCTTTCACAGAATGAAAATTTTTAAGCTTGATTTAGCAGTTTTAAAAGGTGATGAGATCAAATGGAGGATATATACATCTCCTGCTCTAAAATAACTGTTTTATACTGAACATTTATTTAACACAATTAACACAATATCAGAGCTGTGATTGGTCTTGAAAATTTGCTGACTTAACAGGATTATTAAAAAAACTAAAACAAGAACAAAGAAGTAAATAAGATAAAATATATGTATACATAATTTTTTTAAAAATTTCTTCCTTTCAAATGATATTTTAAATTGAAATATTGCTTGTAAGTACAAACTGTCAAGAAATGTAAAGTGTTATGCTTTTGTAAAGTGTAATGCTTTTTCTTGATATGGTGATGGTGCATACATACATTATAGTCATACAGCATATATCATAACAGTTTTACAAGAACTCCATATATCATCATCATCTAGTAACATACTGGGCATGTACCATACACATGGACATCTATGCAACATGACACTTACCTTTTTATTTGGTACAGATCATGCTCCATTGAGAAGCAATTGCTATAGCATTGTTAAGCATCACTGTTTAATTTGGATGGTTAATTGTAAAGAAGATGGAGATGTGTGGGCAGATGCTTCATTCATTATGTGTTTTATATATCTACCCATGTGTATTTTAAGTGGGTATAGTTCATTCATGATGGCAGGTTAAATCAATATGGAACATATATAATTTGTATATGTGAGTTTCTTGGTTGCTTGATATACAAAGTGAGCAGCTGGTTGGAGGTGTACAAGTCATGGAGACAGTGTTAACTAGTAGATGGATTGGTAACTGTTGCAGATTAGGAGTACATGCCTTGAAGCATTAAGTTCCAGCAGAGCCACCACACGCTGCTCGGATAGAATCTCCGCCACATATTGTCTTGCTTCCCATGTCCATGGATTTGTGTGGGAGAGGAAAATTTGTGATATTGACTGTGTTATTCTGTTATCAGAGCTGGCTGTGTTGAGCTTTTGCACATCAGTCCATATTGCCACATATAATTACGGGCAACAACACAGCAAAGATGAATTGTTTCCAAAATGATTGGGCCTTGTTTGTATGGCATATATATTAAGAATAAATTAATAGCATTTTGACACAAAAAGCACATTGAATTGAGCACATCACTAGTGGATAATTAGAACTCTGGAATTCTGGATCATATCCACAAAACAAGGATCTGGATCACATTTGTAAATATATAGATTTCAAATCATCTAAATAATTAGGTTTGAATTACATCTTTATCCCATGGGCAAAAGAAAATGGTGCTAAATTAAAGTTTGCCATACAGAGTCTGCATGTGTTTCTTATAAAAGCCTATTATGTTACCACATGGCAAAGCAAAGTTGGGAGATGGTGGCTTTCAAACATTTCCTTTGCAATATTATATTCCAGGCTAATGATTCAATATTACCAACACTGAAGTCAGTGTGTAACTATAATTATAGAGTTGTAAAAAGCTCTCACAGAAAGGGTGTATCCCAGTAAATTGCAACATTGACCCATGTAGGTGTAATGTTTCTTGTCTATTAATGAAAGCCGTTCAATATTTCATGAGGAAGCAATTGAATTGCTGATTGATAGCAGAATTAGATGCAGGCATTTGGGGCTAGAAGCTGGATCTCAGCTGGATTTCCCCACAACTTGTTTCTAAGACGTGGGATTAATTACTTTGTAATTGAGGTAATTATATTCGAGGACTCAAGCTTAGGTCTCACAGAAACAAGTGAAATATTTACTTCACTCCAATGTTTGCATGCTGTGATCATAGCAAACATATATTTCCACCATTTTGTTTAGTATAACATTTTTATGTATATATGTTATGCCTCTGATATAAGACATGTATATTTATCTCTTGAATAGTACAATTTGAAATGTTTCAACACCTAATATATCAGTTCCTGTAATGTAATCTAATATATGTTATGGCTATATTGTTTGAATGAATATCATATCATGTAAAACTTGTTATTTACCTCTGGTGATATGGGACATAGTAACATGGAGATATTTTGTACTTGTAGGACCTACTGGATCCCAACAGACGTGATGAGATTGCTGCAGCTCGCGCTACACTTAAAAAGAACAGTATGATGCTCCTCACAACATCCAAGGTGGGCAAACATTCTTATTACTATGGAGTGTGGATACTACACTGATAATGTTAGATAGAATGGGCGATGTGATGGGGATAGTCTATAAGATGGGACGGTCCATGAGAGGATTGACTTCAGGATTATAATGTTATGCGATAGTCTGTATGGTGGGAAATTCCAAATGATGGGGAGAGTCTATGGGATTGGCATAGTTTGTTGCATTGTGATATTATGGGGAGAGTCTATTGGATATGTTGTGTCAATGGGATTGAGATATTATAGGATGGGATAGTGTATAAAGTAGCACAGCTCCTGGGATGGGATAGTCTATAGGATGGTGATATGGGATGGGATAGTCTATAGGATGGTGATATGGGATGGGATAGTCTATAGGATGGTGATATGGGATGGGAGAGTCTAATGGATAGGGATAGATGGGATCGGGATATTATAGGATGGGATAGTGTATAAAGTAGCACAGCTCCTGGGATGGGATAGTCTATAGGATGGTGATATGGGATGGGATAGTCTATAGGATGGTGATATGGGATGGGATAGTCTATAGGATGGTGATATGGGATGGGATAGTCTATTGGATAGGGATAGATGGGATCGGGATATGACGGGATAGTATGTAACATAGGACAGTCCATGGGATTTGGATAGTCGGTAGGATTAGAATATTATGGGATGGGGAAGGATCATGGGTTATGGATGTAATGTGAAGGGTTGGTCCATATGATGTGGATAGGTCACAGGATGTAATGTGAAGGGTTGGTCCATATGATGTGGGTAGGTCACAGGATGTAATGTGAAGGGTTGGTCCATATGATGTGGGTAGGTCACAGGATGTAATGTGAAGGGTTGGTCCATATGATGTGGATAGGTCACAGGATGTAATGTGAAGGGTTGGTCCATATGATGTGGGTAGGTCACAGGATGTAATGTGAAGGGTTGGTCCATATGATGTGGGTAGGTCACAGGATGTAATGTGAAGGGTTGGTCCATATGATGTGGATAGGTCACAGGATGTAATGTGAAGGGTTGGTCCATATGATGTGGGTAGGTCACAGGATGTAATGTGAAGGGTTGGTCCATATGATGTGGGTAGGTCACAGGATGTAATGTGAAGGGTTGGTCCATATGATGTGGATAGGTCACAGGATGTAATGTGAAGGGTTGGTCCATATGATGTGGATAGGTCACAGGATGTAATGTGAAGGGTTGGTCCATATGATGTGGATAGGTCACAGGATGTAATGTGAAGGGTTGGTCCATATGATGTGGATAGGTCACAGGATGTAATGTGAAGGGTTGGTCCATATGATGTGGGTAGGTCACAGGATGTAATGTGAAGGGTTGGTCCATATGATGTGGGTAGGTCACAGGATGTAATGTGAAGGGTTGGTCCATATGATGTGGGTAGGTCACAGGATGTAATGTGAAGGGTTAGTCCATATGATGTGGGTAGGTCACAGGATGTAATGTGAAGGGTTAGTCCATATGATGTGGGTAGGTCACAGGATGTAATGTGAAGGGTTGGTCCATATGATGTGGATAGGTCACAGGATGTAATGTGAAGGGTTGGTCCATATGATGTGGATAGGTCACAGGATGTAATGTGAAGGGTTGGTCCATATGATGTGGATAGGTCACAGGATGTAATGTGAAGGGTTAGTCCATATGATGTGGATAGGTCACAGGATGTAATGTGAAGGGTTGGTCCATATGATGTGGATAGGTCACAGGATGTAATGTGAAGGGTTAGTCCATATGATGTGGGTAGGTCACAGGATGTAATGTGAAGGGTTGGTCCATATGATGTGGATAGGTCACAGGATGTAATGTGAAGGGTTGGTCCATATGATGTGGGTAGGTCACAGGATGTAATGTGAAGGGTTGGTCCATATGATGTGGGTAGGTCACAGGATGTAATGTGAAGGGTTGGTCCATATGATGTGGATAGGTCACAGGATGTAATGTGAAGGGTTGGTCCATATGATGTGGGTAGGTCACAGGATGTAATGTGAAGGGTTGGTCCATATGATGTGGATAGGTCACAGGATGTAATGTGAAGGGTTGGTCCATATGATGTGGGTAGGTCACAGGATGTAATGTGAAGGGTTGGTCCATATGATGTGGATAGGTCACAGGATGTAATGTGAAGGGTTGGTCCATATGATGTGGATAGGTCACAGGATGTAATGTGAAGGGTTGGTCCATATGATGTGGGTAGGTCACAGGATGTAATGTGAAGGGTTGGTCCATATGATGTGGGTAGGTCACAGGATGTAATGTGAAGGGTTAGTCCATATGATGTGGGTAGGTCACAGGATGTAATGTGAAGGGTTGGTCCATATGATGTGGGTAGGTCACAGGATGTAATGTGAAGGGTTGGTCCATATGATGTGGGTAGGTCACAGGATGTAATGTGAAGGGTTGGTCCATATGATGTGGATAGGTCACAGGATGTAATGTGAAGGGTTGGTCCATATGATGTGGATAGGTCACAGGATGTAATGTGAAGGGTTGGTCCATATGATGTGGATAGGTCACAGGATGTAATGTGAAGGGTTGGTCCATATGATGTGGATAGGTCACAGGATGTAATGTGAAGGGTTGGTCCATATGATGTGGATAGGTCACAGGATGTAATGTGAAGGGTTGGTCCATATGATGTGGATAGGTCACAGGATGTAATGTGAAGGGTTGGTCCATATGATGTGGATAGGTCACAGGATGTAATGTGAAGGGTTGGTCCATATGATGTGGATAGGTCACAGGATGTAATGTGAAGGGTTGGTCCATATGATGTGGATAGGTCACAGGATGTAATGTGAAGGGTTAGTCCATATGATGTGGATAGGTCACAGGATGTAATGTGAAGGGTTGGTCCATATGATGTGGATAGGTCACAGGATGTAATGTGAAGGGTTGGTCCATATGATGTGGATAGGTCACAGGATGTAATGTGAAGGGTTGGTCCATATGATGTGGATAGGTCACAGGATGTAATGTGAAGGGTTGGTCCATATGATGTGGGTAGGTCACAGGATGTAATGTGAAGGGTTAGTCCATATGATGTGGATAGGTCACAGGATGTAATGTGAAGGGTTGGTCCATATGATGTGGGTAGGTCACAGGATGTAATGTGAAGGGTTAGTCCATATGATGTGGATAGGTCACAGGATGTAATGTGAAGGGTTAGTCCATATGATGTGGATAGGTCACAGGATGTAATGTGAAGGGTTAGTCCATATGATGTGGATAGGTCACAGGATGTAATGTGAAGGGTTAGTCCATATGATGTGGATAGGTCACAGGATGTAATGTGAAGGGTTAGTCCATATGATGTGGATAGGTCACAGGATGTAATGTGAAGGGTTAGTCCATATGATGTGGATAGGTCACAGGATGTAATGTGAAGGGTTGGTCCATATGATGTGGGTAGGTCACAGGATGTAATGTGAAGGGTTAGTCCATATGATGTGGATAGGTCACAGGATGTAATGTGAAGGGTTAGTCCATATGATGTGGATAGGTCACAGGATGTAATGTGAAGGGTTGGTCCATATGATGTGGGTAGGTCACAGGATGTAATGTGAAGGGTTAGTCCATATGATGTGGATAGGTCACAGGATGTAATGTGAAGGGTTGGTCCATATGATGTGGATAGGTCACAGGATGTAATGTGAAGGGTTAGTCCATATGATGTGGATAGGTCACAGGATGTAATGTGAAGGGTTAGTCCATATGATGTGGGTAGGTCACAGGATGTAATGTGAAGGGTTGGTCCATATGATGTGGATAGGTCACAGGATGTAATGTGAAGGGTTAGTCCATATGATGTGGATAGGTCACAGGATGTAATGTGAAGGGTTGGTCCATATGATGTGGATAGGTCACAGGATGTAATGTGAAGGGTTAGTCCATATGATGTGGGTAGGTCACAGGATGTAATGTGAAGGGTTGGTCCATATGATGTGGGTAGGTCACAGGATGTAATGTGAAGGGTTGGTCCATATGATGTGGGTAGGTCACAGGATGTAATGTGAAGGGTTAGTCCATATGATGTGGGTAGGTCACAGGATGTAATGTGAAGGGTTGGTCCATATGATGTGGGTAGGTCACAGGATGTAATGTGAAGGGTTGGTCCATATGATGTGGATAGGTCACAGGATGTAATGTGAAGGGTTGGTCCATATGATGTGGATAGGTCACAGGATGTAATGTGAAGGGTTGGTCCATATGATGTGGATAGGTCACAGGATGTAATGTGAAGGGTTGGTCCATATGATGTGGATAGGTCACAGGATGTAATGTGAAGGGTTGGTCCATATGATGTGGGTAGGTCACAGGATGTAATGTGAAGGGTTAGTCCATATGATGTGGATAGGTCACAGGATGTAATGTGAAGGGTTGGTCCATATGATGTGGGTAGGTCACAGGATGTAATGTGAAGGGTTGGTCCATATGATGTGGGTAGGTCACAGGATGTAATGTGAAGGGTTAGTCCATATGATGTGGATAGGTCACAGGATGTAATGTGAAGGGTTGGTCCATATGATGTGGGTAGGTCACAGGATGTAATGTGAAGGGTTGGTCCATATGATGTGGGTAGGTCACAGGATGTAATGTGAAGGGTTAGTCCATATGATGTGGATAGGTCACAGGATGTAATGTGAAGGGTTAGTCCATATGATGTGGATAGGTCACAGGATGTAATGTGAAGGGTTAGTCCATATGATGTGGATAGGTCACAGGATGTAATGTGAAGGGTTGGTCCATATGATGTGGGTAGGTCACAGGATGTAATGTGAAGGGTTGGTCCATATGATGTGGGTAGGTCACAGGATGTAATGTGAAGGGTTGGTCCATATGATGTGGATAGGTCACAGGATGTAATGTGAAGGGTTGGTCCATATGATGTGGATAGGTCACAGGATGTAATGTGAAGGGTTGGTCCATATGATGTGGGTAGGTCACAGGATGTAATGTGAAGGGTTGGTCCATATGATGTGGATAGGTCACAGGATGTAATGTGAAGGGTTGGTCCATATGATGTGGATAGGTCACAGGATGTAATGTGAAGGGTTGGTCCATATGATGTGGATAGGTCACAGGATGTAATGTGAAGGGTTGGTCCATATGATGTGGATAGGTCACAGGATGTAATGTGAAGGGTTGGTCCATATGATGTGGGTAGGTCACAGGATGTAATGTGAAGGGTTAGTCCATATGATGTGGGTAGGTCACAGGATGTAATGTGAAGGGTTGGTCCATATGATGTGGATAGGTCACAGGATGTAATGTGAAGGGTTGGTCCATATGATGTGGATAGGTCACAGGATGTAATGTGAAGGGTTGGTCCATATGATGTGGATAGGTCACAGGATGTAATGTGAAGGGTTGGTCCATATGATGTGGGTAGGTCACAGGATGTAATGTGAAGGGTTGGTCCATATGATGTGGGTAGGTCACAGGATGTAATGTGAAGGTTGGTCCATATGATGTGGATAGGTCACAGGATGTAATGTGAAGGGTTGGTCCATATGATGTGGATAGGTCACAGGATGTAATGTGAAGGGTTGGTCCATATGATGTGGATAGGTCACAGGATGTAATGTGAAGGGTTGGTCCATATGATGTGGATAGGTCACAGGATGTAATGTGAAGGGTTGGTCCATATGATGTGGATAGGTCACAGGATGTAATGTGAAGGGTTGGTCCATATGATGTGGATAGGTCACAGGATGTAATGTGAAGGGTTAGTCCATATGATGTGGATAGGTCACAGGATGTAATGTGAAGGGTTGGTCCATATGATGTGGATAGGTCACAGGATATGTAATGTGAAGGGTTGGTCCATATGATGTGGATAGGTCACAGGATGTAATGTGAAGGGTTGGTCCATATGATGTGGATAGGTCACAGGATGTAATGTGAAGGGTTGGTCCATATGATGTGGATAGGTCACAGGATGTAATGTGAAGGGTTAGTCCATATGATGTGGATAGGTCACAGGATGTAATGTGAAGGGTTGGTCCATATGATGTGGATAGGTCACAGGATGTAATGTGAAGGGTTGGTCCATATGATGTGGATAGGTCACAGGATGTAATGTGAAGGGTTGGTCCATATGATGTGGATAGGTCACAGGATGTAATGTGAAGGGTTGGTCCATATGATGTGGATAGGTCACAGGATGTAATGTGAAGGGTTAGTCCATATGATGTGGATAGGTCACAGGATGTAATGTGAAGGGTTGGTCCATATGATGTGGATAGGTCACAGGATGTAATGTGAAGGGTTGGTCCATATGATGTGGATAGGTCACAGGATGTAATGTGAAGGGTTGGTCCATATGATGTGGATAGGTCACAGGATGTAATGTGAAGGGTTGGTCCATATGATGTGGATAGGTCACAGGATGTAATGTGAAGGGTTAGTCCATATGATGTGGATAGGTCACAGGATGTAATGTGAAGGGTTGGTCCATATGATGTGGATAGGTCACAGGATGTAATGTGAAGGGTTGGTCCATATGATGTGGGTAGGTCACAGGATGTAATGTGAAGGGTTGGTCCATATGATGTGGATAGGTCACAGGATGTAATGTGAAGGGTTGGTCCATATGATGTGGATAGGTCACAGGATGTAATGTGAAGGGTTGGTCCATATGATGTGGATAGGTCACAGGATGTAATGTGAAGGGTTGGTCCATATGATGTGGATAGGTCACAGGATGTAATGTGAAGGGTTGGTCCATATGATGTGGATAGGTCACAGGATGTAATGTGAAGGGTTGGTCCATATGATGTGGGTAGGTCACAGGATGTAATGTGAAGGGTTGGTCCATATGATGTGGATAGGTCACAGGATGTAATGTGAAGGGTTAGTCCATATGATGTGGATAGGTCACAGGATGTAATGTGAAGGGTTGGTCCATATGATGTGGGTAGGTCACAGGATGTAATGTGAAGGGTTAGTCCATATGATGTGGATAGGTCACAGGATGTAATGTGAAGGGTTGGTCCATATGATGTGGATAGGTCACAGGATGTAATGTGAAGGGTTGGTCCATATGATGTGGGTAGGTCACAGGATGTAATGTGAAGGGTTGGTCCATATGATGTGGGTAGGTCACAGGATGTAATGTGAAGGGTTAGTCCATATGATGTGGGTAGGTCACAGGATGTAATGTGAAGGGTTAGTCCATATGATGTGGATAGGTCACAGGATGTAATGTGAAGGGTTGGTCCATATGATGTGGGTAGGTCACAGGATGTAATGTGAAGGGTTGGTCCATATGATGTGGTAGGTCACAGGATGTAATGTGAAGGGTTGGTCCATATGATGTGGGTAGGTCACAGGATGTAATGTGAAGGGTTGGTCCATATGATGTGGGTAGGTCACAGGATGTAATGTGAAGGGTTAGTCCATATGATGTGGGTAGGTCACAGGATGTAATGTGAAGGGTTGGTCCATATGATGTGGGTAGGTCACAGGATGTAATGTGAAGGGTTGGTCCATATGATGTGGATAGGTCACAGGATGTAATGTGAAGGGTTGGTCCATATGATGTGGATAGGTCACAGGATGTAATGTGAAGGGTTAGTCCATATGATGTGGATAGGTCACAGGATGTAATGTGAAGGGTTGGTCCATATGATGTGGATAGGTCACAGGATGTAATGTGAAGGGTTGGTCCATATGATGTGGATAGGTCACAGGATGTAATGTGAAGGGTTGGTCCATATGATGTGGATAGGTCACAGGATGTAATGTGAAGGGTTGGTCCATATGATGTGGGTAGGTCACAGGATGTAATGTGAAGGGTTGGTCCATATGATGTGGATAGGTCACAGGATGTAATGTGAAGGGTTGGTCCATATGATGTGGATAGGTCACAGGATGTAATGTGAAGGGTTGGTCCATATGATGTGGATAGGTCACAGGATGTAATGTGAAGGGTTGGTCCATATGATGTGGGTAGGTCACAGGATGTAATGTGAAGGGTTAGTCCATATGATGTGGGTAGGTCACAGGATGTAATGTGAAGGGTTGGTCCATATGATGTGGATAGGTCACAGGATGTAATGTGAAGGGTTGGTCCATATGATGTGGATAGGTCACAGGATGTAATGTGAAGGGTTGGTCCATATGATGTGGATAGGTCACAGGATGTAATGTGAAGGGTTGGTCCATATGATGTGGGTAGGTCACAGGATGTAATGTGAAGGGTTGGTCCATATGATGTGGATAGGTCACAGGATGTAATGTGAAGGGTTGGTCCATATGATGTGGATAGGTCACAGGATGTAATGTGAAGGGTTGGTCCATATGATGTGGGTAGGTCACAGGATGTAATGTGAAGGGTTAGTCCATATGATGTGGATAGGTCACAGGATGTAATGTGAAGGGTTGGTCCATATGATGTGGGTAGGTCACAGGATGTAATGTGAAGGGTTGGTCCATATGATGTGGATAGGTCACAGGATGTAATGTGAAGGGTTGGTCCATATGATGTGGATAGGTCACAGGATGTAATGTGAAGGGTTGGTCCATATGATGTGGATAGGTCACAGGATGTAATGTGAAGGGTTGGTCCATATGATGTGGATAGGTCACAGGATGTAATGTGAAGGGTTGGTCCATATGATGTGGGTAGGTCACAGGATGTAATGTGAAGGGTTAGTCCATATGATGTGGGTAGGTCACAGGATGTAATGTGAAGGGTTGGTCCATATGATGTGGATAGGTCACAGGATGTAATGTGAAGGGTTGGTCCATATGATGTGGATAGGTCACAGGATGTAATGTGAAGGGTTGGTCCATATGATGTGGGTAGGTCACAGGATGTAATGTGAAGGGTTGGTCCATATGATGTGGATAGGTCACAGGATGTAATGTGAAGGGTTAGTCCATATGATGTGGGTAGGTCACAGGATGTAATGTGAAGGGTTGGTCCATATGATGTGGATAGGTCACAGGATGTAATGTGAAGGGTTAGTCCATATGATGTGGATAGGTCACAGGATGTAATGTGAAGGGTTAGTCCATATGATGTGGGTAGGTCACAGGATGTAATGTGAAGGGTTGGTCCATATGATGTGGGTAGGTCACAGGATGTAATGTGAAGGGTTGGTCCATATGATGTGGATAGGTCACAGGATGTAATGTGAAGGGTTGGTCCATATGATGTGGATAGGTCACAGGATGTAATGTGAAGGGTTGGTCCATATGATGTGGGTAGGTCACAGGATGTAATGTGAAGGGTTAGTCCATATGATGTGGGTAGGTCACAGGATGTAATGTGAAGGGTTGGTCCATATGATGTGGGTAGGTCACAGGATGTAATGTGAAGGGTTGGTCCATATGATGTGGATAGGTCACAGGATGTAATGTGAAGGGTTGGTCCATATGATGTGGATAGGTCACAGGATGTAATGTGAAGGGTTGGTCCATATGATGTGGATAGGTCACAGGATGTAATGTGAAGGGTTAGTCCATATGATGTGGGTAGGTCACAGGATGTAATGTGAAGGGTTGGTCCATATGATGTGGATAGGTCACAGGATGTAATGTGAAGGGTTAGTCCATATGATGTGGGTAGGTCACAGGATGTAATGTGAAGGGTTGGTCCATATGATGTGGATAGGTCACAGGATGTAATGTGAAGGGTTAGTCCATATGATGTGGGTAGGTCACAGGATGTAATGTGAAGGGTTGGTCCATATGATGTGGATAGGTCACAGGATGTAATGTGAAGGGTTGGTCCATATGATGTGGGTAGGTCACAGGATGTAATGTGAAGGGTTGGTCCATATGATGTGGATAGGTCACAGGATGTAATGTGAAGGGTTGGTCCATATGATGTGGATAGGTCACAGGATGTAATGTGAAGGGTTGGTCCATATGATGTGGGTAGGTCACAGGATGTAATGTGAAGGGTTGGTCCATATGATGTGGATAGGTCACAGGATGTAATGTGAAGGGTTGGTCCATATGATGTGGGTAGGTCACAGGATGTAATGTGAAGGGTTGGTCCATATGATGTGGATAGGTCACAGGATGTAATGTGAAGGGTTGGTCCATATGATGTGGGTAGGTCACAGGATGTAATGTGAAGGGTTGGTCCATATGATGTGGGTAGGTCACAGGATGTAATGTGAAGGGTTGGTCCATATGATGTGGATAGGTCACAGGATGTAATGTGAAGGGTTGGTCCATATGATGTGGGTAGGTCACAGGATGTAATGTGAAGGGTTAGTCCATATGATGTGGATAGGTCACAGGATGTAATGTGAAGGGTTGGTCCATATGATGTGGATAGGTCACAGGATGTAATGTGAAGGGTTGGTCCATATGATGTGGATAGGTCACAGGATGTAATGTGAAGGGTTGGTCCATATGATGTGGATAGGTCACAGGATGTAATGTGAAGGGTTGGTCCATATGATGTGGGTAGGTCACAGGATGTAATGTGAAGGGTTGGTCCATATGATGTGGATAGGTCACAGGATGTAATGTGAAGGGTTGGTCCATATGATGTGGGTAGGTCACAGGATGTAATGTGAAGGGTTGGTCCATATGATGTGGGTAGGTCACAGGATGTAATGTGAAGGGTTGGTCCATATGATGTGGATAGGTCACAGGATGTAATGTGAAGGGTTGGTCCATATGATGTGGGTAGGTCACAGGATGTAATGTGAAGGGTTAGTCCATATGATGTGGATAGGTCACAGGATGTAATGTGAAGGGTTGGTCCATATGATGTGGATAGGTCACAGGATGTAATGTGAAGGGTTGGTCCATATGATGTGGATAGGTCACAGGATGTAATGTGAAGGGTTGGTCCATATGATGTGGGTAGGTCACAGGATGTAATGTGAAGGGTTGGTCCATATGATGTGGATAGGTCACAGGATGTAATGTGAAGGGTTGGTCCATATGATGTGGATAGGTCACAGGATGTAATGTGAAGGGTTAGTCCATATGATGTGGATAGGTCACAGGATGTAATGTGAAGGGTTGGTCCATATGATGTGGATAGGTCACAGGATGTAATGTGAAGGGTTGGTCCATATGATGTGGATAGGTCACAGGATGTAATGTGAAGGGTTGGTCCATATGATGTGGATAGGTCACAGGATGTAATGTGAAGGGTTGGTCCATATGATGTGGATAGGTCACAGGATGTAATGTGAAGGGTTGGTCCATATGATGTGGGTAGGTCACAGGATGTAATGTGAAGGGTTAGTCCATATGATGTGGGTAGGTCACAGGATGTAATGTGAAGGGTTAGTCCATATGATGTGGATAGGTCACAGGATGTAATGTGAAGGGTTGGTCCAT
Source organism: Amphiduros pacificus (assembly GCA_949316495.1). NCBI lineage: Eukaryota > Metazoa > Annelida > Polychaeta > Phyllodocida > Hesionidae > Amphiduros > Amphiduros pacificus. The sequence continues at coordinate 76,435,970 of OX439000.1, read as the reverse complement.
ATGATGTGGGTAGGTCACAGGATGTAATGTGAAGGGTTGGTCCATATGATGTGGATAGGTCACAGGATGTAATGTGAAGGGTTAGTCCATATGATGTGGATAGGTCACAGGATGTAATGTGAAGGGTTAGTCCATATGATGTGGATAGGTCACAGGATGTAATGTGAAGGGTTGGTCCATATGATGTGGATAGGTCACAGGATGTAATGTGAAGGGTTGGTCCATATGATGTGGATAGGTCACAGGATGTAATGTGAAGGGTTAGTCCATATGATGTGGATAGGTCACAGGATGTAATGTGAAGGGTTAGTCCATATGATGTGGATAGGTCACAGGATGTAATGTGAAGGGTTGGTCCATATGATGTGGATAGGTCACAGGATGTAATGTGAAGGGTTGGTCCATATGATGTGGATAGGTCACAGGATGTAATGTGAAGGGTTAGTCCATATGATGTGGATAGGTCACAGGATGTAGCGAGTCTGTGAGATAGACGTGATGTGATGGGGGTGTTCTTATAAGCCTATCAGCAGCACTGTTTTTGACTGGGAGCGAGGAACTGACTCTTGGTAGTTTGCAGTGCAACAATGTCTGGCCAGTCTGTCTCCACGACCAGGCCATAGATCCATATATATGTCTGAACGCTTGATTACAATTCTGCTCCACAGATTAGCCACAACAAGAGTGCAGCCCAGTCAAGAACTCCTCTCAAAACATTGGCAGAAAGGCCTTTAAGTGATATTAATATTACTTATCTTTGACGCTCTTCAGCTTTTGTGAATTAATTCTTCAGTATGAATATGACGTATTTGGTTGTTATTTAGGGTACATAGTAGAGTATCCATCGTGACTCATCGTCCCCGTGTTCGCAGCTTATTATAATGATCGTGCTCAGTGCATTTGGAAATGATCTCCAAGGGAGCAGTTAATGGGTGCAGGAACTCCGACCAGGAGTAGCATGACCACACAGATATGATCTAATGGTTGGCTGACTTGCTGCTCCCTTTGGCACCTCTTTTATTATGCTTTATCACATCACAAGTTGCTGAGGAATTGTCCAATAAAGGCACCAGAGTGGAAACAATATGAGTGCTGCTCAGGCTGTGTCAGGTTCTTTAAGAGCAATATTGTGACACATATTATGAATGTCATTGCCTTTGCTGGATATTTTGTATTGCTGTCTGGTGAATTGAACTCTGGGGACTTTTGTATATATAGTTGAATAGACCTGTTACGGAAAATGACAGAGGCATTCAGGTTGTAGGTTTTCTGATCATGCTAATATAGCTGGATCAATAAAGGTAGATAAATGAAAGCTGATCCTTGATGCCAGCAGAAAGTTTGGTAATGTCCCCTGATGTTTATCAATATTCAAGGGTAAATTTGCCTGATAAGGGCATTTATGGCCTTATACAAATACCCAGCCTTATTATGGACAGATAGGCAAAGTTCAGGGTGGGCAGATATGTTAAGATCTGGCTAGACAACTTGATTTATTTATCCTTCATTTTGGAACACATTGACAGGTTTATTGTGATTGCTGAATGATGCATTTTGTGGTTGGCCCATGGCACTGCACAGCTTGTGTGCTCTGTATGTAGCATGGGAGGTCAGTGTTGGCAAATTAGTGGGCTGACCATTGAAAGCAGGAGTCATTGTGATGTGACCAGCACACAGATCACCCACCACTTTTATTCTTACCAAATAAATCCCAATCACCCACTATTTGTGTGCACATTTCAGCAATAACAAAAAACCAATACCCGGTACCAAGGAAAATGAGAAGACAGCTGTGGGTATACAGGTGAATTCTGAGATGCCTAATGATAGCTGTCACATCATAAATGACAATTAATACAGGATATTCCTGCCAAAATCATCTGTCAGAGATCATCATATGCCACGAAATAGCGGTGAAGGCAGAACATGCAATGTTACTCAGAACATGCAATGTCACTCAGAACATGCAATGTCACTCAGAACATGCAATGTCACTCAGAACATGCAATGTCACTCAGAACATGCAATGTCACTATGCATTGAGTATGATACTAAATGGCGTCTAGGTACATTACTAAGACACACAAGTAAAAAAAGAGGCATTGAAAAATGCATGGCATACTGTTGATTTAATCCAGCACAGTAGTCTGTGTAGGTATGAATCATCAATGACATGGCCACCAGGGGGAGGGCCACACAATGACATGTAAGTGGACATAGGGATGTGATTTGTGTATGAATAGCTCATGCCGGCACTGGGCCTGCAGGAGAGCCCATGAATACTCATGACCTCGTTACTGGCTGACCACTTCCAGGTCGCCCTGTGTGCTCTGCTGTGGATGTACTGGTCAGTTTGAGGGGGAAGTCTGTGTGGAATGGACAATGCTTATTTAGAGTGTGAGAAATAGATTGAGAGCAAAACATAAGGCGTTTTATCTGGTCAGCAACAACACAGTGGCTGTGACAAGGAAAATGTTTTATCTGTCCCAACTCAGTAATAAAATGAAACCTTTTACAAATACCACCAGGGGAAATGGTGTGAAATCTTGATTAGGTTTAACAAGAGAGAGATGTCAATGTTTGATACAGCAATGCTGGTTAGGTGGAGAGGTCCTGATGCCAGGCAGATTGCACTCATAGATTCCTATGGAAATGAGAGTCGAGGGAAATCATACACTTCTGAGCTGTATCATTCTTACTAAACTACAATTTACACAGTGGCCACTGAGTGTATTTTTTCCTGTAATAGATATGTGTGTATTACATGTGATCAATCTAGTGGGAGAAAGAAATACATTCTATAACATACAACTAATTAATGGCAATATATAATCCATTACCAGCTCTGAGGAAGGAATGGTGTTCTATTTTGTTTTCACATCGCTCCTTGACATAATCCAATATAAAATTAAGTCAGAACTGACTGTAACCTGTCAAGGCAGTTCCTTCTCAGACACCAGACTCCCACTGGACAGTCTCATTCTGGGCACCAGACTCTCACTGGACAGTCTCATCCTGGACACCAGACTCCCACTGGACAGTCTCATCCTGGGCACCAGTCAGGGCAGGTTCTCCTCAGACACCAGACTCCCACTGGACAGTCTCATCCTGGGCACCTGTCAGGGCAGGTCCTTCTCAGACACCAGACTCCCACTGGACAGTCTCATCCTGGGCACCAGTCAGTGCAGGTCCTTCTCAGACACCAGACTCTCACTGAACAGTCTCATCCTGGGCACCTGTCAGGGCAGGTCCTTCTCAGACACCAGACCCTCACGGGACAGTCTCATCCTGGGCACCAGTCAGGGCAGGTCCTTCTCAGACACCAGACTCTCACTGGACAGTCTCATCCTGGGTACCAGTCAGGGCAGGTTCTTCTCAGACACCAGACCCTCACTGGACAGTCTCATCCTGGGCACCAGTCAGGGCAGGTTCTTCTCAGACACCAGACTCTCACTGGACAGTCTCATCCTGGGCACCAGTCTCCCACTGGTCAGTCTCATCCTGGGCACCAGTCAGGGCAGGTTCTTCTCAGACACCAGTCTCTCACTGGACAGTCTCATCCTGGGCACCAGACTCTCACTGGACAGTCTCATCCTGGGCACCTGTCAGGGCAGGTTCTTCTCAGACACCAGACTCTCACTGGACAGTCTCATCCTGGACACCAGACTCTCACTGGACAGTCTCATCCTGGGCACCAGTCAGGGCAGGTTCTTCTCAGACACCAGACTCTCACTGGACAGTCTCATCCTGGGCACCAGTCTCCCACTGGTCAGTCTCATCCTGGGCACCAGTCAGGGCAGGTTCTTCTCAGACACCAGTCTCTCACTGGACAGTCTCATCCTGGGCACCAGACTCTCACTGGACAGTCTCATCCTGGGCACCTGTCAGGGCAGGTTCTTCTCAGACACCAGACTCTCACTGGACAGTCTCATCCTGGGCAGCAGACTCTCACTGGGCAGTCTCATCCTGGGCACCAGACTCTCACTGGACAGTCTCATCCTGGGCACCAGTCAGGGCAGGTTCTCCTCAGACACCAGACTCCCACTGGACAGTCTCATCCTGGGCACCAGACTCTCACTGGACAGTCTCATCCTGGGAACCAGACTCTCACTGGACAGTCTCATCCTGGGCACCAGGCACCAGGTCCTTCTCAGACACCAGACTCTCACTGAACAGTCTCATCCTGGACACCAGACTCTCACTGGACAGTCTCATCCTGGGAACCATACTCTCACTGGACAGTCTCATCCTGGGAACAGGACTCTCACTGGACAGTCTCATCATGGACACCAGACTCTCACTGAACAGTCTCATCCTGGGCACCTGTCAGGGCAGGTCCTTCTCAGACACCAGACTCTCACTGAACAGTCTCATCCTGGGCACCAGTCAGGGCAGGTCCTTCTCAGACACCAGACTCCCACTGGACAGTCTCATCCTGGGCACCAGTCAAGGCAGGTCCTTCTCAGACACCAGACTCCCACTGGACAGTCTCATCCTGGGCACCAGTCAAGGCAGGTTCTCCCCAGACACCAGACTCTCACTGGACAGTCTCATCCTGGGCACCAGACTCTCACTGGACAGTCTCATCCTAGGCACCAGACTCTCACTGGACAGTCTCATCCTGGGCACCAGGCACCAGGTCCTTCTCAGACACCAGACTCCCACTGGACAGTCTCATCCTGGGCACCAGACTCTCACTGGACAGTCTCATCCTGGGCACCAGACTCTCACTGGACAGTCTCATCCTGGGCACCAGACTCTCACTGGACAGTCTCATCCTGGGCACCAGACTCTCACTGGACAGTCTCATCCTGGGCACCAGACCCTCACTGGACAGTCTCATCCTGGGCACCTGTCAGGGCAGGTTCTCCCCAGACACCAGACTCCCACTGGATAGTCTCATCCTGGGAACCAGTCAGGCGCACTCTTGGGTTCAATAATAGAGAAATCTGTGTGAGATCTAATGGATGAATGCACTCTTGATTCATGAGAACTCTCCGCGTGTTCTCTGTGTGTGGGTGCTACTTACTCACATTACTTTTGAATTATCTTTTGGGAGCCCAGTTTGTTATGGGCAGACCGCTGTGATTTTTAGATACAGACAGGGCGTTGCCTTCTCAACTTGATGGCTTATTAATTGATTGAAAAATGGGTGTTTGACTACAGAGGTTCCTCAGTGTACAACAAAACATAGCCACTATTTTTTCTATTTGTATTGATTTAGCAGCATTTTCTTGGTATCAGCTCTGAGTTAAGACATTTTATAGATTCCCAAATCGTATTTTAAGGAGGCATAGTTGGTTTTGTATCAAGATTTTCAATTTATTATCTGTAGCTTGCAGGAAGATACCAGAAGGTTTGCAGTAATGTATACTGTTTAGGTCATGACTGATGTTCAGAGGCTTTGCAGGCTTTTTACATTGAGTCCCTATGGAAATTACTTATAATACATCAGAATATATCGGTCCTGTTTCATGGCAGTTAGTTTGCTTTTTTTGGTAATGCCTTTGTGATTATGCATGTTACATGAATCATTTATCATGAACAGTTCAAGCTATAGGAAATTACCCCGATAACATAAAGTTTAATATCAACAATTTGAGAGCATGATTACAGATAGGTAACTGATTGTGTTGTTTTATTTTCAGGCCTATGTCCGCCACCCAGAGCTGGCCGCCGCCAGGGCCAATAGGGATTATGTCCTCAAACAGGTGTGTGATGCCGTGCAAACCATCTCAGGTGTGGCGCAGGCCTCTGGACAGCAAGACACCACACCACCAGAGGGCGCTGGCGAACTGGCCGCCGCTCTCGATGAGTTCGATGTAAGTATTCACTATAAAGTTTCATGTGAAGATTGATTCATGTTTTTTGTAAAGGGAATTACTTGTCTAACTTCGTATGAAATCTGATATATGTAAATGGATAATTTTAACTCAGTTGGGATTTTAACAAATGTTTCTTTTTACCACCAAACCCATAAACAATGCTCAAATTAGTGATTTAACTACTGCTAATGGTTTAACTAGAATATCACACAATAAGGTCAGTTAGGATGTCACTCAATAAGGTCAGTTATGATGTCACTCAATAAGGTCAGTTAGGATGTCACACAATAAGGTAAGTTAGGATGTCACTCAATAAGATCAGTTAGGATGTCACTCAATAAGGTCAGTTAGGATGTCACTCAATAAGGTCAGTTAGGATGTCACTCAATAAGGTCAGTTGGGATGTCACTCAATAAGGTCAGTTAGGATGGCACTCAATAAGGTCAGTTAGGATGTCACTCAATAAGATCAGTTAGGATGTCACTCAATAAGGTCAGTTGGGATGTCACTCAATAAGGTCAGTTGGGATGTCACTCAATAAGGTCAGTTGGGATGTCACTCAATAAGGTCAGTTAGGATGTCACTCAATAAGATCAGTTAGGATGTCACTCAATAAGGTCAGTTAGGATGTCACTCAATAAGGTCAGTTAGGATGTCACTCAATAAGGTCAGTTAGGATGTCACTCAATAAGGTCAGTTAGGATGTCACTCAATAAGGTCAGTTAGGATGTCACTCAATAAGGTCAGTTAGGATGTCACTCAATAAGGTCAGTTAGGATGTCACTCAATAAGGTCAGTTAGGATGTCACTCAATAAGGTCAGTTAGGATGTCACACAATAAGGTCAGTTAGGATGTCACTCAATAAGGTCAGTTATGATGTCACTCAATAAGGTCAGTTAGGATGTCACACAATAAGGTCAGTTAGGATGTCACTCAATAAGATCAGTTAGGATGTCACTCAATAAGGTCAGTTAGGATGTCACTCAATAAGGTCAGTTAGGATGTCACACAATAAGATCAGTTAGGATGTCACTCAATAAGGTCAGTTAGGATGTCACTCAATAAGGTCAGTTAGGATGTCACACAATAAGGTCAGTTAGGATGTCACTCAATAAGGTCAGTTAGGATGTCACTCAATAAGATCAGTTAGGATGTCACTCAATAAGGTCAGTTAGGATGTCACACAATAAGGTCAGTTAGGATGTCACTCAATAAGGTCAGTTAGGATGTCACTCAATAAGATCAGTTAGGATGTCACTCAATAAGGTCAGTTAGGATGTCACTCAATAAGGTCAGTTAGGATGTCACTCAATAAGGTCAGTTAGGATGTCACTCAATAAGGTCAGTTAGGATGTCACTCAATAAGGTCAGTTAGGATGTCACTCAATAAGGTCAGTTAGGATGTCACTCAATAAGGTCAGTTAGGATGTCACTCAATAAGGTCAGTTAGGATGTCACTCAATAAGGTCAGTTAGGATGTCACTCAATAAGGTCAGTTAGGATGTCACTCAATAAGGTCAGTTAGGATGTCACACAATAAGGTCAGTTAGGATGTCACTCAATAAGGTCAGTTGGGATGTCACTCAATAAGGTCAGTTAGGATGTCACTCAATAAGGTCAGTTAGGATGTCACTCAATAAGGTCAGTTAGGATGTCACACAATAAGGTTAGTTAGGATGTCACTCAATAAGGTTAGTTAGGATGTCACTCACTAAGGTCAGTTAGGATGTCACACAATAAGGTCAGTTAGGATGTCACACAATAAGGTCAGTTAGGATGTCACTCAATAAGGTCAGTTAGGATGTCACTCACTAAGGTCAGTTAGGATGTCACTCAATAAGATCAGTTAGGATGTCACTCAATAAGGTCAGTTAGGATGTCACTCAATAAGGTCAGTTAGGATGTCACTCAATAAGGTCAGTTAGGATGTCACACAATAAGGTCAATTTGAATATCCCTTTATAAGGTCAATAAGGATATCATACATTTTTAGCAATATGCATAGACATAAATATTTCAAGTTAGCGAGGGACAGAATAGTGTTTCTATTACAATTATAAATGTTTCTTTCAAATCTTTCTCACAAAAGTTCAATAAAATAATTTTGAATTTTAGCAAAAGATCATCATGGATCCACTGACCTACAATGAAGTGCGGTCACGACCGTCACTGGAAGAGAGGCTGGAGAGTATCATCAGTGGTGCCGCCCTAATGGCAGATTCCTCCTGCACGCGTGATGAACGCCGGGAACGCATCGTACAGGAGTGTAATTCAGTGAGACAGGCTCTACAAGATCTGCTATCAGAATATATGAGCAACGTAAGTTTACAATGGCCTTCCTCACATCATTCACTGCACTGGAGGTTGCCTCACAATTTATATCTTTATAGATTTTCTGTTACTTTAATATTTTGATCAAGTTTTTATTAAAGAAGATGTATTATGGTGGTTGACAGTATTGCATTAACAAGTGGTACCCTTGACAAGAACATATTTAAACCTCAAATATGATTGCTTTGAGCTTGAAAGATAATCAATTATCTGTCATAAAAATCCATCCACTGGTCACAAATAATTTGATAGATTGGATTTGCGAAACAAAAAGGATACTTCATACCTGTCACTTTGATTAAACATCTAACAGGCATCAGAGATTTAGACACACTTTGCTCCGTAATACACTACAGCTTAGAAATAACATTAGCTCTATAAATGCCAGGCAAAATATTGTGATCCAAATCTTGCATTTTTAATGTATTTCTATCATAAAATAACACAAATTAAAACTCTTGATGTGACAAGAGACAATACATCAAAGAATAAATACTGATCTGATGCCCAAGATGAATGGACTATTGCCAAAGACTTTTCAAATTGTGTAATCTTAATTTTTTATTTATTTGCATGTAGACTGAATCACTCTGTGCAAAGTGGCATGTTGGGAAAATTGTGAAAGTGTAATCAGACAAGACAGAAAAAAACTCAATCGGCTGCATATCAGTTTCTATGTTTTCATATAAATGACTCACTCTTTTAAGCCTTGTGTATATGTGCTTTTACTGTGTAAGATGTAAAAGAAATTCTTGTTTCTTACTACAATGTTTTAATGAAAAGATAATTCTGAATAAGATCTTCCTAGCAGATGGGAATGAGGTAGATGGCAGAGATTTATTTTTTTAAAGACAGAAAGTGCAAAGTGGATTGAAAATTGAAGATTATAAAATATATATCTGAAGAGAAACAAGAATTTGTTTTTATCTGTATAATATTTACATGACATGTTTTCAGCTCACTCTACTTGTCTTGTCTTGCAGCTCATTGTTACTTTTGTGTCACTGTATTGGAGTTATTGCTTACTTTTGCTTTTTGTATCACATTTCTGTCTAGTGTGGCAAAGGTCGCAGCTATTTTGACAAGGTAAACTGCTTGTGGAATGAACACTATAATGTTTTGTGATATGCTGGATGAATTCTCATCATCTGAATGAGTGAATGATTTGCAGATGTGCATGCCTCATGATGTCATCTCATTCTCCTCGCTTAACATGGGCAAATTGCTCACATGTATAACTGTGTGGTAATTTGAGTAGATCTATCGATGTGAACGGTAGTCATAGAAAATAAATGTGAAAACAAAGCTAGTAAATTAAAGTTAGGGAGAAAAGCATAAATATGAAGCAAAGCACTAAAAGAAATGCAGAGAAAGAAACATAAATATGAAACAAAGATATTTAAAGAAACACATTCATTTTAAGGAAAAATGTATTTCCCTAATGAACATGAGATCTTAGATATGTGTCCCCCTTTCATCTCAAAGCTGTTACACTCAAAATTGTTATTTATCAACAAAAGCACTGAGCAGTTTTTCATCAAAGGGGGAATAACACAAAAATGGAAGTGAGTTTGTTGTCAGAATGAGTGAGTCCTATTGGAATGTGGGTGTACACCAGCAGACTTCACACACGGGAAGAAAGCATGTAGCTTAAAGTGTTCACACTATAGTAGGCATAGCTGTATATCTAGCATGATGAGTAAGGTAACTGGCCCAGTTCACACTATAGTAGGCATAGCTGTATATCTAGCATGATGAGTTAGGTAACTGGCCCAGTTCACACTATAGTAGGCATAGCTGTATATCTAGCATGATGAGTTAGGTAACTGGCCCAGTTCACACTATAGTAGGCATAGCTGTATATCTAGCATGATGAGTTAGGTAACTGGCCCAGTTCACACTATAGTAGGCATAGCTGTATATCTAGCATGATGAGTTAGGTAACTGGCCTAGGTCACTCTCCAGAGGTTGGGGAAAAACAATGTTACCCTCATTCTTAACCAGCTAAAGAATATTCAGGATTTTATTAAATCTATGGTGACATTGTTTCAGATAAGATTGAGATATATCTGTCCTTTACTCCATATGAAGGTCACAAAGGCTTGCTAAGTTTATCTGTCTGTAGAGGTCATAGAGTGCTGCTTTCTCTACTGCTGCCCTCATTAGCAGCTGGTTATCAACTGTTTACAGCTAAGCCTACTGCCATGACCATCATTTATTATGTTCACTTCTTTGTTCCATGCTTATCATTCATCATTATGTCTCCCTGAAAGGTGAGACCGGTTACTTTCTACCTACCAATCTACATCATGCAGACTTTCTTATACGTGACTATAGGTTAATACTTATGACACAAAACAATGTCACCAAATTTCAGAATGGCAGACCAGGTCTTTGTGCGGTGATTTGTTCCCACATGGTGGGATATCTTGCAATTTCTGATTGCTGTTTAATTGATATATAGATAAGATTTCAGGCATCAGCAGAGACAAGTTGTCACTGATTATGCAAGATATTGCCATATCGTTGGTGGCTGAATTGTAGCTAAACCTACAATCATCTGCCAGGAACAGTCTGGATAGACCTGCCACATATTAACCTGTTGCCTGTTAATATATGCAGAATAGAAGGGTATTCGAGTGACCAGAAAATGGCCATGGTGCGAGTATGTGTGGCCATGAGCAGAGAGAATTTGTCCTGATCTCTGCACGGAGTTGTCCTTATCTCTGCAGCGAGTTGTCCTTATCTCTGCAGCGAGTTGTCCTTATCTCTGCAGCGAGTTGTCCTTATCTCTGCACCGAGTTGTCCTTATCTCTGCACTGAGTTGTCCTTATCTCTGCACTGAGTTGTCCTTATCTCTGCACTGAGTTGTCCTTATCTCTGCACTGAGTTGTCCTTATCTCTGCACTGAGTTGTCCTTATCTCTGCACCGAGTTGTTTTCTCCTCTGTGAGGAGTCTGAGCAGGATATAGTGCTGAGTGATGCTAGCAGGATATAGTGCTGAGTGATGCTAGCAGGATATAGTGCTGAGTGGTGCTAGCAGGATATAATGCTAGCAGGATATAGTGCTGAGTGGTGCTAGTTGTGATGTGTATGTGTGAAGTCCTCCCTTGTCTCTCTAATGGTATTGACACCTTTCCTGACCAGAATCTCACTCCTAGTCCACATACGTCTCTGCTAAAAACGTAATACTGCAGTGACAGTCGTGATGGTAGATGTAAATAGCTTCATTGGATAGAACACTGGCAGGTGTTGCTGTGGATTTTGATAACTTCATTAAATCGAAGGTAGCATTTTGCTATCAGTGTCACTGCATTTCTTTGCAGTTTGATGCAGATTGGTGAGGCCATGGGGGTGTGAACTCAATTAAGATTTGAGAGCTGCAGATATCACTTATTTGGCAGCCTTCAAGAGGCAGGCAGTGGAGGGGCATTTATGCTGCAAAATCCATATGGCATTTACCACTTAATTAAAAACATTTGCAGCCGTTCTTGTGACAATGTGGCATTTTACTTGCACAGCAATTACCACCCTTGCTCACAACGGGTGCGGTCACAAGTTGAGTGATGGGCCAATACAGGGAGACATGATCTGCATATATCATGATTAAATACAGTTTGCAATCACCAAATAGAAAGAAGCAGAGTTGAGCAGTGAAAGGCTGGTAGTGAATGGGGCCCATGCAATCCCACCATCAGAATTGGGCAAGTGAATGGTACCACTTGCTTTATCCCCTATGTACATGATCGCTGTGCCCATCAAGCCACAGTTCACCCCAAATGCTTTATGTTCACCATAAAAATGTGACAAGAGCCAATGTCGTGACTTGTTCCGGCATCTTGATATTTCTGAATGACTCATTGCCATGCAAGACACATGCAGTTTATGTTGCTTCAAAAAAACAATCATGAATATTACAAAAGAAAAAGATCCTGTTTATTGCCTGAAGTGTGAATTCATATCCATCAGTTTGGTCAAATGAAATTGTTGTAAACAGCAGGGGAAGGAGTAATAATATTCACCACTTTAATAATTCTCACATTAATCTTCATAATTGTCTTGATTAGTTTCTGTGCAATATTGTCGTTTAAAATATTTACAGTTTTGAAAATGTAGATCAATTGTCATATTGGAAATCTTTATGAACCCTTTTGGCAGGATAATTTCATGTCCAAATTAATCAGGTGCCTTTGCCTGCATTTCATTTACATCTTATATCATTCAGGATAATTTACCACATCACAAATATTTATTTTAGAAAGCCAGAGATGGTATCAACAAAATATAGACTAAATCTTGACTAAGATTTCTATCAATGTTTTTCATTGAAAATGAATTGAATCCTAAAATTACCTTCTTTCACATCATGATCTTATTGAGCTAAATATTTCTTGTAAAAAATCTTTCTAAAGGATATCTAGAACTGAGCAAAACTTAGTAATTTTGGAAAAATAAATGCCAAAGAGTTTTTACATATTTTTCAAGTGATGTTTCTATAATAATACAAGTTTGTGTGCCTTGTGGATGAGATCAATGTTGGTGAGGATGAGAGCCTGAGATGGTCATTTATGGATGTGCAGATATTGATGTATGTACGCCACAGTCATGGTGGTCCCACATTAAATCAAGTCACTGGCCAATCATTCCATTTGCTGGATGTTACCAGAAATGGGCTGGAAGGGAGGGTACAGGGTGAGATCGAAAACCAGCCAGATGGGTTAACATTGAAAGGGTGGATTGGTGGGATTGGGTGTGAAATGAGGGCTGTCCTGGATATGAGGAATAACCCGGCCGGGAGTTGATAGGTTGGGACCGAGTGGAGGTGTAGGTCTGTCCCAGATCTGAGGAATCACCCGGCCGGGAGTTGATGGGTTGTGACCTAGTGTAGGTGTAGGTCTGTCCCAGATCTGGGGAATCACCCGGACAGGAGTTGATAGGTTGGGACCTAGTGGAGGTGTAGGTCTGTCCCAGATCTGGGGAATCGGCCGGGAGTTGATGGGTTGTGACCTAGTGTAGGTGTAGGTCTGTCCCAGATCTGGGGAATCACCCGGCCGGGAGTTGATAGGTTGGGACCTAGTGAAGGTGTAGGTCTGTCCCAGATCTGAGGAATCACCCGGCCGGGAGTTGATGGGTTGTGACCTAGTGTAGGTGTAGGTCTGTCCCAGATCTGGGGAATCACCCGGCCGGGAGTTGATAGGTTGGGACCTAGTGTAGGTGTAGGTCTGTCCCAGATCTGGGGAATCACCCGGCCGGGAGTTGATAGGTTGGGACCTAGTGGAAGTGCAGGTCTGTCCCAGATCTGAGGAATCACTCAGCCTGGAGTTGATAGGCTGGGACCTAGTGGAGGTGTAGGTCTGTCCCAGATCTGGGGAATCACCCAGCCTGGAGTTGATAGGTTGGGACCTAGTGTAGGTGTAGGTCTGTCCCAGATCTGGGGAATCACCCGGCCGGGAGTTGATAGGTTGGGACCTAGTGTAGGTGTAGGTCTGTGCCAGATCTGAGGAATCACCAGGCCGGGAGTTGATAGGTTGGGACCCAGTGTAGGTGTAGGTCTGTCCCAGATCTGGGGAATCACCAGGCCAGGAGTTGATAGTCTGGGACCTAGTGGAGGTGTAGGTCTGTCCCAGATCTGGGGAATCACCAGGCCGGGAGTTGATAGGTTGGGACCTAGTGGAGGTGTAGGTCTGTCCCAGATCTGGGGAATCACCAGGCCGGGAGTTGATAGGTTGGGACCTAGTGGAGGTGTAGGTCTATCCCAGATCTGAGGGTAGACTGGCCAAAGTGAATAATTTGGGAACTAGTATGTCTTGAGGGCTGTCCCATATCAGAGAATTAACAAGATGGGGTGGTGACATTGGGGAAACTGAGGGCTGTTCCAGATGATAAACTAAACAGACAGTGGATAGGCAGGGACCCTGTATGGATTGAGGGCTATTCCAGATCAGGGTAGTAATGGCCAGCAATAGATTGATTGGGACATAGTATAGAATGATTGGGACATAGTGTCAAATGATTTGGACATAGTGTCAAATGATTGGGACATAGTGTCAAATGATTGGGACATAGTATAGAATGATTGGGACATAATATAGAATGATTGGGACATAATGTAGAATGACAGAGACTTGACTGATGTGGGCTGGATTGATTTAGTGTCAAATAGTGTCAAATGATTGAGACATAGTATAGAATGATTGGGACATAGTGTAGAATGATTGGGACATTATATAGAATGATTGGGACATAGTATGGAATGATTGGGACATAGTATAGAATGATTGGGACATTATATAGAATGATTGGGACATAGTATGGAATGATTGGGACATAGTGTCAAATGATTGGGACATAGTGTCAAATGATTGGTACATAGTATAGAATGATTGGGACATAGTGTCAAATGACAGAGACTTGACTGATGTGGGCTGGATTGATTTCTCTCACAGACTTGTAGGTATAGAGATGATAGGTTGAATATGACATGGTATGGAATGAGATGCAGCCCTGTCCTGAGGCCCAGCCAAGCAGGATGGGAATGTTTACACAGCGATAGACACAGGCGACTCTTGTAGGCTTTTGTCCTATAGAGGCTCAGCTTTGCATGTGGCTGCTCCTAACACTGGCAGCATTGGTCCATTCCAACGGACAACCCCACCTCACACTTTCTACCCAAACTGTTACCTTGGCGTTAGATTGCTGCTCACACTGACCCATATTGTACCGCCCTATGTGACACAGACTGCAAATTGCACACAAACGTAGCCATAATTCCTACAGGAACGCAAGGCAATGTAATTGTGTGCCACAAATCACAAAGCCAGCCATGTATTGGAGGAGGGAGGATGGGGGATGCGGCCTTGTTAGGCTTATTATCCTGCCCTCTTTATCACTCCAACCAGCTTTATCACACAAACCTCGACAGTTATTACCTCTCTACCTTTACAATTTTGCTAAATGTTTCTGTGAATGCCTTCCAAGTTGGCATCATCCAGGATGCTACTTAATACAGAGAAGTTAGCAAAAGTCTCAGTTTGGACAGTCAATATATGTGATTATACTGTAATTGTATTATCATTATGTGACGATGTTGTCAATATTAAGGACCCAGGCAAGTAACATGAAAAAAAGTAGTAGATAATGATTTGAAGTTATATTAAATATCGATATTGAATAAATATAATGGAAGTGTCATGTACATCATATTGTCTAACATTGAGTCCCTTAACTAAGATTAGATAAGGAAATATTGCATGAATAGAGGCGAGCATGTTGAGAAATTGCCACGCAACATTGACCCTTTGTGCATATAGATGAGACATAAGCGGCGTTTGCCATAACACATGTCCCATATTGCATGGCCTTATAATGGCCTGCCAAGCTCCACACCACCATTTGTCATCCTCCATGTTGGCACATGTCTTTTGTCACTCATGCTTGATGGTTTGTTCACGCATATTTTGCTATTGAATTTCTTGTTAAAAATGGAAGATTTCCCTGCAACATGTCTATACAATTATCACCCTGACAACCAGAGAACAGTGACGTGCTGGGGTGAGCCATGATTTCAGAATATTTTATCTCTGCAGTGAGGTGCTCAGTTTTGCCTGGGCCAGCTTTGGAGTGTTGTGGGGTGAATGGAGGTGGTCACACAGTGTCACAGGGTCTGGGCCACATTAAACCTTACATTACATTTCTACTTGAGAGGTCATGACCTCACATATTGTCAGCGGCTTACCTTACGTCTTTTAGACAGTTTCAGTTTGCTAATGTAAGCAAGGCTGGATCAAAATAAAAACTCTATGCCAAAAAATATGCAGATTTATACCTTCTTAAAAGCATATCTGCTTCCAAAAAATTAAAAAACATAATGATACTCTGAAAATGAGACGAAAGCATGTCAGAATATGTTGGTGGGTGCCAGGCAAACTAAATTACAAGATTCAACTTAATTATGAAATTGTGATAATGAGCACAACTTCTCATTTTCCTTGCATGCAACCTGTAATTGCATTTTTGAATTCTTTGTCTTAGGCGTGGGTATGCTGTGGACTAGAGTTTGGTTAGTTAGTGTTTGTGGATATGTGTTGGAGCATGTGATGTGATTAGCATCCATCACTTTGATTTTACCTCCCATTTGCTTGTCTTATTCCATTTGCTTGCATGCCCATGTAATTATGCTATTTGATTCAAATGAATGGATACCTTGATTGTGTTTTGCATGTTTCTTTTCTCACAGAAGATTTATGTTTATTTTATCAATTTTATGATCAAATTTTATTTATTATTTAGGCCATGCAATAATGGACAGTTTGACTTTGTATTGGAATGGACATTAAATTTTAATTTAGTGCTTCTGCATCATACCAATTTAAATTTTGTTTATGAATGTGCTATTCATAAATCACCTTGAAATGCATATCAAAATGATATTTTTCAGGAATGTTCTATAATAATTTTGGAAATGTGACAATAAGATACAATATGTTAATTAGGTCATACAGACCAGGAAACAATAAGGTCCTTAAGATAATCAGGCTATGATTCGTGAAGAAGGGAGTCTCTCACGTAATGAACAAACTGAATTATAGATTAAAATTTAGAACTGGAATATGTATATATCCTATGATGTAAGCTAGGTTTTTGCTACTAGGGGCGGACTGTGTGAGATGAGCAGACGGGACTAAAGCTTTTATCTGAGCACTTAGGTAAACACATATATTTGTGTTCTCGTCAGAAGCTGTTCTAGCCCAAGGGTGAAATAGCATACATTGGTTGGATATTGTAGCTCAATCTTATATTATATCCAAATAAATGAAGAGACAATTGAATTACTTTTTATTTCAGAATTGTTTATCTGGTCGTGATGTGACATCATCCTAGGGCATGTTTTATAGCAGTTGTGTGTTATATTAATGTGATGGTTTGTGTGTTGCAGATGGGAAGCAAAGAAGCCAGCGAGGGCTTGGATCGTGCCATAGAGAACATGTGTCGTAAGACCAGGGACTTACGCAGACAGGTTAGACTCTTAGATATATGCAAAAGAATGTCAGAAATTTCAATGATAAGAACAGTGCTATTGATTAGTGTTTTTTGTATCAAATGTACTGTGTTTTTTTATGAAATGATATATAAAATAATTTTATATAAAAAAACTTTAGTGCAATCGTGCACTCTCAAGATACAGGTTGGCTTTACTGAGATAATATGAGAGCTAAAGTAATTAGCTGAATCTATATTTAGGTGTAGCTTGATGACAACCAGAGAGGTTATAGAGTAAATGAATTGATGAAATGAATTTATGCCTGGAAGTTGACTTGATAATAAGAGGCTTGTTGAATGTTGCGGTTGTAGTTGCGCAAGGCGGTGGTGGACCATGTGAGCGACACCTTCCTGGAGACCAACATGCCACTGCTGGTGCTCATAGAGGCCGCCAAGGCCGGCAACGAACGCGAGGTAGAGGAGTATGCACAGGTCTTCCAGGAACATGCCAACAAACTGGTCGAGGTGCGTATCACTAAGATTTAAGGTTTTATCTTGTCCCATTCAGGTTCATATTATATCTTATCCCATTCAGGTTCATGAATTTCCGTGTAATTATTTTCATGATTTATAAGATGCCATTTGAGATTTTGTGTTTTGGGTTTAATAAGTCAGAGTTGATTTAATGTTCGAATTGGTTTCAAATCATAAAGGAATTGTATAAGGAAATTCATAAAGAGAATGATGATGTTGATGACAATGGACCCGTTTGAGATTGACCTACATTTGAATGTGTTTCAGGTGGCAAACCTGGCAAGTTCCATGTCCAACAATGAGGAGGGTGTCAAGTTGGTGCGCATGGCCGCAGCTCAGATAGAAAGTCTATGTCCACAGCTCATCAATGCTGCCCGCGTCCTCGCAGCCAGACCAAGGTCAAAGGTCGCACAGGAGAACATGGATGTGTTCAAGGATCAGTGGGAGAAACATGTGAGGCTGCTGACCGAGGCTGTGGACGATATCACCACCATAGATGACTTCCTGGCTGTGTCAGGTATAACCTTCTCCCCTAGGAAACTTAATATTTGGAAATAATTGATATGCTTTCGTTCACAATGCTCAGACTTTATTTTCAACCATTGCAGAAAGTCATATCTTAGAAGATGTCAACAAGTGTGTGTTAGCTCTCCAGGAGGGAGATGCAGATACGCTAGATCGTACTGCTGGCGCCATCAGGGGGCGCTCTGCCCGCGTGTGTAACGTGGTCGGTGCCGAAATGGATAACTTTGAGCCTGGAGTATACACAGAAAGAGTCTCGGAGGCCATCGCTGTTCTCAGAGACCAGGGTGAGTCAATAGATGGAAACGATCGCTAACTTATAGACCGGGTGTATATCATACAAATAGTTTGCACCACGGTCTGTGCCATGCAAGTAGTTTATACTGAGATACATACAGGTGCCTAATGTGATTGTATTTTGTTTCATATGTACAGCTTGATTGTATGACTGGATTAAGTTTGCTACATTTTGCTGGTATGTTTTGATGTAGTTTGCTACATATAAGTGATATGCTTGCAGTGATACCCAACTTTGCCCAGAAGGTGGAGCGTGCCGTGGAGGCTCTGGGTTGCACCCCTCAGAGGGAGGTGGATGAGAACGAGTTCATAGATGGCTCCCGTCTGGTCTATGACGGTGTCAGGGACATTCGCAGGGCTGTACTACTCAATAAGGTATGTATGCCCCTTGCATTTGAGGCAGTACTACTCAATAAATTGCATCCTTTGAAAAAAAATGTCCTCATTGAAGGTTGATGAAGGACTTATTTTTTATAATAATGAGAATTTTTCAGCTCTCTTTCATCAAGATTTTAGGAAGAATATTTGTTGAGTCTAAGATATGAATATTTTATGTGATGTAGGCCCCAGAAGAGATAGAGACAGACACAGAACTGGAGTATGAAGAAGATCCCTATGACACCAGGAGTAAATGTGAGTCAGGTCATTTGTCAAATTTTCCAAGTTTGATAATGTACTTGTGGAATCCATAATGTACTTGTGGAATCAACATGGGTGGCTCTCGTAAACATCACTTGTTTAAATAATAATAATAATAATAATAATAAATGTAAAATCAATCTGATATATGAAAGGCAAGGACCCTAAGACGAGACAGACAACGGTCACAATCCCTGGCCAAATCAATCTGATATATGAAAGGCAAGTACCCTAAGACGAGACAGACAAGGGTCACAGTCCCTGGCCAAATCAATCTGATATATGAAAGGCAAGTACCCTAAGACGAGACAGACAACGGTCACAATCCCTGGCCAAATCAATCTGATATATGAAAGGCAAGTACCCTAAGACGAGACAGACAACAGTCACAATCCCTGGCCAAATCAATCTGATATATGAAAGGCAAGTACCCTAAGACGAGACAGATGAAGGTCACAATCCCTGGCCAAATCAATCTGATATATGAAAGGCAAGTACCCTAAGACGAGACAGACAAGGGTCACAGTCCCTGGCCAAATCAATCTGATATATGAAAGGCAAGTACCCTAAGACGAGACAGACAACGGTCACAATCCCTGGCCAAATCAATCTGATATATGAAAGGCAAGTACCCTAAGACGAGACAGACAACGGTCACAATCCTTGGCCAAATCAATCTGATATATGAAAGGCAAGTACCCTAAGACGAGACAGACAACGGTCACAATCCCTGGCCAAATCAATCTGATATATGAAAGGCAAGTACCCTAAGACGAGACAGATGAAGGTCACAATCCCTGGCCAAATCAATCTGATATATGAAAGGCAAGTACCCTAAGACGAGACAGACAAGGGTCACAGTCCCTGGCCAAATCAATCTGATATATGAAAGGCAAGTACCCTAAGACGAGACAGACAACGGTCACAATCCCTGGCCAAATCAATCTGATATATGAAAGGCAAGTACCCTAAGACGAGACAGACAACGGTCACAATCCCTGGCCAAATCAATCTGATATATGAAAGGCAAGTACCCTAAGACGAGACAGACAACGGTCACAATCCCTGGCCAAATCAATCTGATATATGAAAGGCAAGTACCCTAAGACGAGACAGATGAAGGTCACAATCCCTGGCCAAATCAATCTGATATATGAAAGGCAAGTACCCTAAGACGAGACAGACAACGGTCACAATCCCTGGCCAAATCAATCTGATATATGAAAGGCAAGTACCCTAAGACGAGACAGACAACGGTCACAATCCCTGGCCAAATCAATCTGATATATGAAAGGCAAGTACCCTAAGACGAGACAGATGAAGGTCACAATCCCTGGCCAAATCAATCTGATATATGAAAGGCAAGTACCCTAAGACGAGACAGACAAGGGTCACAGTCCCTGGCCAAATCAATCTGATATATGTAAGGCAAGTACCCTAAGACGAGACAGACAATGGTCACAATCCCTGGCCAAATCAATCTGATATATGAAAGGCAGGTACCCTAAGACGAGACAGACAACGGTCACAATCCCTGGCCAAATCAATCTGATACTTATAGATATTCTGGTGACTGATTACTATTTGCTGGGGTTAAATATCACTGATATATGGCAATAACGCTGGTGTGATAAGAGCCCTGTTATCTCTGTGATGACATTATCATGTCTGTACCAGACCCTTCACTGTATATATGAGTACCCAGAACGAGTGATCATAACAATTGTCTGAAATATTCCTGGCTCAAGATGGCAAATGGAAATCATTACCACCAAAATATGAATAACTGGACAATGGAAATATCCATTGTTTTAGATAGGGTTGGAAGCTATCCACGAGATACTGATGTGCATTATGATTGGCCAGAGCAAGGAACATCATGTCTGCCTCCTCAAGCCTATGATCTAACTTATAATGTAACAAATAATGTGTTGCCGAGAATCAAGAAGAAAAGGCAGCAGTATTCAGGCTTTGCCAACTTATATTATCTGTCCACTTTACGACACAGTGTTGATAAATCTACTAATTTTGTACCCCAAACAGCCAGCCACATCACTGACCAGGATGACATAACATATGAGGAGAAATCCGACCGAGCCATGATGAGGTCACTACCGGAGGAGGAGAGAATGAAGATCGCTCAGCAGGTGGAACTCTTCCGCATGGAGAAGGCCAAATTGGACCGGGAGATTGCCAAGTGGGATGACCATGGCAACGACATCATCGTCTTGTCAAAGCAGATGTGCATGATCATGATGGAGATGACGGACTTCACCAGGTTGGTTACAGCACCTCGTTTGTACCATAATTTTTAAAAGAAACATTTCATATAAACTAGTAGTGATTGAAAAGATGGTTTTTAACCTGATTTTTAACTGGATAACTTTTCAGAGGCCGAGGTCCACTCAAAAACACTATGGATGTGATCAATGCAGCCAAGAAAATCTCAGAAGCTGGACAGAAATTGGATAAATTGTCCAAGCAGATTGCTGACCAGGTAGGTCCTGTAATTTGAGGAAAATCATGAAGTGTATATTTGTTCAAACTGTTTACAGCCAGCAAACTGGAGTTCACTCAGGAGGATTTAATTGGTCCAAGTATGCCAAATATAATAGCATTTGTTATGTGTTTTTGATTACAGTGTCCTGACTCTGCTTCCAAGAAGGATTTGTTGGCATATCTGCAGCGTATCGCCTTGTACTGCCATCAGCTGAACATCACCAGCAAGGTCAAGGCCGACGTACAAAACATCAGCGGAGAGCTTATCGTATCTGGGGTACACAATAACCTTTCTTCACCATCTTTTGCAACTCAAATAAATATTTTTTATATATATAGCTTACTGTAACCAAATGAATTACCTTTGATAGCAAATTTTAAGAGATCTTTGAAATATGTTTGGAAAAAATGGAATTGATTTTTTAAAATTTATTCTCGGTAGCTGAATAGGTTGTACAAACTATTTTCTCAAAGTCATTCACTCACAGACTCATGATAAAATTTTACATTTAAAACTGTTCCTTTGTATGCATAAAAGTTTTTAGCTTTGATTTAAAAGATGGTAAGATATCACAGTTTCTTATACCATTTGGTAGCTCATTCCAGCATCTTGGACTCGTCAGTAAAAAACTGTTTGAATAGTATTAGGTTGATGCTCTCTCCGTATGAAGCTTTTTGGCACCTCTAGTGTTATATGAATGAACTTGAGTATTCATTACATACCCGATAGTTATCATTGTACTTTATATTTCAGTTGGACAGTGCCACCTCGCTGATCCAGGCAGCTAAGAACCTGATGAATGCGGTGGTGTTGGCCGTCAAGGCGTCCTACGTCGCCTCCACCAAGTACCAACGAGCAGGAATCAATGTAAGTGGCCAAGGAGCTTGGAAACTAATCCACTAACTGAGACATTTTGATAAAATAAAGATTGGTGAACTTGCTGTTTATACAAAGAAAAAGTCCTCGTAGTTGTGTGTGGGTTGTATTGTTTTGGTAATAAAGCATCATCTATTTGCAATGTTTTTTTCAAAAGAACAAGTTTATTTTTCACAGACTCTGAAACGATGGCAAAAAAAAGAGGGAATCTGACCAGGTGTTTGAATGACATATGAAAAATAATCTTAATAATAATAATAATAGTGCAATGTTACTAATAAGAAAGTATATATGCCGAAACAACTTTAAATATGTGACATCAATATCTTCACTGTTCTCAGCTTTGTATTAATGTTGAATCATTATCTTTTACAACTCAATCTTGCAGAGGGTAAAACAATAAGTTGTGCTACACTATTAAATGTGGATGTGACAATGCCAGACCTATTGTTGTGAAAGCATGCTGTACAGGAAATGCATGATCATATAAGAAGACCTGTCTTGATATTGTTCTGATTTAATAACTAGAAGACCTGGGCCAAGCATGGTATCATCACTGAGAGGCCTGGTGCAATATATCTGCAACTTCTTACACAAATCTATACACAAATCACTGCATACATTTAATCTGCCACCAGGTGGCACTCAATAAAGCCATTAAGTCGGAACAATACAATGACAATAGAAATGGGAAAAAGCATAAGTGAAATGATTTCCTCAGGAATAGGATCATGCATATTCTGTGAAAATGGTATTTTTTGTTTGATTGCTATTATGTTTTAACTGAGATACAGGTACATTAATATGCATATAGTAATGTATATACATATGTCTCCACATCACAAATCAAATTGACATCTCTCAATATCTCAATAAGTAGCATATAAACAACATTGATCAATATGTTTAAATTGTTTAGATCATAATGAAATGAGTTTTGTCTTGATTCAAGTTCTATTTATTTTGCATGATATTGGTATAATTAAGATTGTGATTAGTGTAACATAATAAAGAACAGGATGTAGTGCATGTCATAAAGTCTGTGGAAACAGAACTCATATATATCTAGGCAAATACACAGATCAACACAGATCAGGAAT
Source organism: Amphiduros pacificus (assembly GCA_949316495.1). Classification (NCBI taxonomy): domain Eukaryota; kingdom Metazoa; phylum Annelida; class Polychaeta; order Phyllodocida; family Hesionidae; genus Amphiduros; species Amphiduros pacificus. Next base: position 76,412,366 of record OX439000.1, on the reverse strand, counting down.
GAACTTTACAAATAAAACATTCAATAGAAATACCAATATTACCATTTTAACATTAAACACCAAAGTATAATGATACTTAAAGTTTTCACCAAAGTTTAAAAATTACCAATCAAAACACAAAAAAGACCACATTTTCATTTGGCACTTTGTCTAGGAGATATGTGATGATGTTCTTATACTTACAGAGTCCAGTGGTCATGTGGAAGATGAAGGCACCAGAAAAGAAGCCACTTGTCCGACGAGAAAATCCAAATGAAATTCACTCCAAGGTGAGGAAAGGAGCCCAGAAGAAGAAGATTGAACCCATCAAGTTTCTCAGTGAGTTCCAGGAAAGGGACTCATTTGCATAGGCCGAGATCCAGAATAAAGATCCCTGGCGATCGCCATGGTGATCGCCAGGAGAACGACTCCACACAGAAAACAACCGAAATGTGCAGTCACTATATTGATTCTGCTTGTAATAATCTGGAGAATGTTCAATATCATATAGATTTGTTTACATTTAGAGACTTGATTTTCCAGAGGTATCAATTTTGGCAGCAAGATTTGGGTTGGATATATTCAGACTAAAGGAGTGGCTGTTTGAAGCCTTTATGTTCAACCAACAGGAGCTGGTTTCTCTTGTCAGTTATCGTTGTGATTCAGTTTTGGAATGGTGATAATAAATTGACTTTATTTTCTACTTCAAAAAGGATATTGCCAGTCATGATTTGACACATAAAAGTGATTGTGAGTTAGTAGAGTCTATATACACATGGGCTGAACACAGAATCAAATAATCACTGTACACTACTATAGGAAGGCAAGAACTAACTCAGTTGAGGCACTAATGCCTCATCAAGTCCACACCAAAACAGCTCAGGCTTAAACTATGAACATTTATACAGAACAGACAGGAGTATGGAGACTCTGAGCACGGACATCTGCCTTGTGTACATCTGTGATCTGTACAGGTCTTTGCGACCAGCTTGTGGCGCTTTCTGCTTAGTGCACACGGTCATTATATTATACCTAGGCCATCACTCAAACAGCAAAAAAATATGTGCAGTGTTTGATTTCTTTGACATACTGATTTGGTCAGTGAGGTCTGATGTGGATGATAAAAAAGTGGGTCCAAATCTATTGAGCTCATTAACTAAGGTGTGAGGCAGAATCTGAGAGAGATGCAGGTCATGATATTATAAATATATATGTATAAATATATATATATGCAAAGTGCCTTCGGTCAAGAGGACTATTCTACAATGTAGCTTATTTATCAGCACTGTAGTGGCATATATATATATATAAATCAAATAAATGTACAGAAACTCTGATACACATAGTAATGCTGAAGCAGATTTATGCAAGTAAGACAAGTAATTTAAACCAAATTATCAACTGTCCAATAAGATAAATAAAAGTCGAAAACATTTATTGTGATCAATGAATTGTAGAATTTGAATACAAGGGAATTTTGGAGAGAGAAATTGTAAATATAATGTAATTATGGAGGTTATGTCAGTAGGAGTATGGTAGAAGTTGGTTGTTGTAGCTTTAGTTGTTTGTATCAGCGTACGATACACGATTAGCATTGTGGTCGCCATTACACAGGTGATTTACTGTCACGGAGAATCAGAATTCACAAATCGTATAGTCTCAGTTTTATAACAACTGCCAGTTATTTTATATAAAACTAAATATAAACCATTTCATCAGCTGTCATCAATATTGTACATATCCAATTTAATGTTACAATTATTATTATTATATGTCAAGGTATAGACATTATTATTAATACATTTTGAAATAATTTTATGCTTTTGTATGAATCCATCCAAAATATACATTTCATTATTTGCACAAAATAATTTATGTAAAGTTTTATATGACAAATATTGTTTACACTCACCAAAAAAAACATATGTTTAATTTTTTTTTACTTTAAGTATTCATTCCAAATATGATTGGATATTATTCATATTATAAGCCACTATTTCAAGTGTATGTATGGGCTGGAAAACTGTTAAAATAAGCCTAAATTGGTTTTATTTTGAAATCGTATTTTAACACAGAGTTATTGAATTAAAAGTAAATGATCATCTTGTCTTGCACAATAACTTCATTCATTGATCCCTACAAATATGTATCACACAAAAGTGGTTTCATTAGCAATCATAATATGGTTACGATAGCAAGTCATGCAATCTCATGTTCAACTAAAAACTGCAACAAAATTGTCATCAAACAGGTCTTTTATATATGAGAAACTAGGAATCTGTGGGATTTATTCCAATACTTTGCAGAAGCTTTGCATTATTTGCCTAACTTAGCACCATATGGTGTGAACAGAGACTGGATGGTCTCAATCTTTACTACTTAACTTTATCATTAAGAAATTATTAAAAGCAAAATTGCTATATGGATTCTGGACCACTGAGTTCAATCATTTCCTTAATATGTTTTAGCCAGTAATTTTGAAGGCAAAGTTGCAGTCAGTGTGCTTTTGTTACATTAATGCCTCATATATAGTACTGGGTATGTTTTGAATAGAGAGTAATAATGAGATACACAAGGCTCAGTATTCCATGTGGTATTGTACAATAATGCATTTTATGTAAAAGACCAGTCCGTTACATGCTGTAAAAGCTTTGCTTTTTGCTTGTTTAGCCAAGTGCCTGCATCTTGTGTCTGTATATCATCAGTGTGTGTGAGGGAGGGGTGTTCAGGCAGAGGGGTGTTCAGGCAGAGGGGTGTTCAGGCAGAGGGGTTTAATGGCCTGAGTCGCGAGGTCACTCTGTAACATATCACTGTATCAGCTGCCTACACAAACCATGTCATCTCATCTCACTATATACCATCAATAAAATATGCTAAAATATATCGTATTCCTCTCTTGATATAATGATCATTATGAAAATCTTTTGCAAAGTGAACTTTGCTGCACATTACTGCTCCTTCACTTAGTGTTCTCCAATCACTGGCAAAGCCCAGAAAGGTAATCTGGGGTGTTTGTTGTCAAATTTCACAATACATGTATATCATTTTGAAGAAAAAAAAAAACGATCATAAAAGGCAATCATAAACATGGCAGCACAGCTGACCTTGTTTTTTTTAACCCAAATTCAATTTGACACAGAACTTTCAAGAGGTTTGACAAAGAAGCCCTTAGATATTATATCCATGTTGAGTTCTCAGACTTCAGCAACGCTCTTTGAAACTGACCTTTTTGATCACTAAAATAGTCGAATAGTATATTATTGAACATTTAAGATTATGAATTGGTAATTACAATCACGTCCTTCACTTAATGTCTTGGAAAGAGTGTGGTGCATATGATTGAGATGAATAACTTGCATCTATCAATATATCCTCGTCTCTTTAAAATTAAATGAGGAAGCAAAGAACTCGGCATAAAAAATAAGCACTTTATTACAAATTCTACACCACACATAAGGAATCTACAAGCAGATCACAACACTTTCTCTTCACATCACAACATGACTTCCAATTTTCCTTTTTAAGGATGCATTTACCAGTATATGCAATTTAAATCGGCACCAACTTCCCATTGTTCATATTGGCGGATATAACTGCCCTCAAGTAGTGCAGCGGCAATGAAGGACTAATTACTTTAACTCTTTAAAACAGTTTGTGTCATTGTCTTCTCATCTCAATTTAACTCATAATTGTCATAAATAGGGATTTGTGCATATTAAGGATATCATATCTAGAATGGGGTCTATGGAGAAAAGTATGTAAAGGTAAATTTATTTTTAAAATGTAAAGAAAAGTTTATTGTTATCAATCTTCGACAACCATGATAATCTAAAATAATCAGTCTCAACAGATAAATATATTTTGCTCTCAATAAATAAAGCATATAAATAATACCATCAAATCCATTGGTGTGAAACTACCAATTTTTTCAAAGCAGACACATTAAACAAAAGTTTTAAACCAACCATTGGTTCTTAAGACAAAATGCATTTATAAAGTGATGGCATACATCATTCTGAAAAGGACATTAGCTATCATTTTTCTTGCAAACATAAAGCATTTTCATGATTCCATTTAAAGTTTATTATGTACACCTCCCAGTGATATTTTATATTGCTACCTCAAACAATAATATCACCTGATTAAATATGTATTCACCGAATACTCACTGACTAATTCTCCATCAAATACATATCCTCTAGAAAAAAGCTGGGTTTCTAGTTGTAGAAAATAAGAGACCCAACTTATATAATTTGATTCTGCAGGCAAATGTTTTTATTCTTTAAATAAACACCAAATCATTGTTCTGAGGGTTATATAGCAATCTTGAAGCTGACTGACTTTCCCTCTGTTTATCAACAAGCACCTCCTTAGCTACCAAAAACATGACATCAATTTTTGTAGGACTAATGAATATTATTAAATTAAATACTAATAAATACTCTTGCTTGTTGATGTCTACCTCACATGAACATTTTTGCACAATATAATATGATTTATACCACACTAGATACAAGACTTTGCTGTACACGAAACATATCCTGGAAACATATCCTGATATTACTCGCCAATATTTGATATGGCATGTTCTTGATTTCTCCTTCATAATCTTCACCCAATGCAAAATTAAATTTTATAATGAAATTTTATTGTTGAAGTCCTTTGTCATCATATCTCAAAGTAAATGATCTTTTCTTTGGCCCATAAAAGTCATTCATGTTTTATAATGTCACAAAATATGTAATGGCTTGATACAAGCTCTGAATACAGCACTTCTACTGGATCAAATCTGATCTTTCTATAAGACGTCAATGACAGATATATGATAGCTTGATACAAGCTTGAATACAGCACTTCTACTGGATCAAATCTGATCTTTCTATAAGACGTCAATGACAGATATATGATGGCTTGACACAAGCTTGAATACAGCACTCCACTGGATCAAATCTGATCTTTCTATAAGATGTCAATGACAGATATATGATAGCTTGACACAAGCTTGAATACAGCACTCTACTGGATCAAATCTGATCTTTCTATAAGACGTCAATGACAGATATATGATAACTTGATACAAGCTCTGAATACAGCACTCCCACTGGATCAAATCTGATCTTTCTATAAGACGTCAATGACAGATATATGATGGTTTGACACAAGCTTGAATACAGCACTCCACTGGATCAAATTTAATCCTTCTATTATACATTAACAGCTTACTTGAGTATTACATTAGGGACATATGTCATTAAATCTAGCTCAAGACATTTCACAAGAACCCTATATATTTCTTAATACCAAGGCTTCTATGTAATAACTGCAATTTCTCACTGCTTGAGTGGGCCATACTGCCACCTGGTGAGCTAAAATCTGGCACGCATGGGGGACTTTATTGCCATGCAAGCTCGCCTCACAGGATTAAGAAATGAGGACGGATGTGTCATTTTATTTGAATAAGTTTTTTTCACCCCTAACCGTCTTGCCGTTACACTAAAGATTCTGTAAATGCATTTGGTGACATGATATCAATTGTTCCCTGCACAGCATACAGAATGTCAGTCGTCATATCAGCTGTCATGTCTACAAACCTAGTGCATTGTACATGACACAAGAGACACCTGGTGGATCAAATGTTGGAACTCGATCAGTGAGAATTCACAATCACGGGAACCCCACTCACGTCACATAAATATCCTCTCAAGTTTTCATTGTTAACTCAGGTTTGCGATGTCAAAATTTTGACTTGACATTGGTGCAAAAATAACAAACAAAAACTACTTGAAACCAATTGCATATTAAATATCAATATCTATATAAAACACTCTTAAATTATTTTTTGTTGATAACTGATATAAATGCACATTAAGGGAATTTTAAGAATCCAACTCCCTGTTTTTTTCAACAACACTCCCCAATCACTGGCTGGAGGAGCTAAGATAAATGAAGGATCCAATTTACCATGGACTTGTTGCCCTTTGAGTGAAAAATTCCACCTCATGTTTGAGAGATTTTGCCTGAGAATACTATCTCCCTCTTAGTACACATGTCACTCTTGGTGTACAGTTATTCAATTTATATTTTCTGGAAGACCACATGATCAGGCTAATAATGCTTTTAGGAGACATGTGTAGAGTCGTGTGTGGGTTCTGACATATTGTCATCAGCAGAACCTTCCTGCTCCTCTTCTTCTTCCTCCTCCTCCTCCTCCTCCTCCTCCTCCTCCTCCTCCTCCTCCTCACTGCTGCTTTGTTCACTTTCCTCTTCTCCCTCCTCTTCCTCACTTTCCTTCTTTTTTTCATTACTTTCCCCTTTTTCGTTTGGAGTATTTTGTTGATCTTGACTTTTGTCATTGCTACTTTGGTATTCTGTGTTTTTCCTGTCTTCATATCTGTCACTTGGTACTTTGAGAATGTTTTGCTCTGACTCCTTCTCTGAAATTGCTTCTTTGACACTTTTCTTCTTTTCCTCTTTCTGCTTTCTTCCAGGAAACACTAAATCGTGTCCATCCTTTCTATATTTCTGTCTACGATTCTGAAACCATGTCTGAAATGATAGAGAAATATCTAAATGCACATTGAAAATCATATAAAAATCATTGTTATTGTAACTTAAATGATAGTTATCCAAAAGGTGACCAGTTTTCTTTCAAGTCATCAGCTTTATGCCTCAATGGTACCTTCAAACAACTCAAACAAGTCTTGTGCAATGCATGTTGGGATAGGGGAGGGATATCGGACATGGCAGCCAGTGTTTTCCAAAATAACTGGCCTGTGCAATCATTGTCAAGACAAGTTTTATTATTATTTATTTTTATATCATTTTATATTCTGGCCTCTACCTTGCACTTCCCAATGGAAACAGAATGGTATCTGCCAGACAAGTCCTTGATAAAAGATTAGTTCAGATACAAATAAGTGGACATAAAAAATTGCTGGATATCCTGCCCTGCATGGAATATGTGGCACAAAAGACATTGCTGTCATTATGGAAAACAATCTGTAGTAGTGTGAATAACATTTAATTTTGTGTGGAGAGATGCAATTTGGTATAAATAAAATATGAAGTGAAGTGTTAACCTATTGACATTCATTTGATGTCGACAAATAATAATAGTTAGTGAGGTAGGTAGACAAATAATAGCATGCCCACCTTCCAATGAGACATGATCACCAGGTGGTACGAAGTCTGTTTAACATCTCTGGCTATAGACACCTTTTCAGTATTCATTTATTGTCAGAATCACCTATCATTAGGAGAGAAGATGTACATGGTAACTACTCACTATTATGGTGCTCAGTGTGAGACCCAGATCTGATGTACATGGTAACTACTCACTATTATGGTGCCCAGTGTGAGACCCAGATCTGATGTACATGGTAACTACTCACTATTATGGTGCGCAGTGTGAGGCCCAGATCTGATGTACATGGTAACTACTCACTATTATGGTGCGCAGTGTGAGACCCAGATCTGATGTACATGGTAACTACTCACTATTATGGTCCGCAGTGTGAGACCCAGATCTGATGTACATGGTAACTACTCACTATTATGGTGCGCAGAGTGAGACCCAGATCTGATGTACATGGTAACTACTCACTATTATGGTGCGCAGTGTGAGACCCAGATCTGATGTACATGGTAACTACTCACTATTATGGTGCCCAGTGTGAGACCCAGATCTGATGTACATGGTAACTACTCCCTATTATGGTGCCCAGTGTGAGACCCAGATCTGATGTACATGGTAACTACTCACTATTATGGTGCGCAGTGTGAGACCCAGATCTGATGTACATGGTAACTACTCACTATTATGGTGCACAGAGTGAGACCCAGATCTGATGTACATGGTAACTACTTACTATTATGGTCCGCAGTGTGAGACCCAGATCTGAGGCAATTCTCTCTCGTTCATATGAGTCGGGGAAGTGGGTGCCAGACTGGAATAACCCTTCCATATACTCCACCTGAATACAATAAAACATCATCAAATAGCACAAGGACGGGACAATTTTATAAAGCAAGCCACTTTTTGAAAGAGGGAAAAAATGTACAAAAAAAAATCAATTATTGGCTATTAATGCATTTGAAATCCAGACTCCACATTATTGAAGGTCAATCAATATATCAGCCATCTTGCTGAATCTTTTTCAAAATCTATAGAAATATCACCTAAAATGTCAGCAAAAATAGAAATAGCACTAAAAGACTTGCCTGTTCCTCATTAAAATTGGTTCTGAACCTCTTCTTTCTGGGTGTTGAATCGTCATCTGCTTCTCCCGAATCTGATTTATCCATCCCACTTCTTTTCATACTCCTGGGAGAGCCCTGTTTTGGGCTCATCTCCGATTTATGTGCCATACTCTTTTTAGGAGCCATGACACCCTCATCCCTCTCTCCAGGGGTAAAGCTGTCTGTCATAGATTTCCTCTTACTGGGGGACCCCATATCTTTTTCATAGCCAGTATTTCTCTTCCTCGGGGTGCCCTCCTCCTCATCCATCCCTAGATCAGCTTCCCCCATCCCCATCCCTGTCAAGGATGGAGTCTCTCCTCCATCATCAACACTTGTATGTGGTTCCCCATCTATACTCCTCTTTCCAGTGAAGGTTGGATCCTCTTCTTGATCACCAACACTCATACGTGATTCATCCTCCATGCTTGTCTTTCCAATAATGGTTGCGGTTTCTTCCTCTGTGTCTTCAATTGCACGAGGCCTGTTAGTTTCACTTGTTTTCCTCGTCCTGGGTGTACCCTCCTCTTTATCATCCTCCTCAGCATCAGACTTTAATGACCCACTTTTCCCTCTAGTTTGGGGAGATACTTCATCTTTATCTAACTTCCCAGCCCCACTTCTCCTCCTCGTCCTGGACATGACCTGCTCTTCATTACCCTCACCTAAATCTGTCTTTTTTAATATACTTCTCCTCCTGGGGGAAAGTTTGATATTTTCCTCCTTGCACAATTCATCTTCATCCATTTTATCTGCTGCACTCTTCCTTCTCGTCCTGTGTGTGAGGTCCTCTTTATCACTCTCACTCACTCCTGCCCAAAGCCTCCTTGTGCTCCTGCGTGTGTTGATAACTCCAGCCGTCTTGGCAACTGCATCTCCCTTGTTGCCATGGAGACTGTCTTCAGACAGTGTGTTTGATTCTACTGCCTTCTTACCACTCTCTAAATCTTCCAACTGACTTTTTGTTTGGTTCAATTTATCCTTGTTCCTCTCAAACACTTGGACATCAGGTGGTTTTCCTTTCAGAGATTCCGAACCTGAAAGGCTCTGCTTACTCTTTACAGATACAGATTTCTGCTTTGATATATATTTCTCTGCTTCGTCTTCACTGTTTTCCGCTATATCGTCATCATGTTCTTGTCCTCTTCTCTCCCTGGATCCTGATCCTCTTTTCCTTTCCCTATATTTTGCCATGAATTCATATTCTTGTTTCATCTCTGACCATTCAATTTCATGCTCCTTTCTAAATTTCTGTCTCCTGTTTACAAACCAGTGCTGGAAGCAGAAGAACATCCCTCTATATTCCATGTCTATGACACAATATCAAAAGCTGTGAACAGATGCAGTCTGGTTCTAGAGCTATGTAGTTTTATTATTAATAACATTATTATCAATGAAAAATATTATTTTTTATCTACTTCTATTATCAATGAAACATATTATTTTTCTCTACTTCTAATACAATACAGAGTCAAAAATTTTGTAAAATTACTTACTCGAACTTTCTCAACGGTGACACCCAGGGTTTCAGCCATGTCAATGATATCTTGTCTGCGAGGGAAATGATGATGAATCTCAAACATTTTCTCCAGATACTCCGTCTGAAAATATAAGTCCTCGTTCTGTGATTGTCTAATTACTGCAAACATGATGGCCCATCATGGTCACTAGGCAAAAAAGGACCAACCTGTTGATAGATATTTTGATATATTTGGCAAAATTTGGAAGGGATTGGTATCGACATTATATGAATGATAGACCTTTAGGTAAAATTCATTTTATGACCATTAAATCCACACTGAGAAAGATATTACAGTGCGTTACAAAAATCTAGTTTGATATGTTCATTACATTCAATATTCATAATATTTTTATTTTTGCGATTCAATCAGGTGTCTTCTATATAAAACCTTATGCTAGTCATAGGAAGTTGCAGCACAGGAAGTTGCAGCACAGGAAGTTGCAGCACAGAAAGTTGCAGCACAGGAAGTTGCAGCACACTTACCCGAGATTTTCCCATGAAGGATCTTTTGAGGGGTTTTCCTGTTTTGCTACTGATCTCAACTGGTCCTTCTTTGCTCCAATTAGGATCTGACTTTGGTGTTTTTGGGTCTTGGTGAATTTCTTCTGCTTCTTCCTTCACTGCTATTGTCTTCTTCTTTAGTACAGATCTACTCTGTGTGTAGGGAGAATATCCCTTTTTGTGTCTTAAAACCCTCTGATTTAGCCCTCTGGTCTTTTCTGCTGCTTCACCATCTTTATTTTTCTCAACAATTTGATTTTGATGACCAGCATTTCTTTCATTGAGCTTCTCCCTCACATTTACAGGTTGACTTTTGTCTGCAATAATGTGACAATAAAATTGATAACCCAAATAAACTACTCATTCGCTTCACATAAATAGAAACATCTTTTTGTCTAGTCATAAATTTTCTAGAGTATGGAAAAATGTATCATCATATATGGGGCTCTTACTTTGATGTTTTTGGCTAAATTTGAGTACCTTTATGAATATACATGTATGAGTCCAGAAGAAAACACAACAGGAACAAGAAATTGTCTCGAACCAAGGTAAGGTAGATTTTGGAAAAATAGAATTGAAATAGAAGCATGTCCTACATATTTCTGCATCTGCAGAGGCCTCGTCAAAATACCTATATTTGTCCTTTCTTCCTTGTAACCTAATTGGAGTTTTCATAACATTAACTTTTCAAAAAATATTTCTCAGTTTAAAAATGTAATAATATACAGCACATCAGCTAAGAAAGGTGAGGCATTATATGGTTACCTGACATTTGAGAAGAATCCTCCTGCCCTGTGTCGATGAGGCCTTCGTCATCGTATTCATCATCTATTACATAAATATAAGCCAAAATATCTCAGTCACCTCATTGCTTGGCAATGACACATTCCTTACATGTCAATAAAATAGGGCACTTCCTGAAATTGGCTATAAAAAAGAGTCTTGTTCAGATTGGTTTTGTAGAATGCATCGAGTGAAAAAGTAAAATCACATAAAAGGCAAATACATGGATCATCCATTAATTAGTTTTATATACATTTTGGATATCAAGGTGGTTTTTTCTCACCATTTTCTGTCCCCTCTCCTTGCGACTTGCCAGGTTCATGGGTTTTCTCATCACTGATTTTTTGCTGCAACTTTGACTGTTCCCTGATATGAATTTTAATTCTCTGTTCTTGCGATAATGTACGCAATGCCATTGGACCTAAATAAAACAAGCAACAAAAATGTTTCGAGCAAAGCAAGCATCACTAACTAAGCATCAATTAGCCCACAAAATTATCTGAAATGTGTCACCCAATGATTGGAAGAATAACTCACTCAAATTATTCTACAATTAGACTGTGTGGCATGTAAGTGATAAGGAATATACATACCTCTTGCATTAGTAGGTTTTGTCATAACCTTGACAGGTACAGGTGGTGCTCCCTGTTGTATTATCACTGTGTCTAACTTTGACTTGGAGGGTTGCCTTATCAACAGGGAAGGTGCCTTCGGGACCACGGCAGTAGTGCCCCCTGGTCTGGATAAGGTGAGTACATTTGGTATCAACTTAGCTGTGCTTGGTATTTGTGGTGACATCTGCTTGGAGACAGTCCTAACAGGATTCTTCGGTGTTTCACTAACCTGAGGCTGGTCTTGATCTGAGTCTAAACAAAAAATGTTTAAATAATTTTACGCACAACCCTGAATAATACAATTCAAATCTGTTTAAATTAATTCATAATAAATGTCTGTGTTTTCTGCTTCTACAGTATAATGCCACTTTAGTGTGTGAGGATTTACCGTTTCCATAGAGGAAGTTGAGAGCTGCTTGGTACGTGCACAGGACTGAAGTGCCTGGTAACATAGTCCACTTGTTCTTATGTAGTTCTGCATCTTCCCGTACGATCTCAGATGGCTTCACCTTCAACGTGAGGTGGGTCCAACCCACTTCATCATCCTTACTGTGTGCCTTCATCACTGCCAACAAATAAGTCATCAATATTCCAAGGCTATATACAGGCTATATATAACAAAATCATTCAACATCCATTTTTTGTATTTTTACTTATTTTGTAACTGATAAAATAATTTGGTTTGTTTCCTTTTGCTTTATCCTTCAAGATCTTGTATCTGTACTGCTTATATAAAGATTTAATTAGAATAAATAACTATGTTGACTCAGAACATGTCCTCAAGTAAACAACGATCTACCAGACCCCAGATTGCACTGATCAGTAATATATTTGGCATGACAGAAGGACAGCTGTGTTAGAAGATATCTCAGAGACTATGATCCTTATTCATTTCACTCCACTCTTTGAAAAAATGCAAAAGAATCCAAATGGTATTTTCAGTGATCCAATACATGTATCAATCCATATATCAATAATGTTTTTTGTACAGTGAATGATTTTCGGGGCATGCACATTTTTCAAGCCCCAATCAGACAAGGATTTTCTTTGAGCACGGCTGTACATGCGTACTTTGAGTTATTCAGTACTTTGAAAACTGAATCGCAGGTTTCTTGCTGTCACACTTTTAAATAGAATGACCCACTTTTCACCTCATTATACAAACTCACAATCAATATTAAGGAAATGGTGAGATAAAAAAAAATAATTATTTTTTTTAACAATTCATTTTGGCCAGCAGAAATGTGTTGTGTTATATTGTTAAAATGCCAATTGCAGGTCACCATACTGTCTCATTGAAAACAACACAACACACCAAAACTGCACAAACAAAATCAGAAGTGCACAAAAAACTCTCTTAAATCTAGTCATTATTATAAACAAGATGGTAACCCACAATCAAACTATGTATTTAACAAACCTTTTAATGAATGGAAAGGATCAACATAAAATATGGCAAGGTTTGGAAGGCTCAGATCTGACAGGAATAGTGAATGGTGAAATGTACAGATTTGACGGGCAAGGAACGACAAAACACAATTTTCTGTTCGGAAAAGACATTATACCCATATTCATCGTCAAAATAGACTTGAAATCGACTGTTTCCAGAAACACCATGCACTGCCCATTATACTGGAGTTTCCCTACTGAATGAACTTGGCCTCCGGTGACTGACTGGTGTAGTTATGAGCCATGTCACTATCTTTCCCTTTCATGTCTATAAATACAAATCTGTGTGCATTCTGTAACGTCTTTTCTTCAGTTTTTTACTCAATATCACACGCGAAATGGCATTTAGAAGAGTCCAAGTTATGACGTCATGGCTACGAAATGGGAAAACTTCATATGACGTCAGAAGCACCACTGCGTTATGAAGCTTCTGATCGTTGCTCCTAAGATTAGACTGACCCACTTTCACCTAATTACGCAAACTCGTAAATAATGGCGAACCATTGTTGATATGAAGAAAGAACAAAGAATTTTTTTTCTCTGACAAGCCCGATACTTGATGTTGAATTAATGGGAACATGGTTCCTTTAAAACCTGTTGCAGTGGATTTCAAGTCTATATTGACAATGGATGCAGACCTGTATACTGAGTAGTACCAGTGACAGTGACAGTGGAAACATGATGATGGACAGCTGAACCACCACAACAGTGTAAGCTGCAACGTCTTCAAAATACCTAAGTGAAATATATGAAACCACACTAATCTAAACCTTGTAGATTTATTTTCTAGAAACCACTTCTATTTTAAGAAAAAAACTCACCTAAAATGGATTATACAGTGCTTTTAAATAAATGTTGTTTGCTTTTCAGGTTGCACTTAACGGAAGTATCTGTGCAGTTGGTAGTTTCCAATTCTGAAGAGCGCGTCTGAATCTTTTCCACCAGATGGGGCGACGTGAACAATCACTTCAGGAGGTTGCGTTTCATGCTCCAGCTTTGATCAATCCAAGAAAATATGTTCTCTTCAAGAACTACTTAGCTTTCACCGTACCAATCATCTTTGTTGTTATGACCGAATTTGAGAGTTTGTAAGTCATGGGTTGCCATTTATGGCCATTCTCTTGTGAAAATATTTTAATAGTTGCCAGAGATATTTATGTTTTAAATGTCTCTGGAGTTGCCATGGGAAGAGAACCATTGCTCTCACACTTTGTTTTTCTGCAGTTCTCATTGTTCATCATATGGCATAGATCCTGTGTGCATTTATGTCAACACAATTTCACCTCAGATTATGTTTGGGCATGGCATAAGGTGAGACAAACATCACGGTAGACAATCTGAACCATGCAAACAACTTGCTCTACCCTGATCTTTGGTTCTTGTAATATTCCACACCAGAGTTTTGACAGATAAACCAAGACATTGAGAATAGTATGATTGCAGGTTTCCATCTTGCTTTTTTAATGATTAGAAGTTAGAGAGATTTTTGTTTGCTTTAGATTTTAATTGTGCAGTTCCGGTGTATTGTATTCAATGGGGCAGTATGGCAACCCGCAATCAGCCTATTAAGAATTATTCTGGTTTTAATAGGAAATTGATTGGCTTTATACTGATTTTAAGCACAAAAAAAATTATATTTCGGACATGAAAATCTGACAAAAATACATTTTTTATCCAAACTATTATGAGGAATGTACTTCGTTATCCAGGTTCACTGATTAATTTTGATGCTTAATTATTTTGGTTAATACAGATATTTAAACGTCTCCGGTTAATAACACACCTAAAATGATGATTTTGATACATTTGACATTGGAATTAAGAATAAGTATAATACCCCCATTCCCATAATATAAAATGTAGGCAGGTGATTGTCAGAGAATGATTGTTTATTCATATCTATTCAAGGTAAAGAGGTTCAACTTTATAACTTTTAATTTTTTTTTTTTAAAGTATAACATTTGTCCAGATATAAGTGAAAGCATGAAGTCTCATATGTTAAATATGTGGTTGGAATAATATTGTATTTACCTTAAATGGGTCTTTTTTCTGACAAAGCTGCATCTCATTATACTGTTACCACTCCTTATGAACCTTTTTATGCTGTGAGGGTCCATACATGGCGTGAGCAGAGGGCTAGAAACTCACGAAGTCAACATATCATGCTCCACTTAGGGTCCATACATGACATGAGCAGAGGGCTAGAAACTCATGAAGTCAACATATCATGCTCCACTTAGGGTCCATACATGACATGAGCAGAGGGCTAGAAACTCACGGAGTCAACATATCATGCTCCACTTAGGGTCCATACATGACATGAGCAGAGGGCTAGAAACTCACGAAGTCAACATATCATGCTCCACTTAGGGTCCATACATGACATGAGCAGAGGGCTAGAAACTCATGAAGTCAACGTATCATGCTCCACTTAGGGTCCATACATGACATGAGCAGAGGGCTAGAAACTCATGAAGTCAACATATCATGCTCCACTTAGGGTCCATACATGACATGAGCAGAGGGCTAGAAACTCACGAAGTCAACATATCATGCTCCACTTAATTAACCAATCTTAAACTTTCTATTCCTGTAACCTTACAGGAATTTAATATTCCTGTAATCATATAAGATCTTTCATAATCTGAAATTAAAAATCTTTATATATAGGTCTTCTGATGTGACCACAATAATCTTTGCAATCATTCTTAACACAAAGCATTTATTGAATGTGTTTGATCTAAGAATAGCTAAAATGCCTCAGTATTTTGAACAGTACCAATGTACATGTACCCTAAAATCTTCAGTTGGTGAAAATAGGGTCGGAGTTCTCTAAATGTTAATATGGCTTCAATATCATGACAATATCTACATTAGTTAGAAACGTTTTGTTCCCATTATCTTTTGGAGATGCAGACATATTTAATTTAAATGTGAGAGATAGACTGGTACATATGACAATATTTTGGGGCACAATTTGCTCCCAAAAAATTAAAACTGAAACATTTAGATATTCATTTATTTAACAATCAGTTTATTATACATTAATTTCTACACAATGAAAAGATTCAACTAATTTTTGTGTGCTCAACATTTGTCAATTTAAGAATTGGCAAAAAATGATTTGCAAATGACTTGAATCTTTATTTGCACTTTCATTATAAATTTGTCAATAAAAAAACCTTCAACAAAACCATATTATAGAACAAATGGACAAACCCAAGGTATTGTAAGCAATAGAACATGGAAACCCAAATTATCAATATAAAAGGGAAGAAAACACAAAGAAGGAAATACAAAGGTAAAGGTCACAGCATCAAGGTCAAAGCTTTAGAAAATGCATGTAGTGCTCAACATGGTGTTGGTGTATAATAGATATGAAGTATTTTTTTTAGTTCACTTTTAATGGTTGAAATGTTGCATGCACACACATTTTGAATTCAAGATCACTGTGTCAAGGTCAAAGGTCACATGACTTTGACTTTGACCCAAGACATTTCTGTATACCAAATATTAACTTCCTCCTATAAATGGTTGAGGATATGCTCAGTACAGAATGTGTGACCCTGAGGTCACTGCACCAAGGTCAATGGTGATGTCACTAAGATTTGAAGGAATCTGAATCTTCACTCTAAATCTACCTCTCTCTAAAAATTAAACATATATTACTGGTAGTTTTGGAAAACTTTTTTTTAAATGTTGAAAGATGGTCAGACAGAATGTAGACATTTTCAAGAAGTCAGCAGTGCTAAAAATCAGACCAACATTTTGAGTAGAAATGTGTAAAATTGACTCAAAATAACTTCCACTCAAAACAGCTTCAAATAAATTCAAATAATATGTTATCCGATGAATATTTCTATAAATTCTTATTTACCAATACAATCATGTGAACAGTACATCAATATCCATAATACTTTTTTAACTTTCAAAATAAAATGTTGATGTAACATTTACAAAATTCCTGTTGAGGTTTTCTGAAGAACAGTTTGGCTACCCCATGTGACCTACCCATTAGAGCCTAATGATGACTCCCCTCAGCTCACCCATACTGCCTACTGCCTGCCCAAGGTTTCAGATCCCTCTCAATGAACTCATTAAACTCTTATGAATGATGGCTAATTATCTGGTTTAATATTTTTTACCGAAAAAAATACTGACTTTTTCTAATGGTTTTGAAATGTATAAACATTTTTATTGATTACCAGTATATATGTGTTCTGATACCAACAAAGATTGTATTTTCTAAATAATAGGTCCTCTGCATGAGAACTAGTCTAATTTGGGTGATAGGTCCTATGGGTGAGGACCTCTCTATCTGTCTGGGTTGATAGGTCCTATGGGTGAGGACCTCTCTATCTGTCTGGGGTGATAGGTCCTATGGGTGAGGACCTGTCTATCTGTCTGGGGTGATAGGTCCTATGTGTGAGGACCTGTCTATCTGTCTGGGGAGATAGGTCCTATGGGTGAGGACCTGTCTATCTGTCTGGGGTGATAGGTCCTATGGGTGAGGACCTGTCTATCTGTCTGGGGAGATAGGTCCTATGTGTGAGGACCTGTCTATCTGTCTGGGGAGATAGGTCCTATGGGTGAGGACCTCTCTATCTGTCTGGGTTGATAGGTCCTATGGGTGAGGACCTCTCTATCTGTCTGGGTTGATAGGTCCTATGGGTGAGGACCTCTCTATCTGTCTGGGGTGATAGGTCCTATGGGTGAGGACCTGTCTATCTGTCTGGGGTGATAGGTCCTATGTGTGAGGACCTGTCTATCTGTCTGGGGAGATAGGTCCTATGGGTGAGGACCTGTCTATCTGTCTGGGGTGATAGGTCCTATGGGTGAGGACCTGTCTATCTGTCTGGGGAGATAGGTCCTATGTGTGAGGACCTGTCTATCTGTCTGGGGAGATAGGTCCTATGGGTGAGGACCTCTCTATCTGTCTGGGTTGATAGGTCCTATGGGTGAGGACCTCTCTATCTGTCTGGGGTGATAGGTCCTATGGGTGAGGACCTGTCTATCTGTCTGGGGTGATAGGTCCTATGTGTGAGGACCTGTCTATCTGTCTGGGGAGATAGGTCCTATGGGTGAGGACCTGTCTATCTGTCTGGGGTGATAGGTCCTATGGGTGAGGACCTGTCTATCTGTCTGGGGAGATAGGTCCTATGGGTGAGGACCTCTCTATCTGTCTGGGGTGATAGGTCCTATGGGTGAGGACCTGTCTATCTGTCTGGGGTGATAGGTCCTATGGGTGAGGACCTGTCTATCTGTCTGGGGAGATAGGTCCTATGGGTGAGGACCTCTCTATCTGTCTGGGGTGATAGGTCCTATGGGTGAGGACCTGTCTATCTGTCTGGGGTGATAGGTCCTATGGGTGAGGACCTGTCTATCTGTCTGGGGTGATAGGTCCTATGGGTGAGGACCTGTCTATCTGTCTGGGGAGATAGGTCCTATGGGTGAGGACCTCTCTATCTGTCTGGGGTGATAGGTCCTATGGGTGAGGACCTGTCTATCTGTCTGGGGTGATAGGTCCTATGTGTGAGGGCCTCTCTATCTGTCTGGGGTGATAGGTCCTATGGGTGAGGACCTGTCTATCTGTCTGGGGTGATAGGTCCTATGTGTGAGGATCTGTCTAGCATTTGTTCAAATAGTACTTAGTCTTTTTTTTTCTACAATTACACACTGTGAATCATATACCATTGTTGATTGTATAATCATATATTTGTCTCTACCATTATATATGACAGGCTAATACGTTGCACTCTCTCCACTGTTGTAACCAGGTGGGACACATATTGGGAACTGTCAGAGAGCTGTGATTGGGTCATATTGGGAAGGTTCTACTGGGGAGCAATGATTTTGAATGACATACATTTCACAATAATCTTTGATTGCACCTTAATAATTACAGAACTATAAATTACTCATTTTTATAGGGTTTTTTTTCACACCAAATAATGCCAATAATTGTTTTTTAGTAATTGTCAGACTTATCATGAAAGTGGGTGCAAGTTGGAAAAAAATCCATGTTAATTTCCCAACATTGGAACCTCTTGAACTCATAACATAACAATGTCAACTGATTCAAATAAAGCTTGTCATTTAGCTGTAAACCATCTTATTGCCAAACAAATAAGGCAAGATATATTCAGCAAATTGAGAATATCCAATTATCAAAGAAGGATGAGAACACATGCTTTCACCCAGGAACAAAATGGAGGTCTATAGATAAGACAAAAAGAAACACTTTTTACAGCATAATTAGTAGACAAATGGAAACAGACACTCCTCCAAAGAGAAAGCTATCATTGGTAATGCTTCCTGTAAACTATTCAAAATTCTTCAGACTCAATTAGCCCTTCTAATTTCTCAATGTGATTCACTCAGTTGATACTAGTAGTCAAGGGAACCTCACATGTGGATGCTGATATTTATTCTTATAATTACTAAAATCTTATTTAATAATTGAAATATCAAATACATGCTCAGTAATCCAATCAATTCAGAAATTCAAACACATAATATAAATAAACTGTATTTAACCCAAATATTGAACAAAAAGTACATGTTTTATGTTTCATGCATCATAAAATAACTTGTATACAATGTCACTGATATATAATCAATGTTATTGATATAATATTATCAATGTTATTGATATCATATTATCAATGTCACTGATATATTATCAATGTCACTGATATATTATCAATGTTATTGATATCATATTATCAATGTTATTGATATCATATTATCAATGTTATTGATATCATATTATCAATGTTATTGATATCATATTATCAATGTTATTGATATCATATTATCAATGTTATTGATATCATATTATCAATGTCACTGATATCATATTATCAATGTTATTGTTATCATATTATCAATGTTATTGATATCATATTATCAATGTTAATGATATCATATTAGCAATGTTATTGATATCATATTATCAATGTCACTGATATCATATTATCAATGTTATTGTTATCATATTATCAATGTTATTGATATCATATTATCAATGTTAATGATATCATATTAGCAATGTTATTGATATCATATTATCAATGTTATTGTTATCATATTATCAATGTTATTGATATCATATTATCAATGTTAATGATATCATATTAGCAATGTTATTGATATCATATTAGCAATGTTATTGATATATTATATTTACACCTGTGAATATTGAAATAATTTCAGTTACTTTATATTTGTAACTGCTGATTAGGATTTAATTTTGGTTTCACTATGTATATCTTTATTATCCTATTATTTCTATTGACAACTTCTCATCAAATGGTTTAATTTGTTTTACAAAACCAAAGCTGAAAAATGCGAAGATATTTCTAACCAGCAAATATTAATATCTCTTATCTGTGTAGAAATGGGCAAACAGAATAAGGAGCAAGAGTAAGACATTTGGGCAAAGGTATTAAAAACATATGTATTCTTTATTTGTGTCCAGAAAACATTTTCTGTAAATCTATGAGAGACTACTAAGAACATCCATTGTTAGCATATTACTATATAATGGACACTTGAAAAAGGCAACTTTGGCCAACTAAAATGTGAATGAACTCCAGATTCATAATATTACAAGAACATCACCCTTCAGAACTTTCACTGGTTGAAGGCTAACATATTGTGTATTCCCAAACAAAATTATTATTTTTACATTTCCACCATAAAAAGTACCGGTATATTCCATACTGAAAAATAACCTTTCATCTGAAGACATTTCCTTTTCTTTTCCATGCATATGTGCAATTCTATAAATGCAAAATGTTTTTAATTATCCCATTGACCAATACCAATGGCAAGATGCATTATCCTTACTTCAGCCTCCTCTGCCAGGACTAGAGAGTTTGTTAGTCCCGTGTTGTTGGACCACCTAGGATGGGGGCCGGATAGTTTAGCACTGTGTTGTTGGACAGAACTGTGTGTATTATCAACCTAGGATGGGGGCACTGAAGTTCTGAGGCTCACTTTAAACAAGTCTACTGGATGTGGTGCTCCTAGTACTCGTACTAATTGACCTAAATAACCTCCAGCTTTTAATGCCACAGCATACACTTGATGTGTTGCATCTTGGGGATAAATTTCCTCGATATGCTTTTTAACATTTGTCCATTTTGCATTTCCCTCCTTATTATTTGGTCTCATATCAGGTTTCACCATTTGTCCATTCTTAAACAATTTTGCTTGTTTCATCTTCAGTTTGTTTACCCGCCGGGCAACTGAGAACCATTCCTGAAAAAAAAAAAAATAGCAAAGCAAGTTTTATTGACCTTTATACAGATTCCATTGCACATTTCATATTTGTCAGGTTATATTCCTGTAAATCTTTTTCAGAAGTTTAAGGACATCACACTTATCATAGATCAAATAAATTAAATTGACAGTACAAGTTTGGGTGAGATTATCTGTTCAGATTTTTCCTTTAAAATAAAGTATTTTATTATTATATAATAAACACCATATTTGGGAGATATTGAATGTGTTCATATTAATGGACTTGCCTTTATATTTTTCACTTTCACACAACATGTTTTGGCCAGCAACTTATATCTATGCATGCTTGGATTATTTTCCTTTGAAAACTCTTTCTCCAATAAGGTCAGCTGAAAAAATTATATAAAAGAATTGATAAGTTGATTTCTGAAATAAATTATTGGTATCATTCCAAGCTATAGATGAGATTGAGACCTCAGAATGTAAAAATTACGGTGATTGGTCAACTATTGTGTCAATATTGCTATGTTAGATTGATCAGAGATTCCATAATAAAGAAATAAAAATACTTTACCTGTTTCTTTGTGAAGATAGGTCTTTTAAATCCCTCCTTTTTATCTGAATTCTCTGATGGAAAATGATGTGGCAAGCACAACAATTAATTATACATTCATCTTCATGCAACAGTAGCACGATTATTAATATCAACAATATCAAAGACGTTTCTTTGTGTGTAGCCTCAAAATTAATTTATAATCTCATGGTCCATATCTGCTAGTCTATATTGTGGAACAAAAATAAATTCAAGGTTTCCATTAAGTACAGGTACCGGTACTTCAATATCTTTCAATAATTGCCCGGTAACCTAATTTTTCATGGTATATAGAATACAGATGAACTCTAAGAACCCTGGCAAGTTTGCAGCTTATATATTACGTAAATTTCGTGAGATGAAAGACACAAAATTATTGGCAAAATATTTAAGTGATCACTGAAGTTTGAAGCATGATTTTCTTCTCTGTTAGGAATACTAGACATTAAGACATATCATCCAAACAATAATTAGCTCTATCTATAATAGCCACTGAATATATAACTCGTTGATCTAAAAGCTCATATACAGAGAGACGGATGGACAGAAAGGTGTCACCATAGTCTCAACGATAGCTTTCGCATGCAAGACAAAGAAAACAAGAGGAAAACATTCCACCCTTGTTGTACCTTGATTTGGTATGACCTTTGACCTGGTGTTGTGTGTCAATGGTTGATAATTCTTGGATCCAAATGATTCTGGGTTGATGTTCTCATTGTTGGAACATTGTTGTATGTTTTGTGCCATATATTCATTCAGGAAAACCTTTGATTTACTTGTATTATTCTTAAACTTTAAACATTCTATTGTGGTCTCTTTTTTCTTGCAGGTTTTTGCCAGTTCTTTCTTTTTGCATAAACGCGCAGATCTTCTGAGCGGCTGATATGGCGAAGCCTCACATTGGTGATGTCTCATCTGACTGTCAAACAAAGGCCTCCTCACTGCCATCAATCCAGGGGTGGTTGCCATGGTACCAGTAGCTCTATCATTGGAATCTCCCCCAGATATCTTGTCAGTAGTTGGATGATGTGCTTCAGGATGTGGCACATTGGATACGAGATGAAGCGTGTTACTTCCTGGTAACACCACCCATCTCATGGGAACACAATCGGTATCACCTGAAATGAACAAAGCAGTTAGGAAGATTTTTTGTCAGAAACATAACAGTGTCTGACCTGTCATCTCCATTTCTACAACATTCTTAAAACTACATATTTGTATGATCATAAATGAGTATATATACCAAAATTTTATGGATAAAAATATTTTGAAACACAAACACATTTTAAGATCCATCTTGCAACCCCTGTAAAATATGACAATCTGTTGCAGTCACCAGTTGCAGAGAAGAAACAAATATATCAGTGCAAAATCACTTTACAGAGGTACAAAGGATAACTTTTTAAAACTCAAACAATGATTGATTTGGTTTTGTTTGTTGATATGGAAAACATTTTCAGCACTATATAAGCCCTATGCCTTTTAATGAGTGAGTTGGGATAAAAGAAATTAACTACAAATGAAGCATGCCATTTATCTGGCTGCATTAACAATGTCATTCAAAAGTTTGAAAATAACAATTTGGCATAATACTTGAGGGAAACAAAGACAATACAATACATGGGATGAAAAAATCCTAATTATATGTGTTAGCTTCTACCTGAATCGTTGTCATTACAGTCACTGCGGGGAGGTTCCACTTTACTTCCTATGTGGTTCTGTTGGGGCAATTTGTTGGTGGTGTTGCCATTACAATCTGTGTCAGTTATGTCCCTTAGGCTATCCTGTAGAGGTGGATTGATGATGGAGTCTCCCTGGTCTCCTATGCTGAACATGTCCAGATGGGGTAAAGTAGCATTGGTCTTGGAGTCGGAAGGTTGCACTTTGATGCAATGCTGTGGTAGGATGTCCACCCGTCCGGATGCCTGCGTGATAGGAGCCTGGCTGTGCAGGGGCAGTCTGGTTGTGGCATCCCAATAGGACTGATGAAGCCAATCCGGATACAGATGGATATCTGCGGGGTACTGCCATCTCAGCAGTCTGGGAGTCTGACTCATGCTCATTCTGCATCAATCTGGAACAGGAGAAAATAATCCAAATATGGCCTAGGAGTAAGGAATGGAATTCCCTTCAGAATTAAAACCGGGATTTTCACATTCTGAATTCCACATTCTCAATTTAGAATGAATGATATAATTGTAATAAAACTGGAATAACTGTAATGAAATATAGCCTCTTTTTTGTTCAAACCTTTGTGTGCTGCTCTCCTTAGTAGATTATGGGTTTATACCAGGCTCTGAAGAGAATTACAATTATTGAATTACAGTACTGGGTTAGCAATACATAGTCCACGGTACCTCTGTAGTACACAAGGAATGTTGCACTGCAGGAATGAAGACCTATTACCTCATCCCACACAACAGATTGTTCAGAATGTCTTTTGACTGGCCCTCTAGAATGTTTTTTCCAGAGGCCCTGTAGAATCCTTAACCTTTCCTTGTGGGTGCTTTGCACTCTGCATTACATAGGTAGCATTCAGATACGACCTATAAAGTCATTGCCCTATATTTGATACCATTCTAAATTTGAAATTCTCCAAGTTATAAATACCTGCTTTTCTCACAAAAATATCATCAAATCTGAATTGATCAACATCAGGTTATAAAATGTAATCAGGCGTCTGACACATAAACTAATCTATTCATATTCTTTCACCAATCAGTGGACAGCCCGATGTTTATGAATACTGAGGACTTGCGAGGCAGGGACAGATAAGAGAGAGACTCCTGTTATGGAGGGTAGGTGAGTTGGTATGACTTATGATTCAGTTTCACATCAAATTAATCAAATCTGGAAAGAAAATTGTATTAATTTTTTTGTATTATTGAACTAGGCATCAAGATGATTATTTTTGCGGCTCTAGACACCTTAGAGATTAACTGGTTTATTGAGGAGTGTGATCCAAGAAAAAGTCTAAAAATTGAGCCGCCCTAACATGACTCTATCTCGCCATGCAGACTATTTGTATGCTTGGAAAAAAAATCATGTCTGAATTTTTTCAAAACACTAAATTTTCAATCTCAATAGGCAGCTTTATCGAATTTGACTTTAAAATCAAAAACTCAGAAAGCATGGTCTAAAAAATCAGCAGTTTTCAGCCACTGGAAGTCACAGTTTTCTCTATCAGCAGGACCTCGTCCAGCACGAGTGACAGCACATATGCATATTGGCTGGCTGCTAAACAGCAGTGCTCAACAAGTCAACAAGCTTCAGGTATATATTGGCAAGCTGCCAATATAACCAGCAGCAGGTTATTCTTAGCACACATGCTTCAAGAGTAGGTCAGTAGGTTGATCAGCCACTGTCGGCACTGTGGCAGCTTCACCTTCCACAACCAGCAGCAGGTTATTCTTAGCACACATGCTCCAAGAGTAGGTCAGTAGGTTGATCAGCCGCTGTCGGCACTGTGGCAGCTTCACCTTCCACAACCAGCAGCAGGTTATTCTTAGCACAGATGCCCCAAGAGTAGGTCAGTAGGTTGATCAGCCGCTGTCGGCACTGTGGCAGCTTCACCTTCCACAACCAGCAGCAGGTTATTCTTAGCACACTTGCTCCAAGAGCAGGTCAGTAGGTTGATCAGCCACTGTCGGCACTGTGGCAGCTTCACTTTCCACAACCAGCAGCAGGTTATTCTTAGCACACATGCCCCAAGAGTAGGTCAGTAGGTTGATCAGCCGCTGTCGGCACTGTGGCAGCTTCACCTTCCACAACCAGCAGCAGGTTATTCTTAGCACACATCCTCCAAGAGTAGGTCAGTAGGTTGATCAGCCACTGTCGGCACTGTGGCAGCTTCACCTTCCACAACCAGCAGCAGGTTATTCTTAGCACACTTGCTCCAAGAGCAGGTCAGTAGGTTGATCAGCCACTGTCGGCACTGTGGCAGCTTCACCTTCCACAACCAGCAGCAGGTTATTCTTAGCACATATGCCCCAAGAGTAGGTCAGTAGGTTGATCAGCCACTGTCGGCACTGTGGCAGCTTCAGCAGCCGTGCCATCAACTAACAAAATTAACATTTTTCACCAACATATGGAAATAATCATAAATATTATTCACGTGATTTACAATAAGTTAATTTCTACATATATACATGTAGACTTTCATTGTTTAAAGCTTATTAAAGACAATTAGCTTAAATTAAAATTTTGATACTTGCCCATAAATATAATCAACGTTTCCCCATCGTTAAATTGGACTAGAACAAGTCGAACAGAACGACGGAGTAGAAAAGAACAGTGAATTACTGATCACGTGTGCCGTCACGTGATGCCAATATGAGTAGTTGTCACAGCAACATCGTCTCAACATCGACTAAGGTCCTGTTGTAATAACAACCATTTAAAGCCCAAAGATCAATTGTTTGGCATTATCACCCCACACAGTTAGCCCTCCTCTCTACATGCTCAAAGATGATCGAGGTTCATTTAAAAGTGAAGAAAAAAAAGAAGAGAAGTTTTCATCTGAAAAACGAAAAATACAAATTTCCAGGAAAAATATGATGACCAATATATTTGTTATAAATAAATTACAATGAAAATTTGAATGGAAGTTAAGACCTTATGACCTGGGTGGTCGATATTTTGCTATTTATATGCTGGTCTTACAGAAAATTGTTAGAGGGTTATTGCAGGTTTTCCGAGGTTTAATAATTAGGTCACCTCTGGGAAATAAAGGAAAAAGTCACGATACACCAATAACAGTTTTTTATTTAATACAGATTTGGTTTAAAATGCCTTTAAAATCATTCAAATGTGTTCATTGTGTCATGATCTATTTGTGTAAGTACCAGTTGACATTAAGGCACATCTAAACCAATGTTTAACAGTAAATAAGGAAATCAGATGTTGCCAGAGTTAAGTCAGAGTCAAATTTTTCAGAATTTCCAAACAAATTTTGAGGGCTAGTACACTGCGTGAAAAATTAGATTTACAAGAGGCCAATATGTATATATTGTTGAAGTAAATTTGAAATTAACATGACCTTTCAGACATATTTACAAACTGTAAATTGGCAATTTACAAGACCTTTAATGTATGCATCAAAGACAGTAAAGACCGGAATTTGCAAGCCTTTACAAAATCAGAAAAGATGTTAAATTTCAAATAAACAAGACAAATACAAGATACTATATGCTTGTAAAGATGAACAAGATGCATGTGAAAAGCTTGTCAAATATGATCTTTACTGGATCTTTATAAAATCAGAAAAGATGTTAAATTTCAAATAAACAAGACAAATACAAGATACTATATGCATGTAAAGATGAACAAGATGCATGTGAAAAGCTTGTCAAATATGATCTTTACTTGGACACAAAATATGCTTAGATGTATTATTTTGACATTTACAATATTTAGCTAAGATGCTTATATATAAAGACAGCATATTTACAAGAGAGATCTTAATTTGAAGGTTATACCTCAGGGCATTTGGTCATTGACCATTTCATTTGGTCATTGACCATTTCTGCACAAAAGTTTTCTAAAATACAGATTCATTGTCCTTGAAAGGAAACAAGGAGCCTAACTACAAAACATAAATATTCTGAAACTATATGTGACCTTCTCAATCAAGTCCCTTGTTAGAGCTGTATCATTACTTGTAAAAGGTCAATGACCTTGCCTGAAAATAAGCAGCCCTGAAACATAATTAAAATCAAGATATTTATCCTTGGATAGGTTGTGACCTTTTCAACCAGGGCCCTTATTATAATAATGCACAAACAGCAAAAGTTTATTAACATAGAAAAGGTCAATGCCCTAACATGGGAATAATCAATAGTGAAACAGGACAAGGCACATCATAATATTGAATTGTGTGTCATCTTTTCAATCAAGGACCTTTTTCAGTAGTTGGCATCATTGAATTTTATAAGACCTTGTCAATCAAGGTCTTTGTTAGTGCAAAGAATAGTGATAGGTCATTGACCTTTCATGTCAAAAAAAAATAAAATAAAAAAGGTGAAACAAAATGACAGTTTATAAGAGATTGAATAATTTGTGACTTTCTCGATTAAAGTTGCTGTAACAGATAATATCATTTCCCGGGCAATTTTTTACATACCTCAAAATTTGTTGGACATGTTCCACACAACACATCCCCATTCTTGTTTGTGAGAATATATATGTTACAAGCATAGAAATCAAATGTTTATCTCAAGCCATGTGGTTTCATCAGGCTGCCATCTATAACGGTCAGTCAGGCCTGCTGCTGCTGACCGGGGTATACCCCACACAGCTGCTGAGGGTAGCTATTTTTAGCATGTGGAGTGCAAGAGTGTGACCCCGGTTAGGGGTAGGCATGATGGGAGGGCAACAAGGATCAATGTGACAGACCTCCTTCACCCATGTGTTTTTCCATGTTTATGTATGTTGTAATTCTGAAGGTAAACTCTGGTATCATTCTATGCTTTATTTTTTTCTGCCTTGGTTTGATATAACTTCTTTCTTCCCATTTTAAAATGAAACACATGTGTATTGTTTACTTGGCCATGCAATCAAAACATCCTGTGACGCATGCCCTGTTAGCCCCAGCACCAGCAGGAGCCTGGCAGCTGAGGTGATGACATCACTAGGATTCCCCATGAGGAAATTTGAAATTTTGAACCCATGGGACTGATATTTTTTCCAGCTCTCCTATTGAATCTTTCTTCATAAACTTAATATTGACCCATCAAAACCAAAAAGTGATGTGGTTGATGTGTTTACACATGGATTACATTTCTAAATGGTTGGAAAATAACTTTTGTCAAATTTTACATCATATTATCTGTTACAGCAACTTTAAGGCCCATGATAGAACAGTGCACAAAACAGAAAAAGGTCATTGACCTTGCATCAAAACAAGCAGTCCTGGAAGAAGACAAAATGCAATGTATATCAATCCTTGATATATGTGAACCTTTTAACTGAGTCCTTGTACGAACATTGCATAAACTGTGGAAGGTCATTGACCTTTATTTGAAACCAGCAATCCTGAAACAAAACAAACTGTACATCAAAGTATGTTTCTTGTCAATGACCTTGCATCAAAATAAGTAGATATGAAACAAAACAAAAGGAAAGGTTGTGTAATGTATGGTTGTCATTGAATAACCATTCAAATCAAGGCCCTTGTGAGAACAGTATGTGGACTTGTCATTGACCCTGTCTGAAAACTAGCACCTCTGAAACAAAACAAAAGACAATGTATGTTATATATTATATTTGACCTTGATGGTTTGATCTTTTCAATCAGCTCCCTTGTCAAAACAGTGTATAAACTCATAAAAGCTCATTGACCTTGCCTGGAGATATGCAGTCCTGAAACAGAGTAAAATCAAATTATATTGTTACAGTAAAAAGTATATCCTTGGAGGTAGTGTTTTCTGGAAGAAAATGCCCTGCAAAATAATATTTCTTTTTCTATCGTCTAAATTCATACTGTTAAATGAATCATGATATGTAAATGGCATGTGGAGGTTTCAGCCTGTCACTGCTCCTGTATGGAAATGGACATTCAATGTGTTACAAGTCTGTTAAAATAATGTTTTGTGAGGCACACAAGTATCCTAGTCCTGCCTGCTCATCTGCTGTGTGAGTGTTTTCTGCCAAATGGTAATTTTCCAGGAAGTTAAACAAGATTTATAGGTCACCATTGATGTAATGAGGGGGTGAATGAATGCCCCTTGTCCCAGATGAAAGAAGATAAATTATATGACCGGATGACCCAGACTGATTAACCCCAAAACATCTGGACATTTGCAAGACTGGGAAAAAAGGGAGAACTATTGACAAGGATAATGTATTCATGTCTCACATGCTGTCTGCAGTGTAAAACCAAACACCAACTGAATTTCTATCAGTATCTAATTTATAACTCAGCAAATAAAAATGTCAACCAGAATTTGTCAAGAATTGTCAAGAAATGGATCTCTTCCCCAATGTAACTTACAAACCAACATTGGCTGATATCTTGGCTTGTAGTGAACATATTTTCACTCTGAAAAGTCCTAATAGTATCTAAACGACCTCAGGATCATGAAAATAGAGATATCTAAGAGATCTGAGTATTGAATAGTACCATAAAGGTGTAAAAAACGGCAGGCACAATTTTAATGTTTTATACATTTCTTGTCACTTTCCATCCAAGATTTGCTAATATCTTGGCTTGTAGTGAACATATTTTCACTCTGAAAAGTCCTAATAGTATCTAAAGGACCTCAGTATCATGAAAATAGAGACATCTAAGATATCTGTATGATAAATAGTACCATAAAGGTGTAAAAAACGGCAGGCGCGATTTTAATGTTTTATACATTTCTTGTCACTTCCCATCCAAGATTTGCTAATATCTTGTCTTGTAGTGAAGATATTTTCACTCTGAAAAGTCCTATCAGTATCTAAACAACCTCAGGATCATGGAAATAGAGATATCTAAGAGATCTGTATGATAAATAATACCATAAAGGTGTAAAAAACGGCAGGCGCGATTTTAATGTTTTATATCTTTCTTGGCACTTCAAATCCAAGATTTGCTAATATTTTGTCTTGTAGTGAACATATTTTCACTCTGAAAAGTCCTAACAGTATCTAAACAACCTCAGGATCATGGAAATATAGATATCTAAGAGATCTGAATGTTAAATAGTACCATAAAGGTGTAAAAAAACGGCAGGCGCGATTTTAATGTTATATACCTTTCTTGTCACTTCCCATCCAAGATTCGCTAATATCTTGGCTTGTAGTGAACATATTTTCACTCTGAAAAGTCCTAACAGTATCTAAACAACCTCAGGATCATGGAAATAGAGATATCTAAGAGATCTGTATGATAAATAGTACCATAAAGGTGTAAAAAACGGCAGGCGCGATTTTAATGTTTTATACCATTCTTGTCACTTCCCATCCAAGCTAATATCTTGGCTTGTAGTGAACATATTTTCACTTTGAAAAGCCCTACCAGTATCTGAACAACCTGAGGAACATGCAAATAGAGATATCTTGTCACTTACAATGCAATATATAATATCCTGATGTAGTAATTTATCAATTTTTAAGTCCTCAAATAAAGTCCTCAAATGCACATTTTCCAATGTTGTATGCATATGTGGATATATGCAATTCCAAGAGCTATTGATTAAAGGTGATATGAATGTATACTGATATTAACAACATAAATACAATATTGTAAAGACATTCAACAATCTTTACAACATTGTTTATGAACTGATATGTGCAATTTGATATATTTGGTAAAATACAACATATTTAAGCATTGTAAATAAGTAAATGGCATTTCCAAAATTGTTTATTAGCTGAAAGATCTTCATTGGTCTTTACAATGGAAAAACAATACATGTTTATTTTTGTAAATCTTATTTTTCGGGCAGTGGTATTTTTTTTCTAAATCTGATAATAGACCCTGATGTTTCGTGTAAAATTAATTGATTTTAAAACGTATTCCAGTTCTATTCTGTTCAGTTGTAACCTTGTGCTTGTCATTGTTCAAAGCCAAGTCATTCTTCTCCAAGATGATTTGGTGCACTGATTGACAATCTGAAGTGATTCATGATGTCACAATGGTTTCCATGACAGCATACAGTTGCTGCCATGGCAACAATATATATCAATGAAAGAGAAATTTGTTTTCTAACCTAAAATTAATGCTTTTTTAAATTTAATTTCTCAGTAAATAGATTTATAGGGGGTAGAATAACAAAACAGTGGTTTTGGGAAGTGTCTATAAAATTCTTGTCTTCACAAAGCTCAATAGTGATAGATGTAAACAAGCTGGGAACAATGTGACGGCAATATCACACAAATAATATAATTAAAGAATAAAAATATATTCTTTTTTTGTGAATTTACACTTGAGGTAAACCATTGTTTGGACATGTCTTTTTCCTGGTGCAAAGAGGCGGTCATTGCTCTATCCCCGAGGTGATGATTCATTATACTCATATACAATCCCATCTATAAATGTAAATTGATATCACTTTAACTTCCACTTTAAATCTTTGAAAAGGAAAAGTTCATACTTCATCTGAGAGACTCACATTTTAATTATAATCTGCAAGGCACAGTCTATTCTTTACGCTCAGATGGAACAACGCCTTCTTTTTTCCCCCAGTGAAAAAAATCATGTCCCCCACATTTGAACCTCCAAAAATGACAAAGTACAATTCTTTGTATGAAAACAGCTATAAACCGATTTCAATAGTTTAACACTACATGAGAGATTTTTTTATCAGAATTACTGTCTAAAAAAAGATAAATTCTTCCAATTCAAGGTCGTTTAAAAAAAGGTCGATTTCTTGGTAACATTGCAAGAAAATATATAGTTTCCTAGCAAGACATTTTTGAAAATTTGTACAATACCAATTTGCATATTTCAGATACGTATACCTTCAGCTTCATCTTCCTTTTTAGACAGAATTTTAAAAAAGGTCTTGTAACTCAAGTGAGGTTTGTTTTGGCGCATTAAATAATTGAAACATATACGAACATTTGGCATCATTTAATGATTTTCGCCCAGACTGTGAAAAGTTAAATATTTCAAAATATAGACCGTTAATCAAAATCCAATCTATTTAAAACTGAATAGAGCGACATTTGCAGTAGAACTGTACTTAATATTTGTCAATTAAACTTACAAATGTTCTCACTGATTTGGTAATTTGCGTCGAAAATCTTGAGAAAATATAATTTTGTTTTTTCTTAAAAGATAAATTTCGGATTATTGGGCAAGAAAATGACGTTATTCAACTTTGTGAAAACTGAATTGAGTTATCATGTCAAGTATTTGGACCCAGGCATTGAGCGAAATATTCTATTTTTTATACTGATTATGAAGACATATTTTTTTTCTCCATCCAACTTTGAACGATTTAATAACGTTTTATAAACGTCCATGTCAGTCATTTCCACACAATATGCCCAACTTGCCTAGCAGGGTGATTTAACATTGATGCAACATTTTTACCGACAATAATTTTGATATTCTAACAAAAGGTTTGAGTTTTTACATTAACATTATTTTTTTATCACACGATATGATCAGAACAATTTTAGATCATTTTCAAAAATATACCTCTTTTTTGGAACAATTATGGATAGTTTTCAAAAATATACTTGTTTCATTATGAAAATCTTGAGAGCTGTAGTTTATGTATATGAAACTCTTCTTTGCACACATCAACTTAAATGGATTGCAGGGAATTACTTGATTTAACCATATGAACCTTTTTTTTTGTTGTAAAGGTCCATCAGTCAAGGGAAATGCCTGCTGAATTGAAATTATCCCAAATCACACCAACAGAAAACCACAATACCTAATCATTGTTTTTATAATCTGAAAACTGAGAGCAATAATAAGTTATATCTGAGAGCAATAATAATATATAAGTTATATTGCTCTCAGGTTATATTGCTCTCAGCTGTAAACTACAAATAAGCTGCCTTTATTGGCGATAACAAACTTCTCTCATTTTAAAGTCAGCCGTACAGATGTCTGTATAATATATTTTGAGAAGAATGGTAATTCAGTCCGTGGGCAAGATTTCCCGCGCTTTTGGTGGATCCTTTGGATCTTGTGCTCTCTTGTGTCGGAGACTCGATCCAGCAGCTGCGCGAAAAGAGCTGTGCAATGGAATGATTGGTTAACATGGCTGCCAGACTGATATGAAGTGATAAAATCTACCGTTTCATCGCGTTATCATCCGTTAATTTATGTATTGTGAGGGTATGTATTGACGCTAAATTGTAGAATGATTTAGAGTCATATTTTATATGATTAGTGAAACTATTTACATGTGGATCTATAACAGCAGATCGTTTTATGCTGGACTTGATGTTGTTGTGGGTTGGGTCATGTGCAAGAAGCAAACAATTCCAACTTGACAGCCCCAAATATCTCCCATCTTTACCAGCTGATTTGGGAACAGGAACGTCGACAAAACTTACTAAACATTTAACAGTTGGCATCCAAAAGTTAATAAATGACATAGATTACATGACATTGGTGAGGTACAGTAAACTGTAACACTGAAGAGATGGCTTGGTCTTTAGTTTGAGAAGTCAGGCCTTCCCAACTGTTGCACATAGTCATAGTTTTAGTCATGATATTTAGACAGGCCTGAAAGGCCCAGATTAGATAGGGAGTAAACAGAAAGTAAACACAAAATATCTGCTCATCAAGAGGAAAACTCAGTCCTATCTGTCAAGTGTTAACACTGTCATTTGGCATGCATGTGTAAGAAAAGTAACACAATCTCAATTCTCACAATCTGCTCTCTCCCATACCTGCTGCATTTGTCTGCATTCCATTCAAAATCCCCCAGAGCAGATTAGGTAAAAACATTAGTTTTGCCATATGGCTTACAAAAAAATGATTTTTATATTTCTGAAATTGTGAGAACAAGATGAAGACAGTCGTGTGAATGATAAATGTGTTCACATACGTGTCACTGAAGCATGTGTTAGCATGTACGTTGTTGTGTTTGCTTGCATGCAAGAGGTAAGCTAAAGTTTTGAATAAAAAATATATGTTTCAAAATGTGATGTTGAAATGAGAAAGATGCCTCAGTGTGTCACCCCAAATCTCTGTGTACATAAAAAACAACTAAACTTCAAGCCTGTCCCTGTCTATGAAATTTGTGTGGCAAAATGTCATTCCTTTTACTTGACAAATATTTCATTATAATATTTACAGATTTACTATGTACTATGTGCATTATGTAGGAATAATTCTGAAAATTGCAGGAATAATTCTTAAATTACCAAAGATTTCCACCTTGCCCATAAACATAAAAATCAATTTACTTCAAGCATGCCCCTGTTTATGAAATTTGTGTGGCAAATGCCATTACTTTTACTTGACAAACTTTTCAATTTTAATAATATTTAAAATGATTAATATTTAATGATTGAATAAAAATGATTGAGGAGTTATAAATAAAGGAATTACATATAAATGAAATTCTGCCCAATTAATATCAAGATAGTGCTCTGAATAAACCTAAATTAGCAAATATTGCATTGTGACTCCTTTCCCTATCAATATTGAAGGAGTAGTTGGCTGTAGATCTGTGGAGGAAACACATTTTACTGGATTTGCTGTAATAGATATAAAACTTATGAAGTAAAATGTATTATTCAAAGAAAAGATGATCTGAGCAATGTATTATTCAAAGAAAAGATGATCTGAGCAGCCATTCATAAGCTGCACCTAAATAAGTCCTGTGGCTCTGATTAAGTTTTTGCAAAACACTAGAAAAATGCTTGTCTCAGTCTTTTATACTACTACAAGCAATTTGCATCAATAAGAGCTAAACTAAAGGTATACGTACATGGGGTTAGGTGAGGAGACATGGACTGATAGAGCAACCATGATAATTAATTATCATCTCTCTTGTTGAGAACAATATACACTTACCTGACCACCCCAACAGGTCGCATCCAGCTTCCAGTGATTTAGAAGCTTATTTCCCTGACAGGGTGGGGAGCAAGTGACGGGACAAATATAAAAATCTTG
Organism: Amphiduros pacificus; assembly: GCA_949316495.1. NCBI lineage: Eukaryota > Metazoa > Annelida > Polychaeta > Phyllodocida > Hesionidae > Amphiduros > Amphiduros pacificus. The sequence goes on along the minus strand of OX439000.1, from coordinate 76,376,871 downwards.
GGGAATTCAATTATATCAATGGGTGCTAAAATGGTACAATCTTGAAATCTATTCCAGTCCCTATATGAGTACATTAAAAATGGATGTAAACAGTCAAGTTGTGACAACTATGAACCATGAGTGCATTTAAAATGGATGTAAACAGTCAAGTTGCGACAACTATTTTCTGAAATATCAATAAAGTCTAAGAATATATTTATTATAAATTCATAACCCAACTTTGAGACAGCTGCACACTTCCTCCAGATTTGTCTTTCGTATCTATTAATTTTTTGATTGATGCATCCCCATTAGTGTCTGTGAAATCTATTTGAACACGACCCAATTGCATAGGCTACTTTTCAAAGCACACTATATTCTTGGCATCATTTGTATGTGGAGTGTTATCATAGAGGCACTGAAAGGTAAATGATGTCATAAAAGTATGGCAATATACTTATGACGTCATGAAATGTATTGACCTCTGAATAGTGCCAGAATGACTTCAAACAGTGCTTCCCTACTTCTCATTTGAGGTCAAACAAAGTTCATGCTACCCATGTTTACCCGTCACGTGCAGCGTATGGCTCAGACAGACCTCTGCTGAGAGTGCAACTTCTCTGTCTCACATCAACATATCTTTATTACTCTATGTATAACTTCAATTTGTCACATTGTTCATATGTGGATAAGTTTTCAATGCACCAAACTATGGGATTGATGCTTAATACCTTTAATGTTTTCATTTCAGTAGGTTACAATGGAGGGAATGTCAGAAGGAAGTAGGGGAGATGACCTAGCTGGTGGAGATCAGCAGGCTGCAGACCTGTCCACACAGATTGATAACATGAGGCCTGATTCTCTGGAGGACATTATTGCTCAGACAGAGGCCCTGGCTTCACAAGCCCTCAACAATGTGGTCAACCAAATGGTCCCTTTTACAGGTGAATTATCACAAGGATCAGCATCTAAAGTGGAAAACCTTCACACCAACTCCCTGCATGGAACTCCTTCTAAGATGGAAACTTTGCGATCACAGACTCTAGCCAATCAGCTGCAGACCCATCTGACACGCGCCTTCACTCAAGTTGCCAACAATGTCTTTTCCTTTCTGAACTTTGTACACATCACTGGCAAGCTTGAGTTCAATGTGGATAATGATGAGGTAAGCATACAATAAATATGTTATATAATCCTCATAAGAGATTAATCCTAGATGATGTTGAGATTTGGAAAATTTGAGTCTGATAAATATTTTTATTTTCAGACTTTGCAGGTTTCTGTGAGTGAGGTGATCAAACCTCTGAGCTTTGATCATGAATTGCTGAAGGGTACAGCCGTGGGTGAGGGTCGCTCACAGGTCAGTCAGGATGGCATTGACATCAAGCAAGAACCAACTGAGGTGGAAGACAACAGCGAGGAGGATGATGATACCTCATGGACGCCGTACTCATCTGCTGTCAAGGGAGAAGATGGAGCCAACTTCTCTGATGATGGTAGCATAACTTATTTAATAGACATATATATGATATTAATCATAAGATGTGTCAAAGTTTGCATTCAGTCAAGGACTGAACAGATCAAACATGTCTATGTTATAAACAATATTTCGTAATTAAGCATTTATCATCAAAGATTTTAGTTGTTTTGGGATCAAATACATTGCTTACTTTCCCATGGTTTAAGAACAATCCCACTTGAAATCAATGGGCCCATGGAGGAAAAGTTATTTTTTTCCTGAAAATTTATTTGTTTTGATAAAAATCATTAATGCCAAAAAAACATTGATACCAATTTTCATCTTTTGCAGAAGATGATACATGGCGGCCTAATCGCTATATGAGTAAAAGGCGGAGAATAGTACAAAGGCCGGTCAGGAAAACCCGAAGGAACAAGCCAAGATGTAACAAATACTTCTGTGATGAATGTGATTATGGAACTGCGAATATGACAAAACTCAAACAACATCAAAAGGTTTGTAAAATGGCAGAGAGCAACAATGAAGAGAAAGTTTCTAAACAGGTAGATGGGAAGTTTAAATGTGATCTATGTGATTATGTCACAGATCATAGTGGACATTTCAGAGATCACAACAATAGGCATAAAGGGATTAAACCTCATGAATGTGACAAATGTCAGAAGCAGTTCACAACAGCTGACGATCTGAAAAGACACATCACAATGCACGATCGCAAGTTCCAGTGTGGCATCTGTAACGAGGAGTTTGATGATCGAGAGGATCTAAAGGAACATGCAAAAGAGAGCCATGGTAAAACTGGGCGCCTCAAGTTTTTCACTTGCGACATATGTAACAAGAATATGGCAAATCAGGAAGATCTGGACAGGCATATGAAGGAGAAGCACGAACACAAGTGTGAAGTGTGCAGCGAAGTGTTCCAGCAAGCCTCCCAGCTGAGAAGACACAAGTCTGAACAGCATCCACAAGAAAACCTCACCTGTAACATCTGTCACAAGATCTGCCCCACCAAGTCTGCACTGCGCAAGCATCTACACCGTCACAGACAAGGCAACGAGTTCCACTGTGACATATGTGGCAAGAAGTTTACAGCCCAGAGCACTTTGTACCATCACAAACGCGGCATGCACGGTGGCATAAAGCCATATAAATGTGACCAGTGTGATAAGGCCTTCAGTTTCCACCACAGTCTCAAGCTTCATATCCTCAAGCACAAGGGAGTGCGACCACACAAATGTGAGATATGTGGCAAGACTTACCTGACCAACACCCACCTCAAGTCACACATTCAGGCCGTCCATGGTACCACAAAACGGTTCAAATGCGTCATCTGTAACAAAGCGTTCCCCTACGAGAACAGCCTTAAGATGCACATGATGCTGCACACTGGGGACCGTCCCTTCCTCTGCGGACTGTGTGGGAAGGGCTTTGTCAATAATAGTGCTCTCAAGGCCCATGAGGCTACCCATGTAGAAGGCAAGGAGTTTCACTGTGATATATGTAACAAGAAGTACAAGACTGATATGCTACTTAAGGCCCACAAGAGGCGCCACACTGACGATGGATCCCGCTTCATGTGTGACATCTGTGGCCACACGTTCATGTATAAAAGCAATCTGGAGGCACATTATACAGTCCATGGACATGAACGCAAATTTAATTGTGAGACCTGTGGAAAATCATTTAAAACATATGCAACTCTGTATTCGCACAAAGTGGTGCATCAGCCAGAGTCACCGTATACTTGCTCAGTGTGCGCTAAAGCATTCAAGAGCAAAGAGAGGAAGATCGCGCATGAAAAGCGGCACTCAGGACTAAAACCTTTCCAGTGTGACATTTGTGGACGTTGCTTTCCAGACAAGGGAGGATTGAGCAAGCACCGCAAAACTGTGCATGCCAAGGGCAAGCGCTTTGCCTGTCCTGTGTGTGGAAAGGGTTGCTCTCGTGCAGACAATCTACGCGTTCACATGAAAGTCCACGGAGATCCTGCCTTACTCAACCTTCCCTATGAGGCCCTCATGGTGAAGGACCAAGCGGATGAAGACGAGCCTCCACACCGAGTACAGATGCTGCTGGGACTAGAGGGCCACAATATCGCGGAGGAGAAGATGGTCTCAATGGACCTGGAAGAATCTGTGCAGCATGATAAAGGAAGAGAGGCGCATCACCAGTCCTTATTATCAGACCAAGAACCTATGTCTCTGGTTGTCTCTCAGCCAAATGTCGTCTCCAGTGGAAACTCAGATATGATGTCACAGCCACCAGGGGGCACTACTCTTCGCATGTCACAGCCACCAGGGGGCACTGATCTTCGCATGTCTCAGGCACCAGGTGGTGTGGCATCACATATGTCTCTGATGAGTACACCTCATATACCCTTGCAGACTATGATGACCGAGCAGCTTGGAGGGCATACAGGCTTCATGTCTTCTCACCCTCACCCCCATGCTGCCATGGGGCAGTCCATGTGGCCTCTCTCTGCCTATATCACCTCCAAGGTGGACACCTACAACCACCATGAGGGGCCTTCATAGTCAGAACACGTCAACTCAAATTTCAGACATTTCTGACTTTACTTCTCTCAAATGCAAATATGGTTGTGGGTTGAATTCACTATTTTGAAAGGTGATATTGAAGCATTGCTATTGTTATACATGTGGCCAAGTTTATGATCAGATATTTTTTGTGCAGTCCCTTTATTGCTGCATTAAATCTGGATCAGTATCCAGGAGAATCTATGATAACAAAGACCTGAGAGTGATTCCTTCATAATTTCACAATGCCTTTTTTGCTGTGACATTTATAATGCCATATTAGTACATAAAAAGGGAGAAATTGGTTATTACTTATTACTAAACGATATCTGTCCATGAATAAAGGCGAGACCACTTTTTAGTGGACTTGATATTAGAATAACCAAGTTAATTCATGGTTTAAGATATACATTTAATTTGCTTTTATTAATATTTTAACCATTTGTTTATGATGTGGTATTTTAGCCATTGATTGTGGCAAACTTTACTGTTTATTAAATGAATTATATAGATTTGGCACACATATGCAGTGCATAATCATTTTAATGAAGAAAACTTGAACACAGTATCAAGGTCTATCTAAAGTAGAGATTTTTTTAACTTGTCAGAGAAATAGATAAGCAGAACATTTCGAATATAAATTGCTTTGAAAAAAATTAAATAAATTCAGAATGCATGACCAAAATGCATGACCAGAAGGAAATGAAATATCATGCTTAGTCCACACAATATGTCATAGAAGATATCAGTAATGCTGAAATCATAGATGTTAATTATCCAAAAGTATTACCGGTATATGCCCTTTTCAGTTGTGCTGGCTATGGAGGGGAAATTGTCTGTCATTCTGTCCATTAACACCAATCTTCTCTGAAATTACTGGGTGAAATTACTGGGTGAAATTACTAGGTGAAATTACTGGGTGAAATTACTGGGTGAAATTACTGGGTGCAGTTGTCGAGTATGCAATACCGTGCCTCCACCTAGGCAGACCAGCCCCAAATGCACAGTAGGTAGAACCATGGATCTGAGCAATGGATCTGTGCCTTCAGTGGAGGACGGGAGCTTTTGGGTCCGACTCCCAGTGATGCCACTTTCACTTTTACACTGGTTAAAAGGCTCAAAGGTCGACCTGAAATGGCCATTGTTGGTGATAAAAACACTATTTCACAATTTTTGTTTCTACCCTGGCATTGTAAATGTTAGACAACTGGAACATCAAGGGCCTGATCCTTGTAACCTAATTACTGCTGCAGTTTGAGACACTGAGAAAAAAAATAATGTGGTGTTGACTAAGTGGCTGCTGTAAAATTTAAAATAACAACTTACACAAATTTAAGTAATTTTCTGAAATATATCATCATCCTAAGCAATTTGCAGCTAAGGTGTAGTGTTGTCAAGAGGTGAATCCTGTCTATTTTCTATGAAGCTTGGGTTTTGTTTTCATTTTTTTTATGATTTAAAAATAAGATGGTGGCAGATATACATTACCTCTGCTACATACTCTATTTTGACCTATAAAGCTGAGAAAATACTTGAAATTATCATTTATAAAGCAATTGGCAGCCATTTCCAAAGAAAGTTTTGATTGAATTTCTAGTCCCCTCCTTTTGTCAGGACCCAGACAGCATAAAAAGGTCCAAGTGGGATGGTAACAGTCAAGTAAAAGTTCACAAACGTTACACAAAAGCAACGGTCAGCACAGCTCTGAGGCCTTTGGTTTATGTTCTTACAATATATTTTAATCTTTTTGTGAAGTATTTTCATAATACTTTCTTTCAAAATTAACCAAATGAAGACTAGAATCTGGTATTTCAAACTGCAAACGCATGGAATTAGCACCCTCTAGTGGGAAAACCAGGAAGTAAGGTTGAGTATTTTAATGTTTTTTGTTGTGGGTTAATGGAGCAGATGAGCAGTATACATAAGATATTTGTCTTATTTGCTAATATTATCTGATAGAAAGAATGCTTGATTTCATTCATTCCGCTTGAATACACTTACACTGTGAAGATATGTGAAGTAAAACGTTGGAACCCCAGGTTAATCTCAGAGATGTTGGAAGAGCAATTTCCAAGCATTTTACTCAGTTCTGTAGTAACTAAGAAAGATTGCATTTTTTGAAACAAGAATTTTCAGAAAAAAATGTAAGAATTCTTTGGACGCAATAAATGTAACGGTATATTAATTTTCATATGGCCCTTTGTGATAGGTTGTACAGAGCCATGAAATTTAAATGGCAATATCTATAATACAAAATGGCAAGCAGTTTGACTATGATAAAGATATGACATGGTGATACTAATAAATGATTTTAATATTAATAAAGTTTTCACATGACAGAAATTTTTATCACAAAGTGAGGGGATATATATCAGTTTTATGATATAAGTTATTCAATGACTTATGTTTAATGTAGTTTAAATGTACCTTGTAAACATCATTTCATCAACATAGGGGTGGTGTAGTCTACTGTACATGGAATATTTATCCTGTCTTTGATACTCACTGAATTTTATGGTTATTAATCATACTCAATACTTTTTATGCTTTTTACACAAGCTGAGTGGTTGTTATACTTTTAGGTTGTTGGTTTGTGAAGTTGTTTTAATTGCACCATGTTTATATTGATTTTGGTTAGGGTTGCACTAAAAATGTGAAGTGAAAAAAGAATAAGAATTTACAAGTGTTGAAAAATCCTCGATAAAGAAGAACAACAAAAAGAATTCACGTTATTTGTGATGAAGTACTGGATTGTGTGTAACCATTTTAGTGCGGTAATGTAATGTGGAAATTTATAAAACGTGCATAATGATTAACAAAGCTTGATTTGTGGTATATTGATTGGGTTTGTAGAGTTGTCCTAAGTTGTTACATTGTTATGGACTTTTTGTTGCTTCAGTTTGTTTTTGTTTGTTTGTTTGTGTTTTGTTCTGTTTGTGTCATGGTTTTAATTGGTACCGATAACTCTTTTTCAAAGAAAAATCGAAATACTAACAACCAGTCCTGAACAACTTTTACTCATTTTGTTTTCATAAATATTGGTGTCAGATATACTTTGTGAAATGTCACAAAACTAATTATGCTTCAAACAGCATCTGGCACTGGTATAAAACAAAAATAAAATGTAATAACACAAAAAAAATGCACTATGTAAAATTAAATTTTCAGAATTTACTTTGGATCTGAATAATACCACCAGTTTTGGCTTGAGACAACTATTACACTGACTTAAAATTGTCTGAAGAAATTATCATCTTGGTTTTGAAAGATGAAGTTCTTTTTCAGTAAATCACATTGAATATATTCTCTACATGTTGATCATTAAAATCATGCCATTGTGAAACAAAACAAGTAAAATCTGATAATCTAGGTTCCTTAAACAAATCGTGTGGTAGCAAAAAGGCTGTCTTCTAAAGTTGTTATTGATCACCAAATACCATTGAAATATGAAGTAACTATGAAGTGCACATCACTGAGTAAAAGTAAAATCTGTTTTCCCTCGGAGATTTCTGATGCAGTTTTGGCTTCTATGATATAATTTTACTAATAGTGTTTGCTGTGTGCAGTAATTTTTAAGACCTGCTACGAATGAATGGAACATATGGAAAGAACAAGAAAAACAGCTTTCAGGGCCCAATACCTGATATGTTGTAAAAGTCACTTTAAAAAATCGAGGTATATTTTTCATGCAAGCAGAATTAAATCATGAAATAATTTGAATTCAATTCATGACAGGTTTTGTAATGTAATGTGATATGAGTGGGTTGGACTTACTGACTGGGTTCAGTAACAGAGCTGTTCATGATGAGAGCAGCCAGAAGGATATATACGTACATATATCCTGTGTGATGTGAATGATTGTGAATATGACATGACTTGTTTATACATTCATACCTGTGCATTCATGTCACACTAAAATATGTTATTTGCCTTTGTACAATAAAGTACTTAAAATAAAACAATTGTCTTTGACTTGTTTTCAGGGAGAACAATCCCCTACCGGCATATACCTGCAATTTGTTAAAACATTTTTATAGCTCTTCTGTGTCTGTCAGCAAAGTTTATGCACTCTCTCTGAGGGGGATATTATGTGGCTTGGCATTTAATGCATCGCCTCTGAAAATGTATTTTGGACATTACCTATCCCTTGACTGAGATACAGCCCCCTCTTTCAAGACCCTCACAGCATAACAAAGGTTCGTAAGTGATGGTAAGAATCAAATGGTTGAAAGCTGACACTGGGTCTGTGTTTCAGTACAATACGGACCCTGAAGGCCTGAACATCACATACTATACTGACCTGATCATTGTGAATCGGCCACAATATTTATCAGATTGGTTTTTGCAAAGTTTGAAGTGTTCCTACCACTTTCAGTCTGAATATTTTACTTTAAAATATTGTCACATGAATATGTTATTTGTTGAAAATATATTAGGAAATATGTCTTTTAAGATCATTTTATATTCCAAAGATGAAGTACTGCCTGTTTGTACTGTGAAATAGTTGGGGATGCCTGTATGATGGCTGGACTTCTGTGAACCCAATAAGTTGATGACAAATTAAGATAGCATTACCATATTTAAACCATGATGCAAACAGCTTTAAATTTCCACTCCTCCCACTGTTGCTGCAGTCTGGGCTGGCATGCAATTGAATTAGTATATATTTACGATGCTCAATGATTTTCAAAAAAGACTTGTAAGAAACAAATTCCTTTTTTTATCAAATTTAATATTTTAATCAATAGTTCACATTCGCCTACCTTTCATGCACATGAAAGCACTTACATTCAAATATATTTCGTTGACACAAAAATATGGTGATCCCTGTGATTACATCACTTAAGATATTCTATTCACTGTTAACAAACGGCCATTGGGATTTTAGGAGACAGAACCAAGAAATTTTAAGTTCAAAATAACTAGATAATACCTGTAGTACATTGTTTCTATATATTTTGTTAAATCCAACATTATTGTATAATTGAGAAATATAGAAATATAATTACTCTTTGCCACTTGAGGATTAAAACCTGTCCCTGTTTGTGGTACAATTTGACTGATAAATATGGTCCCAGCTATTAATGGAAATAAAGTTCCTGATGATAAATGGCAAATATTATGGTCATTGATAGAAAAAATAATTTTGGAATGCAAAGCTTGTGTACGAGTGTGACATTTAGGCACTTTATGCCATTATGAGATGTGACTATAGTATGCTAAGCATCATTTATTCCAAATCTTATCAGCAAAATGTCTCTCTGTCCAACACAGGCTCTGAGACAAGATGTTTGTCATATACAGTGATGGACAAAAGGAAACAAAAAACCACCACCTTTACAACAAGAGATTCAAATTTCCACGAGAGAAATGGAAAAAGGAATAATACAGGTGTTAAATTCTCTTATCATACTGCAAATATTGAAACTTTACCACAACCTTTTAGTACATAAATTTAGACAGTAATGGCATTAAAATAAATTGAGAATTCACTATCCTTGAAAACTTGTACCCTTAGTCACTTTACTTTGTGTTGTCTCAGGTGAATTGTCACAAACAAATTATTAGGAGAGAATCACGAGTAAAAGAGGATTTTTTCCAAGACTAAAATATCTCCGACTTTTCAAGCCCCAAAATAGATATGAAATTGAAAATTAGATATTTTAACTGAAGAAGGTAAAAATCTAAACAGATCGATGTCTGGTTAAACGGCAAACATTCTGGAAACAATGTACTGTGATGAAGCAAATACCGGTAGTTGCTACGGGCAACTTGTCTCATACTGGTGTTTATGTTTCTATTCACTCATGAATAAGAATAGTGACAATATGCACTAAAAATGCACTGAATCAATGTTTAATACAAAAAAATAGATACATATGGGGGCACAGGTGTCTATTCTCATTTTATCAGAGTATAAGTATCAAGATAATCAGCCTTAGTGAGCAATATGTTTGCAAGGCATTTCTCATATGAACTATAAATATGAACTAAAAGGAACAGAATAATAAATATCATTGAGATTTATCAAGCAAGGTTTTTCAGTCTTTGAGAAATACTTCCACCCTGAAATACCATGAGCCATATATAAAGAAATAACCCAAACTGTATTATGTCAGAAATCACCAAAAGATATTCATATCATCTTTCATAAGTACATGTGCATTATAAATATTGAAGCCATTCACCCGAGATTCTACAATATACATGCATACAGCAGTAATATATGTCCAGTAGCGTCATTAACTTGGTCCACAATACACGGACACATAAATAACATATCTTTATGACATCCAGGAGTAACAATGTTATATATGCAGGATATGCTCGGCTGCAATATTTCATGCCATACCATTCACACAGGCAACAGTGTTTTCACATGACATCAGAATGATTCATATGAAAGACTTGTGATTTAGTGTTGAGCATTTGCTCATGTGACACAATGGGATGGTCCAAGTGACACAATGGGATGGTCCAAGTGACATAATGGGATGGTCCATGTGACACAATGGGACGGTCCAATTGACACACTGGGATGGTCCAAGTGACCAAATGGGATGGTCCAAGTGACACAATGGGACGTTCCAAGTGACACAATGGGACGGTCCAAGTGACACAATGGGATGGTCCAAGTGACACAATGGGATGTTCCAAGTGACACAATGGGACGGTCCAAGTGACACAATGGGATGGTCCAAGTGACACAATGGGACGGTCCAATTGACACACTGGGATGGTCCAAGTGACACAATGGGACGTTCCAAGTGACACAATGGGATGGTCCAAGTGACACAATGGGATGGTCCAAGTGACACAATTGGATGGTCCAAGTGACACAATGGGATGATCCAAGTGACACAATGGGACGGTCCAAGTGACACAATGGGACGGTCCAAGTGACACAATGGGACGTTCCAAGTGACACAATGGGATGGTCCAAGTGACACAATGGGACGTTCCAAGTGACACAATGGGACGGTCCAAGTGACACAATGGGATGGTCCAAGTGACACAATGGGACGGTCCAAGTGACACAATGGGACGGTCCAAGTGACACAATGGGACGGTCCAAGTGACACAATGGGACGGTCCAAGTGACACAATGGGACGGTCCAAGTGACACAATGGGATGGTCCAAGTGACACAATGGGACGGTCCAAGTGACACAATGGGACGGTCCTAGCTCAGCTTCCCCAGCTCGGCCTTCTTGAAGATTTCTGTAGCTGTGAATAGCATGGAGTCTAAGATGCCAGCGACGGTGAATGTTCCTCCCACAATAGCACAAACCTGGAATAAAACAATCATGTCATTCTAATCAGAACAATATAAAATGGCAAAATTCTTAACAATGACAATGAAAAACCTTGTAACAAATGTCACAAAAGGTACTGCAATAATCTGGTGTTAATAATAATAGTATACATTAAGTCCTTAATACTCTATACAATGCACTGGTTGATATCTGACCTGATGACAGAGAGTTGCTGTGTAAGTGATAAAGATAGGATCTGATCACTGATCTACTTAGTCACAGTTGCCTAGCAACCCAACAGATCAAAGGACCACTCCCATATGTTGCCTGATTGATGTTACATAAGCTCATGTAGCCAGCAACCAAGGATCAAAAGACCAATCCCCTCCCTCAATTAACCCTGATATTATGTAACCTTATGTAACTTGCAAACAAATGTTTATAGGATCTATCAATGGCTACATGAAGAATAAATGTACATGTTTGAGACTGCAGTTTGGAATGTTCCAAAAATATTGATTTGTATGGACATAAATTCAACCCAGGTGAGGATCTTCTATGTAGGGAATCTTTGTCTATGTGATGGCAGCAATGCACAGAAAAATATCACTACTTGGGGATAAATTCAAACAATATTTCTTTCTGACATTCGTATGTTTTATCTAGTAAATCATTAAATAATTCAGATTGATCAAATAGAGAAACATGCACACACACACACACACACACAAATGGACATAGGACAGACAGAGTGATTACTAAGAGGTACTGGAAGGTGACTTTCAATATATCAGTTTCTGATAGAGAAATAAGATGAATGATGGGAATACAATAACAATAACTGATGTTACTAATATAATGTAAATGATATGACATTGTGTCTATCAAACACATCCATAATGCAAAATGTACTATGCTAAATAGGGTGATACTGACTGTTGTTAAGAAATGGTAAAAAGGTTTCCTTTTCTCTGTGTATTTCACGGTTATGGGGCTCAAGTCATATCTGAACCATATGGCTGGTAATACGCGATGTCCATGTCCATATTGCATGTAGGCCTACAACAAACAAACATCATTGTAATGAATAAACAGGGCTGCCTGGCTCTGTCTTACACTCATATTTTATCAAATAAGATCACATGAGTTTATGTGAAAAAGAAGAAACTAGCCCTTGGTTTAAACAACAGATCAGAAATATCAAAACAATAATAATGATATTATTTATAAGCATGTAATGATAACCTTTAATATTTTAGATATTTTGAAACTGTTTTTCTTTTTTGTCATCATTAGCATCTAAATATTTGTCAGTAAAGCCATAGTGAATATTTCTCATATCAATATTGTTTTGGTGTACACTGAGATATTATCTGTGATATTTGAGCCATGTGTGAATGAACATGTGTTTGCAATTATAGATCATGCATGGAGTCTTTAGTGAAGGTAATTAAATGCAACTGATCTCCTCACATTTATAATAATGTGCCCAAAAAGGTTGGAGGGTGGGTTCAAAATTTTCATTCATCTTATATCGACTCTTTGATAATTTCAACTTTCAACCAGACTCACACAAAATAATGACCAGAATATGGATGTTTTGTATCATGAGTTTTATGGCCACAAACCTGATCACTAGTTTCAAAATGTATCAAAACAATTTCAATTTTCCTAAAAATAATTTTTTTCAATTTTCAATTATTGAAAATCAGATGAATTAGAAATACATTTGGGAACTTGTGCTGTATCATGCAAACCAAATAATAATTTACAGGATTAGGGTTCATATTAATAATCAATATAAATTCTACAAAGAAATAAAGCACTCAGGTTGCACCTGGTATGAAATTTAAAATACTGATGGATTTTCATCCATATTTGTGACAAACTATAAAAATACACTTTTTAAATTTGTCACCTGTCGATATTTAGAAAATTCGAATGGAATTATTACCTGGAAAAGCAACGAGGGTCATATTTAGCATAAGCATTAGTGGACAATTTGTTACATATTTTTAGTCTTTGAAAACACAATATTTTTTACTTTTGGTTATTTAATCAAGATTAGTCCTGCTGAAAGTAACATGTGAATATAACTGATAAAGGCTTATTACTGTTGCTTTTTTTTTATAATTTGCATTAGAATTTTTATAATTTATGAATTATACGTTCAACAACAATGTGATCCGTGTTTTGGTCACATATATTGTAAAACTGGAACCATAACTAAAATACACCAAAGATAATATCATTTTGATAATAAGGTTCTCTATTAAAGTAAACCTTTCAGAAATGATTAAGGTCAAATTTTCTCAACTACATAGCACAAAGATAATGGTACTTTGACAAATAATTTGGTACTTTGTGTTTTGTCAAAATCTGATCACTGAAAATCATAACTTCAGATTAAATTTTTTTCATCTTTGAACTTTCCAATGACTTTATTGTTTATTGGCAAATAATTTTCAGAAAATGCGAAGTTGTCACATGGTTTCAATGTAAGGTTTCAGTAGAACCCAAATGTAACTGTGGGAATATGTGGTAGTACTTACCCTGTGAGCATAAGTATACTGGTATGGATACATGTGTGAACCACTGATATCCTGGTACGTGGTAGGAACAATCTTCATAAAGTAATCATGCGATGATAAAGCTACAAATCAAATATAATTCATTCCACCTTAGTGACAAGAATATCAGATTTTAATATTTTATTTTTACTATCTTTTGCTTCTTAAAATCGTGGATAAACTCTGAGGATTTCTAATCTTTTAAAGTAAGTTTTATACTTACGATTTTCTCCCGTTTTATCTTTTCCTTCTAGAGGATTAAATGAACCAGGTAAAATTCCCTTCTGCAAGATTATATAAGAATACATAGTGAGGGATTACATGTAGATTTTAAGTCAATTATTTTCAAATCATATCAATAATTTCACAAAGTGAACCATATCGTTTCATTGAAATATGACAGTAGTAATGTATTACAAAAGATCCCCGAGACAGCATCAATGGACTCTGAATTAAATGGCAATCAAAGATTGCATAATGTGAACCTGTGAGCCCCTGTGTTAAGTATGAAAATCTGACAACAATGGACATTGGAAAAAAAATCTTTGAACACAATGGACTTTCCATGAAGATGGATTAGTATGTTCAATATTCTATGTTGTTTAACTATTATAATTGTCCAAATACAATGAACAACTCAATAATTTGCTTATTAAAAGCTCACTCCTCCATAAGTGAAAAAACACTTTGTTTTGTATGGAAAGGTACAATATGGCACAAACAAAATGACCAAGCCAAGGCATGTCTGCCAAGCTAACAACGTCAGAAAAGAATCCCCCATCGAGTAATAATGCTGAGGATATTAAGTGAAGATTTTACACCTACATCTACTTGGTCTCCAAATGTGATTTCGTGTATGGTATGTGTCATGTCTGGCTTCTCTGGTTGTTGGTTTGCAGCATGCGTTGACACATGGAAATTACCAGGCACCTGAAATCATGCATATCAGACACTGATCACACAATTAGCAACTATGATGCAAGAAATTAAAAAACTTATCATAAATACACAGATTCACCAAATGCCAGACAACAAACATGTATAGCTTTATCTCATTTGAGCAAAATTTCCAAAGAATTTCCTTTACCCATGCCTTGATAAAAACATCAACCACGCATACCGGTATGTAATGCACTCACTTTATTGATCTTGAAATTTGCACTAAATCTACAGCCCTGTTCTTCATTTACAGGATCTTTCTTGATATTCTCCACAAATCCTACTTCATGTCTTCCCAGATCATCCTGGATGTCCAACCCTATATCTGTCATCCAACAAATAAAGCAGGCATGCAAATTACTCTGAATAGCTAATCTTGAAACATAAATGAATAATTTATATTCAGGTTAGTTTGTCGACAGTTGATTAAGAAGGTTTTAAAGTTTAATGCATCAAATTCAAATGGTCTGTTTTAATGCATAACTGTTTCAAAAGTTTTAAAAATAAGTCTAATATTTTCCACTACAGTAAATATGTATACATCCATTAACTGGGCATTAAAATGCAAAGCGTATTGATCCTGGACCAGATGTTCAATATTAACCAGCAGTTGAGGCAGGTTTTCATTTGAGTTGCATACTTCATACAGATAAAACCAGATTTGCAAAGCTTACTTACAGTCGCACTGCAGACGATGTAGGGTTATGTCTATTTTCACAGGAATTCTTTCGGCCTGACCCACAGGATCATCCACAAATAACTCACTGGCACTAAACAAACAAAAGACACATTTTAGCCACTTTTGCATTTTATTTCCTAAAATACACTGATTTTGTTCCAAAAGAATTAAAGTTGCCTAGCAAAATCCTTTCTCAGAGCAAAATCCTTTCTCAGAGCAAAATCCTTTCTCAGAGCAAAATCCTTTCTCAGAGCAAAATCCTTTCTCAGAGCAAAATCCTTTCTCAGAGCAAAATCCTTTCTCAGAGCAAAACCCATTCTCAGAGCAGACTTGAGCAAATAATTTCAACCAATCTAAATGCATGTTGCATATTGTATTTGTTATCTTTTATTCTCATTGGCTGACATCTGTCATTCAAAATGGGCAGCCTCCTTGACAACTCGGTAATAGTTATTTAAGTCACAAAAAAATGGAAACAATTCTGGATAATTTCAGAGGGAGAGATCAAAGTTGACAGAGAGAATATCAGAGAATTTCTCCCCATCATTGCAGAAGCTACACAAGCTAAAATTGAAAAAGGCTCACCCAAGTTAACTTGTTTTTTTTGGATACATTTTTATGTTGACTTACCAGCACAGAAATAGCACTTCCAGAATCAGGTCTCTTACTTTTTGTTTAAATTCAAGATTTTTAAAAACAGATTGAACTATCTGTGTTACTCAGTGACCACCATCATCATGGGGAAGGTGTAGTTATTTTCTGTGGTTTGTAAAATATTTTTCAGTTATCTGTAAGGTTTGACCATTGTTTTTTGGTTTTGCTCTTTGAATTTTTTGTTTGTTGTTTATATATTTTTTTTGTTTCTTGTTTGTAATATTTGATTTTATTTCTGTACTTTCAGTTCGTTAATTTGTTTTCCATCCATGTGACATATGGAGCATCACCTTTTCTTGTTTAACTATTGATAATCAAAACTGAGTTATGTCTTTTAATATGAAAATAGACTTACAGTTCGGGTACAATAAATGCAGAGAGTTCTGAGAGGAAGAGGAAGCACATGAATAAGCAGCTGCATATGGAGATGCATGCTCCGGCTAAAGTGGGCTGGGTCAGGTCCTTAGGAATCTTACGATATATATCAAACCTGCAATCAACAACAAAATATCAACAAAGATCGTATAGTCTATGTAAGGTGAATTTTAATAAAGTTAAAATAAAACATTTTTTTTAATATGACACTTTATTTTGCAAGAATGTTTATTTTTGTAACTGCCAAGATGGGATTCATCTCCTAAACCTTTCAAGAAATCAGATTTTCAAGCACCTTTTCTTGCATAATATAAATGTTTACACCCTCTACTTTGTGATAATATTTCCCCAACAGAAATGTTGTGCCATTTGAAAATCTTCTGCTAAAATCCAAATCATCCACTGAATACTTTGTCAACAAACTTCACTCAGCTGACCAGGGATCAAATGCAAACACCTGCGAGGTAAAAGTTTGCTGACAATGAAGTACATTTAAATTCGGAAAGTGGAGTGATTTGGCTTACAGAAGGCTGTTTGTCCATTGGCGTCTGTCAACTGGGACAGGCCTGGCACCCTTGTAGACCATACTATGAATGATCGCATGAATATCATTTTATACTTCCACCTGGGTTCAGCCATGTTTGTAAAAGCTCAAAGGATAAACTCTTTATTTCACTAAATATTTGGATTTATGGATTGATTGATGAGTCAGACATAACAAAATGGTGACGAGGTATCACCATATATGCAGAAACAGAAGCAGTTGGCATCAGGGTGGACCACAATTGAACTCTGAAATGAATGGTAAACTGTGCAGTATTTCATGACGTCATGTGTTTTGCCGATGCAGGGAAGTCAACCCAAGGACTGTCAACGCAGCTTGTGGGAAGCAGTGATGAGGTCCAAACAATGCTTCATAGAATCTTCAGATTTAACACTGTGTGTCCAGTGTGTACAGGTCAATAAACTGCTTCAGATTTGTGATATTTTTATCACTGCAGTGCTGAGTCAAATGCTGACCCAGGAACTAAGAATGCAGGAAGTCAAGGAGAAAGAGGCCATGCTATTTGTATCCAAGCCTCAAATCATGGCACAAATGTAGACAATGTTGACCGTGTATGATCAGTGACAGTGGTGGAAAATGGATCTCAAAATGTACACGCACCTGTGGCCACAATAGATGTACAAGAGTCTTTGCCAGGTTAGGAGTCCAAAAATCAAAGGAATGTTTTGTAGGAATGTGCAAATACCATATTGGGTGTCCTCAAGGGTTTTGTGTAAGAAAGGTGCCACAGTTTAAGATTGCACAACAAGGACTAATCCAGACTTGGGGCAGATATTACCATAAAAATGTTATAAATTTACTATAAATTTTACAAAATCATTATCAACATACTGGAATACACCCAACTGTAATGAAATTTGTTAAATTTTGTAATGATTTTGATGCTACTTTTATCCCTTAAATAAGGAAGTTGTTATTTGATAGAATCATCCAGATTAGCTCAGAATTTGTGTAGAACAATGGTATGATGTCATACCATTCAGATATGTTTCGATTACCATCCCAAATGGTTCTGGGCTCCCATCCCTGTAAGTTCACTCAAAGAAAGATTGCTAACCCAATATTGTTTTTGAATTCCTGTAATAGGCAATAGATACTGTTTCTGTCCACTTGAATTTGAAGTGACCAGAGCTAACAGCCACATATCTACCCCATCCATGTTAATGAATATCTCAACTATCTGGGAAAAAATTGAGTTTGAGTTTAGCGTGAAGAGTGCATTGAGTGAGTAAAAGTCTTCAGGGTGTCATTCTCGAAGTAAATTTCACAAGATTTTGAGCCAGTTCAGTTTAACTTTCCTGTAAGTGTATTGAGTACTTGATCCTCTGCTCATCTGTTTATTTCACAGAGATATAGCCCAGATCTTACTCACAGTTCACTCCATGCATCTGGTATTGCCTTGGTAATAACAGGTACTGACACAAGTACATATATTATGACAATCCATTTGTCCTAAACGCATACATCAATGAACTACACTATGTAATAGTGTGATTGGGGTTGCCATTGTTTTCAATGATTCAATTATAGAGATTAATTTTTGTGTACTCCAATTTTTCGTGCACTTGCAGTATGTTGTTTTCAATAGGGCAAGATGGCAACTTGCAATTGGCCTCTGGTCTGATGCACTCAATCAGTCCAAAACATCATCATTCCTTTAATACAGTTCGCCGATCTTTCACCTATTATCGCTCAAACGCTAGAGAGCAGCTTCTTTTCACCACTTCCGGGAGTAATGTTTGATGCAGTCAATTATACATATTTTCGCCCATGTAGACAAGGCCTTTAAACTGTGTTTTCAAGTAAAATAATCATCAAGGGACATTAATAATACATGCAAACTGTGAATAATAGTTTGTTTTCTCAACGGGACATACAAAAATGTTTTAATATCGAACATTTCCCCATTGAATGTGCATTTGAAATATTCACTGTTTTGTTCAACGACTTAAATTCAATATGGCGGCCAGTAAGCAGGAAGTTCATGTTCTGCACATGCTCAGTTCAAAGAACAGCAGAAGGGTTGTGAACTGTATATATCACTCAATATGTTTTCTATGTTCTTGGTCAAACATATGACAGTATCAACCATATTATGAAAAATCAATCAATCATACAGTCATGTGTCAAGTGCATATAACATATGGACACTGCTACTCCTCTGTCACGAAAATGACAAGTACAGCGGCGCCGGATGATATCCTATACTGTATGACACATGACAGATGTGTACTCCCCTGTCTCCAGTCTCCACACTGTACTAGAGTACGGAACTCATGCAGACCCGGCATACATAAATGTGCTGCATTGACAGCCATCTCAATTCATATCAACAATTCAAAACTATATAATCGCTGGTCATAAAGTGGATTTACATACCGACGAATATCAAACTGCATTCTGAGTTTAATGTCAAGCCAATGAAGATCAGTTAAAAGTCTGGAGTAAAACAAACTTAATTTTCTTGCAGCTGAAGACCGGAAGGATCCGTTTGTCATGCGCCCACGTGCTTTTGTACGATTGGTCAGATTTTTATTTTGGTCACACTTTCTACAGTGGAGAAATGATGTCATAAACAACATTCATACACAGCGTTAACTCGGAGTGTGATTTAATCTTTTTCTTCAGGGAGAGCAATGGTAAATTCTAAGTATCAGAGAACAGTCTATCTTTCATCCCAAAATGTATTCACGTATCAAGAAATGTATCAAGCAACAATGAAGTATTTTTAAAAACAAAAATCATGCTTAAGGTTGGTCTTTGTTGAGACTAACTTACTAAAGTTATTCTATTCTAATATTTCAAAATCCATTCTTATCTATTCTGTTCTAATCTGTCTAAATGTTATTCTATCCTATTCTAATATTTTTTAAAATCGTTTCCATTCTTATCTATTCTATTCTAATCTTTCCGATTCAAATGTTTTCTATTCTAATATATTTTAAATTGTTCTTTTTAAATATATTTCATTCTAATCTATTTTAATTCATTCTAATATATTCTATTCTCATCTATTCTATTTATTCTACTGTACTCTAATCTATTCTGTGAATATTTTGATCTGGTATATTCTATTATCTTCTATCATATATTAATCTTTTCAAACTTAATCTATACTAATCTATTGTAATGTACTAAAATCTTTGTCCCCCCCCCCATATCAGGATCATTCCTCATTATGCAACGTAAAACTTTCTGTGTTAAACATTTGGAAATAATCTTGTTAGAATGCGTTAATTTCTTGAGTATTTGGATTTGAGAGTTGCTATATAAAGAATAGTATAATTGCTCTGCATGGTGACCCAGCTAACAAATTTTAGTTTTTTCTGCGTTGTAAGCATGTTGTGTTTTGGTGCTGAGCACGCTGTAACTTGACGTAGTATGGACGTAGATTTGTGAACCCCAGATAACATTGTGATCACATTGTTATACAGCATTGTGAGCGCATGCTCAACACGTTTTTTCTACGTTGTGAGCATGTTGTGTTTTTGTGAACCCCATATTACATTGTGAGCACATTGTTGTACAGCGTTGTGAGCGCATGCTCAACACGTTTTTTTCTACGTTGTGTGCACATTCTCAGCACGTTATGAGCACATGCTCAGTACGTTGTGAGGATGTTGTGAGCATGTTGTAAACTGACATTGTAAGGAAGTAGATCTGTGCACACCAAATGTTTTGACCATATTGTGATAAATAGATGTAAGCATATGCTCAGCATGCACTGGGTAATGCTAGGCCAAATCTAATCATTCAGTTGGGATTATCCCATCAGCAACCTCTTCTTGCATATCAACTGGCATGTTATGGTGATTTTTTGACATTGCCTGAAATTATATCAGTTATATCTGTTATATGGATATGTATTGCAGCTGACAATAAGCTAGTATCACAACCAAAGACATGATCATTATTTTTTTCATTTAATTCACTGTAACTTTGAATTATATAGCAATTAAATTGTTACAGTTCACCATTTTCTATTGTACTGCAGCCACCTATTGGCCAATTTAATCTCCACAAATTTTCTTCAAAAGTAACAAAAATGTTGTAAGACAACGATGTCAGCACCTTGTCAGCACGTAGAAGGACAATGTTGTTATCAAGTACACATGGGAGCTTCAGGGTCTAAGGTTTTTCTTATTCAAGAGCTGGTTTATTCTAATGAATATTATAATAATAGACTGGTGGAAGCCCTCTTATGTTTTGCGAGATTATTTAATGATTATTAACTGATGGAATTCCTTTAGGATTTCAAATTATTAATATACAGATTTATCTACCATGAGATGGAATTGGCTGGTAGACCGGCTAAAATATACTCCATCTAGCAGCAGATAAATCTGTGCGATCCAGTAGGGCTGGTTGGGGTCAACGGCCATTTTGTTCAATTTAACAGGAATTTCTGTTAGATTTCATGATGTTATTTTTCGCTCGCGTTTGTTTTGCCTTTAGGGCTAGATGTTCGAGGTTTTGACTGATTATGCTGTACGTCTATGGAGCATACCCCGATTATCGGTCCATGGCGGCCATGTTTTGCCTCAAAATTTCTGCGTTCACCGTCAGATAGTGCTTTTGTTTGAGAAGTGATTTGTGAGTGCGTGGCAGAGTACGAAGATTTTCGTGGATTGGATTTTGCCAAAGGATTTTACCTTGGGTTTTTTTGGCCTTGGGATTTTGCAAACTTACGCGAGCTTGATTTTTTAAAATCAACACTTGTTTCTAATCATGACCTGTTGAATGCCTCATCTTCATATTAGTAATTTGAAATGTTAATAAAAACTTATTACGACAAAATACTTCCAGCAAAGTGGATATATATAAAAAAATGGATACCTCAGCATGCCCTAAAGGGATTCCACTAATCTATTAATAGTCTAGCCATACAGGAGATGGCTTCCACCAACATATAAATATTTTAGCAAGTCAGGAAATTCATTGGAAAAACCAATCTGAGCAACTCTTACACAACAAACCTTAGACCCTGAAGCTCCCATCTGGATTTGGTCTGATTGGAGGTTGGTAAGCTCTAACCAGAGGCACATATACAGCTCTGCAATTGGGTGGGTCTTGTATATGGTCATGCACAATGCCACTGCTGTTTACGTGCACATGACTATTTTATATGTTCAAAAGAAATTTAGAATGGATCATTTATAATTAGGGGAGAGGGTGCTGATATTGGAAATATCTTGTTTGAAAATACAAGATATTGATATACTCATCAATACTAACTATTACAATTGTGTAATTGTAGATTTATTTTCATAAAACTATTCAGAATATGTACATACAAATTAAGTCTTTTCTGTTAAAAAGATAAAAGAAATCAAGCACATTTTCAACCTCTATTCGACCATTATGATTTTTATGAGTGAACACATTGAGTATATATCAACATGTCAGCTCCCTACTAAACTTACATCCAACTGGAATGATAAACTTGCAACATGTCTTTTATCTTATCATCATAATTACTTCAAAGCAATCATGAAAAACAAAATTATGAGTTATACAAATCTGACCATAAGTAGCCTCTCTTATTTCATTGCGGTTGACCAGTACAATGACCAATAGAAATTGACAAATATCTAAAAAGCATTAGAAAGGTCTGACCCGCCATATATCACCCTTATTGATTTGTTTGGAGTTTACATCACTTTCAACATTATTTCAGTCATTTCGTAATGAGTGCTGCTTCACTGAATTGTCATGTCGCAGGTCCTTGACATCATAGATATTTAAATGTGATTTACAAGGACAATGGCCAAAAGGGTTAACCCTAATATCAATATATTTTTTTCATAGGGATATAAACTCTCCTTTGTACCCAGTGTTCATTCTCACTCTACCTCCCACACAAAATGTCATGCTTTATAAAAGTTTCTAATGGTTCATTCAAGAGTGCATGCATGCACATGTGCACAGGTCACTTCAATATCTCCATAATAGTTCTCTAGTTATTTAAAGCATGAAATGAGTCTTTCAAGCACTTTTTCCTTGCATAATATAAATGTTTATACCCCACACTTTGTGATCAAATTTTATTACCCATCATACATAAATTTCTATGCCATTTGAAAGTGGATGAGTCTTCTTCTAAAATCCAAATCATCCATTGGACACTTTGTCAGAGCCCTGTTTGTCCATGAATGTTTGGCCATTATTGTTTGTCCATTGGTACAGGCTAAACACCCTTACAGACCACAATAGAGGTCATATATTTGTATACATGTGTCACCTGGTGGTCAAAAGAGTACAACCAGTACATGGTACTTTCAGCAAAACACAATAACCATATTCGGGATATTTAGATTGATTTTAGTGAGATAGCTTGCTTGTATCACAGTTTTGTGGCCACATGTCATTTAAGCATACACCAAAATAATTGATTAAAAAATACAAAACAATTTCAGCTTTTTATGTTTCAATGTTTCAGGAGGGATTTATCTTTTGATTTGGTTTTGATTTTCTCAACATTTAATCAATTATTATAATTTAAGATTCAAAGTTGGATTGAAAAATGGAAAAGGGTCGATTTATTGTAACATTTAAAGAGATAGAGTTAGCATGCTAATTTCGCTAAAATGATGCCCATTAGTTTGAATAGATAGAATTTTGAAAAGGTTTATAACTCTAGTATATTGTGATTATTTTAATAAAATAATTCAAATATAAAGTTTAACAACAAATGGTAATTTTTGACTTGATTTGGAGAAACTTAAATATGTGGAAATGTAGATCATTCATCAAAATTCCCTTAACAAAACAGAATAACATTTGCAGTAAATCTCACTGTTCCTAAGACATGTGAATTAGACTTGCAAATGTTCTTCCCCATTAAAATTGTGAGAAATTTTGAAAACTGGACTAGGTTTAAAAATCAGGTGATTGTACACCATGTGTCAGGATCTGTAATCAGTTTTAACAAATAAATATTTGCCATCAATTTTTTCCTCAGAAAATCTTTTGATATCATTTATTACTTCTTACATGGAATCTTACATGGAATCCACCGCCGACTTCAGGAGTTAACAGTGGCCCTGGTTTCTGGGGCATTCAGCCTTGACAGGCTTATATTTAGCCCCCCCACATGCCTCAGATACCTGTCTACATGCCCTTTGAAGGCATTAATACTGGGTGCAGAAACTGCTTCTTCTGGTAGTCCGTTCCAGTAGTTGACCACTCTCTGAGTGAATGAGTACTTCCGTATGTCCAGTCGACTCTGGTGTTTGAACAGTTTCAGAGAGTGACCGCGAGTGGTTCTGCACTGGTTCAATGTGAAGAATTCCTTGGCTTCCACGCCCTCAAATCCCTTGAGAATCTTGAAGGTCTCAATCAGGTCTCCTCTCAGCCTCCTGCACTCTAGGCTCGTGAGACCAGTGGCCTCAAGCCGTTCCGCATATGAGAGTCCTGACATCCCCTCAATCATCCTCGTCGCTCGTCTCTGGACCTTCTCAATCAGGTCGATGTCCCTCTGGAGGTACGGCCTCCACGCCTGCACACAATAGTCCAGGTGAGGACGAACAAGGGATTTGTATAGGGTCACCATGTTGTATTTGGTCTTGTAGACCACCGTCCTGTTGATGAGGCCCAAGACTTGGTTAGCCCTTTTCACGGCAGCCGCACAGTGCCGGCTGGAACTGAGCGACTGGTGGATTATCACACCCAGATCCTTTTCCTCTTCCACCGACTCAATCCTCTCATCTCCAAGGAAGTAGTCGTACCTGGGATTGTTGTGGCCGACATGCACACACTTACATTTGGGGATATTGAATAGCATCTGCCATTCGTCCGACCAGTCCACCAGTTTCCTGAGGTCCTCCTGGATTGTGAAGGCTTCCTCCACTGTGGCCACCTTGCGCAACATCTTCGTGTCATCCGCAAACTTCAGCACCTTGCTGGCAATGCCATCTTCAATGTCGTTGATGTAGATGATGAACAGCGTCGGCCCTAGCACTGAGCCCTGTGGCACGCCACTCAGCACTTCAGCCCAACTTGACTGAGCGCCGTTGACCACCACTCGCTGCTTCCGGTCGGCTAGCCAGGCTGCTACCCAGGCTGTGATACCCTCTCCAATCCCATGCGATCTCATCTTCTTCAGTAGTCTTTGGTGGGGCACCTTGTCAAAGGCTTTGCTGAAGTCCAAATAAATTATGTCCACAGGATAGCCTTGATCTACATACTTGGTCACATGATCTAGGAATGCAAGCAGATTTGTCAAGCATGACCGACCTTGTGTAAACCCATGCTGAGACTCTCTCACCAACTTGTACCTTCTGAGGTGGTCAACTATGGCGTCCCTGATGATGCTCTCCATCACTTTGCTCACTTGGGAGGTCAGACTCACTGGCCGATAGTTGGATGGGAGATTCCGCCTGCCTTTCTTGAACAGTGGAGTGACATTAGCTTTCCTCCAATCATCTGGAACAGTGGCTTCTCTCATTGATTTCTGAAACAGTGTGCTCAGAGGGTCAGAGATAGCAGATGCTACTTGCTTCAGTACTGCTGGGTTGATACCGTCGTCACCGGGGGCCTTCTCTGGCTTGAGACCGGTCAGTACTTTTAACACTACACCTGGTGAGAAGTCCACACGTCTCAGCTCCTCTTCCAATGATCCTAGAAACACTTGTCTGGGTTCTGGTAGACCATCTAAGAATTCCTCGGTAAACACAGATGAAAAGTATTCATTTAGCATTGTGGCTGCCTTGTGATCATCTACTGTTTCTCCATTTTCATCTGTGAGGGGACCAACTCTATCTTTTGTCTTCATATTCTTCCTGGAATATGCATAGAAGGCTTTGGGGTTTCTCTTCGCGTTCTTGGACAGTTTCTTCTCATATTTTCTTCGAGCCTTCCTCACTTCTTTGGTTGCTCGATTTAGTGCCCTTTTGTACTTCAACAGCTCCTCATACTCTTTAGACTCTGTGTATCTCTTCCACAGTCGGAACTTGCTCCTTCTGGCTCTTTCGATTCTCTGATTCCACCATACTGGTTGCCTTCTTTTATTTCTGACCTTTTTGGGAACAAACATCTCAACAGCCTCAAGCAACAAACTCTTAAAAGTGGACCAAGTTTCGTCAACAGTTTTCTCCTGGAACAACTCATCCCAATTCTGACCTGCTAAAAACCTTCTCATACCTTTGTAATCACCATTCTTGTAATCAAAGAACTCTTCTTTCCAGACCTTCAACTCAACATCACAGACTAGATCAAACATCACAAAATTATGATCACTGGACCCGAATGGCTCACGGACAACTAAATTTTCTACCATGGATTCATTGGAAGACAAAACTAGATCTAATATATTTTCACCTCTAGTTGGACTATCTACATGTTGTGACAAGAAACAATCCTGAACTAAATCGACAAAGTCCTGACCTTCGGCACCAGAATGCAATGTCTCCCAGTCGATAGTTCTATGATTGAAGTCTCCACAGATCAGTTTCTCCCCTTCCAATGTACATGCTCTTCTGATTAGATTGTGCAAGGCATTCTTCTCAGATTCTGTTGATGACGGGCTGTCATAGCAGACACCAATACATATTTTGCCTGACTTTGTTGCTAAATCACACCAAACAGTCTCTGTGTCTGTTGTAAAAGTCAGTTTTTCATTCATTACACCGGTTAGACCGTCTTTGACATAGATGATGCAACCTCCTCCCTTAGAATGCTTACGGTCATTCCTCTGTATTCCATATCCTTCTAATTTCAGTTCTGCATCACTTATATCCTCCCTTCCCCATGTCTCTGTAATCAATACAAAGTCCGGGTTGAGTTCACAAATATAACATTTCATCTCATCAATCTTGTTGATCAGGCTCCTGGCATTCACCAATATACATCTCAGTTTATTCACAGTAATATTTGATTTCTTATTGGTTTCTTCCTCTTCTTTCTGCACTTTGTTTTCATTTGATTTTGGCAATGTTTCATGCATAATACGTGTATTTACAACATGCTCATCCTGGACGGAATAAATGTGGGTGGTTTCACATGCAAAACTTGTATTTACAGTTTGTAATAATTGTTCAGATTCAGTTACTTTGTTTATGAGGAAGCTTCGGTCCGTTGCCGATTCCTCTGGGGTCTTTGGGGATCTCCTACTCCCTCTTTTGGCCTGTCTATTCTCTCTACAATCTCCCCTCGACTGATTATCAAGTTTTTTTCTCCCTTCTCTCTTCTTTCCTTTAGTTCATCTCGAAGGAGTTTGTCTGCTTCTCTCTCCTTCTTCATCCTGTCTGGACCCACAAACACTTCCTCCCAGCCTTTCTTACTCTTTAGATTCTTTGTCACCCGCAACATTTTATACTTTTGATCTCTACTGCCTAGCTTTGCCACAATCATCCTATTTCGAGTATCACCTTCTTTCCTAACACGAGGAATTCTATCAGCAGATACTACAACAACATCATTTTGACCAAGGACATTTTGGACCAAATGTTCAACAATCTCTTTCTCTGATCTCATATTTTTGATACCTTTATCATCCTCTTCATCATCCTCATCCTCATCATCACTGTCCTCTTCACGAATCTCCTCAATGCCTTGAATCACAATATTCATGCTTTTCTTCTCTTTTTCTGATGTCTCATTTATCTCTTCTCTTACAAGTTTCCTCACATTTTTCTGAAACCTTGGTTCCTTGATCTCAATCACCTCTTCTACTTTCTCAGTCACACTGTCCAATCTAGCATTCATCTCATCCTGTTTCTCCTGCATTGTGGTTACCAGCTTCAACACATCCAGTGCTTTGTTGTTACAATGTTTGCAGAACCAGTGCAGCTGATCACCTCTCTTGGACAAATAATCATACTCTTCTTTGGTCACTCCCTCACATTCAGTATGGTGCCACAAGCTACAGTACTCACAGCACAGTGCAGTTGCTTTCTTGGCAACAATCTTCTTGCATTTGCCACATTTTCTGTTCTGATCTGATTTGTTGTTGTCATCTCCCGCCATTTTGCCTTTTAAATATCTTACACGAGTATGTGACACATTTAAGAAATATCTTACACGAGTATGTGACACATTTAAGAAATTTCAAGGATTTAAAAAGGCATTTTGAATCGAACTTGTAATAAATCCAAAAAGAAACTGTCGTTGGCCTTTCTTGATATTTTTTTTCAATAACGATGTCCTGAGGGTGCCCCAATCGGTTATGAAACTCACCATAATCCCTTAATACCATTGAGCTCCCTGATAATATTAGACCACTCTTCCCGCTATATATTCCTACGCATATAGTAATGTATATTTAAATAATTAGCCATTTTAAGTCTAATTAACGTTAACACAACAGTACTATTTTATATAGAATACAATTTTCTTATTCTAATTTTATTATGAAATAATTAGTTCTGCTCAAATTGATATTATAGTCTAGAACTATTTCTTCCCGCACTGGCTTATATCACGTGACTACATTATCAGGCTTTCATTCATAAAATTTTCTCACAACGACAGTGTAGTATGACACACCAAATATACTTCGGTGTTGGTACGCCGTTTTCTCAGTTTATTCAATTTTATATCATTACAGATATCGTTTAATTTGAAGGAGGACTATATATATATTTCATACCCGTTAAGTGTGATGAATGGAAACGGGAAAATCACAACAGAACCGCTGTGAATATAAGTGACAGTCGCAATGATGAAGTTCGTAATGGCCGACGCCGAAACCCATGTTGGCTGCGAGGAGTTGGCAAGAGCACTACACGACGGTATTCCTGTCCTCCTTCTTGACTGTAGATCATTTATGGACTTCAATACTTCTCACATACAGAATGCTCATAATGTACATTGTCCTCCCATCGTGAAAAGGCGGTCAGGGGGCGTTTTATCCTTAGAAAATATCATACGATGTGGGACGACGAGGCGGCAGCTTTTGGCGGGTGTTTTCAGCATGGTGGTTGTGTATGACGATAGCTCGGCGCCTACCCACCTCACCAGCCAACCTGATTCAAATATGTCTCTGGTGCTACGATGTCTAACAGAAGATGCCAGTATTCGACATGTTCGCTGTCTAGAAGGTAAGATATAGAGTATTTTATTCAGAATAGGGTGAAGGGAATGGGTTTGTTGTTCGAGTAGCAAAGTGTGTATTTGCTGTTTTGTGAATGGAGGTCTATGATGACATCACTCCTCCCAGCTCACTCCGCGGCGCTTTATTCATTCTGCCTTTGTCACTTTGTGTGCATAAACTTACTTCAAAATACAACTTGGTTGGATTGAAAAGCTGTTTGTGTCGTTTCATTAATAGTTCCGCTTGTCGAAATTTACTAAAATTGGAACATTATTTAAATGGAAAAAATATATTTAAAAATAAAGCCATTTTGATTCTGGCATTCATACAAATTTTCTTGCTGGTATTTTAAGTGGTAATAGTACGGCTTGTATATGAATAGTCATACGGTAGGTAAAGAAGGCAAGACAAACATATGTTGAAAATTCTATTGGATAATTATAAAATAATTTATTTAAAATATATCACTTCTTGTATGTGGTAATATATTTTAGTATATTACTCTATGTATGTGGTAATGTATTTTATGTGAAGGACTTTTTTTTCTAAATTTGAAAATGTGATACATTATCTATATTGATTATTGCCAGAGAGTGGATTGTTTCCAGAACATGAATTATTGATTTTTTCATACTCATTATAATGTGGAGTCAAAACTATTTGGCTTATAGATATAATAGTAAAAAGTGCTTGGTCAGATATTCCTAGTCTGTGGTGTGGTATATCTTGACATGATTTGACTGCGCAAGTCTATTAATTATACATTGAGGAAGTATGATATTCCTATTCTGTGGTGTGGTATATCTTGACATGATTTGACTGCACAAGTCTATTAATTATACATTGAGGAAGTATGATATTCCTTTATAAATTATACAAGAAGCAAACCCTAAAAATATTTTCACTACAATATCTGAAGGCTAATTTAAAAGGAATTTACATAAAATGTTGATAAATTGATTTTCATGTTTTGATTAAAATTGAGAACAATAATTCACATTTCAACCAGCCCTGTCCAGTGTATAGGTATTCACTTTGGAAATCATCCCTTCCACCTGACCTTGAAAAAAGTCATATTTGTTATCACAAGATAATGTCAGGCTACCATTTCCTTGTGATACATATATTTGATATACATTAGTTGACCTACAACTCTCAGGTCAGATCTTACACTCAAATCACATCTTATATAATATTGTTAAGTTCATATTGTATCCTTATGTGGTCTCATTTCGTCAAATACAAAAATAGATTTGGAATCTTGGATAGGTCAAGAATCCCCTTGACCTTACAATATGAGGTTCTCTATTTTAGCTGCATTATTATGCCCTTGGGGTGATTATCTTCAAATTATCAAGCACAGGAAATTGTAGGATGCTTTGAACATAAGTGAACTTATCATTGATGATGGTTTGGAGAGGACAATGGTGGGAGGAGTTAACATTTCCTGGCTATTTGCTACCAGCATTGATACTTCCCACCACTTCCTCTCACTAATTGATACACTAGGCATGTCTCATTAGCATACAATTGAATGGATATAAAGGCCAAACCAAAACATAAGATTCTGTAGCATTGAAGTACTTAGTTTACAGTCGTAGATAATAGTATACTTGGTCCATTTTAATCAGTATTCCCTTTTTTCTGAAAGAAAAAAATATAAAAACAGAGTAAAAAAAAAATGCACAAAACAAAAAACAAGGAGAAAAAAAACTGAAGACAAACAAAGTATTAAGATTTCAAAATTGATAAATTCCTTTCTCCTTCAAGCACAACTATATTTTCTGCTTGGCCTGAGGCCAAATAGTTGATCTGGTGGGTGATTATCTTGTGGTCAGTATGTTGTTATAGCAGGTCACTGGCCACTCCTACTGTGTTTGTATATCAGTATATCAGTGGGGTACAGAACCACAACATAGGTCTAATTGCATACCTCATAAATACCGTGATACTTATCTCATGGGAAAATATAGCCACAACTGCCATATACTTGATTGCTTGTGTTTGGGAGGCATAATGATTAAAACTAATTAATTCAAGTATCACTTGCTGAGAAATATTTCATAACTCATTTCTTTCACACATAATTATTTTAGTTATCAAATTGATATGTTTATGTACAGGTGTTTACATGATACTTCACTGACAGGACTAATATCAAAATTCAACATCACACACAACCCATAGCTGAACCTTATTCTATGTATGTTTTATATGAAACTCAAGATGGTTATTCATTTTCTTGATTATAAAAATAGCCAACACCAGCTCAGCAGTTTTGCATATGGCCAGTAGGATTGAACGGTCTCCACCCACCACAGCTTGAGTAGTAGGTTGCCATGAAAACAGACCTCGCTTCTTTGTACTTCTTTGTCATCTCTTTGTCATCTGTTCTACCTGAATGTCATGATAATCATGAAAACTGATGAGCCAAAACCAACAGGAAGAGATAAAGACACACAAAGATGATAGAATATACTTGTTTTAAATATGCTAAAAAGTTTGAGTAAATATTAAACATGTCTATTAATAAAATAATTGTTCTCGCCTTTGTGTACATATGATGACTGTATGTACTCATTGTAAAGATTACTCATATCATGATATTGTTATGTATCCCTTGTTTCTGAGGCATTATTGGTGTTTTCATATTCTTTACTTCTAGGTCTTAGTTTAGATAACTGCACACAAGATTTCAAAACATCTTATCAAATTAAAGGAAAATAGTACAAAATGATATTCTCTCCAAGAAATGAAGAGTAAATTTGCATAAGGAAATTTTATTGGTTCAAGTCAGAAGCAAAATAGTGTGAAAAACTTACACACAGGAAACGATTAGTGTCGGACGCAAAATAGTGTGAAAAAATTAAACACAGGAAATGATTAGTATCAGGAAGGTTTTACTTTCTGTGCAGGATGGAAGCCACTAATCCTGATCCGGGGATTATCACTCGGGGCACATGCTCTATAATACAAGACAGCCATGACAAATTATTTCTGCATAAACGTTATGAATATCCTTATCCTTCATGGTACTGATTGCAATCTAGTCGTCAACTCTCAGTTTTTTCGTATCCTGCCATCTTTTTCTCGTTAAGAAATTTATAACCAGATGGTTTTGTTTTGTAAATTTCATCAGTTAACAACATCATCAGTGATGTTCAGTGGAGCATGATGCAGGGTTATTAGATAAAAATCATAGGTCAAAGCTCAAAAGTTGTTTCCGAAGTAAGCTGCTATTTTATATGATAATGTGATAAGGGGATATATGGGTTGCCGGAAGTGTTTACTGCCTTTGCAGTATCATGTGTTGGGATTGATTTCATGGAAAGCTTTATGCAGCGCCCAAGCAGCCAGCTTACACTGCCTTGGATACTGCTGGGAGTGTGTTGGGGGTTGGCAGTGTGGTGGTGTGGAAACCGCAAGGTATATCAGCTGTATAGCTGGCCACATTCCAACTGTTTTGATACCACAGGAAATGAAGCTTCCGGTCCTTTATGCCACAGGCAAGGTTTTATTTGAGTGAAGACATCACGCTAGCTTTTAAAGACTAAACAAATACTAGACAATCGTTTCGGAATATGTATCATGTTTATTTTTGGTAGCAAAACATGGACACTAGAAGATAACCTGTAAAGTGTAATAGCAACCAGAAAATCAATGTCAGATAATGATCAGAATTGACTCATACGAATCTTCCACAATGAGTAAATTAGATCTATTTCCCAACACCCACTCATTCATTTTATAATATGATTCTTCATGTAAATATGGGAACATGTTCAAACAGAATTTTAAGGACTTATTACTTTGTAATAAGGTACACATGATAACTCAGATTTTCCCTATTCCTTATTGACTAGGATATTCAAACCTTTATAAAATTCAAACCTTAAAAAATTTCCAATATTATTTATCCACATGATAATTAAAATGTGAAGCCATATTTTGGAATTTAATAAATGTGACAGATTACTTTAAAATATGCATCGTCCATGTACATTTATTTGATGTGTCCATGTATTCAATTTAAAAGATGAGTCATATTTAATGTAGAAGGTATCTCATTATATTGCAATCTCCTTGAGTTGTAATGGACAAATGTTGAAACTTCTTAAATTTCAATTGAGTTTAGTTTCCAAAATTTATAAAATACAAAAAAGATATGGAATTTATTTGTGACACAATCATTTGTTTTAAATTTTGGGATTTGACAAAAAAGTTCTTTATTTCATTACAGATGGCTTTGAAACATTCCACTCAGTGATGCCCCATCTGTGTTCAGATGCACCGGTGCTGCCACCTACCTCCTCCGTAGCTGCTGCAAGTGGCTCCCCCTATCAGCCGTCTCCTTTACCAAAGACTCCATTTTTTACGGTCCATCCATCATCACCTTTTGTGATGCCTTCCCCTATAATGACACTGACTTCAGCTGCAATGACATCACCTATAGAAGCATCACCTACGGCTTCATCGCCAATGGTAACCTCATCGCCAGCGACATCGAGACGCACGCCAACCCTGTGCTTACCTCAGGTAGCCATATCAGATGAGCATTTACTTCAACCACCCTCCCACCATAGCTACACTGCTGCCACCTATAGTACTCCACTCAGGGATCAACATTGCCATTTGCGTTTACTACTTGATCAGGTATTGAAATAATCATCATTAATAAAAATAAAAAACTACCTCTTATTCTTATCATTATTCTTGTTTAATGATTGAAAGTAATGAAAAAGTTTTTAATGTAGAATTAATAATATAATGATAAAAATATTAGTTTTATTGTTTAAATGGATCTGTAATTGTGTGATTGCAGGGTGATCCTGTACAGATCTTACCTTGGTTGTACCTGGGCAGTGTGCACCATGCGTCACAGAGAGCCAGACTGAAGGCACTGGGAATCACTGCTTTGCTCAACGTCTCCCCGATACAATCCCCTCACATTTGTGACCACTTCCAGTATAAGACTATCCCAGTGGCTGATAATCAAACCTCGGATCTCAGCTGCTGGTTTCCAGAAGCCATAGATTTCATTGGTAAGTTTTGATCAATCTACTTATATATGTCCAGCATTACTGTCATGGAATGCAATACTGTCATGGAATGCAAGTCTTTGAAAAACTGCATCCAATCAAAATTGCTTATTGACCTATAAGATAACCGAGAGTAGGGCGGATATTTGTGTGGACATCTTTAGGTATGGTAAGTAAATGGTGACGGAAAACTTGCCCTGGTCTTTATTTTAATAACTGGATTACAAGAATCACAAAATACATATCCACCTTGTAAAGGTTCTTTTAGATGGGATCGATTGAATCAATGGTCTGGTCACCCCAACTTGTCCTGAAGGAAAAAAAGTATTGTAGGGCAACTGGTTAAGTTCTGCATCAGACCCAGCAATCAAGGTCAAAATAACCTTCACCCATCATCAAACATGTGTATTAATTTTAGCAAATACGGTTGTTTTGCTCATGTGCCCTCAGATTTTTTACGGACTATGTGCACGATTATTTACTTAAGCTACTATTTTTATGGGTTAAATGAGAGAAGTCACAGCATCAACCATATTAGAATCGCTCTTAAATATGTTTTACAGGCAAAGATTGGCTTGTTATTTAACGAGCATTATGTAGTGGGTCTGCTCCTCGCCCACACATGCTGCAGATGGATCAAATGTCCCCACTTCCTGCTTATATTGCTAAACAAGCAGTGTGGGTTCAGCAGGTACACATTCACACAAAATTAAAATATATTTATACATAAACATGTTCTTTCAATAAAACAGTTGTAATATTGTTTGAAAGGATAGTCCTGGAAAATGTGAAGATATGATTCTGAGGGCATTCTGAAGGTGATGAATGTGAAGATATGATTCTGAGGGCATTCTGAAGGTGATGAATGTGAAGATATGATTATGAGGGCATTCTGAAGGTGATGAATCTCATAAATGAGGAAGGAGATGTATAATACAAGAAGAAGTAATTGAGGTTTGAGCTGAGTAATGGCAGGTGGTATTGTTTTTGTCAGCGTCAGGCAAGGGATTTCTTCCTCTCTCTCATATTGATCTTTTAATATGGATTAGTTGTTTATCCTTCATATCCTCCCACACAATCAGGAAACAAAGAGCAGATCAGTTCTCATTCCCCATTTATATAATCAAATCTGATATTTATTCCACACTATATGCTTATCCATTTATCCTTATTCCTACGATTCCAGTTGCTTGTATCACATAATTTAGTCCCTTTTCCTATGACAACAGATAATACCAGTCATCAAACATATATACACAGGTCTTCATCACTACCATCTCAATCATCTACTACATAAACATAGGTCCCTACCCCTTTGATCTCTGTTGATAATCTCAGAGATACTGGCCTTTTTCCCATTGATCCAAATTTCCTGTCTCACATATTTTTACCTTTCATTGTGTTTAACACCATTATACCCGTCTTCATAATTTGAATGCGTAGATGTGAGCATTTGAAAATTAAAACTGCTGAAAGCCATTACAGCCAATGAGTCATTGTGTTGAGGGTATCTGATTGTACCACATTTAACCACAACAAGAAAATGGTAAACAATATAAATATATTATCTTATTGCCCAGCCTTTTTCAATCAGAAGTTTCTTTTGACTGAGATATTTTGTGAAAAAAATAAAAAATAAATAAATAAAAAAAGCAACAAGAAAAAGGCAGATTTGAAAGGAATGCAATTTTCTTTAAATCTAATTGAGGTCAGTGAGCTATTTGTGACTTGTAATCCAACTTGCCCCGCCAGGTGAGGCTAAATGATGCGTTTATCTGGAGGTGACAGTGGGGAATGAGTGCGGTATTGATTTAGTGTTAGACATCCTGTTGTGTGATGCGGTGAAGACATCAGATACTGCTACCTCACCTGAACACAAATAGCAAGTTGTCATGGCAACACATCCACTCGCTCTCCTCAGCACCATTGTTTAGCTCGAACCCATTGTTTATAAATTCAACGGCTTCAAACGAAATCACTCTATAAGAGCATGTAGCATAGAAAATGACAAAGGATTTAGGAAACTGAAATGTATAGTGTTTTAAGGTAGACTTACAAAGAAATAATTCAGCATTAGATGTTAAAATCTTTCGTTTTTGTCCAAAGACAATAAATGCCGCAGTGAAAGCTATGCATTTAACAGCTGAGGTGCTTTGAATTTAAAGCTGCTCCTATTTCTTCATATCATCATTTCCACATATATACAAAATGCAGATTTATGGTTGTTAATTTTAGTTGCATACAGAGGAACCAACATCTTGTGAAGCTTGGCAATATATTTTTCTTGTGAGGTCAACTATAAATACCAGTGTGTTGAATAGAATAAGTTGTTATCTTTAATTTGGAATCATTTAATGTCTCCTTGATAGACTTGCATTTAAGAGATCATTTCTGGAGGACTGAAAAATGTCTCGTAAGCAAAGATGTAAAAAGCAGCCCACACGGTTCTATTAGTATCTAGCTGTGAAGTGTTGAAAATGTGAGCAGAACATTGCTAAGGCCTGAAGCAGATATAGTTGCACAAACTTATAAGCAAATTTTTCACTTTATCTCATTGACTGACTATCATATAGCTATAGATGATTGGAGTTAAATATTGGCCTCCAAAAAACTGAATATATAATCTCTCATGATAGATTTTAATTATGATATGAATATGACAAGGTTCCATGTTTGATGTGATTATATTTGATTATACTTGCTTGAGGTATGTGTGATCAAATAACAGCCGCACAGCAATGAGAAATGACCAAAGGCGTCAAGAAATGTAGTAGTCTTGTCAATGTGCAGGACTAATTCAATGTTTGGTCCAAACTGTTAGAATGAAAATGCTGATTAGTATTTAACAAGAATGATCTCTTTCAAATCAAAATAAAACTGCCATTGAAAATGATGTTATCTACTCACTCATGCAGTAGATTTTCCACGAAAGGAATAATAAAAAATAACTTTTCACAGTGAAGTTATTTAAATCATATACATTATGTATGTGAATATACAAGTGCATAAAGTTTAAATTTGGTGCTGACACTATACATGTACCTGCTCAATTACAGTCTGATAAATACATTACTCTGATGGAGGGAGATGTTAGAGCATTAAAACAAATCAAATACGAGGAATGTTGATGGTGTTATTAATGATGTGTTGTTTATATTTGTAGAATGTGTGCGTGGGAGTGAGGGCAAGGTGTTAGTGCACTGCCAGGCTGGAGTGAGCCGCTCTGCCACGATCTGCATCGCCTACCTCATGTACCACCGCAGGCTCTCCATGGAGGAAGCTTTTGATTATCTCAAGAGTCGACGCAGCGTCATCTCTCCCAATATCAACTTTATGTGCCAGCTTTTGGACTATGAAGCACAGCTAAAGCTCACATCAGAAAGGGAGGCTGCCCAGCAGAAGAAACCCACCTTGAAACTGACCCTGACACCGCTGACTCCGGTGGGATGTAATCAGGAAGCTGGGGTTTTTGTATTTGACTCTCCTTGCACTCCTATCAGCCCTTTGGCTCAGTCACCCATCCACCACAGCCCCCTAGTGTCCCCCAGCTGATCGCAGGGTGGCACTGATGTCATGTCAGAGGGTGCCATTTGACTATTGAATGTTTGGAGACAACATGAGCATGCCACCAAACTGCTATGTTCTGTGGTTCTAATAAGCCACAGCCTGCAAAAGTTCATTGCAAAAAAAAATTATATACGATAGATAAATGTTTTTTTAAGGTATAATTAATATGTGATCTTGCCAATGTTGATCAGGCACACTGATGTGGTGTGGAATTAAGAATCCGAGAACATCACAAACATGGAACAAGTCTGAGAGTTACTTGAATGATTTAACATTCACTGATCTGAACAGACCTCACATTTTTATAGATCTATAAGAATCCAGGGGAATTGAGATAAAATGCATATGAATGAGTTTTTGATTTGATTGGTTAGCAGTTTGTATAGAGGTTTTGCTGACCAATAGATTATTGACATGAGGGCATACATATCAGTCGTTCACTCACATTTACATGATATATACATTTATATTAGCGGTCTGCAATATGTGATTTAAAATGACTGCAAAATAGGAAATAAACTTTGTACAGTAGTTCCAGTGTTACAGCCAATGTTGAACATGCCTAGTGTTTACTATGCAGTGCAGCTGAACATTTGAGTAAAGAACAAAATCTAATTTGAAATGGAACTTGAAGGCATCTCAAGGGTTTGTATGAAAGTATGCCGTATGGTTGTGGGTTTACAATACTATACATTGATAATACAGTTCTATTAAGATAAAATGATGCTATTTGTGTGTTCAGTATTATGGTTATGAACATTTAGAAAATGAACATCATGAGTACTTGGACATGTAAATAGCTGTTGGGGCAAAAGATTTTGTTAGAGGTGTAAGCACCTGATCATGTCTTTACTTAATTATATTCATTATTATGACATGAAACATTATAATTGCACTGTGCATATTTCTGACATAGTTTACTACTTTTTTTATTTTTGTTCATATTGAATAATTATTGTCAATTATTGCAGTTATGTGTACCAAAATATCAATGCTAACTATTTTGAATAATGTCACTTGTATATAAAAAGACCTCACAGACGTATAAATTATTTTTTTATGCAAATATCAAACTTTTGCAGATCTTTAGAACATGATGGCAAACAGAAAAATGAGGAAAATAAACTTACATATGTAGCAAGTTTCACTCTTGAAAATGTGAGGCAATATTGTTAGGATAAGCATGATAACCCATATCTGAGATATGAGGATGTTTATATATCACACTGGTATCTATTTAGATTTGATGTCGATGCATGTACAGTATTAAAGCCTAGCTCTGTGATTAGATGTTGTAGACAAACAGTAAGAGGTTGATGCCTTACACACTGAAAAGTTATGGCAACATGAATACAACTATTCACTAACATAATAGAGCTGTTTAAATTTTCTAGGAATTAAATCACCTATTTAAAAATATATTGTTTTTTAATTCACAATCAGAATCTAGAGATATTTAAAGATAGTCTATGAAAAATGAATTATTAGAATTAAATACTTGAAGACAGAAAATGTTTGTGATAAATTGATCATCACATGTTTGTGGGGAAAATGTATTGTTTCTTTTTGTGGTGCTACCCTTGTTTCACGGTCCCAGCAAAATATGGAGGTGAAATCTTGTTGTTTAATGAGACAGCTGGCTAAAGGTGAAGAAAATAATAAAAGAATGCAGTTAATTGTCAGACTTTAGGTGCTTCATATTGGTGTAAATAGTCACATGAGATGCACTGTGCTGGGGTGATTCAAATAAAACTAGGAGAAAGGCATCCTTTGTATGGGTCGGACTGAACCAGAAAACAAAAAGAGGAACAAGTCTTTACTTCTGATCTTGTGATGTATAGATAAGGGCATTATATTTCATATATACTATTAAATGTACAGGAATGTAATATTTGACACAGATATTTTTTGGTATCGTTATATATCGCAGTAGTCTTATCAATTATTTATGTAATTCTGACTATGGGATTAATTTGTAATTTAAAACAAAACCTGGTCAAATTTTATAGCTAATCTTAAATAAAAATCATACCAGGAATATGAAATCATTCAATCCCTAAAATATTGATTAATTAAAAAAATGATGACAATTCACACCTAAATAAGTGCTACATATGATGGCAGAGTATGATGTAAGTTTTGTTGAATTAAGATTTTCACTTTTTGTCAGAGTTATATGTGAGGCAGTTGCCGTGGCTAATTATATTCCAAGACTGTATAGCATGCATACTATGATTTGCCATAATGACTTTACATAACAAGAAAGACTATACAGGAAAGAAGTATAATTTCAGTGTGTTCTTCTTGATGTGTTCATACCAAGACTTTTAATACGATAGCTATATACCATTACTTGGGATACACCATTACTTGGGATATAAACTTTATATTATGTGTACTTACAATTGAGACAGCTGCCAATATCTAGCAAAATGATAACCCAGAGTGGAATATTGTCCCATCGAGCATTAATATAAGGTATGTAAGGTCATCTGTACAGATCCTGTAGATCATGTGGTTACAATAATCATCAAGAGTATCATCGTTATTGTAATATGACCAGCCCATATATATAAATCAAGCCCACCTTAAATTCTCACAAAATATGTGGATAAATATATGTATCAGGATGAAAGAACACATTTAAGAGGATGAACGTTAGATTTATAAGAATTTATATGTGTCTATTTAAACAAAATATGTCTATCTTGTTTCTTTTGTACATAAGTATTAGTTAATTTATTTCAGTAAATTATACAAATGTTTTTTTTTTGTCAACTTCATTTTGGTTGTAATGACATAGTTGTATAAGATATTTATGAGTGATGTGTTACTACATTAAGCTGTTTATTATTAATAGAAATAAATGATTTCATGTATAAAGATATTGTTTGTCTATCTATTTCCATTGAAAAAAGTACATAATCATTTTATATTCCTATAAATTGTCTTTAAATTTGATTGAGACATCATAAATGTGATTTAAATGAATAGTAATAATAAAAAAATATATTTACATAACCTACCAAGGCTTGCTCATAGTGCTAGTCATAATACTTGTGAAATTAAATTTTATTCAGTTTCTTCTCCAATGATTTAATCTTATCACATTTTTTGCTATTCTTGGTAGCTGATTCCACAATATGTCTCCATAACTTATCATATGCTATATCATGATGTATCTTACAATTCAACAGTAAAACTTAAATGCTGATTTTTTATATTTTTTTTCTGATGCATCAGGCCTCATCAAAAATGACAAATAATCTTGACAAAAAATAAACAGAAAATGGTGATATACTTTTCCAACTAGGACGATTTATTTTCCTAATTAGACATAGGCATATAACGTTTTTACTCTGTGAGACACATCTACAAATATCCATTGTTAGTCTATTGTAGAGGCCTAACTCCCTAACGTACCACAACAGTGGTCTCATGAGCACAGTAAGTAGTTGGCACTTTCGACAAAACACAATAATCATGGAAGGTGAATTTTAGTTGATTTCAAGGAGATTGCTTGTTTATATCAATTTCACATATTTAAACAAACCCCAAATCTCTGTAAAATTGCCTGTAACTTCCGCGATATAATGAAAGCTTTGATAGCAATGCACTGTTCTCTGTGAGAGATGTATGGCTTGAACCACTCCAGTATTTTATCTTCAATCCCACATCTTGTTTTTAATCTATCCAGAAAGAGATAATGGTGAATAGTATTAAAAACAGCAGACAAGTCTAGCAGAACCAACATAACTGTTCTACCCTTGTCAAGGTTAATATATTTTTATGTTCTGGTGGTCTTAACATGAGTTGCAGGCCCCCTCCTCACGTCAAGACCACCAGAGCATAGATAGGTTCATAAGGGATGGTAAATCTCGACCTGCAAAACTGGGCAAATACTAAAATGTCATTTATAAAACAATTATCATAAATGTCAGGTGTAAAATCATACATTTCAAAATTACACTACAAAAACATAGTTCAATAAGCATCGCTATTTGAAAGACCTTAAAGTTGATTTTCCCAAGGACAATGGTGCCCTCAATGCGCAAAAATGAAAATCCATAATAAATATGTGAACCCATTTCAGAATGTAAATTCAATATATAAACTATACTGCTGGTCATCATCGTAGATTTTTCAGATTATCAACATAACATCCTTATTACTTGTACATTGGTTAAAAATGAAAAATAAATTATTTATTAAACTATACCTTTTACTAAATATTTAAAATCCCATACAATCTTAAAATCTTTACATTTTATGTTTCCTAACATGTCTGGCTATATGAAATATAATCACACTTGAGGTCACTACCTTATGGTATGACGATTAATGTTTGTAATATGGAATGTTTTCTTTCATTAGATATACTGGCGCAATAAAAAAACAGATATTTAGTTGACATAAGGCCAAGACAAAAAAGTCTTGTTTCTCGTAATTCCTTTCCAAAAATGCCAGTGATAGATAATCTTTTTTGTATGAAACACCGTCATTGGATTTTTTGTTTAATCTAAGAACACTGAACAACGCCATTTTTGTGCCAATAATTTTACGTTATTATGGTTAGCAGAATGTGCCAGGATATTTTTTCCTAAGGTACCTAAAACATTAGATTAGATGCCATCAGTGAGATATAAGATTTTTTTCTGACATTGAGGCAATCGAATTCACACTGATGCTTAAATTTATTATGATTATAACAAAACCCCGTATTCTAAGTTTATTTGGGTCATATATATAAGCTATTAAAAACAACGTTGCAATATCCTTCGACATTTATTAATATTTGTGGTTTAAGAGTTCAATATAGAAGTTAAAGTCAACCAGGATGCACTGTAAGTCAACAGCGTCTCTCACTTGCACAGTTCACTTAGCCGTTTCTGGCTTGTTCTGCTGTCTCTCAATTATTTACTAGTATCTGCAGCTCAATTGTGCAGCTATCTCTCACTTATGTAGCTGTATCTCTCTTTTGTTAGGCTATGCCAGTTTCTATCTGTCTGTCTCGCTTGTGTTAATTGTTGTATATCAACTGTGTAAGGTTGTAACTTATGTTTGTCTCACAAAAGCAACTGTTTGGTGTGATTGCTTAGAAACATTGCTCACTTTTGCAATGTTTATTTTGTATGTCTCACATTTGTAGCTGTTTCTCCCT
Organism: Amphiduros pacificus; assembly: GCA_949316495.1. Classification (NCBI taxonomy): domain Eukaryota; kingdom Metazoa; phylum Annelida; class Polychaeta; order Phyllodocida; family Hesionidae; genus Amphiduros; species Amphiduros pacificus. The sequence continues at coordinate 76,334,046 of OX439000.1, read as the reverse complement.
TGTGTTGCTCTTTGCACTTGTGCAGATGTCTTATTTCTGGCATTTGCATGATACAGTTTTTTTTGCCCAAGAGGGCCTCTTTGGACAAAAACTTGCAGGACCCCAGCTGATTTAACAAGGAGGTCAAATTCCCACCGCAAACAGCTGATACATGAATGTAGGCAAATTGTCGTCAGTATTTAACAACTGTATTAATACTGACCGTGAAAAAGTGAGAAATATGCTTTTCATAAAACGGAAATACCATTGCACAACTCATAAAACCAAAACCAACAAAATAAAAGTGATTTGATTTATTGATTTGATTTGATATGTTGGCCGCTCCACTTTTGTCTCGTGGGCACTCAGAGCCTACGCAGCGTGGCTACCCAGCTAGAGGGGAGATCCAATACGCACTATCTCCAATCTGTGAGTAGCACTCGTGCTGACCGCCCGGTGCAGGCCCCTACACTGATGAAAAGCTACCCTATCTAATTATCACCTTCTGCACTGACAACTTTCACCTCAACACTCACTCCTTCCCTTGGGGCCTACAATCCCCAGCGCGCTAAAGGGCGTCCAATATCCCTATACAGCCTGAGGCGTCCAATATCCTCGTAAGCCCTACCAATCACAACTAGAGGCTAAAAATGTCCTCCACGTGAGTACCTAGTGATCTTCAGCACCTTCATATCTACCAGCTGCCTCCTTACCAACTTTTCTAATCCCACCGAGACTACATCCTAAGTAACCGACATCCCCCACTAAACTATGACTAACATTTTTCTCACCATACTGATCCAGACCTGCAAACCCTGCAAATCACAATAACAATTAGTGGCTGCAAATAACTGGAACAAAATATAAATATCTTCAACTCCTGAAACAACAAGGAAAAATTAAGATTTTAACACCGAGACTACATCCTAGATAACCAATATCCTCCACTAACTATGACTAACATTTTTCTCATCACCCTGTTCCAGACCTGCAAACCCTACAAATCACAATAATAATTAGTGCCTGCTAATAACTGGAACAAAATATAACTATCTTCCTCTCCTGAAAAAATAAAAATTTTAACACTCCACTTACCTTAATTTTCAGTGATGCGAGCACAAGCTGAGTCACCAAATTGCACCAGAGGGCACTGTGGTGAACCAAGAGCGAGATCGCTCACTCGAGATCTTGAATGGCCACCATTGCCCCGTGCGGTATTTTTTTCAGTTCTCACCTCTCTGATCACGTTCGTGTCGTTTTATGCTTAATTTGTAATTATTGTTGTCTTCTGAGAGCTGTCTGTCAAAAGATGGCACACACACCAGAAAATTCTTACAACCACCAGATGGCAGCATAACCCTGCAGATACCTTTCCCTGCGACACTTACAACATAAATTAGCACGACCTAAAATACAAAATTGCTCAAGAGAAATGGCGCATTTACATCTTTGCACACTTCATCAATTAAGAGAGCTGTTTTGAAAAATATATCACCTGTGATCATCCATATACACGTCGAAAGTGACAATCAAACTTCAGCTACCATGTATATCGAAACCAAAGACTGTCACATTCGCAATGGAGACCTTTGCACGCATCGTGCTTGGCTGTTTCTCGGGCTCTTAAGTCTTGCTGTCACAAATGGAGAATTCCACAGTAAACCACAAAGTGGAAGACGATGGGATCTCATGGACAAATCAAAGTGGAACCTTGATTATAATGAGAGTTTTTCGGAATATGTTTACTTGTCAAAAGGACCAAGTGATGAAGTGAATGCCCTGGTGCAGGCAGCGGAGACTGAGTTAATGGACATGGGACTGAGCCGGGAAAATATCCTGGGCAATATAGAACATACACGTGTAGACAACCTGGACACTGGCCAATGGGAGGTGAAGCCCAGGTATGGAGACCCAGTCATTAACATGCTGATAGACGCCTTCGTCTTGCACAAACCCGTGACATTTTCACCTGATCTTATTTATGGTTATATTGCAAAAGGCTTTGCATTGTACATCAAAAAACATTCAGAAAAATTTAGAAATCATTTTGTTAGTCATAAGGGGAAAAAGGAATTGAAATATAAAAACAATGCATTCGTGATGGGAAACAAATACAATCAATGGGAGATAGTCTTTGAAAGACTATCAGAGGAGGTGAATAAAAATATTAAATATGATAGTAAGGCCATCGTTCAGGATGTCACATTCACAACGAGCACGACAGTGACAGAAGCCCACAGACATGTGTTAGCAATGGAGGCCATGGAAAAATATTTTGACTACACATTTATTACAGCGTGTGGTATACCCTCAGTTACAATACTTGGAGAAATATCGGACTGGGAAAAACTCTATTCTGTTGTGGATCAGCAATTCAAGTTCTTGAAAAATATAATCGCTGATGGTAAAATGTCTGGAATAAGCATTGAATGGTGGCAAGAACATGTTCAGTCTATGCTCCAAAATATGATTAAATTGTCTTCTGGTAATGGTGAAGATGCTACACTTAAGGACTGGTTGAGTAGGATATTTAAGAGTGATAGCATTGGTAGTGGTGGAGAAATAGCTGTTTCTGGCTGGATAAACATCTTATTTCCGTACATAAAAGAAAAACGTGAAGGTTCAATGGTCAAGAACCCATGGTTTGAAGACAATGCTACCGAAATTCGTCCTGAGAGATATCCTACCTACCATGCCTCTGTCCCTTTCAGTTGGCTTTACTATGGCCAGAGATTCCCGATGAGGGCTATGATTGGGCACATGGTCCTGGCTGAGCTGTCAAGGGATCATCCTCATTCTCTGTATCCCAGTGGCACTCTGGCGATATTTCCAGGATGGATCATATTACACATGCCGGATTCAGCTGAAAGCCCCATCTCCAGTTCTGCATGCTGTACGCATATGGCAAGCGTCATCACATCACCAGTGATCATACTAACTATAGCCATCATAATCAACAGAAAAAATAATTGAAAAAAAAAATGAATAGATGTTTTGAATATGTTTCAGGAGCACTACTTACTTTTATTGTCAGGCTTAACAATTACAGGAATGTTAAACTGTAAAAACTGATTTTAAAATGGAGAGATTATCTTCAGAACAGGGATTTAACGGCCTGAGTATTAGTCCTCGCCTGTTTGACAAATGGTCTGGTTTATATGCATTGCCTGTTTACCAAGTGGTCTGGTTTATATGCATTGCTTGTTTACCAAGTGGTCTGGTTTATATGTATTGCCTGTTTACCAAGTGGTCTGGTTTATATGTATTGCCTGTTTACCAAGTGGTCTGGTTTATAAGCATTGCCTGTTTACCAAATGATCTGGTTTATATGCATTGCTTGTTTACCAAGTGGTCTGGTTTATATGTATTGCCTGTTTACCAAATGGCCTGGTTTATAAGCATTGCCTGTTTAACAAATGGCCTGGTTTATATGCATTGCTTGTTTGAAAAGTAGTCTGGTTTATATGCATTGCCTGTTTACCAAGTGGTCTGGTTTATATGCATTGCCTGTTTACCAAATGGTCTGGTTTATATGCATTGCCTGTTTACCAAATGGTCTGGTTTATATGCATTGCCTGTTTACCAAGTGGTCTGGTTTATATGCATTGCTTGTTTACCAAGTGGTCTGGTTTATATGTATTGCCTGTTTACCAAGTGGTCTGGTTTATATGCATTGCCTGTTTACCAAATGGTCTGGTTTATATGCATTGCTTGTTTACCAAGTGGTCTGGTTTATATGCATTGCCTGTTTACCAAGTGGTCTGGTTTATATGCATTGCTTGTTTACCAAGTGGTCTGGTTTATATGCATTGCTTGTTTACCAAGTGGTCTGGTTTATATGCATTGCTTGTTTACCAAGTGGTCTGGTTTATATGCATTGCTTGTTTACCAAGTGGTCTGGTGTATAAGCATTGCTTGTTTACCAAGTGGTCTGGTTTATATGTATTGCCTGTTTACCAAATGGCCTGGTTTATAAGCATTGCCTGTTTAACAAATGGCCTGGTTTATATGCATTGCTTGTTTGACAAGTGGTCTGGTTTATATGCATTGCTTGTTTACCAAGTGGTCTGGTGTATAAGCATTGCTTGTTTACCAAGTGGTCTGGTTTATATGTATTGCCTGTTTACCAAATGGCCTGGTTTATAAGCATTGCCTGTTTAACAAATGGCCTGGTTTATATGCATTGCTTGTTTGACAAGTGGTCTGGTTTATATGCATTGCCTGTTTAACAAATGGCCTGGTTTATATGCATTGCCTGTTTGACAAGTGGTCTGGTTTATATGCATTGCCTGTTTACCAAATGGCCTGGTTTATATGCATTGCCTGTTTACCAAATGGCCTGGTTTATATGCATTGCCTGTTTACCAAATGGCCTGGTTTATATGCATTGCCTGTTTGACAAGTGGTCTGGTTTATATGCATTGCCTGTTTACCAAATGGCCTGGTTTATATGCATTGTCTGTTTACCAAATGGCCTGGTGTATAAGCATTGCTTGTTTACCAAGTGGTCTGGTTTATATGCATTGCCTGTTTACCAAGTGGTCTGGTTTATATGCATTGCCTGTTTACCAAGTGGTCTGGTTTATATGCATTGCTTGTTTACCAAGTGGTCTGGTTTATATGCATTGCTTGTTTACCAAGTGGTCTGGTTTATATGCATTGCTTGTTTACCAAGTGGTCTGGTTTATATGCATTGTCTGTTTACCAAATGGCCTGGTGTATAAGCATTGCCTGTTTACCAAATGGCCTGGTTTATATGCATTGCTTGTTTACCAAGTGGTCTGGTTTATATGCATTGCCTGTTTACCAAGTGGTCTGGTTTATATGCATTGCTTGTTTACCAAGTGGTCTGGTTTATATGCATTGTCTGTTTACCAAATGGCCTGGTTTATATGCATTGTCTGTTTACCAAATGGCCTGGTTTATATGCATTGCCTATTTACCAAATGGCTTGAAAACACACTTCACACTTTAAGGATGTACTTAAATAATGATATACAGTAGCTTAGGTACAAAAGATATTTGTAATCTCACATCAAACTTCATCAGGATCATGTTTAAAAATGTAGAATTAATCGTTAAAGATGAGGATTTTTGTGAACATTTTATAATATTATTATCCTTTTCAGTTGCAATTATTCATTCTTCAAGAATAAAAGAAAACAAACATAAAACAAGGATCTCCTTGACAGCTTTATACTTTATCAACATTAGATCTAGTCTTACATCTGCGTTCATAGAAGCACATTATTGTAAACATGAGCCAAGTGAACCCCTATTCTATTGAATATAATAATTGTTCAACTCCGTGACATTTCTTTCACACGTATTAATTGATATGATTCATTGATATGATTAAAATCCAGCCATAGCATTAAAACATTTCCGTAGATTGACATTCCTATCAATAGATGATATCTCTGGTTAAGATTGATTCTTTGTGTCATGATAATTTTGATAATTCTTTCAGTTAGAGATCAGCCAAAACTGTTTCCATTTTTACACTGACTCTCAGCCATGACTTGTTTTCCCCTTTTAAAGAAAGTGCCTGACTTCAGAAGGGTCCTAATTTAAATGAAATGTTGAGTGTCCGGAGTGCATTTAAAGGTATTGTTTTGGGAACAAATTCTATTGTGACTGTGGCAGCCAAACTGTGAAATCACTGAAATCAAAATTGATAAGTGATATTTTCTATTAATCTTCATATCGTTTCAGAATATACTTGGCTAAAAACTAGCTATTGCCCTTCCACCTTTTTGATGATTAATTGATTTATCTTAATGACATTACCAGCTTCTCTGATATGGACACCAGGTTCCAGATATATATCCTTACAACCAAGAGGACATCGGCAGTGATAAACATCTTCTTGCAAAAGTCCACAAAGCACGTAATTACCAAAGTGTCCATTGCTTTGCACTGCTACACTGTCAACAGGAACTTTAACTTTAAACAGATTCGTTTGGCGTGAGTTAGTCATGTTGTCGGCAACCAAATGGATCCCGTCCAGATTGATAGTCCATTGTGTATGCAGTTCTTCCAATGCTATACGAATAACTGCGCATGGTATACTTGTACACCGGAAGTCTGAAGTTAGAAAGTATAATAGTGCATATAATTCACACAGCATTTCACACTTAAATTATTTTTGTAAAGCAAAAGCTATCAGTACTGACCTGTGAATGTGATTGTCATACACGAGGACTCGTTATTGCCACTGTCCTTAGCAGACTCATATACAGTAGACCTGTTATTATTATACCCATAGATATCAATGGCATCACCTGAAATATAAAAAATGAGTTTAAGAAAATTAAAAATTCTAGTTGGCATTAAATGAGAAATAACATCAAAGCACTTTGTCAAATATGTCTCTTTATATTTAAATGTATACAATCTACAATAAAAACGCTGTGCATTTTGATTCTTAAAAAATAGTTTTGGTGACAACCCTGTATATTCATTATCCCTGTTATAATAGTTACAGGTTATGGTAACCTGTTATTTTGCGGTATTTATATGAATCTTGTAATTTGGGCATGTTGTGTATGTTTACCTGTCAGGATGATTGTCATACAGGTCTCATTATTCTCCCTCCTCCCTTCAGAATCATCGTCAATTGTCTGGTTAATCATCCTACTGGCATTAACGGGAGCATCTAAATATACAGAGGAGTCTGAACAATAAAATTATACATTACCTCAATTTTAAGACTATTAATCACCATAAATTCAAGTAATATGATGTGCACATGCAGATTTATGTTTGACTCTAAAATTCATTTCAAATGTTGTATTGTTTAATAAAATGGACTCAAATAGTTTGGCTATAACCTGTATTGATTGTCTCGGTAGTGAGGTCACTTGATATTTGAGGGGAGCAGTACGGGATATCGCAATAATCCCATCTTTGCTGGGGGTCAGTCGTGTAACACCAGGGCCTGGACTCAGCGTCATTGCGACAGTAATTCTCAGCGTTTGGAAACCTTGTACCCAGACTGTGGTTGTGAGGACTACTTTGGTCCCACCTTTGACAAACAGTCCCGGTCCTTGTGACATGTGTGTGGCCATCATAGGAAAATCCAAGGGGGTCACCAATACAGTCCTCACTTCCTGAGAAAAATATAGCTCCCGTTGATTAAAGGAATTATTAAGAAAACATGTACTTTTAAATACCAGAAATAAATTGGAGTGGCTGGTCCAGAGGATTACAGTGGTCCCTCAGTCCAATGAAACATTTAGTGAGAAAAACGTCATCAGTTTGTGTGCTCCTAACACTTGCTGGTAATAAGCATATAGACATTCAAATATCTGATGTTTTTCAGCAAGATTAATAATAATAATAATACCAGACAAGTCTGTTCATTGAGCATACGATAGTTGTTGTATACGCATAGGTATACGCACATGATACATGTACGCTCGATCACACACACACACAAATATTTTAGTGTTTCACAGCACATTAAGGTTTCGGTTTTAAGAGAAATTTCCCTTGTTAGTGTTATCGGTTATTGAGAATATATACCATACTGAGGGCACGTGGGTATGTCGCAGACCTGCCAGGGTACGCCAGGGTCTGAGGTGTAGCACCAAGGAAGGAACGTTAAGGCTGTCTCCGAGTTACCCGGATTACGACAAAAGTTAGCTGCGTCAGAAAATAAATCATCTGGGAAATCTGTTTCCATGAAGAGATTAGGGTGTGTATTGGGCGTATCCCATCTGCGTGGAAAAACAATGAAAATTTAAACGGTCACCTACTGTCAAATAGTTCACATATTATACAATATATGGTTTGAATACTTTTTAAGCAATGGAGTATATCCCATCCAAAATATATCAAATGGACATTTTCAAATGTTGCTTTGTCCCAAACACATCATGGTTTCCTTTGTATTATTATGGTGCTTTATTATGATGTTGGTATATTTGTTATTGACAGGTTTGACCTGAGGAAACCTTTCCTATCAATTTGCACATTCTGGTTACATGATATTTTACTCAGCAATGCCTTGCTAATTCACATTAAAGCTTTTATGAAATCACAAACGTCACAGGCAATCTTACAGGGATTAAGGTATGCTTATATATATGTGGTCATGAAAGTGTCATAAAACTCTCACTGAAATCAACTAAAATACACCTGCCAGGATTATTATTTTCCTGAATGTACAATAATAGACACACACCAATGGACAAACAGGTCTCTGTAGGACAAACCACTCCAGTGTCCCAATCTGAAGGTGCCCCATTTTGTTTGGCAAATCTTTACTTAGTAGGTGTTTGCACTCGATCACTGGTCAACTGAGCAAGGTCTGTTGAAGTGTTCGATGGGTGATTTCTATTTTAGCAGAAAAATCATCTACATCTACCCTCAAATGGCACAGAAATGTAATTTGGGGGTAATAACCACAAAGTATAGGAAATAAATATTTGTGTTATATAAAAAGTGCTTGAAAATCTGATTTCACTAAAGCTTAAGGTAATACATAATATACCCATGGGCCACCTTCTTTGAAACCACAAGAATCTTCCCACAATGACACACATGTAAATGTATATAATGACACACATGTAAATGTAAATAATGACACACATGTAAATGTATATAATGACACACATGTAAATGTATAGGTGGACAGGAGTGTTGAATAAGGAATTAATCTGAGATATTTGATTTAATTTGAGGCTTTCAGTTAAAGAGTATTGGAAATGTGTGAGAGGAGTTCAGTTGAATGACAAGTATTTTGAATGTTTCAGTATACAAGTAGTTTGGTACACTTAGAGTACCCGTTCAATATCAGTTTTGCTCTTTGACATAACGCTTCCCTTTTTGCAGACAGGATCTCCAAGGACTGCGTGATCTTACGAGAATTGAGCAGAGAAGTGATGGCGATTGCGAAGTCACACCAATTATCACCAGAAGATGAAAACTGACCTTTTCTTTGTTTATGATACACTAGTGATAATGATAGGTTCTCAAATTTCTAAAACGTACCTTTGACATGGAATGCCAGTTATTGTTTTGTTTTCAAACCCCACATAGTCAAGACTCTTATAGTTTGCCACACAGTCTATGTTCTCAACAAGAAAATCTAAAAACATGCAACACAATATCAATGATTTTGTTAAAATTTTGCTTAGAAAATGTTTTATAAATTACTGTTATATTCACCATAAGTATATTAATTCATTACAAACTGCAGCAGTTGTGAGGATGTACCTGGTTGGGGACACAGAGGCACGAGGCAATATTCCCAGGCCTCCTCATTCTGAAGGTAACACCAGAGGGCGTGCGAGTCATTCGCATTTCTACAAAAATTTTCAGCATCACTGAGGTTTGAGATAAATAATTGTTGTGCTGTTATGTTGTGGGCATTGGGAGTTTGAGAATCCCACCGTTGACACTCTGCTCCGGTATATGTAGTGTTGATGTGACCTTTGTAGCCTATTCCGGAAACATGCTTCACGCAGTCTATATTCACTTCCCAACAGAAAATAACTGAAATAATCAAGGTAGTATAGAGGTGATAAAAGGCCGGTGATTCGCGAGGGGATGATTTATCTACTGTCAAATGCTTATAATTGAAGTATTATTTATCCTTAGAGAATTAGAGAATGTAAAACTACCAAGACAAACATCTGCTAAAATCTAAATTTAAACCGTAAAACATCTGGTAGTTCCATGTTTATGAATTACATCTTTTTCGTGTATATATGTTGAACTATTTGGTTTATAATATCAATACCTTATGAGGTATTGATAATATGAACCCCAAACAACATTATTTTATAGTGATATTTGACGAATCATCGCCTTTAACATGAAATTCTAATAAAATATATTATGGTCATTTTCAGTATGTGTTTTGAATGAAACCAGTGAAGTATTTTCTCAATCACACTTGAGTAACCATCTCAATTATGTGAGCCCATCAGATAGAGTATTATTAGGGGCAGAAAGTATTATTAGGGACAGAGAGTATTATTAGGGGCAGAGAGTATTATTAGGGGCAGAGAGTATTATTAGGGACAGAGAGTATTATTAGGGACAGAGAGTATTATTAGGGGCAGAGAGTATTATTAGGGGCAGAGAGACCATCAGCTGATCAGGGACAGGGAGCCACAATGGAGACCATCAGCTGATCAGGGACAGAGAACTACAAAGGAGACCATCAGCTGATCAGGGACAGGGAGCCACAATGGAGGCCATCAGCTGATCAGGGACAGAGAGCCACAATGGAGGCCATCAGCTGATCAGGGACAGAGAGAGACAATGGAGACCATCAGCTAATCAGGGACAGAGAACCACAGAGGAGACCATCCGCTGATCAGGGACAGAGAGAGACAATGGAGACCATCAGCTGATTAGGGACAGAGAGCCACAATGGTGACCATCAGCTGATCAGGGACAGGGAGCCACAATGGAGACCATCAGCTGATCAGGGACAGAGAACCACAGAGGAGACCATCCGCTGATCAGGGACAGAGTGCCACAGAGGAGACCATCAGCTGATCAGGGACAGAGAGCCACAATGGAGACCATCAGCTGATCAGGGACAGAGAGAGACAATGGAGACCATCAGCTGATCAGGGACAGAGAGCCACAATGGAGACCACCAGCTGATCAGGGACAGAGATCCACAATGGAGACCATCAGCCGATCAGGGACAGAGATCCACAATGGAGACCATCAACTGATCAGAGACAGAGAGAGACAATGGAGACCATCAGCTGATCAGGGACAGAGAACCCCAGAGGAGACCATCAGCTGATCAGGGACAGAGAGAGACAATGGAGACCATCAGCTGATCAGGTATAGAGAGCCACAATGGAGACCATCAGCTGATCAGGGACAGAGAGCCACAATGGAGACCATCAGCTGATCAGGGACAGAGAGCCACAGAGGATAATAATAATAATAATAATGATTTATATGGCGCTATATCAGACTAAGTCTGCTCTAAGCGCTTCTCGAGATAATGCTTCCTGAATAAAAACGTCTTTAGTTTTTTCTTGAAAGTGTCCACTGTTTTACAGTTTTTCACCTCAAGGGGCAGGGCATTCCAATTTCTTGGAGCATATACCATGAAGGCCCTGTCACCATATGTTTCCATATTAGTCTTGGGCACTGTATATTCATTTTTATCATTAGATCTCAGTCCCAAATCAGATTTTTTACAATTTAATAATTGAGAAAGGTATTTTGGGGCAAAGCCATTCTGTACCTTCCACGTTAATAGAGATATTTTAAAGTCAATCCTCGCCTCTACAGGCAACCAGTGAAGGTCCATAAGTTTTTGCGTAATATGATCCCTCTTTTTAAGTTTACCTACCACTCTTGCTGCAGCATTCTGCAATTTCTGCAATTTGGCTAATTCACACCTTGGTAAACCAGCCAGAAGTGAATTTCCATAATCAAGAGTGGAAGTAACAAAAGCATGAGCAAGCGTATTTGCAGTTTTCTCATCTAAACAATTTGTGATCTGTGCTCAATTTTTTACATGAAAAAAACCATTCTTACACATTTTTTTAATTTGTGATTTCATCGATAATTCTTGATCTAGGATAACCCCAAGATCCTTAACTGTATTTGATCTAGGGATATTAGTTTCACCTACTAGGATTCCATTAGGTACATTGTCTTTTCTGAAATCACAGCTTTTACCACATAAAAGCATTTCTGTTTTCCCATCATTTATCTTCATTTTATTTTCTATTAAGAATGTCCTTATTAGTTTAATACACTTTTCCATTTCTCTACATGATCTATTTCTAGCTTCTTCAGATTTTGGATCAATTGTAATGTATAGCTGTGTATCATCAGCATAGATATGATGTTTGAGACCATAATTACCAATAATGTCAGACAGAGGCTCCATATACGCTGTGATACCATCAGCTGATCAGGGACAGAGAGCCACAATGGAGACCATCAGCTGATCAGGGACAGAGAGCCACAATGGAGACCATTAGCTGATCAGGAACAGAGAGCCACAATGGATACCATCAGCTGATCAGGGACAGAGAGCCACAATGGAGACCATCACCTGATCAGTGACAGAGAGCCACAAAGGAGACCATCAGCTGATCAGGAACAGAGAACCACAAACGAGACCATCAGCTGATCAGGGACAGAGAGCCACAATGGAGACCATCAGCTGATCAGGGACCGAGAGCCACAATGGAGACCATCAGCTGATCAGGGACAGAGAGAGACAATGGAGACCATTAGCTGATCAGGGACAGAGAGCCACAATGGAGGCCATCAGCTGATCAGGGACAGAGAGAGACAATGGAGACCATCAGCTGATCAGGTATAGAGAGCCACAAATGAGACCATCAGCTGATCAGGGACAGAGAGCCACAATGGAGACCATCAGCTGATCAGGGACAGAGAGCCACAATGGAGACCATCAGCTGATCAGGGACAGAGAGCCACAATGGAGACCATCAGCTGATCAGGGACAGAGAGCCACAAAGGAGACCATCAGCTGATCAGGGACAGAGAGCCACAATGGTGACCATCAGCTGATCAGGGACAGAGAGCCACAATGGAGACCATCAGCTGATCAGGGACAGAGAGCCACAATGGAGACCATCAGCTGATCAGGGACAGAGAGAGACAATGGAGACCATCAGCTGATTAGGGACAGAGAGCCACAATGGAGACCATCAGCTGATTAGGGACAGAGAGCCACGATGGAGACCATTAGCTGATCAGGGACCGAGAACCACAAAGGAGACCATTAGCTGATCAGGGACCGAGAACCACAAAGGAGACCATCAGCTGATCAGGGACAGGGAGCCACAATGGAGACCATCAGCTGATCAGGGACAGAGAGCCACAATGGAGACCATCAGCTGATCAGGGACAGAGAGCCACAATGGAGACCATCAGCTGATCAGGGACAGAGAGAGACAATGGAGACCATCAGCTGATCAGGGACAGAGAGCCACAATGGAGACCATCAGCTGATCAGGGACAGAGAGAGACAATGGAGACCATCAGCTGATTAGGGACAGAGAGCCACAATGGAGACCATCAGCTGATTAGGGACAGAGAGCCACGATGGAGACCATTAGCTGATCAGGGACCGAGAACCACAAAGGAGACCATTAGCTGATCAGGGACCGAGAACCACAAAGGAGACCATCAGCTGATCAGGGACAGGGAGCCACAATGGAGACCATCAGCTGATCAGGGACAGAGAGCCACAATGGAGACCATCAGCTGATCAGGGACAGGGAGCCACAATGGAGACCATCAGCTGATCAGGGACAGAGAGCCACAATGGAGACCATCAGCTAATCAGGGACAGAGAGCCACAATGGAGACCATCAGCTGATCAGGGACAGAGAGCCACAAAGGAGACCATCAGCTGATCAGGGACAGAGAGCCACAATGGAGGCCATCAGCTGATCAGAGACCAAGAACCACAAAGGAGAACATCAGCTGATCAGGGACAGAGAACTACTAGTAGGAGGAAATTAACAAATTTAATAATCGTTTTTATTTGACATAAAGCGTAAGTTAACACTTTTTTGTATTGACGACCTCTTCAGTACTAATTAGGCCACATCAGATCAGATAGAAGCCTGTCCCCGAGACACAATGTCCTACTCTTTTAGAAAAGTGACTGATAATCTTTCTTTTGCATCATCGCAAAGACATAATAACACAAATCACGGCCTCTGATAACCAGTCATGAAGCACTGGCAAGAATGGGAAATAACGCAGTGGCAGATATCCTTTACTTGCCAACATTAATTGACCTACCATATCTGCAGCATCTCAATTAATCGAGTTTTTCTATATGCATTATGTAGTGAGATACTAAAATGGATGACCGAACACATGCTCAATTTCTAATGTTTTTTAATTTTAACAATTTCTCGACTATAGAAGACCATTTTATAGCAGTTTGCCGAAGATAGTGTCTTCATGTATTTCCAAAAAGGTATTATTTCTACTTTGTACTTATGTTTGGTTCAGTCCATTTGGGTAAATATGGGCTGTAATGTCCTCACCTTCACCGAGTGAGGGAATCTCAGTATTATCTAGTGTTGTTATCTGATTTGCTATTATCTTACCTTTACACAGTGAGGCAATCAGCACAAGACCACTGAACACGAGATGAATATACATGTTGATTATAGTGGAGGTCGCAAATATATGATCCTCATGGGAACTCAGAGATGAAAATCCACCTCCATCAATATTAACACAGCTCTTAACAAATCAGGTTTGAAATGATAACTTAGAGATTTGTTTGAGATGAAAACTCAGATAATTAATAAGTTGTTTTGCATCAATTAGCATCTAATTTAAGCCAATTCCCATGGAACACACCCAAGTCTCAATTCTCTTTGTTAATTGTTGTGTACCAAGATCCAATGATTTAGAATAATTATATGTTTTGTATGCAGTTTGTTATTTTGACTATTATTACACCAGGTCATTAAGAATTTATTTGGGATTTCATTTGATCAGAAAGATTCATTCTCTTTTGCTGCAGATATCCATTGTAGCAAATACCTGTGGTAGCCAGAGCGAATATAATGGTCTATAATATGATCATTAAAGATTCCTTTTGAAGTTGCAAATGCTCAAAACAAAACTAAAAGTAAAGGAACATAATGATGCAGTGAAATACAAACAGTTCAATTTGGTAGGGGTTGTGAGTACAAATGAGTTGGTGGTAATGATTTAATATCAAATATAAACTACATTAGACAAAACATTTTTAATGGTATAAAAACTAGTATAAAAGTATGTAACCATGTGATATATGTTCACAAAACAATAGCAAATACCAGTATATTTTGACGTCTAAAAATCAAAAGGTCATGAAGTTCAGTATATTAATTATGGACTTGTATTATTGTGTTTTATTCATTATACTATATTTAGAATTTACTCCTTTTGAATTCATATAATTTTAATTTGAACGATCGGCTTACTTTTATCCAAGTGCAAATGCTTTTGGCATTGTCACTATTATTGTCCTACGTGCATTTGTATTGTCTCGGGCATTATTCAAAGTATAAAATCGAAACTGAAACTGACAGAATATCGTGAAAATATCGTGAAAAATTGCCTCAAGGCAATCAATAAATGAACACGAATGCAAGAGCGACGCATGGAAATTGATCACCTTCTCTGACGGGCAGGAAGTAGATATGCACGAATAGCTGTCTATTTCTACCGAATTTTCTCGTATTTTGTGCAATTTATGCTTACAAGTTACGTTAATGAGGTCACCTGATTTAGTAGTAAGACTATGCGACCATACAGAGGAGACTGCCTTTGACTGGGGTGGAAAGGCCAAGGAAAAATATTGGTGAGACCGCCTAAGGGTGACACAAAATATTGAGAATAGGCAACCTTGAAAAAAACTCTCACATCTGCCGAAAAAAGTTTTCAAAGTTTGGGGAACAAATGGAGTTTCAAGCTTGTAGAAGTCAATTTTAAAGCAGGAAAGGAAACCAATAAAATAAATTTACAATAGGTGTAATCTAACCAAAACATGTTTGAGGAAAGCCGGATTTGAGGCATTGGGAAGAAATACAATTTGCAAGATAACCTACAGGGCAATATACAACTGAGAGCAATAATAAGTTTTATATTGCTCGCAGATACAATCTATTGCAAATTTATTTTTATATTTACAAGCCATTCAGCTTGATTACTTTACTTCAAGCATTCATGAAATAAGGTTTTTAAGCACTTTTACCTTGCATAATAAAAATATTCCCTTCATAAATTTTTGTGCCATTTGAAAATGGATGAGTCTCCTGTAAAAATAGAACACATTCTACAATTTATACACATATCCAAGAAATAATTTTGACACCTTTTTCTTAATGAAGAAAACAAAAATATGGAAATTTGCAGAAAGATATCAGCTTTTGAATGAATTAATCCATTTTTGTCTACATTTAATGCATTTCTTGTCATCTGATGTTTTTCTTTTGCAAATTTATCATATTTCCACATACTTTGAGACTTTATTATTATTTTGTTATGTACCATTATTATTAGAGCAGCCTATTAGGGGTTATTTTCTGAAAAAACACATATATCATATATGCATGGAACTTTAAAAGATTGCATTGGATCAATTTAAAGTCTGTTAATTTTCATCTTTTGTACACCTACCAAATTTAAGTTATTTCTAACCAAAATTTAGCTTTATCACAATTGATGGACTCATTTATTTTCAGCATTTAACTTTTTTTTAATGCTTTATAATATGTACTTTCATAGATTAACCAACAAGTTATTATTATAGATGTTGTTTCAAAATAGCTCAGCATATGAATATTTCCTCTAATTTCCTCTAATTTTGATCTAAAATTTAAAATTGCTCTAATATTGTTAATTTTGAACGGATTTGTATAGGATAAAGTATGTTCACATGATCATGGATAACTGTAACTCTGATATACAAGAGGTAGATGTTGACAAAGGTGGTCACAATTGATCATGAAAGGTGGGAACGTGAGTCACCAATGAGTTGAGAGACAAAACACCTGCATAAGATAGGATAGGATAAGGTATGGTCACATGATTATTACGCAGTATAATCGTCGAGTGAAACAAGATGATTATACAAGTAATGAACGAGTGACCATACCTTATCTGTTTTAAAATATGGACTCACAAAGCACTGAACCTTATTTGAGTACATATTCTGAAGTTCAAATATTGATATCAGTGCATGAATGTATATTTCATGCCTATCACATGGTATAATAAATTTCAAGTTCTCCAAATTTCAAAATCATTCTTTTCACCAGTGAATATACAAAGCCATTTACTTGATATCACAAACTGGAAAAGAAATGATCATATACTGGTTGGATAAGAAGATAATCACCACAACCAGTATCAAAACTGAAATATGTCACACTAATCAGTATTGTCAGGCAACCTCAGATCGTTTTGTTAATGACTACATATCCTTTCAATTATCAATCGGGCCACGGGCCGTGGTGCAGTTGGTTAGAGTGCCAGCTTATTTGCACCAGTTCCTCTGTGGTGATCCAAAGGTCGTGGGTTCGATCCCCGGCCGTGCTGAGATTGAATTCATGATACAATTTCACACATGAGCTGAGGCTCGTGCCTAAAGGGTTAACCCGTTGTCCTTGTAAATCTGTGACTGGGTGGGTTGTCATGTCAAGGACCTACGACATGACAATTCAGTGAGGCAGCACTATATCTGCTACAAGTAGGTCTCATCACGAAATGACTGAAATAATGTTGAAAGTGATGTAAAACCCCAAACAAACAAACAAACAATTATCAAGTCTTCGAAAATTAGTTTTGGGTTTATTTGGTGTCATTAATTTATAGCTAAATCAAACAAGAATTACTATTATGAATCAAGCAATCATGCAGGTGACACAGGACTTCTGTTGCAATATACAATGTCACAGTCTTTCATTCAATGTTATCATAGATTTTCTTCGGAAATTATAAAAATCTACACCTTGAACTGCAGGCTTTCAGGTTATATAATGGGCATGTCTCATTTCATGTCTGCAGTGAGACCATCTAAAAACCATACATTACGTGATATAGAGTACAGCAATACTGATTTGTGATTGGTTGGAGAAACTAGACCATATTTTAAATGACCATACCTAATGCTATTGATTTATTGCTGGCCTCCAGGTTGCACAATAGGCATATGTCTCATTTCATGTCTGCAGTGAGATTATAGAGGCCATCCGGGGAAACTAGAGAATCCATATTTTAAAATTGGAGAGGGTGTTACAGTGAGCCAGATGCAAAGGAGAGAACCAATAACAGAGGAAGCTAATGTCATGTTCCTTCTGCCCTCCCACTTTTTTCTCGGCTTTCTGTAAAAATATTAAACAATGATATGTTAGATATTTCTTTTTTTCTGTGAGGTATAAAGTTAGTAAAATATTGGCTGAATCACTTCTGAAATATAATTTCAGAATAAAAAACAATGATATTGAAATGATTTTTTTCTAATTGCTCTTCACAAGTTTGAGTTTTATTTTTAAATTGATCTTTTAAATCTATACAATTTTTAGGACCAACTTACTTTTGTGCTTGCGTATTGTGCTTTACAAAACTACAAATTTGCTACCGACAATAACTGAGGTAACCACAATTTCAGTTTTGCTATCCTCAAATAAATAAATATGTGAATAGGATATCATCAGAAATCTATTTCACAGAAGCAATGAAATGTTCAAAATAATTAAACTACAGGATAGCAAATTAAACTACAGGATAGCAAATTAAACTACAGGATAGCAATTAAATTAAACTACAGGATAGCAAGACTTCAATACAGATACATGCATGCACATTTCAGGAATAGTAAAATGTCACCAGTTGACAGCACCGAGTCGTTAGGATGGAGGCTGGGGTCAATAATTCCGCTAGGTGTCTCTGGGAACGGATCTGTTCTTAACTTGAACTTGCCTCGCGTCTCATTCACAATTTATGATACCAATCGTTTTTTAACCAGAGGTGAAGATGTAACAACTCAGCTAAAATGAAACACATTGATTGTGTAGAAATTCTGTTCCAAATTATAACTGTGTACATAGAATTATTGACGCGATATAATCATGTCAAATCGACTTTCATAAGTAATTCATACTTTTTTCATTACTATTTATAAATATCATAAAACTTTTATGTTTGTTGAATATAAATATAGGTTATTAAAATAATTTTATTGATGTTTTGTTGATGTTTTGTACTTTTGTTCAAAAATGATACATTTTCAGAGCACTGGTTTTCTAGCTGATGGCACTAACATGGAGCTTTTATTCAATTTTTAGTTCAATTTTTAGTTCAATTTTTAGTTCAATTTTTAGTTCAATTTTTAGTTCAATTTTTAGTTCAATTTTTAGTTCAATTTTTAGTTCAATTTTTAGTTCAATTTTTAGTTCAATTTTTTGAAAATATTTTTGAATCCAGTTCCTGGACATGAAGATGGGTGCTGAGATTCGGGTTTCAAAGCACCTTAGGTTCATTTGCCAACAGAAAACTATCACCACACGGTGGAGTGACATGTGCTCGCCACCACAGTGCGATGAATATCTCAATGGCGCTACTCATGTTGGCTGGTCAGACATTTTGGAAGCAATGTATTTACTCTATAGTCTTTAAATAAATGATTTCCTTCTGATGCACAAATATCACATGTCACAGTTATGATTATCACGTGATAAACTATCCAAAGATAAAGATCTTTTTCTTCCTTACAAGTGTTTTCTTGGAGGAGATGCTGGACAGTTCGAGCGTGCACAAACTCGACTAATAAGACTTTCTTCCTCCGTAATATATTCAATTTGCATTAATAAACGGAAAAATGAATATTTAAATATATATTTGGCCTGAAATTAATATGTTGATATAAAGTAGAGCTATTATAAAATTGGCATGTCAATAAATTTCATCGTTCGAAAAGATATACGCATTCGAACCTGTCCACGCTCGAACTGTCCAGGTACCAATGTAATGCTCACCTGATCAATTAAAATATTTAATCTCGATATCATATTTGTGAATCAAATCGACATGGACTGCACTCAAATGATTTGATAAGAAACCTACTTCGTGATATGATTTATGTTGTATTGAAATTATTGATTGCTTTTTATCAGGTGCCACGCGTACTGTCAGAAGTAAATCATTTATTACTCCCAATTTATTAATCTCTGTCACTTGATATCATGGGATAGATAGCCAAATTTATATCAAGTATCTTGTCAGGTGTCAATCTCTGCATTTATCAGTGTAGGGATTTAGTTCAAAGGGAAAACAGCGTCATAAAAGCGGGATCCAGATTGTTGTGTAAGATTGAAGGCATCTTGACACCAAACCTGAACTGTATCCAGATCGGGGTCTGAATATATTTGCATCTTATCACTCTTTACATGACAGTCTGGCATTGATCTGTATAAAACATTTTAGAATCTAGATATAAGTTTTTTCTACATCACGTCTGCCTTTTAGCTGATCTTGGCATTTTGGATTAAAAAACATTTCTCTTTGACAAGTTATCCTAAATACATGTTATATATCTTTAACATTTTGAATACTCTCAGAAGTTTTGTATCCAGATCGGTATTTTTTCCTGTAAATGTTTAAAATCCTGATTTTATTGTCAAATCTTAAAGTAGTGTTTTTGCCGTAAATTTAAATCGATAAATGTATGTCAAACAAGCTAAATCATTTTACATGTTCTTTTAGAATTCTCAAATAACTTGACGCTTAAAACATATGATAAGGTTCTGAAAAAAGAAGAATACAAAAACTCCTGTATTCCAATTTGGATTGGAACAGACACAACTATTTGACACGTTTCGGTATTGTCTTAAAAATATCACCTCCTTGTTCTGAAGTAAATATTCTATTTCAAGAGCAAATACAACCCATTTAGAACTTCCTTGCTGTTTTGAAGTTAATCATGTAATATTTATCTTCATGAATTAAACACTTTGAGCTGTTATTATATATATATTATTTCAGAGGATGTCATTTTATCCTCTAATTTCCCTTTACAAATAATCCCAAATCTATAAATTGCTCTTATATTGTTAATCATAAACGTATTTTGACGAATAAGGACTCGTAGAGCTGGCTCGCCTTTAAAAGACGCAGATGATTGGATATCAAAATGGAAATAGCGTTCATTTTCAAGGTCATTTAAATGTCACTTCAAGGTCACTGGCAATATGTCATGAAAAAAAGTAGCCCAGTCATGTGTTATTTGTAGATGTATCCCAAACAGTAAATAAACATTTAAAGGCCTATGCCTGTCATTTGTACTGCTGACCAACGTCAAGCGAATGAAGACAACCACCATAGATTGAACACACAAACAATCCCTACATGACAGAGGGCATCTCCAATATTCTGATGAACATCACTATCCTAAATAGAAGCCCTGTTAGCCATATGACCTTCATTCACCTTGTTGGGACTTGTTGCTATTTTCATGAAAACCAATGTCATGTTGCTGTTTGCACACACCACGTGGTGTCAAATGAGAACATTGGCTTTGACTTTGTCATTTGCAAAATTATTTGCATTGTAGTATCGCATAATGAAAAGACCCTGTGCAAGAAAAGCCACAAAGTTGCAACACTCTCATCCCACATAAACACCATTCTAAACACTTTTCTAAACAGATATTAGATCAGACATTTAATTGTACATGAGAGTGTCGAAATTATGTGATCAACAATTTTACTTTTATGACCTTGAAGTGTGGATATTTCTGATCTGTGCCATCCAATCCTAAAATTCAGTGTTTCAAAACTTTAACCCAGCCTTACCTTAATTAATATTACCTTAATTAATAAATCTGAGATCACTTGTACAAAAATCCAAAACGCCTGTGATCCAATAGAGGAAATGATGGATATCAATAGTGTCCCATACAATACTATAATCATGTGCTCAGTGGGGTGTGACAATGCCTTGTAGTTCTTTGCAAATATGATGAACAATTAAACAACAGGGGGCACAAAATTTGTAAGTTTCCTGTGGAATGATATCATTTACAGGGTGTTCCACCACTGAATCACTGTTTTTTTTTCTTATTTCTCTTGGAACACAATTTTCAACTCCACCAAAGAAATATTTTTAAAAGGCATAAGGTAACGTATATCAAACCTATTTTTATCATTCGGTTTGCAGACAGCTCATGATTAAGACTTCTAAGCATTTTTTATATTCAGCTCAGATGCATTTAGTTGGCATTTGTTTCGAGATGGTAAACATTTTGAAATCTTTTTTTTATATTTACTTATCTTTTATATTTCAGCACACTATTTATGTTATTGCAAAAACAAAACAAAAAACACACACACACACACACAAAAAGAGACAAGAGTACAAAATATTTCTGTTAAGCCTCTATGTCAATTGAACCTATATCCCCACTGTCAAGTTGTTTCCAGAAACCTTTTACCACAGGGAATTTGAAAAGCTATGATAGTGTTGAAATTGTGTGATCAATGGCAATTCTCCCTTTACTCTTATACAACTAAAGGGAGAAAAGCTTAAATCACAACCTTAGATCATTTTTATTTCATGTATAAGGTTTTCAATTTATGTAAGTATCATAATGGTAATTTCATTTTACATTTTACACAACAGCGATAAACACTGCTAAAATCTTGTTAATCAAAAACTATATTATTAATAAAAAACTACATTTTTTAATAAAAAATTACATTGTGTATAAAAAAGTACATCGTTTATCAAAAACTGCATTGCTTATCTAAAAGTACATCATTAATAAAAAACTATATTGTTTATTAAAACCTACATCAGTGGTTTTTCATAACATGGTTTAACTACTTGGCTTGCCAAAATTACATTGTTTAAAAAACTACATAAATATAAACATGGTCACGTATTGTTATGAAAACAACAATATTACTTTGGAGTGACTGTATAAGTAGGCCTGACTTCCGCTATATGAGATATGACATCATGGCAACGTATTGCTTCACACAATAAAACCTTTGATCATAGTTGCCGACTTCAGGACAATGGAAAATTAAACCGTTACTGAAATTTAACATCATTTTGTAGATGTTTCACAACAAACTGATTTCTTATTTTCTAAAGATCCAATCACAAGAAGGATACAAATCTGTATAACAATGGTGTGGAATTTGATACAATGTTTAACCTGAAGAAGACACATGAATTTTGGGGCCACGGGCCATGGCGCAGTTGGTTAGAGTGCCAGCTTACTAGCACCAGTTCCTCTGTGGTGATCCAAAGGTCGTGGGTTTGAACCCTGGCTGTGCCGAGATTGAACTCATGCCTAAAGGGTTAACCCGTTGTCCTTGTAAATCTGTGACTGGATTTCAAGGACCTGCGACATGACAATTCAGTGAGGCAGCACTATATCTACTACAAGTAGGTCTCATCACGAAATGACTGAAATAATGTTGAAAGTGAAGTAAAACCCCAAACAAAGAAACAAACAAATACCTAGAATATTAATAAAAATCTCTATCTCTCACTGTTGTAACTCTCTCTCACTTTGCAGTTATCTCATTTATGCAGCTGTCTTTCCCTTATAACTGTCTCATATATGCAGCTATCTTTCACTTTTGCAGCTGTCTCTCACTTGTGCAGCTATCTATCTCTGCTGTAACTGTCTCTCGCTGTTGCAATTATCTCTCACTTATGCAGCTGTCTCTCACTTGTGCAGCTATCTATCTGTGCTGTAACTGTCGATGTTGTAGCAATCTATCACTTGTGCAGCAATCTATCACTTGTGCAGCTATCTCTCACTTGTGCAGCTATTTCTCACTTGTGCAGCTATTTCTCACTTTTCCCTATCTGCTTTCCCAGATCTTTAGCTGGTCTGTGAAAAAATGACGAAATTGGCATGAGAGAGCAGTGCATGACGGGAAAGATGTTGCGTTGTAAACTTCCACCCGCCTTGCTTCAAGATGGGAAGGATATTTCAGACTGACATTGTACATTGACACGCCAATGTCAGTGCTATTGCGTGTTTGTTGTGTCATCTTTATATAAGTATATTGCAATCTACGTAATTTATGTCAACATTACGGAGGCATAACTGAGAAAAACAATGATGTAAAGATGAAAGGCAGAGGCGACTATGTCCCGAACAGGCTGTCGCCGCTGTTCCCGGATGTGCCTTGTGCAGCACTCTAAAAATGCAGTGGATATGGGAGAGCAAATATAGAGAATTGTTTCTCACAATCGTACTAGCTAAAAATATCTGCATTTCACCCATGTAGGCCCTTTTGTACAAAACCTAGAGGGGCCTAAAAAATTAGGTCAATAATTAGGTCAAATTACCGATAGTTGAAAACAATATACCAGTGAGCTCTAATACAGAAATATAAGCATATTGTGGGCAATATTTCATATCTAACATAATTTTGACAAAAAATAAGTGAAAACTACTCTATTCCTCATATACATATTGCTCAAACCATCGCATAAACTTGCAAACTAAAACCGAAGTAGAGACTGGTCTAGGGCCCACCAGAGGGCTACATAAAAATGCAACAGCGAGATCGTACACTCTTAGCAGTGGCGAATTTTATTGCAGTCAATACTTCACACTGCAACTTTTTTTTTTCAAATCTCGTCACCCTTCTTCTCTGATCACATTCATGATATTTTTACTTAGTATGTAAAAAGAATGAATTTCCTGGTACAGATAAATGCAAAGTTGTTTCTCTGTACATGTAGTCTCGAATGTGTTAATTCATCTAATATTGTTCAGGTGCAACTGTTACTCATCAATCAAATTTTATCTTGCTATTCATGTTCTAAATTTCATGCATGTAGCGTGGCGCACAAGTAATGTAAACAGAAAATTTCACATATCGATATCATTTTGAACTTTCATTTTTGGAAGTGTTAACATCATCACGCACTATTTCATTGTTTACATGATCATGATATGGTCGCAAGTCATCAGTACTCACAAAACTCTGGCTGTCTACTGATTGGGGAAAGAATATAAATAGATTGGTTTTGTACTGCCAATTGTGCTGATTAGTCAGATTATGTGTCAGACACCTGATTAAAGTTTATAACCTCATATTGGTCAATTGAGATTTGATGATATTTTTGTGAGCAAGGCAAATATTTATAACTTCCAGTTTTAGAATGGCACCAAATATAGAGCAATGACTGTAGAGGTACTCTGCATGACACAGGTAGTATCCAATTACTACCTCTGCAGTCATTGCCCTGTTTTTATTCTCAATCAAAGTTTGTGCATCTAATCTTTGAAACTCTAGAAGATTTTGTTTTTTATTAGCACCCCTGTCTGAAAAGAGAAATTTGCTCTTGTTTTATTTGTGTCAGTGCTGTGAATGGAAAGTGCCAGTGGTGGAGATTAAAAATGTGAGTTGGCATCCTGCTGAGAACACTTATTTGGTGACATTAGTACTCAGATTAGTAGCATGTGTGGTCACTTTCACATGCCTAAAATAGTGGACTAATCACTGCATACACATCTGAGCATTAGTACTACACATTTGATAATTTATTCTAAATATAGAAAGTCTGTGTGCAGTGTTTAAACAACTGTGAAAATGGAGAACTCTTTTGGAGGCATTGACACCATTTCCAAGTGGTGATCATGTGAGGACATGAATTTTTGGCTGATCTCACCGGAATGCATACTCTGCATGGCGAGATAGAATCATATACTACCTCTGCAGCAATACGTTGTTCCTTGCACAGAATTAGTCCGCATATTTGCATGCAATTACCATATAATTGGCCAATTGGCTGGCTCATGGTACATGCTCATGCACAACAACACAACTGCACACGTGCTCGTGCCTATTTCATATATTCAAAAGTAATTCAGAATGGATCATTCGTAATTTGGGAGAGGAGTGTATCTGAAATATCTGGTTGAAAGATTATACCATTTACATAATTTTGTTCAGGATTTTACATCACTTACAATGCTATTCAGTCAGTTCATGGTGAGGCCTGACATATAAGCTTTGCCCAAGAAGAAAAAGTCAAGATTTTTTTTCCTCCTCCCTTGAGGATTATTGGCTCACCCCCTGCTGACTATTTTTGTCTGACTATTTTGGTACACATGTCACTGAAATCTCAATTCTTATTGTACTCACTTTCTTATAATAACAATGACACCAATTGGCCATGTTACCCCATGTGATGAAATATTTTATTCATTGTGTCCTGATTGCTTGCACTGGGTGTGTCCTCTGTGCACTCAACCAAAGAGTTGAATATGCCGTTTACTTGCAGAGCCAGGTATAAATGCTGGATCTGCTGTGGAGAGTACGGAATGCAAGGAAATACCCATATAGGGTCATGTGAACTGTTTATTTCCATGATGACTGATATGGTTAAATATTGACAACTACACATTTTGAAGATCTTAAATACTGTTATGGAATAAATAATATACAATCTGATCCTTGACATGACAGCCCGCCGTTCACAGATTTACAAGGACAATGGGTTAACCCTTTAGGCATGGGCCTCAACTCATATGTAAAATTAGAAGCATGATAAAATTTTGAAATTGGATCCATGTTATAGTTTCTTTGTAAATGTGTCTAAGCTCAAATAAAATCGGAATAGGAAATTTTCATATTTGTTCTCAGGATAAAGTTACTATTTTTTATATTTTCTATGTTGGCAAAAACACATTCAATTCGAAATGTTTTGACATGTATATTGATCAATTATTACCCCAATATGATGATTTCATATTTCTTTTCTGTATGAAGTCATTATTTCTCATATTTTCTATGTTTGCAAAAACAAACAATTAAAGTCATTTATATTATTTCATATTCTTCTCCATTTGCAATAGACAAATCAATTTCTATTATCTGAAGTGCATACCACTAAGACAGAACACCAGTATGAAGATTTCACCTTCAGCATGAAAATTGTAATTTATCCAATTGGGATTCTTACCCTGGACATTTAGCATTGAAAACAAACATCTTAACCACTAAGCCATGTTTGATCCCATGACAGCAATATAGAAACTTGGCTCTATGTTACAGTTTCTTTGCTAATGTGTCATTGCTAAAAATAAACCCAAATGTGTTGATTCCATCTTTGTTTTCTGTATGAAGTCATGCTACATTATCTTTTATTTTTTGTATTTTCTCCATTTGCAAAAAATATATAATGTTATATGTTCTGACTTTCATATCATTCAAATGAGATCCCAACATGGAGATTTCATCTCTGTTTTTTTGTTTAAAGTCATTATTTTAAAAATATTTTCTGCCTTTACCAAACCATTTCACTTCTATATGTTGCGATGTGCATATAGGTGAAATTTCAAAATGGAGATTTCATCTTCAATATGAAAAAAGAACTTGTCCCAACTGGAAATTGAACTCCAGAGTTTTGGCATGGGAGACAGATGTCTTAACCACTGAGCCATGTTGAAAAGTAATATTTGATCTTCTCACTGGTATATAATACAAATAGTCAAGATCTCCATCACTATATCAACTTATTTTATGTAGGAATAAATTCAGTAATTTCACAGAGCAGCCTAAGTTAGATTTATAGACCAAAACTTTCTAAAAATATATTTGTCTAGGATGATATCAAAATTAATGCATTGCCAAATAGATCAAAAGAAGCACTAGATATTTGCTACTCAATTCTCATTTCAATCTAAGACACCATTTTCTAGTCGAGTCTCTGTAGGTAAGTATACTATGTTAGCATGCAATTATTTAAATTGAATATAAAGTGTGTCAGATAATGTCCAGACACATTTTACACATTTAAGTTATACTCATAAACAGAAAAATGTAATAAAACAAAGAAAGTCAGTGATTGGAGTGTTGTGTATTTTTCTGGAGATGTCATATTGAAAGTAGTCCAGAAGGTTGTTAGTTTCATAGAGAGTTAATGTGTTGATATGTACTCAATGAGTCCACTCATAACAGAAATCAAGATGGCCGAATACTGGTTGAAAATATGCTTGATTTCTCATTAGGGAAGTATACGTCATGTACACTAGAGCCCTAAGTGTATGTTCTGTTATACCGCGATATACTTCACCCACTTTTTTGCGATGAATCACACATAAATCGTTAATCATTTCAAGTGGAGTTAATGTGAATATCCCACTTGGGAAGTTTGCAATGCAGTGAACCCCTCATAAAACTGTCAAGACAGGTCTGCTATACCTCTGCCCTCTTCATTCTAACAGTCCCTTTGAGAAGCTAAAATGTGCAAATTTACAATTAAATTTCATTGAATTTATAAGAACAATGATATAGAAAAAGGCAAATATTTGTAATTATGTACATTTTAGACCTTTAATGTTGGTAGGGTCTTGTTTATCAAAACATTGTCAGAGGGTTATGTGAGCTTGGATGAAATCTGTGTCAGACAATACATGATGTAATTTAGAGCACCAATCATAGAGGTTGTCTATACTTATGAAAATATTAACATACACATGCCTGTTGTAAAGTAAGCTGTCTGATAGGTCAGTATTACTGCAGGATAATTTGATATTTGCTTTTTCAAATCTTGCCACAAGGTTCATGATTATCAGCTGTAATGAGGGAAATGTGGCAAGGTCAGGTTAATGGATGCCGGGGTGGTGATATGTGACTAATTACTTTGCACATGTTCCTGCCTCATCCCACTTTTTTGAGGCCACGGGCCGTGGCGCAATTGGTTAGAGCGCCACCTTACCAGCACCAGTTCCTCTGTGGTGATCCAAAGGTCGTGGGTTCGAACCCCGGTCATGCCGAGATTGAAATCACAATACAATTTCATATATGAGCTGAGGCCTATGCCTAAAGGGTTTACCCGTTGTCCTTGCAAATCTGTGACCGGGTGGGTTGTCATGTCAAGGACCAGCGACATGATAATTCAGTGAGGCAGCACCAGATCTACTACAAGTAGGTCTCATCAAGAAATGACTAAAATAATGTCAAATCAGTAATGACAAATCCCACTTTTTTTGTCAAATTATCAAATATTAAATATATGAGGCTTCTTGTTCATTAAATAACAAGATAATGATTCTGAAAGCCAATTAGTAAGTAAATTTCCAATACTTGAAGGTAAAAGGGCTGTAATTTGATTTCTGTCTGTCCCACGCAGTATCTTGGCTATCCCAGCCTCTCCTGGTGTCCCCAGGTTGACCCCTTTCACCCCAACAACAGCAGTATGGTATGTAATAGATTAAAGTAATTTATATTAGGCTTTTAAAAGCTTAGTGAGGTGGAAAAAAAGGAATGTTGCCCACTCTCCTCGGTTAAAACAAAAGTGACTTGTACATATTTGAGAAAAATGTCCCTTCATTTATACAGTACACTGTATAATTGCAGAGCCCTTTTATCTGGTTGAACACATATCATTTCATCTAGCACAGTGACAATATTTTACAATTTTGTAAACATATCCCAACAGCTTTAATTGTGCCAAAATGCATAAATACATAAATGTTCCTAAACATAGCTTGCTTGAAATGTATATGAGGCTGTGAGATGTTAGAATTAGGGCCTGTTAAGACATTTAACCTCAAATGTGAATGTAATCAGACCATAATCAGAGGTTTTGGACTTAGTTACCCCAATTTGGCTAATATAAAGTAATTCTCACATTTAGGTCTCCTTACTTCCCTGATCATAAGTTTGTATTCATCAGGAGAAATGACAGACATAGGCATATAACAATTTTACTGTGTGGGACACATCCACAAATGATACATGACTGAATGTGGACCTTTGTAGGCTATTTTTATAAAATATTGCCAGTGACCTTGAAGTAACCTTGAATGACTTTGAAAATGAAACTCCTATTTCCGTGGATTTTACTATAAATTTCAATATTCAATCATCTGCATCTTTCGAAAACGAGCTCATAAAGTCTTTATTCATCAAAATCCATTCAATATTAGAGCAATTTTTAATTTTGGACCAATCTGCAAAGGAAATTAGAGGAAATTTTGATGAGCTATATTGAAATAATATCTATAATAACAACTTATTGTTGGTTAAATTATGAAAATACATATCGTACCGCATAGTAAAAAACTTTAATGCTAAAAATAAAATGAAAATAAAGTCCGTCAATTTCGAGATTTATGAACAAGCTAAATTTGGTTAGAAATAGCTTGAATGTGGTAGATGTACTTAAGATGATAATAGACGGACTTTAAATTGATGCAATGCTATCTTTTAAAGTTTCATACATTTAAAATATAAATGTATTTTTCGAGATTAACCCCCAATAAGCTGCTCTAATCATAATGGTACATATAAAAATGATATTAAACTATCAAAGTATGTGAAAAGTGCTAAATTTGCAATAGAAAAAACATCAGGTAACAAGAAATCTATTAAATGTATAGACAAATGGATTACCTCATTGAAAAGCTGATTTCGTTCTGTAAATTTTCATATATTTTAATCTTTTCTTCAATAAAAGGAAGGTGCTAAAATTAGCTCTTGAATATGTACATAAATTGGAGAATGTGTTCTATTTTTGGCGCCATTTCTTCTGGGTGAAAGTGACACCATGTACCCACTGCAATAGAAACTTTTGTATAACCCATTTCATGTTCAATGTCTCCCATTTCTAGTGATGTGTTATTTATTGAAATATTATACAAATATGGACCTGGGTGGAGTGCAATATGACTTTTTATGGACCTTCGGAAAGTTATATTGCACGAGGCGCAGCCGAGTGCAATATAACTTTCCGAAGGTCCATAAAAAGTCATATTGCACGACACCCAGGTACATATTTGTTTTATTCTATGATCACTGTGTTGATCACTGGCTTCCCCAACATTTCCCGCCATGAAAGGGACAAGTTTGTTTGTATGGTGACGTCATGGAATTCCCCATCAGTGCAGTGGAAAGTATATTGACGTGCAATATAATGCATCTGGTCAATACAACAATTTAGAGAAGCTCACGTGACCAGGAATTGACCAATCACAGCACAGAATACACAGTGATCATAGAATAAACACTGGTCTTGGAGGGAGCCAAAGGGAACAGTCATGGCACCTGTCCTGGTCAGTAACCACTTGATCTCAGAAATTTACATGTGTGAGAATATTCCATAGTGAACACTGACTTTAATTCTATTTTAAATAGATACTGCAGGATGATTGACAGATTGTCTGTGGGTAGTGTATGGGTTTTAACTACATCAAAAGTGTTCATATTGACATGGAATTGACATTGATCAACATGGTATGTATATAATTGAATAGTGTTGCATTGATCAACATGGTATGTATATAATTGAATGCAAACTTACCATAATGACTTTTAAACAGGCAAAGTCAAACATCTCTTCCTTAATTATATCATGACTATGATACATGAGTATATGTAGCCACATTTAACCACACATGCCTCGTGTAGGGCCCAATATGGTCACATGTGTTCATAACCTCCATGATATGTGTGTGTGAATGCCAGAATTTCTTTTTTAAATGTGAGGATATTATATATGGCTTGAAACAAACACAGTTTTAACAATTTCAAAGCCCAACAAAATTATGAGAACAAATCACGGACAGAAAAGGGTGGTGGACATTCATTTCACCCTGCAGTCTGAAATGGTGGCTCCCTGAGGTGATTTATATGAAATGAAGAAACAGGATCTTCGTTATAACGTGGTAACCCTCCCATCAAGAAAGGGCAGAAAAGTCTTGCCAGTTTTATGGGATTTTTATGGCCAAAATGTCACGTCAAAAGTCTCCTGTGCTATTGTAGCGTACACTTTGGGCTCTACTGTATTTACTGTGATGCATGAAGAGTTAATTGCCATGAACTCTCACTTAAGAGAAAACACAAAACATTGAGAAGAAAATCTTTGGCATGGAACCAACATAGGAGATTAAAAAGTTGGAAAAGCATTCCCATGAATTGTGTTAGCGACAAAATCATTTGTGATAGAGGACGAAAGTACTAAAAATGACTTAAGTTAATCAAAAATGGCTCAAAATCTCTTAAGGTTTAGTACAGAATGGGTGCACCCTGGAATGAGTGTTTCAAGAATGGCTACCTTATCTCTCTACCCAACATATAAACAGCATATATATTAAGCAAAGATAACTAGAACATGATATTGGATTTACGTATGAATGCATTCTATACTGGCTATCTATGATGAAATACGTTTACATAAAGGTATTAGACAGATAATGCATGGCTGGTATGCGTGAAGCATCTATCAGAAGCTCTCTGTTGGGCCTTATCTGCCACAGTAAACAATGCCCTTTAACATGGGCCACTATCTCACCCTTAGGATTTATATATACAGTTGGCAACATTCTGATTCACAATTCCTCCTGCATTTCAGTTAGACTAGAACATAATAATGGATTTTACCAATTATCGTTTAAACTGATACATTAATATTATCATGTCAAGAAATCAATAAGTCAATTGATCAAGTCAAGTGAACATCTTGAGATCAAGATAGAAAAACTGATGATCTTTGAAATATAAATGTTGAATGGATTGCATAGTCTCATCAGCATATTGTTTGGATGACAATGCAATGTAGAATTGACCGATGAAGGTGAGTTTAGTTAAATTGAGGAAGTACTCTTAATTTGCAATGTTAATATGTCCTATTATGGCACCAATCCAGTATGGCCGAGTGGTATGTAAAGGTTAAACATGTCAGATATAATCAACAAAAGTTGAAAATAGTGCATGGTTTGCCAATATCATTGCATTTAACTATTTCGATATCTATTACAACTATTTTATGATGAAGTTGAAGCGATCTACATCAAAGTGGCAATTGAAAGCAAGGATTTAGTTTGTAATTTGTTCATTTTACTGTATCGATAGAAGTGAAAACCTTTTTTGTTCATATTGTAGGCATGCTTTATCTGGATATCTGCTTGTTTATGTTACTTCTTCACAGATTGAGGCTGATTTGAGAATCAGTTGTATTTTCATATTATATTTGGAAAAAACCGTTGCGACTTGTTATTTTAGGGATAAGGTCAGGAATTACTGATGTATCGGATTACAATGTCTGTCAGTACACCACCATTTCTTCATCATTTAACATAATATTAACATAATGTTATATATATATATATATATATATATATATATATATATATATATATATATATATATATATATATATATATATATATATATATATATATATATATATATATATATATATATATATATATATATATATATATAATGTTTTGATTTCACCTCAGTTCATTACAGCAGACACTTAATAAAATTGTATAATGAAATATATATATAACAGGCTCATATTGGTTGAAAGTAACACTGAAAATGTTTTGACTTCAGCTCAGTTCATTACAGCAGGCATTATAAATAAAATCGTATAATGAAATACACAAATTAGAATTAAGACTGACAAATTTCAAAATATAACCAATTTGACATTACTATTTGGATAGATTTCAATTCTGATTGTTTGTTTGTTTGTTTGTTAGGGGTTTTACGTTACTTATTAATGTTAGTTCAGTTATTTCATGACAAGACCTTCTTGTAGCAGATATTGTGCTACAAGAAGTCATGTCAATCAACCTAATCACAAATTTACAAGGACAATGGGTCAACTCTTTAGGCACGGGGCTCGGTTCATATGAGAATTTGTATGATGAATTCAATGCCGTCGTGACCGGGAATTGAACCTACGACCTTCGGATCACCACAGAAGAACTGGCGTTCTCCAACCAATTGCGTCAGGCCCAGTGGCCTAATAGATTGTAATAGTTAGGAAGATTTGACCAATATCGGAAACAAGATATATAAAGACGCCCACTTAGAGAGTTCTTGGCTAGATACAGCGCAAATACATCTGTGCTCATTGGCCATATTGTTCATTCTGTACCAAATTCCAGACAGATATTTTTATGTCGAATTTTCACTAACTAAAAATTTAATAACTTCATTTCCATAACGATAATTTAATATAAAGAAAAAACTTATTGTACACACAAATTTAATCCCCAGCATGCACTGAATGTATCGCACGTCTCTGTTAATAGTTTTGCCATTCAGTAAATGGCTTCCACCAATCCATACACAGGCAAATGAGTCAGTCAGTTCTTGGTTGTTGCTTTGGAATAAACCAATCAGTGCGGCTCTTACAGACACGCCGCACACCCGGAAGATCTCATCCGGTGTTATCTTACCGCAGGGCGACGAGGGAGGGCAATTACAGTTCACAAAGCATTAATATATACCCTGAAATCTGCTGGACATTTCTTCCACCTCCAGTCCCAGAACGTCCTGAATAATACTCCTCGCTTATCTTATATCAGTAATGCCAGTTAAGCATTTATTTTTTTCCATTTAAATTGTGTAATCTACCTCTGATTTAGACCACTCTATACAAAAGGTTTTGGGCACTCAAACGGCGTTTTCCAGAAACAGGTAGCGATTGTTGGAAATGTGCGCTCATAATTCTGTCTTTATTATTATCATTGTTGTTATCTCAAATGATTGTTGAATTTAAGAGATGTATGAAGGTTTCTTGGGTAATTTGAAATATCGCTGTGCCTTATATATTGAATATATGACATCACGAAAGTTCAGTTTGTTACAGTCACTGTTGTTAAAAAGTGCAACAGGTCTGTTTATTAAAGTAGGTTTCATTTGAAACTTAGAGTACTTTTGACTGTTATTTTAGATTGGGACTTTCACCCATTTAGAGACACGGTAGAGATAGAGATAGTTTGTGGTCAGTGTGCTGAATAAATTATATAGGATGATAGAGATAGTTTGTGGACAGTGTGCTGAATAAATGATATAGGATGATAGAGATAGTTTGTGGACAGTGTGCTGAATAAATGATATAGGATGATAGAGATAGTTTGTGGTCAGTGTGCTGAATAAATGATATAGGATGATAGAGATAGTTTGTGGGCAGTGTGCTGAATAAATGACATAGGATGATAGAGATAGTTTGTGGACAGTGTGCTGAATAAATGATATAGGATGATAGAGATAGTTTGTGGACAGTGTGCTGAATAAATGACATAGGATGATAGAGATAGTTTGTGGACAGTGTGCTGAATAAATGACATAGGATGATAGAGATAGTTTGTGGACAGTGTGCTGAATAAATGACATAGGATGATAGAGATAGTTTGTGGAGTGTGCTGAATAGATTATAGAGGCATGACAGAGATAGTTTGTGGACAGTGTGCTGAATAGATTATAGAGGCATGATAGAGACAGAGGCATGATAGAGATAGTTTGAGGACAATATGATGGAAATACCCTTTGATTAATCGTCTTATTTCATGCACCACAGACATGTCTATTCTTTATCACGAGTGATTATTTACATTCCATGGTTAATCATGACAGGTATTATTATCAATGGGTTGTAGTCCAAGGGAGATATGACTTTAATACTTCACATGTCAATCACCACACACTTCCAACCTGCCAATGGAAAGGTTTTGAAAACAAAAGGAAAACAATAGGACGCATGAAGTGTACATCTGGCTTACTGATTGTGGCGGTAGTTAAGCTGAGTCATCCCAGCCTGAACTCTCTTGTCTGGCTCTCCTCGTTGCCTCGATGAAGTTCATCAAATGATGTACATTATTATTATCCCAACTGGTTTTAACCATGAATGATCCCATTCTAAAAAGGTATCCAAGAAATTCCATAGACCCAATTATTGTATTACAATATGCATAGGGGGATTTAGGGGACCTGGCGGACTGTATCTGTCTCATACCAAAGCAGCCCTTTGATATGTTCTGATGATGACCTTTTGACATTGAATTTTACAGTGAAAATGATGATTGTAATCGTGATGGAATTAAGAAGTCCTCTTCTGCTCTTTTCTCGACATTATTGATTGCATTTTGGAAAGTAGAACAAGGACAGACATTTATATAAGGTCAAGGATTATGAAGAAATAAAACGTCCCGGGACATGTCAAAGACAGATTTTTTTTATAAAAAAGGGATAGGACCTGGACAGATGGTATACTATCGACCTCCAGTAAAAGATTTAATAAATAGAATCAGTCACGCATTTAGTGCGTTTTTTTCATTTTTCAGCCCAGCACATTACTAGCATTGAATTTTCAACCCCATTGAACACATTTCAATGGCTATTTGTCAAATTATTGGTTTGTTATAAAGTAATTTAAGGCAGTGTCATGTCCTCTATATATTATAAGATGTAAGAACTTAAAAAGTGTCTTAACTGGTGGTCAGTCAGTCTGTCAATCAATTCTAGAGAAGCCAGACAAGTTGATGTCCTCTTTGACTGTCTCTCTCCTAATGATAATGCCGTCTACTTGATGCTGCCGCTGGCCTCTCTATTGGTCCCACTGGACACTGGGCAGTCCCCATGTAGGTGGCGCTAATAGCAATCCCGGACTTTCACATGCTAGACGTGACAATGTGCCAATATGTATTATTAATGAATGTCAAGCCATTATGTCTGTATCCGCATCTTCATTGATCCCAGTTGGTACACAAAAACTGCACCCAAGCTATGCAAGTGCCCCCGTCAGGTCCTTCCCGCTGACCCCTGGTAGACCGAGGTCACCACCAGAGGGCGGGATAACACCTATACCTCCGCCATGAGTGTGCATGAATGACATCTCCTGGTTAGATTTCTTGTAATTGATAGGTTTGTAATTATTATCACGTCAGGACTGAGTCTTAATCAAGACATCTTATGCATGATGAGTGTTTAAGACAATGACTGGCAGTCTTTGAATAAAAGAAGATTATTAGATCTTAGAATCAAATGTGCATGAAATAGACGAAACGATCATGTAAACAAACTTCGTCACCAAAAGAAGTAAATCATTTTTAAATTCACTTATACGAAAGCTTGTTTTACATGAGATAAATGTACAAAAGAGAGATACCATGTACAAAAGAGAGATACCATGTACAAAAGAAAGATACCATGTACAAAAACATGGCTGAATATCAATTGTTAAACACAACTTAGAGATCGTGAAACTTGCAATATGGTGTAACGCTACACAGAAAATGCTGAAGTGACAAAGACCATCAGTCCTCATTGTAGAAATGAATAGTCACTAAAACAATATAACAAACCAGTCAGTTTAGTGTTCAAATTCCTTTTGGGCATTCAAAGTCTCTCGATTATGTCGAAGAATGCTTTAAATTAACTTAATTTAACTTATAAATATGACCACAAACATGTCTCTTAAGTCACTAAACACTTAAGTCTCTTAAGTCACTAAACACTTAAGTCATTAACTTTTATAAAATAGAATAAAAGAGAGGAAATTGTACAACATATATGTTTAGGTAAGTGACATGGTTCTGTCACAGGGTTCCCAAAAAGCACCTTGCTTTATCCAGACGCCCCATAAACAGCCACTGCTTCCTCTCCCACACACATCGTCGGCGTTTAATGCTTTGTTTCTAGGATTGCATTAAATGTCTCCCTTCAAATTAATGTTCATGGTCAGTGTGTGTAATGGCTGAGTTGACATACTTGATATTCTTGTGGGAGTGCCATATCTTTCTAGCACCCACGCTAAATATTATAGTCTGTTTTAGATATGCTTCATACACTTAATGACCAAGGCAAACAGAGGATTATGACACCTTATGTCAACTGACCAGTAACGACCACGCATGCGTATATGACAGTCATCCAGCCTCGATATCAGGTCCTTATGACCCTTAAGTAAATCTTATATAGCTAAACACACACCATGAAGCCACACCTCAATGGACAATATGAAGCAATATTCTCCGGGCATTCCTGTCATAAAATGCACCTGATGACCTTTAAGATGTATTTCCCTGGATGGTGTTGTAAATCTGTTACAAATGGAAGGTATAATATGTTCTACTGGTACCTACTGATAGTTTACACGCCCCTCGAGTTATGACAGGGTAGGGTCACAGACTGGGCCAATCCCATTATGACCCTATAAAAGTTGCAACGCTGTCCTTCAAACAACTTAAAAGACAGGTCCAAATATGGCTGTCTCTGGAGTGTGCTAGGAAGTGTTCAAGGAAGTAGGGTTCGACTCACACCACAAGACTGGCCACTACATGTATATGCTGTGCATGGACTCATGTGACCTTGTGGACTTGTGATAACGGAAGTACAAGCTGATATGCCGGTTGTCATGGAGTGGCACTAGTTTATTGACACTGACCTTCCTCCGGCTATTGTCAAACCGTCTGTCTTGGAAATTACAAAATTAACATTTTATGGTCCTCTTCCAGGAATCGTGGAAATGCTCTAAATCATTGTCATTTCATACTGATACTTGAATCTATAACATCCAGTCCAAGTGAGGGGCGGAATGTTCATTTCCTCTCAATAAAAACAGAAATAACTCTACAATTTAATAGATTTAACCAATCTTATCTTATTCTCCTTTCAAAAGATAGAGCATGGAGATATGAAGAAGATAATTTGGGTTTTTAGTTTTTCCTAACATTGCACCGCGATTTTATCCCATTGACCTTAACTAATACCGTTATGTTATTAAAAGTTATCATTCTATTATTTACAAAAGACGTAGAAGATTTTGTTTTACTAAGTATGTGACTGGGTCTGTGTCCTAATAGATCTCTGGGTATGCAAATTTGCACATGTTCTTATAATATATCCACGCAAGGCCCCACCCAGGATTAGCTCCGGCAAGTGACCTCAGTCGGAGATGGGATTGTATTGGGCTGGTAGCCCAGGTGACTGGATACATCAATGTTTTACCACAACAGCCAGGGAGAGTGTGTGGTCAGAACTAACATATTAATACATAATCACATAGGTTTTTAACATAACATCTCACCCGTCTACTTTTATCAATTTGGGTGCGTTTTAAGGGTCAGCCACGGCTGGCATATAAAAGACAGCTGTATGCTCCGGGAGACTGCAATCAAACAATGACGATATGTTTGTCCTAACTTTTCCAGATTTTACAATGGTGCATTGGAGTGGCATAAATCTCACCAAGGTGTGGATCATCACACTCACATTAAGTAAGTTATCAAAATATTAATATATGTTATCTCATTTCAATATGCAATGGCAAGAATTAAATTTTACACTTAAACTAGTTTGATTGATTAACACTGAACATTAAGAGATCACGCAGGATGTATTGTTTCAACATAAAAAACTCATTCAATCACATTCAAAACTTCTTTATCTTTCTGCTTCTTTTGGGCATTTCAAACGCATATGTTCATCGTAGAAAAAATATTCGTAGAAGAATCTCTGTTTTATGTATATTTTAATTCAAATTTATACTTATTGAGCCAATTGTCACAAATGAAGACTTCTTAAAAACTCAAGGAGATGCAGTGAAATATGTCTAGGATTTAAGGCAGCATTTTTAAAGATCCTCCAAGTCAAAGCGTGTTTTCTGTTAACCTCAAGAATCTCTTTCAAAGAACTTGGATTGGAAATTTCCACACGTTCACTGATTTCCACACTTTCCACATGAATGAAAAATACTAAAACAGTTTTCATCTCTTCAGATTGTCAAATGTTTATCTAAATTTCACGAAAAGAGTAAAACGATTTAGATACTGACTCTTAAGTCCAAAGCCTTTTGGCATGGTAAAATATTCAGTTTATTGACTAGAATACATTACCATATTCCAAGGTATATTTGGAGGAACAATTTTCTCGTCGTGCCGCAAATGGAGTCTTGAGGTGAATTGTTTTAAAGCTTTCATGAAATCAGATTTTCAGTCACTTTCTCTTGTATAATATACATATTCAAACCATAAAATATGTAATCAAATGTTATTACCATCATATTACCCTACATACATATCTGTGCCATTTGAAAATAGTTAAGTCTTCTGCAAAAATCAAAATCATTCATTTTGTTACCAAACTTTGCTAAGCTGACCGATGATCTTTTGCAAACATCTGATTAATAAACAACAATACCTTCATATTGGGGCATTAGAGTGATTTTGGCTCACAGAGGCCTGTTTCTTCATTAGTGTTTGTCATTTGGTACATCCGTACAGACCACAACAGTGGTTACACGAATACTGCACAGTACTTGGCAAAACACAATAATCATGGAAGGTGTATTTTGGTTGATTTCAGAGAGGTAGCTTGTTTGTGTCACAGTTCATGACCACGTATCATTTAAACATACTCCAAACCTCTGAATTGTCTGTGACCTCTGTGATCTCATGAAAGGTTAAGACACCTTATTTGGGATAGTCTTAAAAACCGCATTTTCTTTTGATATGGTATATAAATACAAAAAGACTATATTTAAAAAACCATTCTCCATTATTGAAGTGCCATGCTGCTATGTTATATGTTAATCTATATTGATAAAACATGCTATGGATCTTTTTCAGGATATATCAACTGTTTCTTGGTTATAAGAGATACTACATTTGAATGCGATGAAACTAGTGGTTCGGGACGTTTCCGCAAGGTGGCACTGTCAGATGAGGATAAACTAAGCTTGCTCGAGAACCAAGGAGGTCACCTCCTGCGAACATACATGGCAAGAGACCATGTCTCAGCCTACAGAAACTTTAGGAACATACTACCTGCCAATGTCAACACGCCGGTAGTAGCTTTCAATATCCTCTTAATACAACAAACCATGAGCAAATATGATTACAAATATGTTATAAGACAATAGGATTTCTCAGTGGTTATTATTCATTAAACAATCGATTATATTGTTTATATATGTAAATATCTAATGTTCTTTGCGGATTTTACAAGTTCAGAATGTTAACATGTATTTGTGTTCTTCTTTTCAGAGACAATTTGAAGAGAGGTCATTGGATTCATTTGACGATCGCTTAGACGTTAAGAATACCATTGTGCATCTATTACAAGAACTCCGACAAGAGAGAGAATTAAATGACCAAAATGAACATATCAGAAAAAAATCTGAATACCAAAGAAACAGTCCATATGATAGAAACGATGAAAAACAAAATTACATCTATAAAGTAGGTGGTAAAAGAGGTTATAGTTTTGCAAATAGACAATTATCATTAAGAGATATATTGCGTCAGCGGAGATCAGATGAGGCACCGTCAGAGGAGACTCCCGCCGAGAGCAACAACACATCGGCCGCCAGACTTCCCTTTGTCCTCCCCCAGGAAGTGGGCATAGAGAATGTCATGACAGTCACAAATACAGGTACACAACTTATTTCTATATAGAAACCAGTTAAGGCGATATTCTATGAGGCAACATGTGTACCGGAGGGCATGTATATCTATAATGGGATCAGTGGGTGCGTGAGTAGGCGTTTGGGTATTTATTATTTATTAGTAACTGTTTCTCAGCAACTGCAGGATCAATCTTAAGTGCGCATGCGTATGGAAATATATCATCTGTTAATCTGGTTTATATTAATTTGTGTGATTTGCTTTTGTTTATGGAAACCAATCTAAGTTATTGGTCAATTAATAGCGTGGCGATACAGACTGATAGGGGCTGACATAGTTTGGCCATCATCACTAAGTCTAATGTTAGTTAAATAGCAGGTTTCTTGTCACCAAGTTATCTAACTAATGCCACTACAGCACGGGGTCCTGTAGAATTATTCAAGGATTGCGTATTACCTCTTGTTAAAACCACCTTGCTCACCAAAATATCATCCAATCAGAATTGACCAACCTCTGGTTATAAACTGTAATCAGGTGTCTAACCCAGAAACTGACTTAAGTACAAATGTCAGTACAAAACAAATCTACGTGAATATTCAACTATTCTTTCACCAGTCAGTCCACCGCCGAATATTTATGAATGGTCATACAAGAGTGAGAAGTCCTGTGATGGAAGATAATAGATCCGGGGCCGTTGGCTGTGAGTCTCTTGGTTTGAGCACAGAGAAAGTAGAAGCATCTATTATTTTTCTATGGTTTGAGTGCAGCGTCAACTTCTCTGTTGAACTCAATGCCCGCCGCCAGTGCCGAGGATTGCTCTCGTGTGAGTCGTGTCACTTGTCCTCACATGAGCTGCAGGTCACTGTCCTAGTGAGTCTGTTACTCACCGCGTTCCCCTGTCATGGATCTCTGGCATGACAACTGAGTGTGGCAGCACGCTGTCTGATATAACAGAAATAATGTTGGAAGTGGCGTAACCCTCCACTCGCATACCCCCCCCCCCCCCCCCCCACACACACACACTCTCTCTCAATGTGGAAGTTCAGACTACGATGCAGGTCTCTGTTTGCGTGCGGGTACAGAAGCTGCATGGTGCTGACATTGTCATATTACCATACATCTAACGTTGCTGTACCTAATAGTCCTTGGATGTGATCATTCCGAATTCTATTGAAAGATACCTCCATATCAGGACTTCTCTATCATATCAGTCACTGCCACCAAAGCTATAAAGGTGCGCACAAAATCAACCGCAAGTATTCATAAAATCAGTATTCATAAAATTATGGCTGTGAACTGATTGGCGGAGGATAAATGCTAACTGAATTAGATTCAGTCTTGTTCTGCCAGCTGTACTAATTGGTCAGTTTATGTGCCAGACATCTGATTACAATTTATGACCTGATGTCGGTCAATTCAGATTTAATGATATTTTTATGAGAAAGGGAAGTATTAATAACTTGGGTAATTCCAAATATAGAATGATATCAAATATAGGGCAATGGCTGCAGAGGTAGAAATAGAATACAACCTGTGTCATGCAGAGTAATTGAAAGGCTCTGTTAGCAGACCTCACACCATAGACCAGTTCAGTTCCTCTTTTAACAGATCCATACATCGTACCGACGTCTTGAATTTCATCTATTCAACTCTTAATGTATTGAATGTCAATTGTTAAAATACATTTGACATTTAATTGGTTTTCAGACCGAACACAAAAGCTTTCATACGGGAACTCGCTATACTGCTGTATGAAGCAGTATATGAAGTATCTGTCCCCAGAAAAGAGCATAAACAAGTGGTGATTAAGAAAGAGATAAAACAAGCTCATGCAATTCTGCATTACACAGGTAATATTCAATTACTGGTGTGATTGAAAAGTCCTGCTATGGAGGGTAGATAGGGACTGATAGGATAGAGAAGTCCTGCTTTGGAGTGTGGCAGGGACTGGTAGGATAGAGAAGTCCTGCTGTG
Source organism: Amphiduros pacificus (assembly GCA_949316495.1). Classification (NCBI taxonomy): domain Eukaryota; kingdom Metazoa; phylum Annelida; class Polychaeta; order Phyllodocida; family Hesionidae; genus Amphiduros; species Amphiduros pacificus. The sequence goes on along the minus strand of OX439000.1, from coordinate 76,291,427 downwards.
GAGGGTGGCAGGGACTGGTAGGATAGAGAAGTCCTGCTGTGGAGTGTGGCAGGGACTGATAGGATAGAGAAGTCTGCCATGGAGGGTAGGCAGGGACTGATAGGATAGAAAAGTCCTGCTGTGGAGGGTGGCAGGGAGTGATTTGATAGAGAAGTCCCGCTATGGAGGGTAGGCAGGGACTGATAGGATAGAGAAGTCCTACTATGGAGGGTAGGCAGGGACTGATAGGGTAGAGAAGTCCTGCTATGGAGGGTAGGCAGGGACTGATAGGATAGAGGAGTCCTGCTATGGAGGGTGGCAGGGACTGATATGATAGAGAAGTCCTGCTGTGGAGGGTGGCAGGGACTGATATGATAGAGAAGTCCTGCCATGGAGGGTAGGCAGGGACTGATAGGAAAGAGAAGTCCTGCTGTGGAGGGTGGCAGGGACTGATAAGAAAGAGAAGTCCTGCTGTGGAGGGTAGGCAGGGACTGATAGGATAGAGGAGTCCTGCTGTAGAGGGTGGCAGGGACTGATAGGAAAGAGAAGTCCTGCTGTGGAGGGTGGCAGGGACTGATAGGATAGAGAAGTCCTGCTATGGAGGGTAGGCAGGGACTGATAGGATATAGAAGTCCTGCTGTGGAGGGTGGCAGGGACTGATAGAATAGAGAAGTCCTGCTGTGGAGGGTAGGCAGGGACTGATAGGAAAGAGAAATCCTGCTATGGAGGGTAGGCAGGGACTGATAGGATAGAGAAGTCCTGCTATGGAGGGTAGGCATGGACTGATAGGATATAGAAGTCCTGCTGTGGAGGGTAGGTTACACAAGATTTGCAAATCAATATGAGACGATCCAGCACTATGGTCGAGCATGTTGGCCAGGTAGCGGAAAAATCTCCGCAATTTTTTCTTGACCTTTGTCAAACTTTTGAAATTATTGACTAACTTTGCTTTTCATTTTCTTTTGGTCTCCCATCATATAAATTTGCAAATCCTGTGCGAACCTGATATTTTCATATGTTTCAATTATTTTCACATCCCCAAGAAACAAATACATTTTTTTATGATATGTTTTTGAATAGTCCCTAACAGCTGAATGTTTTCTATAGGTAGCAAAGATGAACTGGCTCCAGTGTACTTTCTATTCATATACATTAGACCTGATAAGAAAGCATATGTTTGTATGTCAAGCAAAAGCACATGATGAACAATATTGATCTGCAAGTTGAATCAATAGATAAATAACTGATCTATATCCTCCCTAGGCCAATAGCTGATATATATCCTCCCTAGGTGTATAGTTGATCCATATCCTCTCAGGTCAACATATTTATACTTGATCCATATCCTCTTCAGGCCAATATATGTATAGTTGATCCATGTCCTCCTCATGTCAATATATTTATAGTTGATACATATCCTCCTCAGGTCAATATATGTATAGTTGATCCATATCCTCCTCAGGCCAATATATTTATAGTTGATCCATATCCTCCTCAGGTCAATATATGTATAGTTGATCCATATCCTCGTTAGATCAATATGTATAGTTGATCCATATCCTCCTCAGGCCAATATGTGAATAGTTGATCTATATCCTCCTCAGGTCAATATATGTATAGTTGATCCATATCCTCCTCAGGTCAATATATGTATAGTTGATCCATATCCCCCTCAGGTCAATATATGTATAGTTGATCCATATCCTCCTTAGGTCAATATATGTATAGTTTGCTGATATGTGTATTTGCTGACTCTATGTTGTATGTCGGTTATAGGAGTGGAGGAGGAGTACGAGTATTGCCTGGTGCGGGGCACGGAGGAGGACGGCTACCTTCACATGTGTACCACCTGCGCCGTCACCACCAAGCTGCCCGATAACTACTGGCCTCGCTTCATCAACGAAGCTGTGTGTAATGAGAGCGATAATGGCTGCTTCTTCCCCACCGGAACAGCACGTATGTACACTCTCACCTAACATCATATATCATCATTTAAAAGTCCAGAGACTCGTTGGTATAAATATGATGGTATTGGGTGCTAACAAGGCAACAAGTAATAGCGATAGGCATTCTATTAACCTCAACTTCTGTCACTTCTGACATCAAAGACAACTGAAATAAGCAGTTGCCACAGTTTGGTATAAGTGTCGAACACGTAATATGCCAATTGCGGATTGCCATACTGTCCCATTGAAAACAACACACGTGAACTACACAATTAACAATGCAAAATCCCAAATCCTTGATAAAATCTGAGAAAATCTTCTTACTCTTCTACGCACTCACAAATCACTTCTGAAAGAAAAGCGCCATCTGACGGTGTAAGCAGAATAAATGTGCCAAAACATGGCCGCCATGGACCGATAATCGGGGTATGGTCCTTAGACTTCCAGCTTATCATGTCAAAACCTCAAACATTCAGACCTAAAGTCAAAACAAACGCGAGCGAAAATCGGAAGTTCCCAAAAAGTCTCTAAAATCCAATCATTAAAAAAACGAGATGGAAAACCGCAATCGCACCATGTTAGGGGCGATCCATTTGATTTTTGTGGGGTGGGGTGGGACAGCAGTACTGGATGAATAATTTTTTTTTCTTTGGTAGGGTGGATGAATAATTTTTTTTTCTGGTGTGGGGTGGGTGAATAATTTTTTTTTCTTGTTGCTTCCCCAGACTCTGATCCTTCATTTCAAGCAATCCATATAGAAGATAGAAAAACTGGAAGGAGGTGGATGAATAAATTTTTTTTCTTTGGTAGGGTGGATGAATAATTTTTTTTTCTTTGGTAGGGTGAATGAATAAATTTTTTTTCTGGGATGGGGTGGGTGAATAATTTTTTTTTCCAAAATCTCCCACCCCACCCCACAAAAATCAAATGGATCGCCCCTTATTTCTATTAGTAAAAAAAGAATTGTGTAAAACATATAATCACATTACGATTTCGAATCTGATGTCGTTTTTGGCACTGACCTGTGCTATTATGAATATATTATAAATGTCACATGACCATTATAGTGAAGTCATTGAATGGAATTGCAGCCATGCACTACTTAAAAAAAGAACTCCCCCAACCCCCCCCCCCAAAAAAAAAATACTATAATCATACATGTACATATATTGAATTATCATTTTTTCTCCAGCGTAGCCCAGGTTTCTAGAACTAGCCATACTTGTTGCAGTTACTTTCATTTTTGAAGAGCTCTGTGTAATTTCAAGTCACATGCTAATATTAGCTGTACACACAGCTGCTTATTCGTTTTTCTGTTTTTCCGCCTGAAAATGATTGCAAAATATTGATAAATGCTAAGAGTCCCGTTTCTGAATATGTAATGTGTTTTTTAACACACGTATAATTTTCTTGCATTTCAATTTGCATTTGCTAAAAATAGTAAAGAGTTTGATTATATTTGTGACGTCAGCTCACGGACGCTGCAAGCAGACGAAAATGCTGAAGGAAGTATTGCGCAAGACGGACGGGATGTGCTCGCTGGCCCTCAAGGACGGGGATATCGTCATCGTCGACGTGTGGCAAATCACCACCTACCCCTTCAGGGTTGGCTGTGAATGCAGAATCAGCTCCTCCTCGCCATATTCAATATATGTATAGCTTGGTGTGTTATTTTGAACATTTGCATTTATAGGGTTATGAAGGGGGGTTATTTTGTATTGTGACATGAATCAGGAGAAATCAGACTGAAAAAAGACAATAGCCTTTGGGCCATTAAGTATATACCGAATTGAAAAAAGCACACACATTATATCATTAAAAGTAAGTCATGCAATCACCATCAAATATTAACACCAAAGACATTCATGATCATTTAATTGAATACGACAAGAGCTATCATTAACTTGACAATTAAAATACTATGCCGAAACTAGAATTTCAGAATAAGAAAAAAATAGACTACTGGTGTATTTAGTCATAAATTCATAAAAACAATTTAAACGTCCATGACATCAGATTTATTGAACATCCTGGGTAGTATTTGACTCTAACTCTCCATGCAGAGAATACATAAGGGAAAAGTATTAACAATTTGTAATTGCTTTGGACACAAATGATTTCTTGTGTGTATATAGACCTTTGCCTGCAACATTCCAATGAAGTCTGTCAGGGACCAAGAGAACAATCCTAGTTATACGTAACGTATGGCAGTCTGAGTCAGAGAGGTAGAACATGGTAACTTGAGAACATGGAGTCATGATACATTTACTCCTTGATTAAACGAATATGAAGCTAAAATACACTACATGAATAACAGAATCTGCTTAAAGACGTGAAATAAAGGCGATATGCTTGATATAAAGACAGACCCATGACGAAGTCATACACAAATTATACTATGCATTTGATAAAAATGCAGACCTATAAATCAGACAAAAAATAAAATGCCACGTATTATAATAAGAAGCCGACAGACACTATTTATGCCATTTATTTGATATGAAGCCAGCCATGTCAAGAGGACAGACAAATAATGCCATCCATTCCATATATAGACAGACGTCTGAGGCAGACACAAATAATGCCATCCATTCCATATAAAGACAGGCGTCTGAAGCAGACACAAATAATGCCATCCATTCCATATATAGACAGACGTTAGAAGCAGACACAAATAATGCCATCCATTCCATATAAAGACAGACGTCTGAGGCAGACACAAATAATGCCATCCATTCCATATAAAGACAGACGTTAGAAGCAGACACAAATAATGCCATCCATTCCATATATAGACAGACGTTAGAAGCAGACACAAATAATGCCATCCATTCCATATATAGACAGACGTTAGAAGCAGACACAAATAATGCCATCCATTCCATATAAAGACAGACATACGAAGTAGTCAGACAAAATTATGCCATGTATTGCCCATAAAGACAGGAACCGACCGTCCTCTCTGCTATTGGTTGATGCAAGTTGATAATGGACCTTCATTGACCAATAATTGATCATCATGCTTTGAAGGGTGCAATGTAGGGACATTTACGATATTGGTCCAATACATTTGCCAAAATTATAATGATTCAGTGGCGGATACAGAGGGGGGCTTTGGGGGCTGAAGCCCCTCGGGGGCCTGCGGTTAAAGGGGCTTTTGGGAACTGGAGGCCCCCCCTGCTTTTTTCAGAGCACATTTGAGCCCCCCGGGGTAAAATATTCCTGGATATGCCCCTGTGATTGATAGAACAAATCGGTGCTATACATGAGTAAGGGATGTTGTTAATACCAATGAAGTTTGTTATGTTAAATCTAGATAATATAATATGCAGACCATAGGCATGTAGAATACTAGAAGTAGAGCGAGATCACAAAATACACGTCCAGACCGCATAAATCTAACATAACAAGTAAGATGAAAAACCCCAGAACTGTAATTTGTTGTGAGCACTGTTTTGATGATTATACATGGTACAGTAGATTTTAAAGATAATCGTATTCAGTGCAAATGCATTTCAATGATTTTCAGGAGCTACTATAAGGAACACACAAAGTGATGACGTTTTTCCCATCACATGGATATCTTTGGCCAAGCCAGTCCCTATACATAATGCTGTACAACTCGGTCTTTTATGAAGTATTTCTGATAGATTCAGATAGCAAGTAAAAAATCATTGGCACACCATCACCAGTTTAGATACAAATGTTTCATAAAAACAAGACTATCAAAAAAATATTTAATCTTGAATGTATATGAAAATATAGATACTCCTATATGTGTGTATGTGCGTGTGTGTATGTGTGTGTGTTTGTGTGTGTGTGTGTATGAGTCTGTCTGAGTTTCAAATTGTAGTGCAATATATCTATGATACAGCCAAGTAAGATGCTCGGTCCAGCTAGTTAATTTCATGGCATCATTACATAATGGGTAAATCTTCTCCACGTTAACACAACGCACAATTGAATGGTGCATATAATTAAAAATGTATTCATATCTAATTATATATGTTAATGTATATGAGATGTCAACGCATAATTAAATAAAGGCTTCCAAGTGTAGAACGATAACAGGGAATGAAACTGAGCACACAATGCTGAGGGCAGGTCAGGATCCCTTCTACAATAATGTGCCACGATCATTTCAAACACAAACAAATGTACATTTAATGTGATGAGCTGAAAACCTTAACATAAATGCTTTCGGTGGATTTTGTCTTTCATATTGTAGGTATATCAAATTAGGTAATAATTGTGAGTATTAAACAAAATAATGGATATAATCTTATACTTAATTACAAGTAAATGTACAAAATGTGTGGAAATATGAAGTTTCCAGTCTTTGTCTTTTTGGGTGATGGGATAACATTGCCTTGTTTATATCGCCTAATGTTCTTAGATTGAAAAATAAACTTGATTCTCTTTGTAAGTCCGACTGACTTTAATCTATCTGTACACTTTTCATAAAGGTTACTGGTTCTTAAATAGATCTTCCCCAGGTTGCTATTTCATTCACATAGCTGAGGTAGCAATTTTTGCCAGTTGAGGTTTCATTGTCACTGTCAAAATTTTAAACAAATAAATATATTCCAACAGAAGAGGGTGTTCAAAATGTTGTTTTCTGGTATAAGTTTATGAAAATAGGTTGAATAATCCACAGCAAACCTTTAATAAGAGCCAAGAAATAGTAAAAAGTTTGCTTAAATCACTTTTGCAAGTTAATTTGTAATAAAGGACCAAATATCCAAAAATGATACACAGCCTTTATATATATATATACTTATTTGAATCTCTATCGGTGAAATAATCTCGTAGATAGTCCTTGACCGGTTCTCTCGAATATAGAGTGATCGTCAGATAACAGTACATATTTAATTAAAACAATCATGAATAAAATATCAAACAAAAAATAGAGAATGTTTAGGCCAACAAACGAAACTGGGGAAGGCGTAGCAACATGGAAGTTGTATTTTGCTCTGTTTATGGACACAGGTTTGAGTCAAGTACCAAAAAAAGGAGTGCACAAAAAAGCCTTGTGAAGATATTAGGAAATATCAGGAGATCAATGTTCTTTATATTCAATCTGCCTTTCCCGTGTTTGCTCTTTGATAACCTAAGTTATTTGAGACTGTCGTGTCAAAGAAAAAGGTTAGAAGTATTTTCCACTCTGACTGCAAGGAATTCCATATTAAAGAAATGGAGTATAAAATGATATATTAATGGAGATTGAGAATAATAATACTGTAATGGTGGTGCTATGAGATCTCTCAGCGGTTTTTGATGACCACAAGAGATACTCCTAACTAGACCGGGAATAGCTGTGAAGTGAAATTGGTTGAAATCATATTTATCAAACAGAAAGCAGTGTGTGACATTATACAAGGATCAGCACCCGGGAAATCATGAATTCACATTTTTTCAGGCTGAAACAGGCCATCAAAAGAATCTAAATGTTCACTTATAACATATTTCCTTTGAGGAGCTTGTCAAAAACCTGAAGGTCATATTTTGAAATTTCCTTAAAGGTTGTTTCAAGTTGATGAAATAAATAAAAGAAATAATATTTTGTCACCTTTAAAAGACATATTTCTTGGCAGTGATCAGGTCTTAATAGGAATTATTCAAAATACAACATGTCAGGAATCCACCGCCAGATTGTCACCCGTTTGGCCAAAGCCGGCAGAGGAAACCATGAACAAACGCCTACTTTCATGAATAAAAACATGATTTTTTTATGTTTTATACTGCTACAAACAATACGCAATAACCTTTTATCTGTTTTACATGTTGATGAAAAAATGATGGTTGAAGTATACATTATATAAAGATCTTGAATGTAATATTATAAGGACCCAATATTTTAGGGACCCAATACTATAGGGACCCAATATTATAGGGACCCAATATTTAGCTTTAGCAATATCTTGATAACAATATAGAGATGGGAAATATAAGATTATATGTTACATAAACGTCAAGGAGATTATTGAAAGGAAACCAATAAAGGATTTTACTGACAATAATGTTAATTTGGTGACTCGTGACGTCTTGATTGAATTAGGAACATGCTATGCACCTTCCCAAGACAACTGTCTTACTAAACTACTTAATAGATGTTGTGTAGTATATAAAGTGCCCTCTGTCCTCTGTTATTATGTAATAAAGGATTATGATAACACCCATATTTGACATAAGACACTGACAACAATCAAAGTGCTTGTTTCCTACATAAAGTTACTCAGGTCCTCAGCATTTAGTTTTTTTATTGAAAAAATGTCTTTCAATACACCTTTTTCAATTATTTAATGATAAAAATACCATATACATTTTAAATTTATTTACTTGGTTATTTTCTTTTAAATTTAAAACATATTTAGGGGTTTGCATGAAACAAGATTGTAATTTACAAATAATGATGTTCAAGCAAATGATGAAAGCACACATGTTAGGAGCAGCTCCTGAGGTCTGATCCACTCACTCTTTATCATGGGAGTCTGTGTTATCTTGAAAGCTTTAATAATTCCACTTCATTTTGGTCACATGACTTAATTAGCATATTGATTCATCACAAGCAAGAAATTATAGCTAGATTTCATATCATATTTTACTTGTTAAAATCGAAATATTTATTACTCGGTTGGCACTTTAAATTGTGGGATTAGCCTTAATTCTTCATGAACTTACGAACTTGGATCTTGAACTATAAACAGTGTGAAGGACTCACAAAGAAAGGTTGGATTAAGTCAAATTAATTTTCAAACAAAGAACCGAAATGAAGCACAGTATGGATGACCTACTTCTGGAACCATTTTGTGGCAGTTTTATGTGACTTTCATAGACCTTTATCATCATTCAGGCCTATTATGAATAGCTGTGTTAATCTAAGCTGGCCCCAGGTCACACTGGTTGGTTGTGAAAAATGGTCAGGGTGCCAGGAGTGGATTTTCAGAGGCTATTGCAGTAACAATGACAGACACTAGAAGTCAGAAGGAGGAGGTTTGGAAGCATCCAATTATGCAAGTGAATCTGATGCCTCTGATCTCTAGCTGCATTTCAAGCAGTTTCGGGACAGTCTAGATTATAGCTTTGCTTCAATGAAACAGGATAGCACTTCAACCATAAGTGTAACACTTTGTGATGTAGTGAGACAAGCTGTGCAGAAGGAAATTGATGTTATGTGGAAAGAGATGAAAGCAGAATTGAAGAAACTTGAAGTTGGAAAGGAACCAACAGGAATGTGAAATGAAATGTAATGGACATGGAGAGAAACAGAAAGGGATTGACATAACTAAACTTAAGCTCAACCTATGTAGAAGCTGCCAGCTCAAGGACAAAGAATACAGTAATCAAGAATCTACCAGAGACTGAAGTTGAATGCACATGTGACAGGGTGATGGTGCTTATCACTGAAAGTCTTGGTTTGAAGGAAAATGAAATTGACATTGATGATGCAAAAAGAACAGGTGATCCAAAGGTCAAAAGGACAAATGCTAGAGTCATCCATTACATGTTTTTCCCTTAAGCCAACATACCTGACAAAAAGAGGAAAGTCTCAAGTCAGGGTACCAGTGGTAGAGATTAAAATATGAGCTTGCATCCTGCTGAGAACACTTGCTTGCTGAGATTAGTACTCAGATAAGTGGGGTGTTTGTTCACATTCACATGTCAAAAATAATGGGCAAATCACTGTACACACATCTGAGCATTATTACTACACATATTTCTTCATTCACATTGTGGTTTTATTTGACAATTAAAATAAGCATTGCATTATTTGAATTTATTTCAAATATAGAAATTCTAATTCTGTATTGTTAATAGTGCTTAAACAACAGTAAAACTAGAGATTTATTTTAGAGGTACTGACACCATTTCCAAGAGGTGATCTTTGAACATGCATTGTTGGTTGATCTCTTTGGAAAACAGAGAAATGCACATACAGGTGACATGTGACCTGTTGAATTCCATCCTGTCAGTGACTGATATGGTCAAATATTGACAACTCCACATTTTGAAGATCTTGAATATTGTTTTGGAATAAATGATATACCAATCTCATTGAATGTATTTAAGAATGAACATTGTTTGCAGGTATGTTGTTAGGGTTGATGATTTATTACGCCTTGGATAGGTACAGTCCAGGTTTATTTTTAAATGTATGTGGATCCAGGCAAAATGTTGTGTGAGCAATCCTGCCATGAGAACAGGTCAAAGCATATCACCAGACCTGTGAGACACATGCTAGTGCTGAAACATTTGGAGCTATTGCATTGCACTGGATATATTCATAGATGCTCAAGGTTGGCCTCATGATCAACAAGTTTTATGAACATGATAAAATCTTGAAATTGGATCCATGTTATAATTTCTTTGTCTGAACTAAAATAAAATTGTAATATGAAGATTTCATATTTGTTTTCTGCATAAAGTCACTATTTTTTATATTTTCTTGTCATTGATTATGATATTAATGCCATGTGGTAATATGTTATTGGACTTTCTTGTAAGTAATTATTGTTGCATTTCGAATTGTTGGAACTATTTTTGCAATGATTTTACGAGGATTGGTACAACAGGCAGGAGTATTGTGGACTATTGTATTGTACAATATGAGCATGTCAGTATGTAAATTTACAGTTTACTCAATTCAATGTGTATAGAATGACAAAGATAATGAAAGTAACTGAAAATAAAATATGGTAGGAAATCCACCTGACCAAAGTTTACTGGGGTATAGTGCTGGGATTTTGATGTTGGTGAAATACGTGACATGTATGATGTAACTGCCAATGCCTTTTCAGGAGGCCATTAATATGACGCTATCAATTTGCCTATTGATTTCATGTCCCATGCCTCCATTGGTCAGCAGCCAGAATACACTGTTCATTGGTTAGAGGAGGTACAGGATAAATTTCACAAATGAAGAGTAAAATGGTTAACAAAGAAATGGATGTTAAATTGTCTTGCAAAATGATAACAGAGGTGGGGCTAAAATCACAGCACAGCTGGATGGTGTAACGTCATACCATTGTTCTACACCATTTCTGAACCAATCTGGATGGTTCTGTTACACAACGCCTGACAAAAAGCATTAAAACTATATAATAATCATCATGTAGGAGTGTTTTTATTATGATGGTGTAAATCTTATTGTGAATCTGTTTTTACTGCAATATTTGTGTCCCTGATTCCTGTCATTCCTGTGCTACAATTGGGCAAAATTTCTTCCCTTTAAAATTGAGCTCTATTTAATCATATCATTATAAAATGTAAATGATGATGATGATAGAAAGAGTTAAAATAACTATAATCATTTCATTATTAAAATCATATCATTATAAATGTAAATGATGATGATGATAGAAAGACTTAAAATAACTAAATCATTTCATTATTAAAATCATATCATTATAAATGTAAATGATGATGATGATAGAAAGAGTTAAAATAACTATAATCATTTCATTATTAAAATCATATCATTATAAATGTAAATGATGATGATGATAGAAAGAGTTAAAATCATACAGTATCATTATCAAAATCATATAATTATAATCATATCATTATTAAAATCATATCATTATAAATGTAAATGGTGAAGTGTTATTTTTTTGGAATATTTGGATGCGATAGTTGATATATGAAGATTGAAAAAACTTTTTCAGTCAAGCCATTGTTCCCTGTGCGGCAGCACTAAAGTTCCACTCAGATAGGCTTTGATTCAGTATCCAGCTGTGTTGCAAGCGTCCAGATTGATGCAATGTCATGTCCAACTCCAAAATGATGTGATTTGTCCAGATTTACTGCCCAGAACAATTCAGAGCTCTCCCATCCTTGGTATTGGAAAGGTGGAAAGAGGACTTTTCATTACTGTTTTCTGATAATAATGGAAATTAGTTTGATGGGGAGTATATAGAAGTTAAATCTTCCCTATTCCCAATACAATTTTTTTTCAAATTTGGTGGAATAACACAAGCATGACCTAAAGAAGCTCACCAGGGTCATAATAATAATAACAATAATAATAATAATGATGATGATGATGATGATGATGATGATGATAATATAATAATAATAATAATAATAATAATAATAATAATAATAATAATAATGATAATAATAATAATAATAATAATAATAATAATAATAATAATAATAATAATAATAATAATAATAGTGTATGTTTAATGTTATAACATGGTTTCAGCTCTTATTTGTCATATGAAATTGAATTGCAATTGAATGTAAAACACAGACGAGACAATAAAAACAGTGTCAGTATAATATTAGGCTCTGCCTTCTTTGTCCTCCACACACTTAGTAATCATCCATTTGAAATATTTTAAATATCAAAATAATCTAAAATCTTTTGTAGTTTTATGCCACATTTTACTTTAATTTAAAGTAATATGTGACATTACTTCATGTAAAGTTATGTAAATTGGATTTGTGATAGAATTTGTACAAAGAATTTAGAATCTGGAAAATCTTAAAATTTCTGTCAGTGTGTTACACATGTTGATAGGGCAAGTATTTGAGATATTATGATCAGAAACATAGAAACAGGAAGTAGGTCCTGAAAGATGGAGTGTATATCAAATAACTATTTAAAGGGTATGTTTTTGTCTGCTGGTAATATTGCATGAGGGTTAATCAAATGACTATTTAAAGGGTATGCTTTTGCATAATAGTTAATTAATTTGATAATTTGGGGTTTTAAATCACTTTCAACATTATTTCAGTCATTTCTTGATGAGACCTACCTGTAGCAGATATAGTGCTGCCTCACTGAATTGTCATGTCGCAGGTCCTTGACATGACAACCCACCCAGTCACAGATTTACAAGGACAACAGGTTAACCCTTTAGGCACAGGCCTCAGCTCATATGGGAAATTGTATCATGAGTTCAATCTCGGCACTGCCGGGGATCGAACCCATGATCTTTGGATCACCACAGAGGAACTGGTGCTAATAAGCTAACCAACTGCACCACGGCCTGTGACCCCTGCATAATAGTTAATCAAGTGGTAAAACATTATTGACATGGAGAAAATATTCAACCAAATAAGTTGTTTATTTAAGAGCACAAAATTTATATCACATTTATCTGGGAAGAAATACCTTTAATATAATATAGTTTCACCTATTACAGTCATGCATCTTCTACACTTCTGAAAGATTCAGGGGACATCATCTTACTTAAAAGTATTGTGGACATATGGCCAATTCTATAAATAAATGTGACAGCCTGGGCTAAAGTCATGTCCTGAGGATGCATGAAAAAATTGAAAGGTCCTCCTCAGGAAGACATAACTGTACAGCAGGTTTTAGGAATGATACTTTGATAGTGGTCTATCCAATAGATCTTTGACGAGATAAAGGCTGAATTGTGGATTGCATTCATTGTTTAATGCATTGTTTAGATGTCCATGTGGTTGTTTCCTCAGTAGTATTCCTTCCCTCGTTTCGGGCTCATCATGATATCACCTTCTTGGATTGTCTGTTTCTTTTTTACCTAGACTCTTTATACTCTTCCCCATAGAGGCTAATAAATACAATTAAATAAACGGTTGGCTTTGAATTTTAATCTGAGATAAGCGATTTTTAGGCAATTTTGAGCCAAAGTTCGGATTCCGTCTTGGTTCACATTTTTCTACAGCTTGACTAATAGCATCCTCAACAGATTACCTGTAAATGCACTCCCGACTCAACACTACTCAACTTGCCCCGCTCACCTCCAAAGTCAGATAAGTCTTAAGGGGAAAACTCGTCGTGGAATGATAACATCGACGAGAGGTCATCTGACAATGAGGCTCAGAGCTTTTAATTAGGTATGAGATCATACATCGCTGGATCCCTGTCAAGCCTGTGAATGGAGACAGGGCAGTTATGTACAACACAACAGAACAAAGGATAACATGACTGAGATATATAGCACCACAGACATTTGAAAATTCTTCCACACAAACACCCAGTACTTTGCTAATTACCACATATTGTGTTTTATGAAAGGGTCAATGGCTCATTAATTGAGGCAAATCACCGCGGAGGTTTAAGGTATATATGCATATCAAGCACTATTTATTGATGAGTGATAGTTCCCCACTGTACAGATCATCAGGATTTATTTATATATATACAAAATTATCAAATGTGTTCAGTCAGTTATACACCATGAGGCTATTAAATTATTTAGAGTCGGATTTCACAATATATGTTACCCGACTGAAAATTTTAAAAATTACAATATATCTACAAAAGATTGTAGCATGTGAAGATAGACGTCCACGGGTAATATACACTGTTAAAGACATTAAGATGGAAGTCATTAATGTAATAAACATATTCATATATGAGAGCATTGCACACAAACATTTTTCTTAAATACAGATTAATAATTTATTTAGAAGGAAGTTTTTATTAGCAGATGGTAGACATTATGTTTCATCATCACTGTCGCCCATTTCCATTCCAAACTTATTGAGGGCCTTCTTGTAGGCGGCCTTGGCAGCGCCGTCGCTAGAGGCGCTGGAGGCGTGAGATCTCCTCTCCATCACCAGAATAGAGTTGCGCTTATCAGATTCCAGCCGCTTGTCTATGTCGTATGGGGTCTCCAGTCGCATTTTCTCCTCCTTGACAGACAGAGGCCTGGGCTTCTTGGGGACTGCAAATACAATACTTAATTGGGGGCTACTCAACATTTTAGATATAAGCAGAGTTATAAATACTTACATAGAACATTAAAATAAATCATTTGCTTCCACATCTGATTCAAAGTGTCAAGTGACATTAATGCATGACCTGCAAGCCAAATGATTAGAATAGCCATGTGTTTATACATAGTATTAATATCTTTTATGTAAGGGCATGAAAACTCTTGCACCACATATCTGTCAATCTGATGCTTCAAATTAGATTAAAAATAGTTAGGTTCATCCTAAAAATGAAATGATATAATCCATACAATGGTAAGATTGCAAAACATTTCTAGAAACTGTAAACCTATCCTTTTGTTTTCTTGAAGTATTTATTTCATGGAGCAGAGATATTTAAACAGAGATTGGAAAGAGCAGGTCTGCCACAACTCTCACATGGTCTCGTGCAATCGGTTTTGCACAAATTACAATACAGTTCTCCATTTAAATGCTATAAAACAGTACTTTTATATTCCACTACATCCACTTAATGTTCACATGATGATCCAAAGACGATAAAATGGTCCATTTGTTAAAAAAACAGTGATAATTCCCTTGAAAGGCTGGCCAAATGGCCACATATGGGAAACAAGAAGTGGTGACAGTGGCACCGCCATGAGATTGGTTCACCTGAGCGATAATGCAGAACTCCAGCTTGTTTCCAATCTTCGTTTTAAATATCTCTGCTTGGAGTTGATATTTATGTTCCAAGAGAATAGATAAAAACCTTTGATTGAGTGGTGGAGCACCCTTTTAATAGGATTAAGCCCTGGGAAATTTACAAATTTGATTGTTTAATTGCTAATAATATTTGCAAAGAGCTACAATGCCACACCCAACTGAGCACAGGATTAAAATAGTATTCTGTTAGACACTTCATTTCCAGAATTCTCTCAACTGGATAACAGACATTTCTGATTTTATACAAGAAAATGAAAGTAAAAGTAATAACTTTATACATGGATTAGAAATGTTATCATCCAAGGTTGTGTTTTCAGTTTTCATCCCTTTAGTTGTATATGACAGAAGGAAGAATTGACGCTGCAATCATCGCAAAATTTCAGCTCTATCTTATCTTTTCCCTATGCATTTTTGCACACAACATATCTTTAAAGGTAAACAATTGAGGGTAGTAATGTTTTGTTTGTATGAAAGGAAATAGAATAAACATAAGAATGCTAAAGATTATATATTTGGCCCTAAAGTGATTTGGATGCAATATTCGACCAACATTCGGCCATCAATTATCACATGTGATCTGCAAGGTTATACAAAAGGTGCCAATGCGTCTCTGGTATACCCTATACCCGTGATTCACCTCTGAAAGTATATTCATTTATGGAGAGAAAAAAAAGCACGCCATGAATGTCAAGGCTACTCTTGAGTGTTGTAAATATATTAAATAAGGAATCGAGCTCACCTTTCTTCTTTTTCACAACATACACAACTCGTTTAACGCCTTCTGTTAAATCGTCATTATCTGAAAAAGTGTCAACTATATCTTACGACTCCTTATCACATGTGGACAGTTTTGAAAGAAAAATGATTCTTTTAATCATTTCATGACAAGGCTTGCTTGTAGCATATATATATATATATATATATATATATATATATATATATATATATATATATATATAGTGCTGTCTCAATGAATTGCCATTCTTGACATTAAATCCCACCCAGTCATATACATTCAGGCAATTGGTCTCGTCTCATATGAGAATTGTAACACAAATGCAATAATCGAACCCACATACATTGGATGATCACTTGTGCTCTAACCAACTGCGCCATGGACTGTAGCCCACAATTCAGTTCAATTCATTTAATTCACATAGGTCTTTACAGATGTGTCACTGCCTTCCCATTTAATTCACGTAGGGCTTCATAGCTTTGTCACTGCCTTCCCATTTAATTCACATAGGTCTTCATAGCTTTGTCACTGCCTTCCCATTTAATTCACATAGGTCTTTACAGATGTGTCACTGCCTTCCCATTTAATTCACGTAGGGCTTCATAGCTTTGTCACTGCCTGTCCCATTAATTCCACATAAGGCTTCATAGCTTTGTCACTGCCTTCCCATTTAATTCACATAGGTCTTTACAGATGTGTCACTGCCTTCCCATTTAATTCACGTAGGGCTTCATAGCTTTGTCACTGCCTGTCCCATTAATTCCACATAGGTCTTCATAGCTTTGTCACTGCCTTTCCCATTTAATTCACATAGGGCTTCATAGCTTTGTCACTGCCTTCCCATTTAATTCACATAGGGCTTCATAGCTTTGTCACTGCCTTCCCATTTAATTCACATAGGGCTTCATAGCTTTGTCACTGCCTTCCCATTTAATTCACGTAGGGCTTCATAGCTTTGTCACTGCCTTTCCCATTTAATTCACATAGGTCTTTACAGATGTGTCACTGCCTTCCCATTTAATTCACATAGGGCTTCATAGTTTTGTTAGTGCCTTCCCATTAATTTCACATAGGGCTTCATAGCTTTGTCACTGCCTTCCCATATGATTCACATGGGGCTTAGCTTTACAGGAACTAGTCCGCCACGCGGAATTTAGCATCAATTTGATTTGCAAAATATCTTAGATTCACCCATAAGTGCACAACCTGACAGATGTATTTGTCAATGAATAGCTGCTCATTTTTGCAAGCAGGCAATATATTCATTCACCCTTCATTGGCTGGTAAAATATTTCTCATTTGAACAGAAAATCATTTGGTAATTGGCACACATACAGATGCCGTTTACTGCGTCAAGTGTTCCAAAATTCCAAGATTCTAAAGTGGTGAGATACACCTGGCACCGTATAGATATGCAATGTATATCTCCATCTTTGATAAAAATGTCTAAGGAGCAATTACATTGACATTCTTTTACCTTAAATACATTCATGGTCTTTGAAATGATATACCATTCAGGATGATTAACCAACAAGAAGATTTAATAGAAAGAACTAACTAGCTGGCTGAGAGCAGATACTATTTCTGAATATCTGATTCCTTAACCGGCAATATTTTACGAACACAAAAAAACAAATTGACTAGTCAAAAATGGAAATCTTTAAATGCTATAACGAGCAAAAAATAATATTTTAGAGTTTTAAATCTTTACAATGGTAAATTTATACATACCTGAAAAACTGGAGTTAATGCTCAGGTTAGAACGCCTGTGTGACCCATGTTTGATGCTGATGTTGTTATCAACAATGTCAAGGTCAAGCACCGATGCACTGGTTCCAGCTAGTCTAGGTACAGCACTGGTCGGGTCCCAAGCTGGACCCATTTGATATCGAAACATGGACGAATATTTCTTGGCGTTTCTTATTCTTTGTTCCATTGTGTCAAATTGTTCTTTTGGTTTCTTGAGCCGTTGTTTTGATAGGCTAGTATCTGGGGTTTGTGGGATATCAAGCTCTTCCGGTAGGCCGTACAGGTGGCGGGTAGGAATCTCATGGGCTAAAGTTTTGCTTGATATGTACTGCGTCTGTATAGAAGATGGATATACTAATGCAATACATATTCTACACTAAAAACATCCATTATATAGTGAAAATAGTTCATTCTTAACTAAACAAAGTGAAAATAATATTATATTTCATCCTCAATTTAATACTAGTTATAGCTCACAAACAACAGTATCCATTAAATGTATTATGGATTTAATTTAGTCAATCCTCAATTCTGTCAGTCTAAGAAATAGGTTTCCATAATGTAATTTGACAAAAGAAGATTACATCCGATCTTTTACGCGACGGGTTAAAGCTACTTAAAGCAGCAGGTTACCATATAAAACCATGCACATTATTATGGGTGATACCTTCATAGGATAACTGTGTACATTTATAAACTCACTTGAAACCGTTTGACGAGATCCTCTTCAAACTTATCCCTGTAGCGTTGTAGCTGAGCTTTTTGCTCACTTTTAGAAACTTTGTGTCTTCGTAAATAATCCTTGTATTCTCGATGATGTCTTTTCCATTCGTCCAGTTGCACACCTTCAAGTTTTTCTAGTATTTGTTCCTGCTTCTTGCGTCTCTGTTTCTTTGATTCATCTCCATAAACAGAGTGCATGAGCTTATACTTAACGGCACCCTTCTTGTCAACAACAAACTCTTTGTGTTTTTCATCAGAGCTGTCAACCGATGCCTTTGACTGCCACCCATCACTTTGTAATGACCAGTTACTTGTAGACTTGTAAAGTCTTCCCATCACAGCCAGGTGGTTATCATTAACCTTCTTATATGTCCTTTCAGTGTTTAAAACATCAAAAGATTGGTTCAATTTAGAGCTAGATCTTTTGGTTGTTGGGAATTCAGTGAAGGATCTTGAAAGTCCCTTTGGTACCGAGTTTACATGCTTTTCTCCTTTTTTCGCATTTTTACCTTTATGGGAAATAAGACCTGAATTTGTTTTAGACCTATTGATCTTTGGAAGATTGACTTTATCTTTGTCTGTATTTTTGTCCTTTTTTTTGGCTTGAACTTTACCCTTTTTGTCCTGACTGACTGTTTCTTTTGGTTTGGCCGCGGGAGGTTCCTCAAGGCTGTTCTCCTTGGTATCTTCATGGCTCTGTCCTAATGGCTCAACATCAATATGTGTAACATTGCTACCACGAGAAAATGCTACATTCTCACTAGTCGAAACACTTTCAAGCTGGATTAAATCACTCAGACCAGACAGGTCAGGCCCATTTCCTCCAACAGAAACTTGTTTCAGTTGCAGGAGTTCTCCATTTGAAGCTAGTCCAGGACTGAATAAATCACTCTCTTGAGTGATAGTCGATGCAGATTTGTTGCCTTCGCTCTTCCGTGATCCTCCCTCCCCTTGCTTCCGGGCTGATCTCTCTCTGTATAAAGATACAATTTGAGGTAAATAAACCAAACCACGGCGGACTGCCAGCATGGAAGAGCGAGGGGTGGAGTGATCCATTCTGCCAAGGCTATCCCTCACAATGTCACATGTGTCACATTCTCATTCACTCCTCTCTCTCTCATTCATTATGTTATTAAGATTAAGATTCACATATCCTTGCAAAGATTAGGAAGATCTTATTCCTGTATCGACGGGAGGCAGCATTGCAAGTTGTATGTATGGTATGCGCAGGTCTGATGTCATACACAGTTAACGTATATGTATATGGTTTCTATGACTCTAATACGACTAAGTAGATATGGTTAAGGAGAAATGAGCTGCACATGTTGACTGCCAAACAAAGAAGATCAGTACTTAGCTAGGTCAGTCAGCAAAGATACAGAGGTCTTCAGGATATATTAGTTGGTCATAATACTACGTCAGCATACTTATAAGCTTCTAATAAAATTAGAACAGACATAATTACATAGAATATCATACAGACGAGTATTACTCTTATATGAAAAATACTAAATGAAATAATCATGATCAGCAAAATATTCTACATAAACAATCTAATATATATTTATATAAATTAAATTAAACACTCTTCCCTCTTTGAATGGATATTAAGTTCTCAATTCTATAATTTGTGGAAATGTCTAAAGATTTACAGTTTTTAAAGAATATACATTAAAACATATACGAATTCCGGGTCTCCTTTGCTATCAATGAACATCACAAACTAGAATAGTTTTGCTTAAAAGTGGCCTGCATTTAAAGCATAGAGTACCTTGGAGGTTTGGAAGGCTTGTGCTGGTTTTTACTTGGAGCGTTCTTCTTATCTTCACGGACCTCTTTGTTACCATGGATATGTTCTGCTCTGGCGTCAGCCAGGGATGTCGCAAACTTTCCAGATCCGCCCCCATCACCTGTTGATATAAAGCTATCGTCAAGGGACTTTCTTATAGAAAAGTGCAATATTGTTTGTTACCATTATTGCTCTCAGTATATTCTCTCTAAGTGACCATTCTGTGGAGATATTTTTGGCATTATCGAACCGAGATTTTATAAAATATAAAAGAATGCACAATATCAATAATAATAACACCGTATTTTCCAAAGCGCCCTTCTGTGACACACTTTAATAACAAATATCCCTAAAATTTGCTGTACTTTATGACAATAACATTTAAAATTTAAAATTGCAAAGTCGGTCCCGGCTTCTCGAGATTCCATTTTTGTTTCCGGAATGGGGGCATTCTCACAGCCTTTGTTATTGATATCAGTTGACCCTGTGGTTGAGTGGGCTTATAGACGCCCTTGTGTGGAAGTTAACAATGACATCTTGTTCAAAGCACACCATTGTGGATTCGATTTTATTCTATGACTCCATATAAACGACTTTGATTCAAATCTGTTAAAACTTATTAAATGTTTTTAAAGGTTTCCTTGGGTATTGAATTAACGTACTTTGTTATGAATTGTGGTGACATAAGGACATCTCCATTGTAATGCAAAATATCTGAGTAATAAATCATAAAACGATACAGCATACATATAAATTCACCCTTGAAAGGATCGTTTCCCAATATTTTATTCTAAGCACTATTTAAAGCTTTTATGGAATCAGATTTTCAGACAATTTCTCCTTTTACAATATTAATGTCCATAACCTAAATTTGTTATCATGCATCATATTATAACTCCAAAATTAATTTCTTTGCCATTTCCAAGTAGATTAGTCTTCTACTGAAATCCAATTCTTGGATGAACAATTTATCAATAAACTTCAATAAGCTGACTGGTGATCTGGCTTATAGACACATGTTTGTCCATTACTGTTTGTCAATTGGTAAAGGCCTAACGCCCTTATGGACTACAACAGTGGTCACGTGAGTGCGAGCATAGTACTAGGCACTATCCGCAAAACACTATTTCCATCAATTCTGAACCAAAAGTAATCAATAATCTTTCTGACATTCCATCAGATTAGCATAATATTGTTCAAAAAGGCATACTTTTCAGTCTCTAATGTAAAATGTCAGTCACTTTATAAGTAAAAATGAATCTAAAGATATAGTGCAGTGATATGTCATTTTATAATGTATTTTAAAAAATGAAACTATTATTTGATACCTAGACTTCTGGCCACTTTGTAGTTCAAGCTTATCTGTTCTGCATTAAAATAGTCTGGGCTTTGAAAACTACTTAAATATAGTCAACCTATGAATGACAAAATATATTCAAAAACATGCCCCTACCATACACAAATCATATTTTATGAAAAACTATAATATTTTTATGTTTATTAATCAAATTCGTTTATTATGACTATATATAGGCTATTTGTGTGAAATGTATTTTATATCTGCTAGGACCATTCCATTATTTCTGACTCGGGTAAAAAGGGACACATTGGTTGGATGACAAAGTGTAAATGTCATCTTTTCCACTTCACAAAAGATGACCACATACTGAAATCTCACAACAATTGGTATTTGTATTCTAACAAAACTGACATTGTGCTATCTATGATTTAGTTTAAAAAAAATAGAAATTCATAGTTCAGTCCAATATTTCCAGAAAAATATTAATAACTTGTTATCTTCATATATTTCTCACTCTAATGATTTGATTTTAATATAGCGATACACTGAACTTTGAATATCGATGGACAAGTAATGGGTCTAATTTTCCTATGTGAAGCTTTAAGTATTATTCAAAGAAGATTTGAAGGTTTCAGCCAGTTACAATGGTTCACAAAGAGGTCGTTGTCTACACATACCGGAAAACAGAAATCTCAAATTATATATGCTCATATACATTCACGTGTTCCCTCCTATATATATATTAAAGTAAATACTATGCTGACACAATAGTTAAGTTAAATTTGGCAATGCAGTAATATCTTACCCTCCAGGGGTAACGGTTCTTGAAGCTCCCCATCTAGGGAAGCAGGCAGCCGGGTCTGCTGGGGTGGGGGGCTAGGGACAGCCCCACACAAGAAACACATCTTTAAACGTAACATATCCACGTGTTTGAATGGCACTCTGTGCCAGTGCCCAAGGATTACATCACATACATCGTCCCGAAGATGTCATCACAAAACATATCACTAGAATTGTGTTACTACGCTACTCACGGCCTAGCTGTTTCCTGGCACTACTTTGCAGCGTGCGGTCGCTGACCACATCAAACTTCTTTCCCGTAGGGGTGTACAAGGTGGCATAGTGACCGGAGGAATCCACGCGACGTGATTGGCTGCCACCGGACCGGACTTGCCCATTCCGTCTCGGGGGTGGAGGTGTTGATACGAAAGCTCTGCGTGTGGTATTTGCACTCCCGGCTAAGCCAATGCGATCTTGAGGTAGCCTACAGAGTCAAAGAGAGAAACAAAAATGAGAACGAATCCAACACAAACCCATTCCAAATAATCTTAATCCATCAAATCCTCGACCATGCAGTCCAATCCGGGAAGATCAAATATTCTCATAACTATTGTCCAAGCAAATGTAATTAATATGTGTATGTATGTTTTGATATGATAAGCATTGCTTTGTATAATGGACAAATTGTTTTGTAAAATGGACAACTAAGGCGATCTTAATATGGACTAAAAAGAACACTTTGCAGATGTGTTTCTTTGCTTGTATAGTACACATTTGAAAGTTCAGGATAAACTGTTGATGTGCTTGCAGATTTGTACTGGAAACGAGAAAAGAATAATTATAAACCAAAAATGGGGATATTATGTTTTTGGTTAAAATATTCCTGGATATATTTGGCTGCGATTTCAGGTCGTTTGGTTTTAGTTTGGTTTTAGCTTAAACTTTCTAATTTTAACTTTCTAATTTTGATTGCTTTGATTTTACAACTTTTGATTCACAGCCAATAGAGTGCACTTGATTCACTACCTTGATTCATGACCAATGGGGTGCACTTGATTCATGGCCAATATAGTGCACCCGTTTTATTACCTTGATTCATGACCAATCGAGCGCACCTGATTCATGACCAATTGAGTGTACTTCATGACCAATTGAGCGCACCTGATTCATGACCAATTGAGTGCACTCGATTCATGATAAAATCGAGTGCAGGGATTTTTATAAATAAATATATTTTTAATCATAATAATCAATTTTGAAAAAGAAAACATGACCGATGTTCCAGTTACTATATTGGACGAAGTTTGTCGGAAATTACATTTTAAGGGACGACTGACTTTAAACTTTGACATAGAAAATAAAGTCTGAAAAATATCTTTGAGATTACTCTAATGCCGTTTTAGAATGATATATTTTGCTGATGGTTGAGAATAATAATCTCATAGAGGTAGGAATATGTTGGTACAGGTAAGGTTTATGATACAAGGAGGTAAAAAACTATCTATGGATAGTAAAATTTTGATGTAACATGTAAATATTTCCGCCAATGGGAATATTATTTTATATTTACTGTTTGAGAGAACTTGGGGAAAGTGAGAAGTTGAAAACAAGCCATGTGTGGTGTTGAGTTCATGTATATATTCTAGGGTTAAGCTAAAACTTTGCTGACAGTTTCATTTTGATATTTACCCTATCTTACATTTCCTTTCCTCATGTTATGCCAAAACCTACCGTCGTCTCGCCATGGACTTTGCCACAGACACTGATGCTTGTAGATTCTGAAGGTTGTCATCTCGAACAACGAACGTGCCCCCGCGAGACCAAGCATCCCGTCTATCCGCCAGGGGGCGCGGCACTTCCGGTACAGAGAAGGTATGAGTCAATTCCCTGAGCTGGACAGCGGAAGTGGATATTCTGTGGCCATTGTTTATCCTCTGCTGGTGGGCAAGATGAGAGGGTTTGTTATAGGTGAGATGTGGGGCTGCAGTGTGGTGTCTCAGATTGCTATAGGAATGGGACTTTAGGGCATGGTACTGGTTGCTCCTTCTCGGCATCGGTCCCAGTTTTGTTGTGAATTGCCGTGGGACCATCCCATATCCCCCATTACTGCCCAGACTCCTCAGGGCCGCGGCGATGGGAAGGGCTGAATTGGATTGGCCAGAAGTGGGCACAAAGGCCATCCTGGGAGTGGGTTGGAACGTGTAAAACCCACGTGACTGGTTCGAAGGACCGTGACTCCATGCTTGAAACTGCCTCATTATTTGCTTTTTAACTTCACAGGTTTAATGTCTTACCACAATGACCATATACCCTCTTTTGTCATGTTCCTATTTACTAATGTAACCTTATGACAAAATAATATGTAAATTATGTTGCTTTGTTTTTTTATTTTACATTAGAGGAGCAAGTTATAACAGACATTTACAGCATGATTTAATCCTGTAGAGAGCAATGAGATATGGATATCCTTGTTTACAGGAATCAACGTTACCTTGGCAGGTGTACATTTCCAGACATTGTTTCAATTGTTGCCCTCGTATAAACCTCGTATTAGTCATTTCCATCTAAATAACATAATATCCAAATGAGGAGACAAGACTTAATTGTTATATCTTTCTTATCGATATGAGAGATTGCCATTTTCACCGGCCGCCATATTCCAGGAGGTTTCTTCAACAAGATGCCATGTTTGACGAGTCCCTAGCAACGACCTGTGTCAACTGCCGGCGGTAAAAAAATAGGATAGGTGGCTGTTTCCTTGATTCCTTGATAAACCTTTCCTCTAAATCAGTGTGCTAATTACCTCGCTCGCCCTGTTACAATCTTGTCCTTTTCTCCAGAGTGCAATTCATGACCACCAATTTCATACATTACATTTGGAGAAATCCATGATGTTAAAAAGCAATGTGATTTTTCCAGAGTTTGAATTCAATAATGGAGGATGCATAGGCAGATTTTGGTTGATCCTGATTCAGATTACATATAATCTTCGGATTAATGACGTATTAGCCACATACATGTATTAGTGCTTAGATCAGAGTTGATATAATTCTATTCGTTGGGCAAGGTGGGATGAGTTTCAAAATAACAATCAAATGAAATAGGTTGCTAAATATATGTGCTATCAGTTGGCATAATAATCGCTATTTAATATTTAATGTTACCCGTATTTTATAACGAAACATGATCATTGTTAGCACGAGGGAATTATTTTATACTCATTAGCCTCCCATCAATTTGTTGTTTTGACGGCCTTTTCAGGAACATCAAAACTGCATTTTAGGTCATAAAGTACCTGGGATTCAATATTCATTATACCTTTCAGTAGATTTATACTTTTTCCCAAGGTGCAGTTTAACAGCCCTCACCAAAAATCAAACATTAACTGTCAGCATGCGACACCTGTGTTACTTTCACAGTCATGACCTTTATAAAAAATAATAACCATACTAATATGTACAACAATCTTATTAAATGGCCAAAAATCTCATCTTATTTCGTGTATTTATTTAGTGGATCTTTGATTAAGCAGCAGTCTGTCCTAGAAAGAAAAGTTGGGTTGAGGAGGACAATAAATAAAACTGATCGTGTCATCAGTGCAACTCCTTACCCTAGGAAACTGGGTTGCACAAGGGATGCCCCCCCCCCCCCCTCATTGTCAGGGAAATGGCATATGGTCACATTTTGCAAGGAAACTAATTGACAAGGGATCAGTGTTTTCAATTTCCCTAAATCTGTGACAACACCGAAGCTGGAAACAACGTTTGCCACTAAAACCAGAAGCTTGAAATATGGCCATGGGTTTCTGTGTAAAGATCATTTTGCTCTTGAGTCAGATTATGATATATTTTAGACAAGGATAAAATGCTAAATCAAGATTGCCGTGGCTGAATTCTAGACCACAACTCAAGCCCACTGATAATCAGATGAGCAGAGCACAATGTGTGAAAGAAGGAAGAAAAGTTCTAAACGAGCCTTCATTGCTGAGTCCAGCATGAATGGCAGGGTCCACGAGGCCATCCTGCATGTTCTTAGACCAGACATTGTCAAATGGATCTTTTAAACAACTATTCGTCATTTGTTACCTGGTTTTCTTTATCTGTCGTTTGAGAATCATTCATTTATGACTTCACTTTATCACCATATTGTAAAATAAATGTTTAATGAAAACGAGGCGAGTCTATTCAGTGCGGTGAAAACATGATGTATTGAAATATATAATATTAAACTTACACTGTTAAAAGTAACTGGAGAATATCAGCAACTTTTGCAGCAATTTCTTCTGGACCCGCACTGACCATATAAGCTATTTGCACTGTAAATGGTGATGATTTTGCAATAACATCTTGCTATTATATTAACCTATCAATAAACATCTAAATGTTGAGAGTAAAATGAAAAACCAACCTTTCCATCGTTATGTTATCCAGGCTCTTTCTTTACATTGTTTTTTAATTGTTTACCTGCAAATTCCCATATTCGAAGAACCCATAATTTAGTTTGATCCAACCTATTTTGCTAAAATAAATTGTCACCCTGCCAGTAATGGCATTTTGAACTTCCATCTTTTGCAAGGGTCTTGAAAGAGATCGATAAAAACATAAATATCAACTGGATGATTCTGTCACATCATCAATCACGTCTAATTAAAACAAACTAACATCTGTAATATATCACATCAAATGTTGTGGTAAACGTAAACATTTTAAAAGGCAAAAGTTACTGTAGATGCAAAAAATTGTTGTAACTTTTGCTGTAAATTAAGATTAAATTTACTGTTACGACTATTTACAGTGTATTCACAGTTTGCGTGTTTGACCTGTGTTGTTTAGCCAGCATTTACAACGAGTTTGGAAACACAAAGTGAAGCACGTTTATCATCCCAAATGAAGGTATGTATATTGATATAGACCTTATCATTTTTACCGCACAATTAGGCTAATATGCTTTATATTTTGAGTTATGTTAGTTGAATGTAGGCTTTGTTTTGGAAGTCCACTTGCGAAATATTACAATGACACATTGATTTCATTTAGTTTTGAAAACAAATGCAGCAAAGGGAGTTAGAAAGATAAAACACGGACTCCGGGTGTGCCTTTGGAGAAAGTGTTTAAGGTATATGGTTAAAAACATGTTTAAAGTGAAATTGGATTATGATCATAGTATTGTGCCTGTCTAATGACTCGCAGTCTCCTCCTGTTCAGCTCTATGCGAGGAGTATCTGTGGAGGGTTCCTGCACGCCCCATTAAGGAGCCTCATCCAGGGAGTCAGGTTCATGTCATCATCCACACCGCAGAAACCTCCAGGGCAGCATCTAGCATCACCACGTTTGAAGGTAGATTATTTGTGTTGCAGATCATCTATATTTCAGCATCCATGCGATGCCAGAAAATTCAAAATATGCAAAATGTAGAATTGGTAATGGTTGAATTAATCACATTTTAACAAGCTGTGTCACACGGCGCTGCTGTCAGGACCCTCCTGACCTCTTTATACCCCTGTCACCCCAGGCTTTGCACTGACAGTGCTTGCTTTGTGCTTCTGTCAGGATCCTATTGACCCCTTTATACCCCTGTCACCCCAGGCTCTGCACTGACAGTGCTTGCTTTGTGCTTCTGTCAGGATCCTACTGACCCCTTTATACCCCTGTCACCCCAGGCTCTACACTGACAGTGCTTGCTTTGTGCTTCTGTCAGGACCATCCTGACCCTCTTATACCCCTGTCACCCCAGGCTTTGCACTGACAGTGCTTGCTTTGTGCTTCTGTCAGGATCCTACTAACCCCTTTATACCCCTGTCACCCCAGGCTCTGCACTGACAGTGCTTGCTTTGTGCTTCTGTCAGGACCCTCCTGACCCTCTTATACCCCTGTCACCCCAGGCTCTGCACTGACAGTGCTTGCTTTGTGCTTCAGTCAGGACCCTCCTGACCCTTTTATACCCCTGTCACCCCAGGCTCTGCACTGACAGTGCTTGCTTTGTGCTTCTGTCAGGATCCTATTGACCCCTTTATACCCCTGTCACCCCAGGCTCTGCACTGACAGTGCTTGCTTTGTGCTTCTGTCAGGATCCTCTAGACCCCTTTATACCCCTGTCACCCCAGGCTCTGCACTGACAGTGCTTGCTTTGTGCTTCTGTCAGGATCCTACTGACCTCTTTATACCCCTGTCACCCCAGGCTCTGCACTGACAGTGCTTGCTTTGTGCTTCTGTCAGGACCATCCTGACCTCTTTATACCCCTGTCACCCCAGGCTTTGCACTGACAGTGCTTGCTTTGTGCTTCTGTCAGGACCATCCTGACCTCTTTATACCCCTGTCACCCCAGGCTCTGCACTGACAGTACTTGCTTTGTGCTTCTGTCAGGATCCTACTGACCCCTTTATACCCCTGTCACCCCAGGCTCTGCACTGACAGTACTTGCTTTGTGCTTCTGTCAGGATCCTACTGACCCCTTTATACCCCTTACACCCCAGGCTCTGCACTGACAGTACTTGCTTTGTGCTTCTGTCAGGATCCTACTGACCCCTTTATACCCCTGTCACCCCAGGCTTTGCACTGACAGTGCTTGCTTTGTGCTTCTGTCAGGATCCTACTGACCCCTTTATACCCCTGTCACCCCAGGCTCTGCACTGACAGTACTTGCTTTGTGCTTCTGTCAGGATCCTACTGACCCCTTTATACCCCTGTCACCCCAGGCTTTGCACTGACAGTGCTTGCTTTGTGCTTCTGTCAGGACCATCCTGACCTCTTTATACCCCTGTCACCCCAGGCTCTGCACTGACAGTGCTTGCTTTGTGCTTCTGTCAGGATCCTATTGACCCCTTTATACCCTTGTCACCCCAGGCTCTGCACTGACAGTGCTTGCTTTGTGCTTCTGTCAGGATCCTATTGATCCCTTTATACCCCTGTCATCCCAGGCTCTGCACTGACAGTACTTGCTTTGTGCTTCTGTCAGGATCCTATTGACCCCTTTATACCCCTGTCACCCCAGGCTCTGCACTGACAGTGCTTGCTTTGTGCTTCTATCAGGATCCCCCAAACCTCTTTATACCCCTGTCACCTCAGGCTCTGCACTGACAGTGCTTGCTTTGTGCTTCTATCAGGATCCCCCAAACCTCTTTATACCCCTGTCACCTCAGGCTCTGCACTGACATTACTTGCTTTGTGCTTCTGTCAGGATCCTACTGACCCCTTTATACCCCTGTCACCTCAGGCTCTGCACTGACATAACTTGCTTTGTGCTTCTATCAGGACCCTCCTGACCCTCTTATACCCCTTTCACCCCAGGCTCTGCACTGACAGTGCTTGCTTTGTGCTTCTATCAGGACCCTCCTGACCCTCTTATACCCCTGTCACCCCAGGCTCTGCACTGACAGTGCTTGCTTTGTGCTTCTGTCAGGATCCTACTAACCCCTTTATACCCCTGTCACCCCAGGCTCTGCACTGACAGTGCTTGCTTTGTGCTTCTGTCAGGATCCTATTGACCCCTTTATACCCCTGTCACCCCAGGCTCTGCACTGACAGTGCTTGCTTTGTGCTTCTGTCAGGATCCTACTAACCCCTTTATACCCGTGTCACCCCAGGCTCTGCACTGACAGTGCTTGCTTTGTGCTTCTGTCAGGATCCTATTGACCCCTTTATACCCCTGTCACCCCAGGCTCTGCACTGACAGTGCTTGCTTTGTGCTTCTATCAGGACCCTCCTGACCCTCTTATACCCCTGTCACCCCAGGCTCTGCACTGACAGTGCTTGTTTTGTGCTTCTGTCAGGATCCTCTAGACCCCTTTATACCCCTGTCACCCCAGGCTCTGCACTGACAGTGCTTGCTTTGTGCTTCTGTCAGGATCCTATTGACCCCTTTATACCCCTGTCATCCCCAGGCTCTGCACTGACAGTGCTTGCTTTGTGCTTCTCTCAGGACGGACCCTCATGACCCCTTTATACCTTTGTCACCCCAGGCTCTGCACTGACATTACTTGCTTTGTGCTTCTCTCAGGACGGACCCTCCAGACCTCTTTATACCCCTGTCACCCCAGGCTCTGCACTGACAGTGCTTGCTTTGTGCTTCTATCAGGACCCTCCTGACCCTCTTATAGCCCTGTCACCCCAGGCTCTGCACTGACAGTTCTTGCTTTGTGCTTCTGTCAGGACCATCCTGACCTCTTTATACCCCTGTCATCCCAGGCTCTGCACTGACACTACTTGCTTTGTGCTTCTGTCAGGATCCTCCAGACCTCTTTATACCCCTGTCACCTCAGGCTCTGCACTGACAGTGTTTGCTTTGTGCTTCTATCAGGATCCTCCAGACCTCTTTATACCCCTGTCACCCCAGGCTCTGCACTGACAGTGCTTGCTTTGTGCTTCTATCAGGACCCTCCTGACCCTCTTATACCCCTGTCACCCAAGGCTCTGCGCTGACAGTGCTTGTTTTGTGCTTCTGTCAGGACCATCCTGACCTCTTTATACCCCTGTCATCCCAGGCTCTGCACTGACACTACTTGCTTTGTGCTTCTGTCAGGATCCTCCAGACCTCTTTATACCCCTGTCACCTCAGGCTCTGCACTGACAGTGTTTGCTTTGTGCTTCTATCAGGATCCTCCAGACCCCTTTATACCCTTGTCACCCCAGGCTCTGCACTGACAGTGCTTGCTTTGTGCTTCTATCAGGACCCTCCTGACCCTCTTATACCCCTGTCACCCCAGGCTCTGCGCTGACAGTGCTTGCTTTGTGCTTCTGTCAGGACCCTCCTGACCCTCTTATACCCGTGTCACCCCAGGCTCTGCGCTGACAGTGCTTGCTTACCTGTTCCTATTATACCCATTGTTTGTATACAGCTCTTAGAGCAGTAAGAAATATATGTTATAAGAAAGGCTCAGTTCTCACAGTACTGTATACTAAGCGATCAGAGACAACGAGGGCTGATGTATAAAAATGGTAAACGTCAGCCAGCCCAGCGACTTTTGTATACATTCTGTGATGTCCTGCAATTTAACTCAACCATAATCGTAGGGATTATTAGGAAACTAGATAATTTACTGTTCTTTACCATATTAACATGTAAAACACTTCAGTTAGAAGTAGTATAAATTGTGTAGACCTTTCATTTACTTCACAGGGGTTGGGGGTCATTAAAAATCTTTGCCAGGTGAACGTACATATTGTTGTTTCAAGTCCTCATTTCCCAGTCCCCAGATTGCATGCGTGCCAGAAATATGTAGCAGTGTTGAATTCTGAGGGTTCAGATCCAGGGCTAAGGGGTGGGAATCAGGTCACATATCTGTCTCAACCTCCACACTCTCTACTCAGGAATCAAGCTTTATTCACCCCCTGTAATGTTGTGATGTGACCTAAATTGCATGGAACTTTATAAGATATAACAACCTTAGTCATCATGGCTTCATCAGTGGAATTACAAGATGGCATGTGAGACACAACATTCAGCTTAATTGCAATTAATGGTGGGTACTATAACACAGAATTTTGGAGCGATATGTACTTCTGAGCGGCCTGCAGATCAAGGACCTGACTGTTAGTCTCACAGACCAGCGGACACCTCAACTGCATAAATAAACATAGAATTGAATTTAAAAGACTCTCAAAAAGACTCATGGATGACCCAGTTGGCACCATGGACACATAGTTAGTCTCCCAGCCAACTCCATCTGGAAGCAGACAAATTGGTTTGATCCAGCTAGCACTCCTTGATTGGTCAAAATTATCATCTGCTCATGTCTGCTCTTGAAAAGGATTTAAATGATCATTTGTGAAGCATATTCACTGCACCAAGGTCAATGATGATATCATTAAGATTTGAAGGAATCTGGATCTTCACCTCTATATCTACCTCTGTATAGAATTTGAAACATATATTACAGGCAGTTTTGGAGATGAAGATTTTTAAACAAATGTTGGCAGACAGACGGAGAGAGGGACGGACAGACATTTTCCCCAATCCTAAATCTCTGTGACTTTGAAAAAGTCAACAGAGCTAAATACCTTAGACCCTGAAGCTCCCATCTGGAATGATTGGAGGTTTGTAAGCTCTAGTCATTTAGCCAGCCTACTCCATCCAGCATCCAGTAAGGCTCGTTGATATCACCATTGACCTTGGTGCAGTGAATATGCTCCATTTTGTTCAATCTAACAGGAATTTCTGTTAGATTTCATAATGTAATTTTTTCCAAACCTAACCTGTTGAATACTTCATCTTTATATCAATAATTTGAAATGTTTATTTAAAACTAGTAATAACAAAATATTTTCAGCAAAGTGGATATACAAAAAGCAAAGCAAGATACCCCAAGCACGTTCTAAGGGGATTCCACCAATCTATTAATGGTCTAGCCATGCAGAGGAGGACTTCCATCAATATATTAATAGATTAACCAGTCAGAAAATTCATTGGGATAAACCAATAAAGTGGAAATAACAGAGGCTCATTGGTTTGATCTCTCCAATTCAAGTTTCAGATTTTTATCATGATCGTAATCTGATATTTAAGATTTAAAATATCCCTGAAACAAATACATAACATACTTTAAAATAAATATATTTATTCAATAAACTGTTACTTTGTCGACATTATATCTTGATTTATACATTACGATCACGTATTAAACAGAACAACAAAGTTATAGATTTTGTTTACAGAAATCTGGGATTGCAGTGCTCTTTTTTTTTTTTACTTCAGACCGTAACAGATATATTCAAAGAAATGATGGCTAATCCCACAGACGAAGAGAAATTAAGAATGAAACGACATAAATTCCGTCACCTACAAGTGCCCCTCACGCTGAAGTACGCGGCGAGAGTCGGTCTCACGGTCAGTTGGCACTTACTGAAATATATACACACTTCATTTTTAAAAATAATTCTTTGTTGAAAAAACATTTCTCAAAACTTGCATAACTTTTATTTGATTTTTTTCTTATTTGTTGAATGGCCAGCCATCAGACGTAGACAAAGTATCCGTGATTCACGTGACTGGCACCAAGGGCAAAGGGTCAACCGGTGCATTTTGTGAGAGTATCTTGCGGCATCACGGCAAAAAGACCGGCTTTTTCAAGTTACTATTATTGTATTCTTTATGTTCCTCTTTGGAATCACATATTTCTATCAATCATTTCAAATTTCTAAAAATCTATGAAACACAATTATCAAATTGTATCAGAACAAAAATGTGTTTGCAGTTCGCCACATCTCGTTGATCGACGAGAGCGATTTCGTATCAACGGTAATCTTTTAGAAGAAGAGAAATTCAAACAATATGTGTTTGACTGCTATGACAAACTTAAAAATGCTATGGTGAGTATTATATGGACATATTACAAATAAACTGGCTACTTTATTACAATGAGTAAATAAAAAACGGCAAATTGTGATGTGAGCTAACAGAAATAATTCACAGTGTGGTAACCTAGTAAAAATAGATATCCTACTTGTTCAAACTAAAGATTGAATTCAGATCTATTTTATTAAATAACATTGACTTTTGATTTTCAGGAACATGACAATGATATGCCCTATTCTTTTCGCTTCCTAACCATTCTGGCATTTCATATATTTTTACAAGAAAAGGTTGGTGTCCTTGATATGCACAGTACATGTATAATGATTTTTAAGGATTTTGATTTACATCTGTTACTAATGGAATCTGATATTACATCTGATATTAATGGAATCTGATATTACATCTGATATTAACGGAATCTGATATTACATCTGATATTAATGGAATCTGATATTACATCTGATATTAATGGAATCTGATATTAATGGAATCTGATATTACATCTTTTATTAATGGTATCTCTTATTGCATCTGTTATTAATGAAAGTGCATACATTCGGTATAAAAAAATACTCAAAATAAAGTTTCTTCTTATACCACAGCTTGCCTTAATGTGTAATGACCAAGTGGTTAATTCTGTGTTTTAGGTTGATGTTGCAATTATAGAAGTTGGAGTTGGAGGAAGATATGACTGCACTAATATCGTCAGGTACACTTCGTTTGTTAATAAAAAAAGATTGTTTTGCTATTTCGCCATATATAAAATAAAACCATTACCGTCACATACATACCTATGATAATATCTCTACTCGGCAGAGACAACCACAAATATGATTTCTTACCACCCAGTATACGATTACCAATATGTGATTTTATAATTCATAATGGAAGTGTTCTGTGCTGCAGATCTCCAGTAGTTTGTGGGGTGAGCACCCTAGATTTAGACCACACCAATGTCCTTGGCGACACCATTGAGGAAATAGCATGGAACAAAGGTGGAATATTCAAGGTGTGTGCACTCAAAACATTCCTGAAATTACTGAGGTCACAGGTAGTTTTATAGAGATTTGTAGCATGTTTTGAAGATACTGCTATCTCCCTGAAATCAACCATAATAGACCTTGCATGGTTATTGTGCTTTGCTGACAGAGCCTACTGCTATGTTTGCACCTTTGTGACCACAGTTGGGTGTTAGGCCTATACCAATCGACAAATAATAATGGACAAACAAACCCCTGTAAGCCGAATCTCCCCCAGTGT
The DNA here is from genome assembly GCA_949316495.1 of Amphiduros pacificus. Taxonomy (NCBI): domain Eukaryota; kingdom Metazoa; phylum Annelida; class Polychaeta; order Phyllodocida; family Hesionidae; genus Amphiduros; species Amphiduros pacificus. The sequence continues at coordinate 76,256,498 of OX439000.1, read as the reverse complement.
CCCAATCTGAAGGTGTCCCATTGTCAGCTTAACAAATCTTGATGACAAAGTGTTTAATGGATGATTTGGATTTTAGAAGACTTTCAAATGTAACTGAACCTCAAATAGGGGTAATATGATTGGTATTGATCACAGAACTTTGGGTACAAACATTTATATCATGTAGGGAAAGCTTTAACATTGTTTGTGCTCATTATCACATCATATTCAACCAGAGGTTGTTACCAGAGGGCCCTCGTCTCGTGCCTTCTCAGACAAAGTTGTTTTCAATAATGAAAAATCAATGCCGATAATCAACATTTCCACAGGTAGGTGACACATGATCTGTCAATGTTGACCTCACTTTCAAGATGGCAGCCAGTGCATCATAACAGATTTGTTTGTTTGTTTGTTTGGGGCTTTACATCACTTTCAACATTATTTCAGTCATTTCGTGATGAGACCTACTTGTAGCAGATATAGTGCTGCCTCACTGAATTGTCATGTCGCAGGTCCTTGACATGACAACCCACCCGGTCACAGATTTACAAGGACAACGGGTTAACCCTTTTGGCACGGGCCTCAGCTCATGTGGGAAATTGTATCATGAGTTCAATCTCAGCATGGCCGGGATTCGAACCCACGACCTTTAGATCACCACAGAGGAACTGGTGCTAATAAGCTGGCGCTCTAACCAACTGCGCCACGGCCCGTGGCCTCATCATAACAGAATAATGACTGCACATCAAATATGTGAAATAAGATTGTTTCGGAATAATAACATGACAATCTGATGACTGTATATTAGACTCAGTTTACAGGTATGTGGGTAGGATTGATGAATTGTCATAACATGTAGCATGAGTGCAGTCTATGTTTGTGCTAGACACTAATAACATGTCCATATATATATGGGCTGCATAGTCTAATGTTTGTGCTCTGTTGAGTGAGCAATCTTGCCATGAGTGAAATTAAATATATTCTGACCTGTGAGACACATGCTTCCTGATATATCACTTGAAAATATTTTATTACACTGGGCATATTCCTTATTTATCTCACATCACTTCAATATCACCTTGGAATAAATCAAGTTTTACCAATTGCAAAATCTACAAAATTTGCAAAGAGGAAGTTGGTCTTTTGCAGCTTTATTTTTGTTGACATATTTGTAGATATTCTGCCAAGGTTTTTCTTTGGCACAATATGTAATTTATCTCTATTATTCTGCATGTTGCCATGCACGAGGTTGATCTTAACTCCGCATCACAATCGGCAATATATTTAAAAATAAAGGATTTTATAGAGTTGAAACTTTGTGCTAAATGCTCTTCTATGGAGGCATGATATGGGAGGAAACCAACAGTTATAACCAACCTATCCATATTGATCTACCCGACATGACAACCTCCATAAGCTCATTGCATTACTAATTTAAATAACAATTGTCAACTGTGATTTCATTATTGATCAGAATCATTAAATTGAAATCATTATAACTGTGATCGCAGTTTATTATGGTACTAAATTTTTCAACACATCCGTCTACACATTAATGATACATAACTTCACAATAAGGGAGATGTCATTTAACATTCTGTTCCATTTATTCCAGACTTCAGTGCCTGCAGTGACAGTGCCACAGCCAGACAATGCAATGCACGCATTATTGGAATGTGCAAAACATGTTCAGGTGATATATATATATATATAATTATAACCCTTTAAGTACCTTTCCTTAAAGAGCCACAAAACTCCCATTTAAAACACCAGGCATCCCATCCTTAATGCTATTACTTTTCAACCCAACCCTGAATGTTTTTCTAAAAATCTGACATTTCCCTTTTACTGCACTTCTGGTTCGGAGGGCATCAAATAAATCTTGTGAATTAGATCCAATACCAGCATGGTTACTTCAGGATCTAATTGATGAACGTTTGCCTATCATCACTGCAATCATTAATAAATCACTGTTGACTTCAGAGGTAGCTGATAACATGAAAATTGCAACAATCAAATCGCTCTTAAAAAACTTGGTCTGGAGCTAATTGAAAAGAATTATAGACCAGTCTCTAACCTCAGTTATGTCTCGAAATTGACTGAAAGGGCAGTAGCTGATCAATTAGTATCATACCTCATAAAAAAATAATTTGACTGACAAATTTCAATCAGCTTATAAAGAATACCATAGCACAGAAACAGCCTTACTACGAGTCCAGAATGACATTCTAAGAGACCTTGATCTTAGAAAAATGGTGATTTTACTTTTACTAGACCTGTCGGCGGCATTTGATACCATTGACCATAAATTGCTGTTTGGCAGGTTAGAGACAAGGTATGGGGTGAAAGGTCAGGCGCTCCAAATTTTATTATTATTATTTATTATTATTACTTCAGAATCGATTTTCTCAATCTCAATTTCAATAGTATTCATAGTTTTGAAGAAATATTATAGTCTCACAAGATTTAGGCATGGTCTGCCCTTTAAAGAAAAGAAATAATGCACCTTTCTGACGACCTCCTGTGATCAGCAAAAGGGATGAACGTGTCACGGTTACATTGAAGCATGTCTTAATTCTTTGTAAATTTTGATTTTAGTATCTTTATATTATATACTATATTTTTCCTAAAATAGTTAAAGGGATTCATGAAACCACAGAGGTCACAGCCAATTTTACAGAGGTTTAGGGTATGCTTAAATGATATGTGACAATGAAATTATGATACAAGTAAGCTATCTCGCTAAAATCAACCAGAATACACTGACAATGGTTATTGTGTTTTGCTGAAAGTGCCAAGTACTGCCTGTACTCTTTTGACCATCAGGTGGCCACATGTATACAATCATGTGACCTCTTTTGTGGTCTGTCAGGGTGCTAGGCCTATACCATTGGACAAACATTAATGGACAAACAGGGCTCTATAAGCCAAATCACTCCATTGTCCCAATCTAAAGATGCTCCACTGTTAGCAAGACTTTACTAAGCAGGTGTTTGCATAAGATCACTGGTCAGCTAAACAAAGTTTGTTGACAAAGTGTCCAATGGATAATTTGTATTTTAACAGAAGACACATCCACTTCCAAATGGCACAGAGATTTATGTAGGGGAAATATGATGGGTAATAATAATTGATCACAATGTTTGGGATATAAATATTTATATTATGCAAGGAAAAAGTGCTTGAAAACCTTATTTCATGAATGCTTTAAAAGAAATTAAATTTTATAAGCCTCATACCTGTACTATATGAAAGGTCAGGTGTGATTAATTTCTACCTGATAGAATGGCTGTCTGATAGAATGGCCGTCTTTTGTCACAGCATCAAGAAATTTCTTAACCTCAGTTTGTAATGGCTAGGTGACCCAAATAATATGTTCTGTGTTACCGACAGACAATAATGCTGAAACAGATATACAGGGGTTAAATAAGCCACTTTTCGGCTGTTGATTAAAACAAACTTTAAAACCTTCTGATTGGCTGGTACATCCCTTGATAAATGGCTGCCACCAGCAAATGATAATAAATAATAAGAAAATTAGAGAACAGTGAAAGTATCTAATTTTCTTTATTTCAAGTTTTCTATTTCTTCATATTATTGATATTTGAAATATTATTTCTCATTTAGTAAAGGTTTCCTCCCCCTTTAATCCAGAAAGGCTTCTGCTGGTTGCTACAACATATTTTAATCTGAAATCTAAATGTTTGATATCAAAGCTCTTTTAAACAATAAAAGTGTTCTTAGATTTAAATTATTTTGAATTTGATTGAGAGTAGACACTGTGTGAGATGTGGGTTTAGGTTTTTGTATAAATACCAAACACATGGCTGAGCGCATGTGTCCAGCATGTTACAACATATTTGTGGTTTTATCCTATACCTCCCATGGGATGATGTTGCTGCAGCGTGTAAAGATAAGAATCCGATTTCCTGGTCCTCCTTAGATAAATTTTCAGTGCTTTATTTATGTTTTCTGAATGGCCCGAAAGTTTTTGATTGATAAACCTGTAAAAAATGATATATGCACATTCATGTCAAGGACCTGCGACATGACAATTCAGTGAGGCAGCACTATATCTGCTACAAGTAGGTCTCATCACGAAATTACTGAAATAATGTTGAAAGTGATGTAAAACCCCAAACAAACAAACAAACAAACAAACAAACAAACAAACTGTGGGGTGGGGTTGACTGTACAGCTTTTCAGGGTTCCTGGTCCCCCCTGTTTAAAGTTAACAGATGTCCTTGTTTGGCACAGTTTTGAACAAAAGGGGCCATTCAAACATTTATTCCTCACAAGGTATACAACCTAAGACATGTTACACTTACAAGCAATAAATATATTGGTCATGAGAGAAGCTATTTTCCAATATCTTGAAACGGAAGTGGAGGATCTTTGTTTGAACTCTTTCACCTTTTATATCATTGGTACAATTATATGCCGATCAGTACCCATCATCTCAGGACTTCTCTATCACATCAGTCCCTGCCTCCAAAAGTATAAAGCAGTGCACAGAAACGTTTGCAAATCATCAGTATTCATAACAATCTGGCTGTCCACTGACTGGCGAAAGAATATAAATAGATTTGATTTGTACTGGCAGTTGTACTGATTGGTCAGTTTATGTGCCAGACACCTGATTACATTTTATAACCTGATGTTGATCAAAGGCAAGGCAATAATTTATAACTTAGGGAATTCCAAATTTAGAATGTATCACATATAGAGCAATGATAGCAGAGGTAGTATTTGAATACTGCCTATGTAATGCATAGTAGCCGTTTAGAACAGTTAAACTGAATGAATGATATTAAGCATTCAAAAATATTCACATTGTGAATATATATATATATATATATATATATATATATATATATATATATATATATATATATATATATATATATATATATATATATATATATATATATATATATATATATATATATATATATAGATATAGATATAGATATAGACATAGATATAGACATAGATATAGATACAGATAAGTGTGTGTTTATTGTTTATTGTTTATAAGGATGAAGATTATGACTGAATTATTTTCCCATCCAGTGCCCACTGAGCGTGACACCTGACCTGGAGAGCTATGACTGTGGTGGGCTGCAGTTAGAACTCGGCATGCATGGCAGTGCTCAGCGACTCAACGCTTCACTGGCCTTACATCTTTGTCACATATGGATCAAGGACCATGAGAAAGGTATACTCAGTCATACTCAACCTATAGAAATACTAATATATGCTGACTGGCAAATCTAATCAAATCCATTTGGCGACAATACCAAAGCTTTATGATATGTAATATTGGATACAAAAATCGGAAATCTTCTCGCCATATCCTCACCCAGAATGAGTCGCATTTCCGGTTTTTGTTGAAATCTATATCATGTTTTCGCTTGATTTTTGATAGTATAATGTGATATATTATCATGGAAAGACAGATTTTGATTATTTTAAATCAATGAGCCACTGAACTTGTGCCCTTAAATTTGTGCCTTAGAACTTGTGCCATACACCTTGCGCATTGTCGGAAAATGTTCTTAATTGGGACACCTATTAGACAGATATATAAAAACAACTTTGAACAAAAAATGTTTTGCGACAATGGTTCTTGCGGATTTTTAGGGGGGTTTGGGGGATACCTGACTTTAAAAAATCTTTTCATTCATTGTCACAATGTTATTGAATAAGACAACCAATCTGAAAAGCAAAGTAAGATATCTAAAAATGAATTTAAATAAATTTAAACCCCAAATGTATTTTTGGAGTTTGGTGTCAAATGTCCTGTATTGCAATTATATGGACTGTGTTTCAAACACAATGTCCACTCTTTCAAAGAAGCATTTTTGTGTTTGTCACATCGACTGGTTGTGGATCTCCCTCTTGCCCAATTTAATACAACATGCTTGAACTGCACAAAAAAGGAAGGGCTGAGTTCATATAATCCCATGAAATTCCTTAACGTAGTGATGTTCATGACATGCAATTAATAATTGTAGTGGGATTAATGTATGTATGGTTTTTGCATTATTCGATACAATAATGCAAACACACATACAAGTTTTTTTTGCAATACAAAGGAATGTGAGGTATACATTTGTTTTGTGATGAAAAGAAAACTTGTCATGATAAATATATCTACTTGAGTGTATATACTGAAGCCAAATCTGGGACCTGGGGAATATAAATACTTAATTCCATATATTAAAAGAACCAGAGTGAAGTTAATTCGATTTCATCACTAGAAATGGCAGACATAGGGATATAACTTTTTTACTACTCAGAATACATCTACAAATGATATGTGATCGAATGTCAACCTTTTTAGGCTATTTTGATCAAATATTGCCAGTGAACTTGAAGTGACCTTTCAATGACCTTGAAAGTAGAAAGCCTATTTCCACGAAATTATCTACATGTTTTATTATTCTATCATCTACATCTTTCAAATACGAGCCCGTAGAGTCCTTATTCATCAAAATCTGTTCATAATTAACAATTTGAGAGCAATTTATAGTTTTGCGGTCAATCCATAAGGGAAAACAGAGGAAAATACTATAATACTAAGTTTTTTTGAAATAATATTAAAATGCCAGCTTATTGGGGGTTAGTTTATGAAAATATATAGAATACTGCACAGAAAAACACATTAATACTAAAAAGAAATTGAAAAAAAAGTCCGTCAATTTCAAGATTTATTATGAAGCTAAAATGATTAAAAATAGCTTAAATCTGTAGGGTTACAAAAGTGACAAATTGACAGACTTTAATTTGACCTCACATTTATTTTTGAGATATTAGATAAATCAAATATTAATCTAATTTCAGAAAATAATCAGCAATAAGTTGCTCTTATCATAATAATATCTAAAAAGGAAGAAATATTCCCTGAAAAATATGAGAAAATTAGTCATGAATAGAAATGATTAAAAAAAAATATTTAAAAAAATATATTGAATGTAGAGTCAATTGGGTTATAACATTTTGATAATTTTTGAAAAAATTGCATTCTGTATGGTTGATTTGGTGAATGGAAGTCGAACACGGCCAATATTAAACGTCACTGAAAGTGCTCTGCAGGGTGCTTTCTGGACGTCCGCTCCTCCCACTGCTATAAACCCGTTACATGCACTATGTCTCTCATTCTCGCTGATGCAGTCACGTTATTGGTACGCAGTGTGGGGAGTTTGAAGAAAACGATGTTGTTGATTCAGTGTTAGGGAACCCATGTGGGATACAAATATGAACCTTTGTTATATGAAATGAACAAATATCAAACACACTTGTTACAGGGATCGAGAAGCGAAAGATGCAATATTCCACCTCAGATGTTCAAAACACTGTGTTGCCAGGCGAAAGCTTTTTCATCTCAGAGAAAATACGTTCAGGTAGAATGCTCTGTGCCAATATGATACAAAGTCAATAAATAATAAACGAAATAATATTTATTAATGGGATTACATATCAGACTCAGCGCTAGATATGAGACTACTTTTGCAAGACTGCACACATTGTTCTATCAAGTGGATACAATATTGTATTTAAGCCCTTTGTATTTCTGCAGGATTAAAAAACTGCCAGTTGAGAGGACACAATGAGACGCTGCGACGAGAAGGGTTGACTTACTACTTAGACGGGGCACATACCATTAAATCCATGCAGGTGAGATAATTAGCGTCATCAAACTAGAAGGGTGATACAACTTCATAGAACATGGATAAATTCAAAGAAATGTAAATGCCATGTAAACCTTGCATATTTACATCCTGGAATCGTGTTTACATTTATTATAGATAAGGCTATTGTTCTGTCAGTGGTGTACTCATCAGTCAAGTGCGCTGTCAAATGCACACTTGTTACTTCCCACCGGAAGTGGAGACCTGTTATCCCCTGGTACCCACACTTAGTATTACTTTCAATAATTTATATTATCAAATAACGAAGATATTCTACCTGAAAAAAGAAAACGTCCATACAACAGCACATCGCCATTCATAATTTCTGTGGTAGGGAAAGTTAGAAATCACGATCATTTATCAGAATAAATGTCAAGATCATACTTACCGCCTAGAAAGGCCTAAAAGGTGAGGCGCCTCCATACCTGCGTGGCCTCTTAAATATCAGTCGGTATGGTAGAGATATAAGATCTAGTAATGTCAGGATTGACCTGGCGATCACTATTACATGTATGAAGATAGTTAGGGGTAGGGAATTAATTATCAGTTAAAACGCCTAAGCTTTGAAATGCCCCACCTGATAATATTAGAATGGGTGCTTCGGCTAAGTGATTCTGCGCTGTTCAAGGAATTGATTGATTATCATATGATGGCGAATGCACATATACTTCACTTATCATGCAGGGTGTATCATGGTCAAATGTCTTATAGCATACATGTACATTAGATGCCTTATTGACGTCTCAATATGTGTATTGCAGCAATGTGTGGAGTGGTTTTTGGTTGATGCAGACAAGGAGAAGGCAACCATCAAGTGAGTATGCGGGCGACGTGAGTATGACTTCAGAACATCAAGATTAATTAACAAAGAGATATAACGTAGCCATATACTAGACGTAACATGAAAACAACACCTGCTGATGTTCAAAGTTATAACAACCGCTCATATAACAGAGGTTAGAATATGCAACTTTCCCAGCATCAGTTATCAGTTGTGTTCTGCTGTTTTTAGCTCTGCTGACTTTTTGAAGTGGTAGAGCTTTAGGATTGGGGAAAATGTCTGTCCATCCATCCGTCTGTCTGTTCGTTTGTCAACATTTCTTTAAAAATCTTCCCCAAAACTACCAGTTACATATTTTATATAGAGGTAGATAGAGAGGTGAAGATTCAGATTCCTTCAAATCTTAGTGATGTCGCCATTGACAGTGCAGTGACCTCGAGGTCGCAAATTATGTACGGAGCATATTTCAGCAACCACTTATATGAGGAAATTACAACTTGGCGTACATAAATATCTTATATCATATCTGTGCCTCGTCCTACTTTATTTAGTCATGTGACCTCTGATTCTGACACATTGCCCTTGAATTCAAAATTTTGTGTACATGCAACATCTCAACCATTGCAAATTTGATTATATTTTGCAAATTTGATTATAACATCACAAAGCAGAACAGTTGGCATCATTGTCTGTTGGAGTTATTCAATTCAATTCAATTCTTTATTTCAGACTCAACATTATACATGTAACTGTACAGTGGTCCATATTTAAATGAACAATAATGAAAACAAAAGAAGAACTAAGTAATATATAGAACTAACACTAAGAAACAGGTTGACTATTGTCCACATATTGACTAGTGTCTTAACAAGGCACTATTTCATATAGAAACTATATACAAATACATATAATCATCTATCCAGAATCAAAATGCACAAACAGTAGTTTATGCCAGTGTATCCACAATTTGGATTCATACCTGACATTAACACCTTTTAACATTGCATAAATTATGCTGTTTTCTGACATATAAAGTCTCACCATGAACCTGAACACTAAGTTGCGTATCAACGCATGTGAGTTTGGGACCTGATTTTCAGCAAACATCATGCTCGCACTACAGTGACGAGGCTGACGTAACATCATTCTCATAATATTGTTATATGAGACATGTAACTTAGCAATACTGGCCTTCTTGTAGTTTAACCACAATTGACATGTATACAATGACGAACAAAAAGTTCTAAATAACAACATTTTCACATTATTAGAACACATGTGGAACTTTCGCACAACAGCATTACCTTGTGCATATAGCATACGGCACTGCCTCATAATATCCATATCATCAGTAAAAACATTACACATTACATGACCAAGATACTTTGTGTTCTCCACAATTTTCAGGACTTCACCATTCAATTTAAAGTCTTGGAATACTACATTTTTATAATCCTTGTTACATATTATCATCACTACACTCTTCTTTGAGTTGTACTTCATGTCATTATCTCTTCCATACATGCTACATATATCTAACAATCGATTTAGACCTTTAACAGAAGGAGATAAAACAATTAAATCATCAGCATACATTAAGTGGTTTACATAAATACTCCCGAGAGGAAATCCAACATTACATTCATTTAGCCTGTTTGACAGGCCATCCATATAAACATTGAACAGGTATGGAGAGAGAATACCACCCTGTCGTACACCATTACTCACTGTGAATGGTGCAGACGTGGCACTGCTCCAACGTACACACATAGTTTGATTATCGTACCAGTACATGAGTATTCTAACTATATATCCAGGGACACCTCGATCTACAAGGGTTTGAAACAGTTTATCGTGATTCACACGATCAAAAGCTTTTGATGCATCAAGGAAGCACAAGAACATATTTGACTTTCCTCTTCTTTACTTACTAATTATTTCTTTCAGTACATATATACACATATCAGTTCCATGTTTTCTCTTAAAACCAAACTGATTGGCATTTGTAAACAAGTATTCCTCCATTCTAGTCATAATTACATATTCAAGCACCTTTGAAATAACACTTGCCAATGCTATTGGCCGATAGTTATCCTTGCTGGTTATTTTACCAGTTTTGTCCTTTATGATAGGAACCAATATTACACATATGGACTCTATTGTCGGTTTTTTCAATCATATTATTTAAAGTTATTTTACTTCTACATCTTGACTGCACATAGGCAGAAAGATAAAACAGTATTTGACGTATGTAAGTTTTGAAATAAAGATTTGAAGGAATGTCTGAATGAAACAGTTACTTTGTCGAACCTTTTGACCTGCATCTATTATCTTTGTCTTTGAATTATTTATATTTCAAATGTGAAAACTATGAAGGCATTAATTGGCATATTGATGTTTACGTCATCAGAGAAAATACACAAGATTTCCACATTGTACAGACCATACCACTTGTATAGATAATTGGGGACACCTCCATCAATTCACAAAAATAAACATTATTCTACTAAAAAGAAAACCAGATCACATTCAAGACATGTATAATAAGATTGTCTACAAATACAAATACAAATTCAATAAAAGTTATTATTTTAGACAATTAACAAAACAGTATATATTTCATGTTAGATTTTACATGAGAAGGCACTGGCTTTTGTGTTGTGAAATGACATATTTTGCAATGTATGACTTATTTTACATTTACGATGGTATGTTTTGCAGAGGTAAAGTGATGCGTGTTCTGATGTTTAACACAACCGGAGATCGTAAACCGGAAGCTCTACTAGGCCTACTCAAGGTAGAAAATTCACAAATTCATTCTAAGACATCTGATAATAGTTTTAGAACTACTTATATTATTCGAAGTACGTTAGTACGTCTACTTGATATGGTAAAAGTGTTTACGGATTAAATAGCAGATGAATAATTTAACACTTGGGGAAAATATTTGCAAATTAGAAAATTCCAAAGTTGTTTATATCATATATGCCTTTTAAGACTGAATTGAGTTGAATTGAATTCCGTAATGCATTCAAGACCATGTTTGTGTATCTTGTAGGTCAAAGATACATGATGTAATCTTTTTGTAACTTTTCGTTTTCCAGGCGGGAAATTTTGACTTTGCTGTTTTCTGCCCAAATATTACCTCTTTATGGACCACTGATATTGGTATGGACTTTATCCACAGATTGATTTTACTACAGTCAGCAAATCAGTTCTTTGGTTATCATGCTTTAATCTCAATGCAAAAAACCTCAATCATTCGTCAATAAGAGAAGGGAATTGAATCCCGATGGCAGACCCATTTCTGACATGAGAAAGCCTAACCTATTCTGCAAAATGCCATTGATACAAAATAAATGCTCGTTAAAATTAGATCATTAATTCTTGATCATGCCACCCTTAAACATGTTTAAGGTATTTGGATACTCTGGCATTTCATAGTTTAATTTTTCTAGTTTTTTGCATATTGAAACAGAAGACATACCCTGAGTCAAAAACAATTTTTATTTGTACATTTACCATCTGTATATTTTTTTTACAGCTGTCACTAATAATGGGAAAAATCAATATTTTACAATAAATTTAGTGAATAGCATAATTCAGTTAAAATGCATCCCATGTAACATAAAGGAAAAGAAATATAACTTTTATACTTAAGTTTACATTGTTTATCAATAACAAGCATGTTTTGCATGAAATTAGTCCTTTTTCTATTTATAGATTGCTTGATAACACAACAGTGGTGCCATGTAGTGGCATAATCTTACTGCAATATTCCACATCTAATGCATTTATTTAATTTTGGCTAGTTTAATTTCTTAGTTACTTTGCTAAAAATGAAGGTAAATATGTATTCTATCATATAATGGAAAAACATATGGATGTCACCACATTATTTCCTTCTGAAAAATTAATTATTTGAAATAGAATATGCGCAAATATGGGCGAAATTATAGAAAAATGACATTTTTTGTCCATTATTGAGGCTGAAAGATGTAATTACAACATATGTCATTTAAATGATATAATTTGAATCTGGGAAACTTCTTTAATGCCTTTATTCACATATTTTGACCATGCTTTTGGGTATAATGATTCACGACAGCCCTTTTCATTGATTTTCATTTTAATGTCTCAGAATGAGCAAAGCTGATTTGATTTTTGGTGGGAAAGGTTTTACAAGTGGAAGTACATTTATTTAAGATTTCATTTACTAGACAACTCCAATTTGCCATTTTTTTCCACCAGGTGGAGATGGTGCTACTGTGGCTCCACCTACAACCAGGGTATCCAAATACCTTAATAGAATGATACTGGGACTCAAACAGTATTAATCGTGAACAAATTAAATATTTTATATTAGGCTAATTTTGTAATAATAAATCATCCAAGGGATTGATAACATCATTTTTTATCCTAATCTAACACTTCCAAATTAATTGGAAAATATAGAAGTGACATCCATTCTATATTAACCTTTAACTCGGTGAATATGACAATATGGCGCATGTCCTTAATGTATATTCACTCATGATCATGACATTATATGGCATTCAATAAAGCATTCAATAAAACAGTGTTGCCATAGGACCTTTGTGAATGCAGCCATTAATTGCCGTTTTTTTATTATGTTATCAAATCTAACATCTACAATCTAATCTTTGAGAACATAAATGACTTTGTGATTTTTCAGATATATCTATCAGGACCTTATTAAACGAACATTGTGTATCTCTAAGAAATATCTGGGTAAAATTAACTAGCGAATCAACAACTATAGGGGCCGATGATCATATCAATGGGACCTTGCCCAGACAAAGCGATGATGGGGAGATTGCTTATACATTTCAATGTATTGAGGATACCCTTACATGGATAGGACAGAGCCGGAATGGCTTGAATCATAAGCTGTCAGGACTATTGTGGAATCCAACTCACATTCAGATTCTTTGTACCGGTAGCATCGGTCTTGTAGGTGGAGTAATTGAACTCAATGAGCCAAACACTGTCTGGATCAAATGAATCTCATCCAGCCATAGTATGGTAGAGTATCGTGGGCCATACATCCAGCCATAGCATTGTAGAGTATCGTGGGCCATACATCCAGCCGTAGCATCGTAGAGTATCGTGGGCCATACATCCAGCCATAGTACTGTATAGTATCGTGGGCCATACATCTAGCCGTAGTATTGTATAGTATCGTGGGCCATACATCCAGCCATAGTATTGTAGAGTATCGTGGGCCATACATCAAGCCATAGCATGGTATAGTATCGTGGGCCATACATCCAGCCATAGTACTGTATAGTATCGTGGGCCATACATCTAGCCGTAGTACTGTATAGTATCGTGGGCCATACATCTAGCCATAGTATTGTAGAGTATCGTGGGCCATACATCCAGCCATAGCATTGTATAGTATAGTGGGCCATACATCCAGCCATAGTACTGTATAGTATCGTGGGCCATACATCCAGCCATAGTACTGTATAGTATCGTGGGCCATACATCCAGCCATAGTATTGTATAGTATCGTGGGCCATACATCCAGCCGTAGTACTGTATAGTATCGTGGGCCATACATCCAGCCATAGTATTGTATAGTATCGTGGGCCATACATCCAGCCATAGTACTGTATAGTATTGTGGGCCATACATCCAGTCGTAGTATTGTATAGTATCGTGGGCCATACATCCAGCCATAGTATTATATAGTATCGTGGGCCATACATCCAGCCATAGTATTGTATAGTATCGTGGGCCATACATCCAGCCATAGTATTGTATAGTATTGTGGGCCATACATCCAGCCGTAGTATTGTATAGTATCGTGGGCCATACATCCAGCCATAGTATTGTATAGTATCGTGGGCCATACATGCAGCCGTAGCATCGTAGAGTATCGTAGGCCATACTTCCAGCCATAGAACTGTATAGTATTGTGGGCCATACATCCAGTCGTAGTATTGTATAGTATCGTGGGCCATACATCCAGCCATAGTACTGTATAGTATTGTGGGCCATACATCCAGTCGTAGTATTGTATAGTATCGTGGGCCATACATCCAGTTGTAGTATTGTATAGTATCGTGGGCCATACATCCAGTCGTAGTATTGTACAGTCAAGCCCAGCCAGTCCGTCATGGTCTGTCACACATTATTCTGCCGGTTTCACGAGTCTGACGGTTTGATGAAACGGACATCAAATGAATACAAATAAAGAAAGATTAGAATGGTTGCAGCCAAATCACTGTCGGTAATTGATATGCCGGATTATCGGGGGACAGTCCGGCGAGGTCTGACTGTATAGTATCGTGGGCCATACATCCAGTTGTAGTATTGTATAGTATCGTGGGCCATACATCCAGTCGTAGTATTGTATAGTATCGTGGGCCATACATCCAGTCGTAGTATTGTATAGTATCATGGGCCATACATCCAGCCGTAGTATTGTAGTATTGTATCGTGGGCCATACATCCAGAGTCCTGGGTTTATGCAACAAGGAGCGCATTAGAAGGTTGCCAAAGGAGCCTTGGACCACCAACTGATTTGGTTCGTATTGGAACTGAGGTATGATTTTACATTGCATCACAGAAGACTATATAAAATGGATTTATTGACAAGGAGTACTATTTCCTGTTTTACTTTTATTAAGTAATATGTGCAATTACAATGTAATTTCATTTGTGATGTTCGCCTGCTATTCAACGAATCATTTTCCAATATTAGCATTGCCATCGGAGCAAATTTCAACACCAATTTTAATGATCATTTCGAAATCTGAAGTTGATCACTGGGTGATTTATATAATTATAGTGATGACTGATGTGAATACATTGATTGCTAACACAACATTCTAGTGGCATGATGAACACCTAAAATGTTGTCTCCAGTGGAATGAACGGAAAAATGGAGGAACAACTAAATTGGACAAACAATATTTTATTTCTTTCAATTTATTTTATATGCCTTTTCAAAGATATCTATTACTTGTATTTATTTTCCTTCAATAAAATAATATATTCCATATATTTTTTTTTGCTTCTAGGTCAACCCCCCGGTCAACCCCCCCTGGTCAATACCCTCCCGGTCAATACCCCCTAGGGCAACCCCCCCTGGTCAATCCCCCCGGTCAACCCCCCTGGCATAATATCACACATGCTTATTAACCCCCCTATGAATAAGTGCACTAATCTTAATTGGGGAAGTAAAGAAAGACAAACAAAATCTTTTATGTACATTGATATAACATAAACCTTTATTTACAATCATCTTTATTTAACGTTAGGGGGAACAGTGTCTTCTAAAGTTCTTTTTTCCCGCCAAAAAAAGTCATTTGAACCCCAAAAAATGACATGGTACAAGATAATTGCTTTGTATGAAAATAACTACAAAACGGATTTCAGTCTTAAATGTATCAAATGCTGAGAGATGGATTTTCCCTTTGATTAGATATTTAATTTGTTTTTAAAATTTTATCATTTTCAATCATTTTAGATTCAAAATTGAAGCAAAAATAAGAAAAAGATGGTTTTTTTGGTAACAATTAAAGAAAGGATAGAGCTTACTTGAAAAACATTTTTGGGCATAACTACACTAGCAATCTCCAGAACCAAGGCATTAATCTTTAGCTAGAATGATGATATTTAGTTTAAATAGACAGAATTTTAAAAGATGTCTTATAACTCAAGTAATTTGTGTTTTTGTAAATAAAATGATTCAAATAAATGCAAATATTTGACACCATTTGGTAATTTTTGACTTGAGTATGAAAAAAGTTAGGTATCTCAAAATATAGACCATTAATCAAAATTCCATCTATTTAAACTAAATAGAATAATATTTTGAGTAAACCTGTTCTTAAATTTTGGTAATTAAACTTGCAAAACTTCTCAATTTTGTCATAAAAAGCGTGGGAAATTTTCAGAAATATGAAGTTTAATTTACTTCTAATTTTGTATCACTGGGCAGTGATGAGGTCTAATGCAGCAACTACTGGCTAATGGATTAGTCATAAAAGATCAATACATGATGTTTTCATGTGTATTAATAAGCATTGATCCCATCTGAACCAATATATGGTATTTATTTACAGTGACCGGCAACTGTCCGAAACCGGCAGATTAAATTCGGACATTTTTAACTCGGTCAAATATCGAGTAAAACTGTTCTGTAGTAATTGCAATTAAGTTGAACATTGTCTCTCACATGTTTTCTTGTATTCCCACTGCTTTTTAAAATGTTAAAAGTGTTTATTTGTTTTCACGGCATGAGTGATTGTATCACTGTCAAATGACGTCAGAAGTGGTGACGTGACCAAGATCACCGTATAACTCAATGTAAACTCGGACAATCTGCAGGTTTTCTGAATGTGTGAATTTCCTGATAATTCTGTAAATATTGAAAGGATATCATTAAAACTCCACAGACCGTTAAAGTCGTAGATCTTCTTTCGATGTGAGCAGTTTTTACACAGTTTTTAAAGGTTTTGTGAAAATCGGGAGTGAAAAACATGAAAGTGTCCGGATTTGGCTGCCGGTCACTGTAGTTGGTTTTGGTGGGTTATAATGGTGCACTATTTCATGCAGTTGAAGGATCAATGACGTCATAATGGTGGTGTGGCTATTTATCAATGAAATAGTGACGTCATGCACTTTGGTATCTTAGCAACAGTCAACAACACATTTCATACAGTTGTGATCCTCTGCATGAAGTGTCTCTGTTCCCCCTAACGTTAAAATTATTATAATTTTACATATAAAATATAACATTCACTTTTTTACCAATTATTTTTCACTCATCTTGTTTTATTCTATTTTTATTGTATTTTTTTATTGCATTTTGCTTCAATGCCTTATTTTATTTACAACATATACATGAAACCTTTATTTACAATCATACATTTCTATTGTAGCGATAAATATCCCCAGAAATATAGGTTCACTCAGATAATAACCCTAAATAATTGATTGATTAATAAATAATTAATTGATTGACTAAATAAATCAATTATGAACACCACACGCTTTTACATGGAAGTCCTTTGACTTTTTAATCTAAAAAAATTCAAATTGAATATATTTAATTGATAAATTATTTAAAATTGCATTATAAATAAAAAAAATAACAAGCTCATCCCACTTGTAAGTGGCAACTGAGAAATGATTTAATTTCTCTATTGACCAAAACCATCCTCTTGACATGTAATTATTTATGTGGCAAGTCTTCATTCAATGAGAAGGGAACGGACGGCTGTGCAGTATGGCTCTCATGTATATAATATATTCTCATTGTATATTCACAGCCACGGTATATAAAAACAGCGCTCAATTTCCCTGAGCACCGCAGCCATCAAATGCAGCACTTGCTAAACATGTTGCTTTATATGGTATATTTCCTATTGATTAGCTCGATATATGCGACACTCCCCAAGTTTTCTGACGATGGTTTATCAGTTGAATGTTCTGCCAGGAATGGAGATGTTCTTGTTGGATTTCTTACCAGATTCCGCAAAGAAGGGTCCGGCAATAAACAAAGATGTGCAGATGAAATTAGCTTGCCTTTTTCCTATCAGTTTATTGAAGCTTTTGATTTCACTATATCGCAGATCAATTCTAGAACAGACATTCTGCCGAACATTTCACTGGGTTATGTCATTCTGGATTCCTGTGTATCCGGAAGTCCCTTATCCGCTCTAGGTAGGTCTCAGTATTTTGTTGGTGACCATGACAATATCACAGACATATCGTGTGAGGAGAAGGTTGATAAGTTTAAAGTGTCGGTAGTAGTGGGGCCTGTAGGAAGCTCAGAGGCTGTGCTGGTGGCCAGTTTCCTCAGTCTCTTCCAGATTCCCACCATAGGATTCATAGCCACCAGCGATGAGCTCTCAGACACATCCAGGTTCCCTTACTTCTTCAGGGTTAGCCCCCCGGACCGCTTCCAGGCTGAGGCAATAGTAACTTTCATATCATACTTCAACTGGACATATGTGTCTTTGGTTTACACCCAGGACAACTATGGCGCAAACGGAGCCAGGAATATTGAGAAACTCATCAGGCAAAAAGGTGGGATATGTTTGGCGGTCTCCAGGGGCGTAGATCTGGAGGCGACAACGGCGGATTATCAGGAGTTAGCGGAGAGTCTGGTGAAGAATATCAATGCTCGGGTCGTCATTCTCTTCACACTACCAGATACTGTCACAGCACTGATGAATGCGCTAAGTGACCTGGGTGCGAAGGAGGAGTTTATCTTTATTGGATCTGATGGGGTTCCTCTAGCTGATCCTGAAACATTCCCTAACGGCATGTTTGCGGTCAACTTCATCGATGCTCATTATAGAAACTTTGATGCTCATTATAGATCTCTGTCGCTAGAGTCATCCAGCGCAGAACATTGGGCCAAAATGGAAATAGAAAGATTACATGGATGCTCATTTAAAAATAAAACAAACAACTGCAGTCATTATTCAAAAACGCCATTTGCGCTGGAGGCTACTGCCAGCCATACCTACATGCTAACAGATGCTGTCTGGGCGGCTGGTCTGACCATTGATGCACTCCTTCATGGAAAATGCCCAAATGCTTTTCACGATAACAATATCCTTAATTCTTGTATTAATGGAGATGATCTCATGCATTATGCTATGAACATGTCATTTTTAGGGTCTTCCGGACAGGTGCAGTTTGATGAAAATGGTGACATGATAGGTCAATATTCTATACAACAATATGCAGAAAAAGAATGGAAATCGGTCATAACATGGAAACAGAAACAAGGTCTCACATTCAAAACTCAACATGAATATATGTTTTCACATTTTCAAAGTATTTCTGAGGGAAGCAATACACCGATCTCAGTCTGCAGCATGCCGTGCAAGAGGAATGAGTATTATGTCTCGCGGGATGTTCCGTGCTGTTGGGATTGTCGCCGATGCAGGTCTCATGAGGTTCCGTCTGGGAATGCCACATCTTGCGAGGCTTGCCCCGTGAACACGTGGCCGGATGACGAGACAGGAACCGGATGTGAAGCCATTTTAGCCACGCACATACAGTGGACAGATGCCATTGCTCTTGCCATGGTCTGCACGGCTCTTCTCGGCATCATAAGCAGCCTCTTTGTTGCAATAATGTGGCTTGTTCACAGAGGTGAAAAGCTCATCAAGGCTTCCAACAAGCAGGTCAGCGGTCTGATTCTCCTAGGGATAACTCTGACTTATTTGACAGTTTTCTTGTTTATTACCAAACCATCAAATATATCTTGTTTTGTGCGGCTCATAGGATTCCATATTTCTGTCACTTTCATCTATGCTCCTTTGTTGATTAAGACCAATCGCGTGTATAGAATATTCTCTGCTGGGAAAAGAGGAATTAAGAAACCGAGATTCATAAGTACGGACGTCCAGTTGGGAATCATTTTGACCATAATTGCTGTTCAGGTAGGTATAAAAAACATGAACTTGTTATCATTGATGTTTAGTACACATCAAAACATTTCTCAGGATAATTTTAGAGAGAAGAATCTAATATCAGTTTTCTTCAATACGTATCAGTATTAATATTGCATAAGTACATCAAAACAACATTAATACGTTTATTTTAAAAAAATCAATTGTTCTTTAATACATTTTTCACCAACAGGTGGCACTGCTCGTGGTGAGTATGGCTTTGTCCCACCCAACTGTAGAAATGCAGATGCCTATTATCACCCAGAGGCACGTGGAGCTGGCCTGTGTCCAGAGCAAAGGCGCCTTCCTTCTCCCTCTCGCCTTCAACCTCTTCCTCCTCCTCTTCTGTGGTATTCACGGATTTCTAATCAGAAAGCTGCCAGAGAATTTCAATGAATCATGGTACATCTTTGTCTCCGTCATGACCACCATGTTCATTTGGATTGTATTTTTACCTACATATTTCAGTATGTTCTATAAATACTACCAAGCTGCTCTATTGGCATTCAATCTGATTCTCAATGGCTTTCTTACCATCTTAACACTATATTTACCTAAACTTTATGCCATCTACTTTGTAAAAGAGGAGAGTTTGAAATATGATCCGGGTACAATAGATAGTAATATGCCGGCTGTGAACCAGGTGGCTCCGTCCGGTGTAAACCACACTGCGCACGCGTAAACCTCTCATTATACAGCCTTCTCAGGTATGCACTTCTATATCACGCAATGGTAGGCACAACATAGCTGCATATATGTACTTATAGATAAAAGTAATCTCATACCTATGCTGGTTCCCATTGAAATTTCTGAAATGCTTGGCTTTTCATAAGCCAACCATTTCAAGGTAGTCTGAAAGGGGGCAAATTCTGCACTTGGCATGGAACTCGACATATATTTGTTTAGATAACTAGAGATATACACATCTTTATTTCAGTCTGGTCAATAGCTACTTTGGCAAACTACAGAGTACTGAATACGTGTATTCATGAAGTATTAAACATCAAAAGAAAATATATAATGAAGAACCATAAAGGACATTGATTGTGCTCGGATTTTGCTGACAATCATTTGATGTCGTGCGCCATCTAGCGTCCGTGAACAAATCGCATGCAGATCACATTAATATAAAGGTAGCTTAAAGCCTCTGTACCAAATCCCAACTTTGTCAAAGATTTGTGTCCTTGTTAAGCTACGGAATGAAAAAAAAATGTATCCGTGTTCAATGTCAAAGCAGCTGTTGTTTATTGGTTGAACCTATGTGCAATGATACAGTATATTCAGTGGAACTTGACTGCCTCGCTCACTTAGGATAAAGGTTTACATTGTACTTTGCCACATAATTTGCTTTGATTTATACCGAGCCGATTCAATCATTGTTTGATTATATCGGCGAGAGGTTTTTTTCAAACATATTTAGTTTCATGCACTGATATCGAGCTAGCAAAATGCTAGTGTTCTCCAATCACCCATCGGCAAAGCCCAGATAGGTGATCTGGAGAGGTCTGAGATTTTTGCTTTTTGGTTTTAATCTCGTTTCGATGTGATTTTTTAAATCCCAACTGTTTAAGTGATAATTCATATTTTATGTATGATTATGTCTAAAATCTCACAAAAAAGCTTGATTATTTTTTGGATAACATTAAATAAAGAAAATATAAATACTTGATAATAATCGCCAGCTGCAAAAATTGAATCAAACCCATTTTAACGGCAGTTGAAACGGGTTCAATTTTGACGTTTAAACGGGTTTACCACAGTTTTTATAGCTGGCGATTTTTTACTTCACTAGAGCTCAATCAACTCCACCAAACTTTTCTTTGGTTGGAGTTGGTAGAGATCATGGACGTTCGACAAACCCCTCCAGATCACCTATCTGGGCTTTGCCGATGGGTGATTGGAGAACACTAGCAAAATGCTTTTAATTTACAAATCAAGAAATGAGCGACAATGACAAATGTAAGACACGGCACGATCCAGAGAGCCTGGAGTGGAGAGGAAAATATAAAGGTAAGGCCAACAATGCTCACCTGGCAGAGAGGGAACGGCAAAACACGAACTTTCCGCTCAAGGTAAGATAATCCGACCTTTCAAACTTTTCGTTTTCCAAGAATAAATTCGTGTTTTGCCGTTCCCTCTCTGCCAGGTCAGAGCATTGTTGGCCTTACCTTTAGATGAAGTTCGTGTTTTAATCGCCTTCTCATTTTCTAAGATATGACCGCCTCGAGCTGATACAGGATCCATGATATATTTTTTTTCAATAAGAATATTAAGCTGACTTTGAAGAGTAAGGAACCGTCATGATGCATCAGATAGTTGTATAGGGAATGGCGGCGAATGCATTTGCGCGTATTCTATGACCGTCAAAGTCATTTGTGATAGCTGCAACAAGATGTGAAACATGGTGACTGAAAGTTGGTCTAATATTACACCACATTTCGTCAGGGCCACGTAATTAAAATGTTTATGTTCAAAGCAAAATTATTTTATAAAATGGTGCTTTTAGGACCCTTTCAGTCATAAACTTTGGGTCGACCTTCGAGTCTTTTAAACAATGTGAAACTGACCCTGCCGGCAGTGGAAGTAGAATCCAATACCTTACACCAATATCACCAAGTAAGGCATAGAGTAAGCCATTACCTTACCAACTGTGCCAATAGGGACGGTTTGAAATGTAAGATAATATCGAATAACAAGATACTTTAAAGTTAAAGATACGTTAAAGGGAGTAAGAGGTGGTATTTTATTTGAAAACAGGACCCCAAAAAGGATGTATATCTTGGCAACGAAACAGTTCCAGACTGGTGAGCATGAGCGGTCTGCAAACCAAATAATAAGAACAGCTTTGAGCGATATATTACATATATAGTATCAAATATATATTTGCACAAAAAGCAAGAGACCCCCCGCATCATATTTCTGTCAATCTTATGATTCAAATTAAATTTTAAATAGTTAGATCTATCCTAAAATGTAAAACCCAAGAGAAAGATACAGCATAGACTGGACCAGCATAGACTGGACCAGCATAGACTGGACCAGCATAGACTGGACCAGCATAGACTGGACCAGCATAGACTGGACCAGCATAGACTGGACCAGCATAGACTGGACCAGCATAGACTGGACCAGCATAGACTGGACCAGCATAGACTGGACCAGCATAGACTGGACCAGCATAGACTGGACCAGCATAGACTGGACCAGCATAGACTGGACCAGCATAGACTGGACCAGCATAGACTGGACCAGCATAGACTGGACCAGCATAGACTGGACCAGCATAGACTGGACCAGCATAGACTGGACCAGCATAGACTGGACCAGCTTAGACTGGACCAGCATAGACTGGACCAGCTTAGACTGGACCAGCATAGACTGGACCAGCATAGACTGGACCAGCATAGACTGGACCAGCATAGACTGGACCAGCATAGACTGGACCAGCATAGACTGGACAAGCATAGACTGGACCAGCATAGACTGGACCAGCATAGACTGGACCAGCTTAGACTGGACCAGCGTAGGCTGGACCAGCGTAGGCTGGACCAGCATAGACTGGACCAATGCATGCCAATTTCCCACTCCAACAGTCATTTTCTCTTTCCAACAGTGTTGGTATGAAGACAAGGTATTAAGTAACTTTTGGAGCTCCCAGTTCAATTTTGTACAGACTCGGCAATTAATGTCTGATATTTAAAGTGGCACAGGTCCAAGTGAAGTCCATGATTAATGTCTCAGTATTAATGCGTTGGTGATAGTTTAGGTCTTCAAGCAGTTTAGCTTTTGGGGGGAAAGAGTTTGACAGTCATCCATCATGATTTCACTTCCTAATTATACTGCCCTGTGATTGGTCTTATCCTGGTGCTGGCCATATGTGCTTTTGTTTACAAAATGTGTTACTGTGGAGTATATATGTCGGCCAAGGGCCGTGGCGCAGTTGGTTAGAGCGCCAGTTCCTCTATGGTGATTCAAAGGTCGTGGGTTCGATCCCCGGCCATGCCGAGATTGAATTCATGATACAATTTCAATTTCATGAGCTGAGGTCTGTGCCAAAGGGTTAACCCGTTGTCCTTGTAAATCTGTGACCAGGTGGGTTGTCATGTCAAGGACCTGCGACATGACAATTCAGTGAGGTGGCACTAAATCTGCTACAAGTAGGTCTCATCACGAAAAGACTGAGATAATGTTGAAAGTGATGTAAAACCCCAAACAAACAAACAAACAAACAAACAAAAGTATATGTCATCTGCTAACTAAATCTGGAATTGAAAATTTTCACAAATTCTGAATGCTTACCTGCACCTTGTTTTAGTTACAAATTTGAAATGGGATAAAATAAACTCTATTTCTTCCTACCTTCTAAAATGGGATGGAAAATGATCTCATCCAAGGTTATATCAATTTTCATCCCTTTAATTGTATGTGAGAGAAGAGAGAACTGACACTGCACTGATCAAACAATTTCGGCACCATTTTAGCCTTTCAGATTCCTTTTTTGCTAGTGAGCTGTCAAGAAGTTCTAAAGGAGCATATCATATCGTTGGCATGTCGGGGGTCTTTGTGATCATGTTTGGAGGCACGAGACCTTGAAACTAAATACTGAAATGTGACCCTGACATATTGAAAATGTACTACAACATGCAAAATTCGACTTTAGATCAGGTAGGAACCCATTTCTATCTTTTGAAGAGGATGTTCTGTTGTCCTTTCATGTATTGTATCAAATATAACCCAACAAACCCTATGTTAGTTTTAGATAAGTTCTGCATGTGACACATTGTTTCCTACCCATCAGGTATGATTTGATCCATTCTAAGGCATGACAAGCGACCTTTCAGACCACAGTATGTTTAGCAATATTTGATGGTCATTTGTATCAAATGCGATTGACAGATCAGGAAGCGGTAATATTACTGACAGATCAGGAAGCGGTAATATTACTGACAGATCAGGAAGCGGTAATATTACTGACAGATCAGGAAGCAGTAATATTACTGACAGATCGGGAAGCGGTAATATTACTGACAGATCAGGAAGCGGTAATATTACTGACAGATCAGGAAGCGGTAATATTACTGACAGATCAGGAAGCAGTAATATTACTGACTTCCTTTCATCAAGGTCCCGCAATACGTCATTCTGAACCGTACACTGTGCAGTCTTATGCCTCAGTTACATTTGCACTGGGCGCCGACCGGGATGTAAACCTCGGCCGGCCTCACAGGGTCCCGGGCCCGGGGAGTTTATCAGCAGCAATCTGAGAAATGCCGTAGCTGTGGTCACATTATACACGGGTGCCGCACGGCACTTGCTAGATGAGATACCACGGATGTCTGCAGGATATCCTAAAGACGTCTGTCTCATTGACAGACGTCTGTCAGATATCCTAAAGACGTCTGTCTCATTTGACAGACGTCTGAAGGACATCCTAAAGACGTCCCGTTGGATCATCTGACTATGGCCTCTGAACACATGAAATAAAAAAATCCTATTTTCACCACACGATGCCACCGGCAGCCCTAAGATAATCTGCCGATGTGCCTGCGGGACACTGCCGGGACCCTGCCGTGTACTTTAAGATGATTTTTGCAGATAGGACATCGGGGAAACGCTGGCAACTTTCATGTTGCAGCTAAAAGTTCCCGATGACCCGTCCGACGTCATAAAGATGCTCAATTGTGGCCGATGATCTCCCGGTGCCCGGCAGTTCCCTATCTGAACTGCCGGCCGATTTTGTAAGAAATACCCATCGGCCGGGCATCTTTACTGAAATCGGTGCAAGTGTGACTGAGGTATTAGTGCTATGGTATTTTCTATTCAAATTGGAATTAAAAAGCAAGGTCTTTTCGCTCAAGATGAGGTACCAAGTAATACCTCAGTCACATTTGCACCGATTTCAGTAAAGATGCCCGGCCGATGGGTATTTTTTACAAAATCGGCAGGCAGTTCAGATTGCCGTGCGGGCACCGGGAGATCATCGGCCACAATTGGGCATCTTTAAGACGTCGGGCGGGTCATCGGGAGTTTTTAGCTGGAACATAAAAGTTGCCGGCGTTTTCCCGATGTCTTATCAGCAAATATCATCTGAAAGTACACGGCAGGGTCCCGGCAGTGTCCCGCACGCACATCGGCAGATTATCTTAGGGCTGCCGTTGGCATCGTGCGGTGAAAATAGGATTTTTTTTATTTCATGTGTTCACAGGCCATCGTCAGATGATCCACCGGGCTCCCTCCGATATCACATAGACGTCTTTAGGATATCCTACAGACGTCTGTCAATGATCAAGACGTCTTTAGGATGTCTTTCAGACGTCTGTCAAATGATCTAGACATCTTTAAGATATCCTACAGACGTCTGTGCCATTCAGTCTTGCACGTGCCGTGCGGTGCCCTTTAATAATGTGACCACACCTACGACATATCTCAGAATGTTGCTGATAAACTCCCCGGCGCCCGGCAGACTGTGAAGTCGACCGATTGTTACTTCCCGGCCGGCGCCCGGTGCAAATGTGACTGAGGCATGATTGACTATTGCTCTTTCAGTAAGTTTCGAAATGTACGTTAGGTTTGAGACTGGTCTATGATTTTTTCTCAATCAACTCAGGGCCCAGTTTGATTCTGAGTGGAGCAATCAGTGCTATCTTCATACTGACAGGTACTGACTCATCTGAGAGATATGTATTTATGATGGCCGTAATGAGTGGGAGAAGCTCATCCAAGAAGCCAGGGAGAAGCCAGGAAGAAACAAGGAAGAAGCCAGGAAGAAGCCAGGAAGAAGCCAGGAAGAAGCCAGGAAGAAACAAGGAAGAAGTCAGGAAGAAGCCAGGAAGAAGCCAGGAAGAAGCCAAGAAGAAGCCAGGAAGAAGCCAGGAAGAAGCCACGAAGAATCCAGGAAGAAGCCAGGAAAAAGTCATGAAGAAGCCAGGAAGAAGTCATGAAGAAGCCAGGAAGAAGCCAGGAAGAAGCCAAGAAGAAGCCAGGAAGAAGCCACGAAGAATCCAGGAAGAAGCCAGGAAAAAGTCATGAAGAAGCCAGGAAGAAGTCATGAAGAAGCCAGGAAGAAGCCAGGAAGAAGCCAGGTGGGGAAACGATCTGGCTCACGTGATTTCTTCGCTGCCAGTCTAATCCAGTCAGCATTGGTTAATAATGGTGTGAAATATGCCAGGGGTGAAATATGCCAGGGGTGAAATATGCCAGGGGTGAAATATGCCAGGGGTGAAATATGCCAGGGGTGAAATATGCCAGGGGTGAAATATGCCAGGGGTGAAATATGCCAGGGGTGAAATATGCCAGGGGTGAAATATGCCAGGGGTGTTCTAGGCATGCCAGGGGTGAAATATGCCAGGGGTGAAATATGCCAGGGGTGAAATATGCCAGGGGTGAAATATGCCAGGGGTGAAATATGCCAGGGGTGTTCTAGGCATGCCAGGGGTGTTCTAGGCATGCCAGGGGTGTTCTAGGCATGCCAGGGGTGTTCTAGGCATGCCAGGGGTGTTCTAGGCATGCCAGGGGTGTTCTAGGCATGCCAGGGGTGTTCTAGGCATTGCTCACCACCCTATCTGGGGAACGAATGTGCTGAGGGGCATTATTCAGCTCACTATGAAAAATCTCACTGTACTTCCTGGGATGAGGGTTATTGTCAGTGGGTGGCATAGGAGTGTATCTACATTCATGAAGGGCAGCATCAATATCCGATATATAATTTTTAGGGTCGTTTGTTTTTCTCAACCTTCTTGGGGAAAAAACGTTCCTTAAAGAATTTGCTGCCTGTTTGAAGGAAAATTAAGAGACCATCGGCCCTAGAAAAGAAGCTATTATATATATCTAGAAAGATGATTTTTTATCATTTGCTTAAGGTTGATTATAATCGATAACGTACTCTTACACAGAGGAAGTTTTTTATTAAAACTTTTAGGCTCAAAGCGAGTGACTCCAAAATATTTATAATTAAACTGTAAACATTATTAGCCCTTGACAAAAATGATCATCCTTTGTAAAGGTGGACCTTTATTCCAAATTTATCACAATGTACAAATATGCCAGTAAATCTGGCTCTGGATTTTACGCATTTTCTATGTCTTTGTGAGAGATTACAAGTATCAGTTTAAATAAATACATATTTTAATCTGAGGTACAGAGGAAAGGACTGTATGAATATGTTTCTAATTTCTTCGAACAGTGGACAACATATGCGACCTTGTTCATCAAACATCTATTTCATTTTTGAACAAAGTTACAAACATTAAGGAAATAATTCCAAAAAAAGAAATACTTAATATAGAGATCATTGGTAGCACTTAACACCACATAGCAGAAGGTCGACTATCAATGACATGCATTGCATATAATTTATTGCAATTTATTTACAGCAGCTACTTGCCTAATATTACCGACTGTTGCATTTTTATAGATTCCTCACTCAGATGAATTTGGCCTTTTATATTCAGCAAACAATCTGACAGGATTATTCATGCTATTGATATTAGATATTGGTGGAAAATGGATTTCAATGAGCACGCTTATTCCTAGAAACTATAATCTTTTATTTTAATAAATTAAATATGCATCTATAAATAAGATAAGTATACCAATATTATTCACATTAATGAACAGACAATTATTCAATGGCATTAAGATATAAAATATTTTCTTAATCTTAATAAGAATGATAAGACGTTGTTTATGATCAAATATAACTGTACTGTATATCAAACAATGTGTTTATGTTCATGAGTGGGATTGGTATCACAGTTAATTATATCGTTAGCACCTAATACACAATAAATATCACAAAATGACTAAATAGAGTAAACCTGAGATGCCTTAATCCCCCCCCCTCCCCATCTGACCCCTCGGTGCCCACCCACCCCGCAAGGGAGCTAAAGCTATTCAGTTTCCTTTTTGTATTTCTACATTCATAAAATATTTATTAAACTCTTTTATAAGCATGGACATCAAAACAGTGGCGGTGACATGTTATACGCGTGATGAGGTATAATTCTACATTTTTTGTCGATGTGATATTTCCTTATGGCAGTTCAACAAAATGTCCTGTCTTTAATCTTTGTAATGGAATAGGATTGCCATAGATCAATCAGTCTTCATCGCTCTCATCTAGGCTGATTCCATATTTCTTCATGGCCAGAGCGAAGGCATCCTGTTTCTCTTCCTCATCCCGGTCATCATCACTGTCGTCATCGCTCAGATCCAGAGAATCCAGCTCGTCTCGGTCCTCCGATCCGCTCTTTTCCAGTATGGACCGCTCCTTTTTAGGTCTCGTGGATCTGGGCGTCTCGAGATCTTCATCATTATTCACTAAATAAACAAAATATGTTATATTAAAATGACACAAATGCAAAGAATGCGTTCAATATTAAAAATATTGAGGGAGAAATATTGTATATCGGCATAAGTAGTCATTTCGGCTAAAATGGTATTCTGTATATATATATATATAGTGTATGTGAACTTAACTAAATGCTGTATCATAACTACATAACTATTTATAGCTATTTTAAGCGTGTTAATAATTCAACAAACGATCTGAATAAAAAGAAAGGGGATGAGAAATTATCCCATCAACATGTGTGAGGTTTGTGAATATTGTCTCCTTCTTTCAGGGATATATTTGAATGGATCATAATATGGCAGTAACATCTCACCATCATCCACCATTTTCTGGGCGTCCGACACCAGAGCCTTCACGCTCACCGATTTCTTTTTCGATATTTTCTGCTGTGTTTTAGTTTCCTCCTTGTTTTCTTCTACAGTAACCATACAATAATATCTAATGAGAAACTCGTGAGAGATTAACATCTGTGACACAAATGCTGAAAACTGAATGAGATGCTCCTAACCTGTCCTGGTTACAGGCAAGATTGTACATAAAATATAAAATGCTCAGTGTCCTTATGATATGTATTATAAAAGATTGATTTCATAATTATCTGCGAGATGTTTCACTCCATTTATATCTGGGTACCTAAATATAGATTGTAAACACTATGAAGAGATATGTTATATAATAAGAGTACATATGTAAGGGCTTTACTATCATGGCATCAGGTAATTTCATTTAAAATATAGGATTTAAAATGATGGATCATTTCTTCATCAATGTTTCATAATTAAGGTAGATAATACACATTGATCATATAACATTATAAAACGCTGGTCACTGAAATACAGAAATCTTGTCTGCTTAAATAGCATCACCGGATGGAGCTTAATGGGATCATCAAGATGTCAACAGAATCAGAACAATTACCAGTTTCCTGTATTTCCTCATTCTCCAGTACAATATAATCCGTTCCTTCCATTTTAGGCGTTTTGGCATTTGGGTCCCAGCGAGGTCCCACTTTAATCTGCAATCAAATTCTTAAGATAAGTTGCTTTTTATGGATCCCAAGTATCATCCAAAACTATAGCGGTAAATGGGTGAATTATAACAATAAATCTACCTGAAAAAAGTTATTTGGTTTACACAACAAAAAACAAACATAGGCATCAGAGATGCATCAACCCTCAGCCCTGGCAACTTATTGCACAACATTCGCTCCACACAATATTTGTAAACAAAACGTCACTGCACCAAGGCAAATTGATGTAGGGGTAAAAAACCCCATAAAATCTACTTCCTTTGATAGCTTATGTGTATCAATTATCATGAAACTGTCATAATTTACTCTAGAATTATTGAGATGATGGGCCAGTGACCTTGAAAAGCAGGTTAAGGTCACCGTCCATCAAACTCATCTGGAGTCTTCCCAGATGCTTATGTGTGTCAATTTTCATGAAGCTGCCATTATTTGTTCTTGAGTTATTGCAATGGCGTGGATTTTACATGATTGTCCCTGTGACCTTGAAAAGTAGATGAAGGTCATGTTTCATAGAAAAAATTCTGAGGTCTTCACCAGATGCTTATGGGTGTCAAATCTCATAAAGCTGCCATCATTTGTTCTTGAGTTATTGCGATTCTTGGGATTTCACATAACTGTCCCTGTGACCTTGAAAAATAGGTCAAGGTTGCCGTCCATCGAACTCGTCCGAGGTTTTCACCAGATGCTTACGTTTGTCAAGTTTCATAAAGCTGCCATCATTTGTCCTCGAGTTATCGCGATGACAAGGATGATTTGACATGATTGTCCCTGTGACCTTGAAAAGTAGGTGAAGGTCATGTTCCATACAAAAATGTCTGAGGTCTTCACCAGATGCTTATGGGTGTCAAATCTCATAAAGCTGCCATCATTTGTTCTTGAGTTATTGCGATTCTTGTGATTACACATAATTGTCCCTGTGACCTTGAAAAATAGGTCAAGGTCGCCATCCACCAAACTAGTCCGAGGTTTTCACCAGATGATTATGCATGTAAAGTTTCATGAAGCTGCCATCATTTGTTCTTGAGTTATCACGATGACAAGGATGATTTCACATAATTGTCCCTGTGACCTTGAAAAGTAGATGAAGGTCATGTTTCATAGAAAAAATTCTGAGGTCTTCACCAGATGCTTATGGGTGTCAAATCTCATAAAGCTGCCATCATTTGTTCTTGAGTTATTGCGATTCTTGGGATTTCACATAATTGTCCCTGTGACCTTGAAAAATAGGTCAAGGTTGCCGTCCATCGAACTCGTCCGAGGTTTTCACCAGATGCTTACGTGTGTCAAGTTTCATAAAGCTGCCATCATTTGTCCTCGAGTTATCGCGATGACAAGGATGATTTGACATGATTGTCCCTGTGACCTTGAAAAGTAGGTGAAGGTCATGTTCCATACAAAAATGTCTGAGGTCTTCACCAGATGCTTATGGGTGTCAAATCTCATAAAGCTGCCATCATTTGTTCTTGAGTTATTGCGATTCTTGTGATTACACATAATTGTCCCTGTGACCTTGAAAAATAGGTCAAGGTCGCCATCCACCAAACTAGTCCGAGGTTTTCACCAGATGATTATGCATGTAAAGTTTCATGAAGCTGCCATCATTTGTTCTTGAGTTATCACGATGACAAGGATGATTTCACATAATTGTCCCTGTGACCTTGAAAAGTAGATGAAGGTCATGTTTCATAGAAAAAATTCTGAGGTCTTCACCAGATGCTTGTTTGTGTCAAATCTCATAAAGCTGCCATCATTCGTTCTTGAATTATTGCGATTCTTGGGATTTCACATAATTGTCCCTGTGACCTTGAAAAATAGGTCAAGGTCGCCATCCACCGAACTAGTCTGAGGTTTTCACCAGATGCTTATGCATGTCAAGTTTCATGAAGCTGCCATCATTTGTTCTCGAGTTATCACGATGACAAGGATGATTTCACATAATTGTCCCTGTGGCCTTGAAAAGTAGGTGAAGGTCATATTTCATAGAAAAAATTCAAAGGTCTTCACTAGATGCTTAAGGGTGTCAAATCTCATAAAGCTGCCATCATTTGTTCTTGAGTTATTGCGATTCTTGGGATTTCACATAATTGTCCCTGTGACCTTGAAAAATAGGTCAAGGTCGCTGTCCATCGAACTCGTCCGAGGTTTTCACCAGATGCTTATGTGTGTCAAGTTTCATGAAGCTGCCATCATTTGTCCTCGAGTTATCGCGATGACAAGGATGATTTCACATAATTGTCCATGTGACCTTGAAAAGTAGGTGAAGGTCATGTTTCATAGAAAAAAATCTGAGGTCTTCACCAGATGCATATGGGTGTCAAATCTCATAAAGCTGCCATCATTTATTCTTGAGTTATTGCGATTCTTGGGATTTCACGTAATTGTCCCTGTGACCTTGAAAAATAGGTCAAGGTCGCCATCCACCGAACTAGTCTGAGGTTTTCACCAGATGCTTATGCATGTCAAGTTTCATGAAGCTGCCATCATTTGTTCTCGAGTTATCACGATGACAAGGATGATTTCACATAATTGTCCCTGTGGCCTTGAAAAGTAGGTGAAGGTCATATTTCATAGAAAAAATTCAAAGGTCTTCACTAGATGCTTAAGGGTGTCAAATCTCATAAAGCTGCCATCATTTGTTCTTGAGTTATTGCGATTCTTGGGATTTCACATAATTGTCCCTGTGACCTTGAAAAATAGGTCAAGGTCGCTGTCCATCGAACTCGTCCGAGGTTTTCACCAGATGCTTATGTGTGTCAAGTTTCATGAAGCTGTCATCATTTGTTCTTGAGTTATCGCGATGACAAGGATGTTCGCTACAGACATACATACAGACATACATACAGACATACATACAGACATACATACATACATACATACCCACGCCAGGAGTACTGCAATACCCTCAGCCTGATTACATCAGGGGCTGAGGGTAAAAACAATAAAACAAAAAAAACAAGACATTTACATCGAACAATTTTGAGTATCTCCTGCTGTTTTTCTTATGTAATTCTCTGGTGTCAAGTGTGTTCTTTGGTTTCTTGTCCTTGGATTTGAGTTTGACGGCTAACTTAGGATCCTGTCCTATATACTCTGGTAGTCCGTACTGATGGCGGGACTCGTGTTCATGTTCCAGCACCTTACCCGTCACATACTGGGTCTGCAAACACCGAGAGGCACTCTACTCCATTATCTCAAGATTTAATCACAATTTGAAAAGTAAATATATAGATTATCGTATTTAAATTATAACATAAATGCATTTGGTACCTTACTTATAAACATATGTGGTTTTCATCATGAAGTCGCCCTAGATAAACCAAATTCTTACCGAAAATCGTTTGACTTGTTCCTCTTGAAATTTCCTCCTGACCTTCTGTAATTGCTGCTGTTGCTTGGCTTTCGCTAATCTATGCTCTTCTTTCTTTTTCCTGTAATACTCATGTTGGTTCTTCCAGTCCTCAAGTTGAAGCTTAATATTCAACACATTCAATATTCAGTTTCAGGGCATTTAGGTTTTTCTTACATTCTATCAATACAACACAAATAAATTATCAGCTTTGGATTAAAAAAAATAAAAAATAAAAATCTGATAGAAGTTACCTGTTCTAATTTTTTGTAGAATTGGTTCTCTCTATTTTTTCTCATTTTGCCGGTTTGTTCCCCGTAAACAGAGTTGATTTTCTTATAGATGTCCGCCTCTTTCTTGTTGAGGACGTATTCCTTTCTGTGCCAGGGCGGCACGTTGCGCTGAGGATCTGCATATACTGAACTTCTCCTCCTTTCTTGAGATCCTTCCTCATTAGCGTCATCTAACTTGGAGTCAATCACATTAAGGGCGTTAACCACACTGTCATAATAAACCCTTGCTGCATCTTCAAGATCATATTTATCATCTTGCCCACCCTTGCCCTTTTTTATGCTACTTTTTTCTCTTTTTAACCTTGTCCGTTCTCTTCTAGGAGGAATTGAGAAATGAGTCCGTGAGCGTGTGAAGCTCTTCTTAGCTTTGGGGCCAGTTTGTTTGTGTTCATTAATGTCAGTCTCCTCCTCCTCCTCTTCCATCGTGGTCTCCAGGGAGCCAGCCAGGGTCACCCTTTTCTTGGAAACATTTGTGTCCTTATTCTCAGTGAGGATAGACTTTGATGTATTCTTATCAGGTTCGCTCTCTGTCGATGATTTGGGAAACTTCTTTTGTTCATTATCCCTTCTAAATACAAAAATGAAGGCGTTAAAACTGAACAAATACATTCAACTTCTATTATTATTACTTAAACGCCCTTGGATCATTTATAACATCTTTATAAATAATTAAAATAAACGGGCTAATGTCAGAACCATGAAATATATGATCAGCTTACCTTGGGCTGGGTCAAAACCACGAAAATATAATGAACTTACCTTGGACTGGGGTCAGAACCACAAAAATATAATGAACTTACCTTGGGCTGGGTCAAAACCACGAAAATATAATGAACTTACCTTGAGCTGGGGTCAGAACCACAAAAATATAATGAACTTACCTTGGGCGGGGTCAAAACCACGAAAATATAATGAACTTACCTTGGGCTGGGGTCAGAAACACAAAAATATAATGAACTTACCTTGGGCTGGGGTCAGAACCACGAAAATATAATGAACTTACCTTGGGCTGGGGTCAGAACCACGAAAATATAATGAACTTACCTTGGGCTGGGGTCAAAACCACGAGGATATAATAAACTTACCTTGGGCTGGGGTCAGAACCACGAAGATATAATGAACTTACCTTGGGCTGGGGTCAGAACCACGACGATATAACGAACTTACCTTGGGCTGGGGTCAGAACCACGAAGATATAATTAACTTACCTTGGGCTGGGGTCAGAACCACAAAAATATAATGAACTTACCTTGGGCTGGGGTCAGAACCACGAAGATATAATTAACTTACCTTGGGCTGGGGTCAGAACCACGAGATATAATGAACTTACCTTGGGCTGGGGTCAGAACCACGAAGATATAATGAACTTACCTTGGGCTGGGGTCAGCACCGCGAGATATAGTTAACTTACCTTGAGCTGGGGTTAGAGCCACGAAGATATAATTAGCTTACCTTGGGCTGGGGTTAGCACCACAAGATATAATGAACTTACCTTGGGCTGGGGTCAGATCCACGAAGATATAGTTAACTTACCTTGAGCTGCAGTTAGAGCCACGAAGATATAGTTAACTTACCTTGAGCTGCAGTTAGAGCCACGAAGATATAGTTAACTTACCTTGAGCTGCAGTTAGAGCCACGAAGATATAGTTAACTTACCTTGGGCTGGGGTCAGCACCGCGAGATATGTGATCGACGCGAGCGTCCGCCCAGGAGGAAGCAAACTTGGTGCTGGATATCTTGATATTTTGAGCTGCCACGGCACGTGTTGGTCTTCCTGCTGCAAAACCTGTTACAAAAAAAATAAATTTTAGTCATCCAAATATAGATTCAAGATTCAAAACATCTTTTTTGACAGTGACAAGAGGTTTTTATAAAATATAATTTGGCGCAAATGGAAGAATTAGAAATTAAGGGCTGTTTGCATCCTTGGTTTCAGATAAGCACATGTAATGCTATTTTCATGTGTTGTCAACTTGTTGTGTTTTCAAGGTTTTCAGAGATATGGTAATTTGACTGAGTTGAAGGTTAACGCCACCGTCAAGACCGTTTTAGTTTGGCATCTTTATTTGTTTTCAACTTACTGTGCTCAAAAGGTTTTTAGAAATCAGGTCATATGACCTTGAAATGTTGGTGAAAGATCGAACACATACTCCAAGATCTTTATTTAATATATCGATCGTTTTAGTTTCAAAAACATTATTAAACCTTATAGCTATATGTTGATCATTGCTTTTTGTAATGTTTGTTAAGTTTTTTTCTTTAAATGCCTGTGAATTGCCACATTAATGATCATTAAAAATCTTTCCTAAAGCAAACTTGAGCAGATCATAATTTTGACCAATCAAAATGCATGTTACTTATTAAATTTGGCCCCAATTTGTCAATTTAATTCTCATTGGCTGATAGTTGTCATGTTATTGAAAATGACAGCCTCCTTGACAACTTCAGTGACAGCCTTTATAATTTCTTTTTCAAATATATCATAAAAAGGGGAGAACAAATTATTAGCCGAATGGAAAATAGACAAAATTGGTCACATGATAACACCTAACTTACTAATAATTAGGAAATCAAAACAGGGAAGATCGATTTGGACGAACACATAGAATGACAGATAAGTTCTTCCTTCTCACTGCAGAAGCTATGCTATGCATAGCTAAAAAATGACAGAAGGCTGAATGCCCAGATATCTAATGCCCGGATGGAGCAACCTCTGACAATATGTCTTCAGCAAACTTTGCCGAGGGGTAAAGAAGGAATGAAGAGTCAGGCAACCAACTTGGAGGATACATAAAGTCTTGTTTGATTTGCATATTGCTTGTTTGTCATTGCTATATTTCGCATTGTTTTGTAATTCAACATTTTATTTGTTTTATCTATTTGTTCAAATTCTGTTGGTTTTTGTTACTAATTTTTATGAATTTATTTTTCAAGAGTTTATTTTTTTGGTATTTGCCTATCCGTGGTGGGGCAAATAACTTTAAAAATATGAATCTGAATGTTAAAATGTGATAATGGGCCATGAGTAGAGAGCCTCACTATGATCTGTATCCTGTGTCTGGGGAGGTCTGGACTGGCTCTGTCTTCCTTTGACCAGTGTGTTGACACGGGGTGGGATCTTATGTCCAGACTCAGACTTCTGTGGGACGCCATTATTCGCTGTTGGGGCGGATGTCGCATTTCGATTGTTATCTTTGTTTTCTGAAATGAGGTAAATACAAAATAAATGAGGACACCTCAATACTTCCATTCCTTGTTGAGAGATCAATAAAAACCTCTTTTTTTATTTTAAAATGCATCCCAGATTGTCATTATAAAGTGAATCAATGCATTATTAAAAAAAAAGTGAATCAATGAATTGTTTTAAAAAATCAGTCAAACTTAAAGGTTAAATCTTGATGTTAAGTCGTGCGTATGATCTCGATCTCCGCCCAGCTCGCTCCTGGGATTACATATAATTTATTACTGATCAATATGGTACTGAATAGTTCCTCATAATCTCTAAACTCTGAAAGCCGTCTTCACATTCAGAGATTTGAATTTGAAATTAAATGTTGTAAATAGATAATCAACTTACGGTTTACACTACTGCTGTTTGGCAGAGATCTGTATCTCCCCCCTGCTTCGTTCCCGCTGAACTTTTCACCATTGGCGTTCTTAAAAGTTGTGCCAGGATTAGAGTATTGGTTACTGGTGACCAAACCGCGTCTGTTAGGAGGAGGTGCCGGTGGTAAACTTGTTGCCGTCCCTCCCCCATGCTCTTTTTGCAGACTATAAAAAAGAAGAGAAATATTCAATAAACATTTTCACCAAAACTTGAATTCTAATCATTCGAATATGGCATACTAATATAATTTCTATCCTACTAGATTGAGGAATTTGATTTTGGTAAAATTCGTCAGTCAAAAACAAATGGGAACTGTGTAAAATGTGACATGACACTCCTCGATATGATGGCGTACCTGGCCATGGACGCAGCCAAATTCTTGGCTGTTGCCACGGATTTTTGTAAGAGTTTCATATCATTCTCATGGATTATGATGGCACCGTTAACTCTCCTGACAAGCGCCGGGCTGCTGGCGACAAATGGCCTGGAGGGGAAGGTACTGGGAGAAGCAGCCGCCTGGGTAATACCCGGCCTCATACCATGCCTTGACTGGGCATGAGGCGGGGTTCCTCTCCTCGCCACGACGAGAGTACTTTTAGTTATCACACCAGTCGGCCTGGATAATGTGAATTTGTTATTATCTGTTGTGTATTTCATTGGTGACATCTTGGCGAGCGACCTGAATGTCTGAGGGGTAATGCCACTGGATTGCTGTTGAGAAGGGTTTATTGTAGATGAGATTCGTAAAGATCCCGGATGTGTCGCCCGTTGAGGGGTGGTCGGTCCAGAATGGCTTCTTGATCCAGCTTGTGGGGTTGTTGGTAGCGAGTTTGAAACTTTTGGAGTGGACCCCGTATTTCTTGATGGTCCCTGTTGCGGGGTTGGAACTTTTGGAGTGGACCCCGTATTTCTTGATGGTCCCTGATGTGGGGTTGGGACTTTTGGTGAGGATCCTGAGGATCTGGACAACGCATGGACCCCAGCAGACACAGGAGCTGAGCGTTGAGGGCCGGACCACGCCATCCAGGGGCGGACAGGCGCATCATTCTGGCAGGTTGCAGGCCTCCCGGACCCGAGAGACTGAGACCCCGGCAGCGGGGTACTGCGAGTGAAGTACCCGTGCGAGGATGACACTTTACGCATATTTGACACACTAAGATATACTCCACTTATAAATCCTGAAAATTTCTGATGTTATTTGAATTGAGATATTTCTGAAATCCCAAACCATTTTAGTTTTGTGATCATATATTTGAGTGTATCAGGTGCGTGTATTCTCCGGCATTGTTATGATCACCCCTAGATACCATCCCAACATGGCGATGTCCTCCCACAGACGCCGTGTACTGTTTGCAATTATCTACACAGCAACATTGGAACTGTCCATTTTCTGTTTGATAACAGTGTAGGAAAAGAGTCAGGAAAAAAGTCAACTTTGAAGCGACGCCGGTCCTTGCCCCTTTGCCCTATTAATATTAAGGTCAATACCGGCAAACATCATATCCAAATCCACGATCTATTTATTCTGAGAGATATTCCTTTGCAGATACTTCATATCTTGTCCTGCTGAGGACTACTCGGAGTGTGTGTATGAATCAAGCCTGTACCATACATAGACTTCTCCATTCAAAATGATGTTTGTTTAAAGATCTACATTGATGAAATGTGCAGTTGGCGTTGGACAGAGAGCAGTTATTATTTCCCTGTGTGGAGATATTTTCTGCACAACAACAGGATCAGGAATAAATTGTCGGCTTAAGACTCAGCTATCTTAAGTCATACAGGTATTGAAAGAAAATCTGATCAGAAGTAAATCGTTGGTATCGGATGACTACACACTGTGACCAATAATGGTTAACTGAGGATTGATCCCGGTCACCAAGGATTTTTTATCCGGATTATAATCGATCATCCCTCCGCGTCAGTGAAGATTTCAAATGTATTTTGACTGACGTGCTCAGTATTTACAGCATCAAAAATAATGATTTAAATTTTAATCCATATATATATGTTAGTCTTTACTTTTTAAAAACATCAATGTTATGTCGAGAGTTTTTTTTTTCAATATGTTCTTGTTGAGGTAATGTATATTCTTTTTTAATTTCACTGTCAGTGACACCTTAAAGAAATATATATTACTCTTCATTAATGACTATAAATAGAAGATACCTCATTTGGTACAGATTTAGATATAGTTGTACAATATCTAACGATTATCCTTTCTACGAATCCATAATTCCCTTCGCGCTATTTCCCGCCATTCTATCGTATATTTTCCTTCAGCAATGAGATGATGGTCAAACTGAGGGCGACTCCACCTCACAGATTATATAGTGAGTCACTTAGTGATGCATCGTATTGGTAACACTGACCATATCGATATTTTAGAACATGATATCCCAATTAGACCTTCGGCAGTCAGTCAGTCAGTCATACTTCAGACGCTGCATTTAATGTGTCACTGCAGGTGTGGTCTCATGGTGACTATTATGATGGATGACAACACTGCTGGGGCAACAATTCATCATTGTAGTGTTGATGGAGTTGGGTAGGTGCCATATGTTATAAATAAAACAAAATATTTTTTGTACTCAGACATATTTGCTTACTAGGGTCAAATAAAAAAACCCCCCCCAAAAACAGCAATCAGCTGAGTTTGCAGATTGTGTGTCAAATCATCTAGTTAAAACAAAATTAAAACAAAAAACTTAGATGATAACCTTATCATCATAATTTGTGAAATTTGGATTTATGATATGATATGATATGATATGATATGATATGATATGATATGATATGATATGATATGATATGATATGATATGATATGATATGATATATATGTAAATATATATATATATATATATATATATATATATATATATATATATATATATATATATATATATATATATATAAATAAGTATCTGATCTTTTTTTTCCACAGATGATTATGATTTTAAAAAATGGTTTGGTGCACTTGGATGAAGCATAAGGGTTTGTGAAAGTTAAAAGATTTACATATAATTAACCTGGTGTTTCAGACTTTAACTAAATCTGGAGATACCTGATTTATATTTGGACACATTTTAGCTGCATAACATTAAATTATACACGTTTATCATAAATACTGCATGATGCGTTGTTAACTGCAATATGAAAACAACATTATATAAAACCTAAAGCATTAATTATTAAATCCATTTTGGCATTCTTCACACAGAAATCAATGTGTTTTGCCGGTGAGTATCATTATAAAGGTTAATGAGTCAAAATAAAAGTCTGACCTCCAACCAGCCCTATAAATATGTCCCGATAGTCCGTCAGCTGGCATAGGCCCTGTGTGCATTTCTATGTCAATATAAACGTGTTTTATGTTACATGTACCAATTTATTCAGCTTAATGAAGCAAGGGTAATACAAATACTATGATATATGTATGCTCTGAAGATGATGATTAAGAGTGGAATGAACCTCTTTACCATGAATAGATATGAATAAACAATCATTCTTTGACAATCAGCTACATCTTAGATCATGGGGAGGGGGTTACATACTTATATCTAATGTCAAGTGTATCAGAACTATCATCTTAGGTCAGCAAATAACCACAAAAGACTCACAACAGATTGGCTGAAAAATCTATTTTTGTGAGAATTTGGTGAGATATTGTTCTGAAATGGAAATATTTTTTTGCTAATTTTGCTATTTTTTGCGATAAACGTCTTGACATCCAGCTATAGACTGATATTACAATGTCCTTGGTGTGTTGCCACTACTTTCCCTTCTATCCTAATATAGACATCCAGCTATAGACTGATATGACAATGTCCTTGGTGTGTTGCCACTACTTTCCCTTCTATCCTAATATAGACATCTAGCTATAGACTGATATAGCAATGTCCTTGGTGTGTTGCCACTACTTTCCCTCCTATCCTAATATAGACATCTAGCTATAGACTGATATTACAATGTCCTTGGTGTGTTGCCACTACTTTCCCTTCTATCGTAATATAGACATCCAGCTATAGACTGATATTACAATGTCCTTGGTGTGTTGCCGCTACTTTCCCTTCTATCCTAATATAGACATCCAGCTATAGACTGATATGACAATGTCCTTGGTGTGTTGCCACTACTTTCCCTCCTATCCTAATATAGACATCTAGCTATAGACTGATATTACAATATCCTTGGTGTGTTGCCGCTACTTTCCCTCCTATCCTAATATAGACATCCAGCTATATACTGATATTACAATGTCCTTGGTGTGTTGCCACTACTTTCCCTCCTATCGTAATATAGACATCCAGCTATAGACTGATATTACAATGTCCTTGGTGTGTTGCCGCTACTTTCCCTTCTATCCTAATATAGACATCCAGCTATAGACTGATATGACAATGTCCTTGGTGTGTTGCCGCTACTTTCCCTCCTATCCTAATATAGACATCCAGCTATAGACTGATATTACAATGTCCTTGGTGTGTTGCCACTACTTTCCCTCCTATCCTAATATAGACATCTAGCTATAGACTGATATTACAATATCCTTGGTGTGTTGCCACTACTTTCCCTCCTATCCTAATATAGACATCTAGCTATAGACTGATATTACAATGTCCTTGGTGTGTTGCCGCTACTTTCCCTCCTATCCTAATATAGACATCTAGCTATAGACTGATATTACAATATCCTTGGTGTGTTGCCACTACTTTCCCTTCTATCCTAATATAGACATCCAGCTATAGACTGATATTACAATATCCTTGGTGTGTTGCCACTACTTTCCCTTCTATCCTAATATAGACATCCAGCTATAGACTGATATGACAATGTCCTTGGTGTGTTGCCACTACTTTCCCTTCTATCCTAATATAGACATCCAGCTATAGACTGATATTACAATATCCTTGGTGTGTTGCCACTACTTTCCCTTCTATCCTAATATAGACATCTAGCTATAGACTGATATTACAATGTCCTTGGTGTGTTGCCACTACTTTCCCTTCTATCCTAATATAGACATCCAGCTATAGACTGATATTACAATATCCTTGGTGTGTTGCCACTACTTTCCCTTCTATCCTAATATAGACATCCAGCTATAGACCGATATTACAATGTCCTTGGTGTGTTGCCACTACTTTCCCTTCTATCCTAATATAGACATCCAGCTATATACTGATATGACAATGTCCTTGGTGTGTTGCCACTACTTTCCCTTCTATCCTAATATAGACATCCAGCTATAGACTGATATGACAATGTCCTTGGTGTGTTGCCACTACTTTCCCTTCTATCCTAATATAGACATCTAGCTATAGACTGATATTACAATGTCCTTGGTGTGTTGCCACTACTTTCCCTTCTATCCTAATATAGAAATCCAGCTATAGACTGATATTACAATATCCTTGGTGTGTTGCCACTACTTTCTCTTCTATCCTAATATAGACATCCAGCTATAGACTGATATGACAATGTCCTTGGTGTGTTGCCACTACTTTCCCTTCTATCCTAATATAGACATCCAGCTATAGACTGATATTACAATATCCTTGGTGTGTTGCCACTACTTTCCCTTCTATCCTAATATAGACATCTAGCTATAGACTGATATTACAATGTCCTTGGTGTGTTGCCACTACTTTCCCTTCTATCCTAATATAGACATCCAGCTATAGACTGATATTACAATATCCTTGGTGTGTTGCCACTACTTTCCCTTCTATCCTAATATAGACATCTAGCTATAGACCGATATTACAATGTCCTTGGTGTGTTGCCACTACTTTCCCTTCTATCCTAATATAGACATCCAGCTATAGACCGATATTACAATGTCCTTGGTGTGTTGCCACTACTTTCCCTTCTATCCTAATATAGACATCCAGCTATATACTGATATGACAATGTCCTTGGTGTGTTGCCACTACTTTCCCTTCTATCCTAATATAGACATCCAGCTATAGACTGATATTACAATATCCTTGGTGTGTTGCCACTACTTTCCCTTCTATCCTAATATAGACATCTAGCTATAGACTGATATTACAATGTCCTTGGTGTGTTGCCACTACTTTCCCTTCTATCCTAATATAGACATCCAGCTATAGACTGATATTACAATGTCCTTGGTGTGTTGCCACTACTTTCCCTTCTATCCTAATATAGACATCCAGCTATAGACTGATATTACAATGTCCTTGGTGTGTTGCCACTACTTTCTCTTCTATCCTAATATAGACATCCAGCTATAGACTGATATTACAATATCCTTGGTGTGTTGCCACTACTTTCCCTTCTATCCTAATATAGACATCCAGCTATAGACCGATATTACAATGTCCTTGGTGTGTTGCCACTACTTTCCCTTCTATCCTAATATAGACATCCAGCTATATACTGATATGACAATGTCCTTGGTGTGTTGCCACTACTTTCCCTTCTATCCTAATATAGACATCCAGCTATAGACTGATATTACAATATCCTTGGTGTGTTGCCACTACTTTCCCTTCTATCCTAATATAGACATCCAGCTATAGACTGATATTACAATATCCTTGGTGTGTTGCCACTACTTTCCCTTCTATCCTAATATAGACATCCAGCTATAGACCGATATTACAATGTCCTTGGTGTGTTGCCACTACTTTCCCTTCTATCCTAATATAGACATCCAGCTATATACTGATATGACAATGTCCTTGGTGTGTTGCCACTACTTTCCCTTCTATCCTAATATAGACATCCAGCTATAGACTGATATTACAATATCCTTGGTGTGTTGCCACTACTTTCCCTTCTATCCTAATATAGACATCTAGCTATAGACTGATATTACAATGTCCTTGGTGTGTTGCCACTACTTTCCCTTCTATCCTAATATAGACATCCAGCTATAGACTGATATTACAATGTCCTTGGTGTGTTGCCACTACTTTCCCTTCTATCCTAATATAGACATCCAGCTATAGACTGATATTACAATGTCCTTGGTGTGTTGCCACTACTTTCCCTCCTATCCTAATATAGACATCCAGCTATAGACTGATATTACAATATCCTTGGTGTGTTGCCACTACTTTCCCTTCTATCCTAATATAGACATCTAGCTATAGACTGATATTACAATGTCCTTGGTGTGTTGCCACTACTTTCCCTTCTATCCTAATATAGACATCCAGCTATAGACTGATATTACAATGTCCTTGGTGTGTTGCCACTACTTTCCCTTCTATCCTAATATAGACATCCAGCTATAGACCGA
Source organism: Amphiduros pacificus (assembly GCA_949316495.1). Lineage (NCBI taxonomy): Eukaryota > Metazoa > Annelida > Polychaeta > Phyllodocida > Hesionidae > Amphiduros > Amphiduros pacificus. Next base: position 76,211,694 of record OX439000.1, on the reverse strand, counting down.
TATTACAATGTCCTTGGTGTGTTGCCACTACTTTCCCTTCTATCCTAATATAGACATCCAGCTATAGACCGATATTACAATGTCCTTGGTGTGTTGCCACTACTTTCCCTTCTATCCTAATATAGACATCCAGCTATAGACTGATATTACAATATCCTTGGTGTGTTGCCACTACTTTCCCTTCTATCCTAATATAGACATCTAGCTATAGACTGATATGACAATGTCCTTGGTGTGTTGCCACTACTTTCCCTTCTATCCTAATATAGACATCCAGCTATAGACTGATATTACAATATCCTTGGTGTGTTGCCACTACTTTCCCTTCTATCCTAATATAGACATCTAGCTATAGACTGATATTACAATGTCCTTGGTGTGTTGCCACTACTTTCCCTTCTATCCTAATATAGACATCCAGCTATAGACTGATATTACAATGTCCTTGGTGTGTTGCCACTACTTTCCCTTCTATCCTAATATAGACATCCAGCTATAGACCGATATTACAATGTCCTTGGTGTGTTGCCACTACTTTCCCTTCTATCCTAATATAGACATCCAGCTATAGACCGATATTACAATGTCCTTGGTGTGTTGCCACTACTTTCCCTTCTATCCTAATATAGACATCCAGCTATAGACCGATATGACAATGTCCTTGGTGTGTTGCCACTACTTTCCCTTCTATCCTAATATAGACATCTAGCTATTGACTGATATTACAATATCCTTGGTGTGTTGCCACTACTTTCCCTTCTATCCTAATATAGACATCTAGCTATTGACTGATATTACAATATCCTTGGTGTGTTGCCACTACTTTCCCTTCTATCCTAATATAGACATCCAGCTATAGACTGATATTACAATGTCCTTGGTGTGTTGCCACTACTTTCCCTTCTATCCTAATATAGACATCCAGCTATAGACTGATATTACAATGTCCTTGGTGTGTTGCCACTACTTTCCCTTCTATCCTAATATAGACATCCAGCTATATACTGATATTACAATATCCTTGGTGTGTTGCCACTACTTTCCCTTCTATCCTAATATAGACATCCAGCTATAGACCGATATTACAATGTCCTTGGTGTGTTGCCACTACTTTCCCTTCTATCCTAATATAGACATCCAGCTATATACTGATATGACAATGTCCTTGGTGTGTTGCCACTACTTTCCCTCCTATCCTAATATAGACATCTAGCTATAGACTGATATTACAATATCCTTGGTGTGTTGCCACTACTTTCCCTTCTATCCTAATATAGACATCTAGCTATAGACTGATATTACAATGTCCTTGGTGTGTTGCCACTACTTTCCCTTCTATCCTAATATAGACATCCAGCTATAGACTGATATTACAATGTCCTTGGTGTGTTGCCACTACTTTCCCTTCTATCCTAATATAGACATCCAGCTATAGACTGATATTACAATATCCTTGGTGTGTTGCCACTACTTTCCCTTCTATCCTAATATAGACATCTAGCTATAGACTGATATTACAATGTCCTTGGTGTGTTGCCACTACTTTCCCTTCTATCCTAATATAGACATCCAGCTATAGACTGATATTACAATGTCCTTGGTGTGTTGCCACTACTTTCCCTTCTATCCTAATATAGACATCCAGCTATAGACTGATATTACAATATCCTTGGTGTGTTGCCACTACTTTCCCTTCTATCCTAATATAGACATCTAGCTATAGACTGATATTACAATGTCCTTGGTGTGTTGCCACTACTTTCCCTTCTATCCTAATATAGACATCCAGCTATATACTGATATTACAATGTCCTTGGTGTGTTGCCACTACTTTCCCTCCTATCCTAATATAGACATCCAGCTATAGACTGATATTACAATATCCTTGGTGTGTTGCCACTACTTTCCCTTCTATCCTAATATAGACATCCAGCTATAGACTGATATTACAATGTCCTTGGTGTGTTGCCACTACTTTCCCTTCTATCCTAATATAGACATCCAGCTATAGACCGATATTACAATGTCCTTGGTGTGTTGCCACTACTTTCCCTTCTATCCTAATATAGACATCCAGCTATATACTGATATGACAATGTCCTTGGTGTGTTGCCACTACTTTCCCTTCTATCCTAATATAGACATCCAGCTATATACTGATATGACAATGTCCTTGGTGTGTTGCCACTACTTTCCCTTCTATCCTAATATAGACACCCAGCTATAGACTGATATTACAATGTCCTTGGTGTGTTGCCACTACTTTCCCTTCTATCCTAATATAGACATCCAGCTATAGACTGATATTACAATGTCCTTGGTGTGTTGCCACTACTTTCCCTCCTATCCTAATATAGACATCCAGCTATAGACTGATATTACAATGTCCTTGGTGTGTTGCCACTACTTTCCCTTCTATCCTAATATAGACATCCAGCTATAGACCGATATGACAATGTCCTTGGTGTGTTGCCACTACTTTCCCTTCTATCCTAATATAGACATCCAGCTATAGACCGATATTACAATGTCCTTGGTGTGTTGCCACTACTTTCCCTTCTATCCTAATATAGACATCCAGCTATAGACCGATATTACAATGTCCTTGGTGTGTTGCCACTACTTTCCCTCCTATCCTAATATAGACATCCAGCTATAGACTGATATGACAATGTCCTTGGTGTGTTGCCACTACTTTCCCTTCTATCCTAATATAGACATCCAGCTATAGACTGATATTACAATATCCTTGGTGTGTTGCCACTACTTTCCCTTCTATCCTAATATAGACATCCAGCTATAGACTGATATTACAATATCCTTGGTGTGTTGCCACTACTTTCCCTCCTATCCTAATATAGACATCTAGCTATAGACTGATACTACAATGTCCTTGGTGTGTTGCCACTACTTTCCCTTCTATCCTAATATAGACATCCAGCTATAGACCGATATTACAATGTCCTTGGTGTGTTGCCACTACTTTCCCTTCTATCCTAATATAGACATCCAGCTATAGACCGATATTACAATGTCCTTGGTGTGTTGCCACTACTTTCCCTTCTATCCTAATATAGACATCCAGCTATAGACTGATATTACAATGTCCTTGGTGTGTTGCCACTACTTTCCCTTCTATCCTAATATAGACATCCAGCTATAGACTGATATTACAATGTCCTTGGTGTGTTGCCACTACTTTCCCTTCTATCCTAATATAGACATCCAGCTATAGACTGATATTACAATGTCCTTGGTGTGTTGCCACTACTTTCCCTTCTATCCTAATATAGACATCCAGCTATATACTGATATTACAATATCCTTGGTGTGTTGCCACTACTTTCCCTTCTATCCTAATATAGACATCCAGCTATAGACCGATATTACAATGTCCTTGGTGTGTTGCCACTACTTTCCCTTCTATCCTAATATAGACATCCAGCTATATACTGATATGACAATGTCCTTGGTGTGTTGCCACTACTTTCCCTCCTATCCTAATATAGACATCTAGCTATAGACTGATATTACAATATCCTTGGTGTGTTGCCACTACTTTCCCTTCTATCCTAATATAGACATCTAGCTATAGACTGATATTACAATGTCCTTGGTGTGTTGCCACTACTTTCCCTTCTATCCTAATATAGACATCCAGCTATAGACTGATATTACAATGTCCTTGGTGTGTTGCCACTACTTTCCCTTCTATCCTAATATAGACATCCAGCTATAGACTGATATTACAATATCCTTGGTGTGTTGCCACTACTTTCCCTTCTATCCTAATATAGACATCTAGCTATAGACTGATATTACAATGTCCTTGGTGTGTTGCCACTACTTTCCCTTCTATCCTAATATAGACATCCAGCTATAGACTGATATTACAATGTCCTTGGTGTGTTGCCACTACTTTCCCTTCTATCCTAATATAGACATCCAGCTATAGACTGATATTACAATATCCTTGGTGTGTTGCCACTACTTTCCCTTCTATCCTAATATAGACATCTAGCTATAGACTGATATTACAATGTCCTTGGTGTGTTGCCACTACTTTCCCTTCTATCCTAATATAGACATCCAGCTATATACTGATATTACAATGTCCTTGGTGTGTTGCCACTACTTTCCCTCCTATCCTAATATAGACATCCAGCTATAGACTGATATTACAATATCCTTGGTGTGTTGCCACTACTTTCCCTTCTATCCTAATATAGACATCTAGCTATAGACTGATATTACAATGTCCTTGGTGTGTTGCCACTACTTTCCCTTCTATCCTAATATAGACATCCAGCTATAGACTGATATTACAATGTCCTTGGTGTGTTGCCACTACTTTCCCTTCTATCCTAATATAGACATCCAGCTATAGACCGATATTACAATGTCCTTGGTGTGTTGCCACTACTTTCCCTTCTATCCTAATATAGACATCCAGCTATATACTGATATGACAATGTCCTTGGTGTGTTGCCACTACTTTCCCTTCTATCCTAATATAGACATCCAGCTATATACTGATATGACAATGTCCTTGGTGTGTTGCCACTACTTTCCCTTCTATCCTAATATAGACACCCAGCTATAGACTGATATTACAATGTCCTTGGTGTGTTGCCACTACTTTCCCTTCTATCCTAATATAGACATCCAGCTATAGACCGATATGACAATGTCCTTGGTGTGTTGCCACTACTTTCCCTTCTATCCTAATATAGACATCCAGCTATAGACCGATATTACAATGTCCTTGGTGTGTTGCCACTACTTTCCCTTCTATCCTAATATAGACATCCAGCTATAGACCGATATTACAATGTCCTTGGTGTGTTGCCACTACTTTCCCTCCTATCCTAATATAGACATCCAGCTATAGACTGATATGACAATGTCCTTGGTGTGTTGCCACTACTTTCCCTTCTATCCTAATATAGACATCCAGCTATAGACTGATATTACAATATCCTTGGTGTGTTGCCACTACTTTCCCTTCTATCCTAATATAGACATCCAGCTATAGACTGATATTACAATATCCTTGGTGTGTTGCCACTACTTTCCCTCCTATCCTAATATAGACATCTAGCTATAGACTGATATTACAATGTCCTTGGTGTGTTGCCACTACTTTCCCTTCTATCCTAATATAGACATCCAGCTATAGACCGATATTACAATGTCCTTGGTGTGTTGCCACTACTTTCCCTTCTATCCTAATATAGACATCCAGCTATAGACCGATATTACAATGTCCTTGGTGTGTTGCCACTACTTTCCCTTCTATCCTAATATAGACATCCAGCTATAGACTGATATTACAATGTCCTTGGTGTGTTGCCACTACTTTCCCTTCTATCCTAATATAGACATCCAGCTATAGACTGATATGACAATGTCCTTGGTGTGTTGCCACTACTTTCCCTCCTATCCTAATATAGACATCCAGCTATAGACTGATATGACAATGTCCTTGGTGTGTTGCCACTACTTTCCCTCCTATCCTAATATAGACATCCAGCTATAGACCGATATTACAATGTCCTTGGTGTGTTGCCACTACTTTCCCTTCTATCCTAATATAGACATCCAGCTATAGACTGATATTACAATATCCTTGGTGTGTTGCCACTACTTTCCCTTCTATCCTAATATAGACATCCAGCTATAGACTGATATTACAATATCCTTGGTGTGTTGCCACTACTTTCCCTTCTATCCTAATATAGACATCCAGCTATAGACTGATATTACAATGTCCTTGGTGTGTTGCCACTACTTTCCCTTCTATCCTAATATAGACATCCAGCTATAGACTGATATTACAATGTCCTTGGTGTGTTGCCACTACTTTCCCTCCTATCCTAATATAGACATCCAGCTATATACTGATATGACAATGTCCTTGGTGTGTTGCCACTACTTTCCCTCCTATCCTAATATAGACATCCAGCTATATACTGATATGACAATATCCTTGGTGTGTTGCCACTACTTTCCCTTCTATCCTAATATAGACATCCAGCTATAGACCGATATTACAATGTCCTTGGTGTGTTGCCACTACTTTCCCTTCTATCCTAATATAGACATCTAGCTATAGACTGATATAGCAATGTCCTTGGTGTGTTGCCACTACTTTCCCTTCTATCCTAATATAGACACCCAGCTATATACTGATATGACAATATCCTTGGTGTGTTGCCACTACTTTCCCTTCTATCCTAATATAGACACCCAGCTATAGACCGATATGACAATATCCTTGGTGTGTTGCCACTACTTTCCCTTCTATCCTAATATAGACATCCAGCTATAGACCGATATTACAATGTCCTTGGTGTGTTGCCACTACTTTCCCTTCTATCCTAATATAGACATCTAGCTATAGACTGATATAGCAATGTCCTTGGTGTGTTGCCACTACTTTCCCTTCTATCCTAATATAGACATCCAGCTATATACTGATATGACAATATCCTTGGTGTGTTGCCACTACTTTCCCTTCTATCCTAATATAGACATCCAGCTATAGACCGATATTACAATGTCCTTGGTGTGTTGCCACTACTTTCCCTTCTATCCTAATATAGACATCTAGCTATAGACTGATATAGCAATGTCCTTGGTGTGTTGCCACTACTTTCCCTTCTATCCTAATATAGACACCCAGCTATATACTGATATGACAATGTCCTTGGTGTGTTGCCACTACTTTCCCTCCTATCCTAATATAGACATCCAGCTATATACTGATATGACAATATCCTTGGTGTGTTGCCACTACTTTCCCTTCTATCCTAATATAGACATCCAGCTATAGACCGATATTACAATGTCCTTGGTGTGTTGCCACTACTTTCCCTTCTATCCTAATATAGACATCTAGCTATAGACTGATATAGCAATATCCTTGGTGTGTTGCCACTACTTTCCCTTCTATCCTAATATAGACATCTAGCTATAGACTGATATTACAATGTCCTTGGTGTGTTGCCGCTACTTTCCCTTCTATCCTAATATAGACATCCAGCTATAGACTGATATTACAATGTCCTTGGTGTGTTGCCACTACTTTCCCTTCTATCCTAATATAGACATCCAGCTATAGACTGATATTACAATATCCTTGGTGTGTTGCCACTACTTTCCCTTCTATCCTAATATAGACATCCAGCTATAGACTGATATTACAATATCCTTGGTGTGTTGCCACTACTTTCCCTTCTATCCTAATATAGACATCGAGCTATATACTGATATGACAATGTCCTTGGTGTGTTGCCACTACTTTCCCTCCTATCCTAATATAGACATCCAGCTATATACTGATATGACAATGTCCTTGGTGTGTTGCCACTACTTTCCCTCCTATCCTAATATAGACATCCAGCTATATACTGATATAGCAATGTCCTTGGTGTGTTGCCACTACTTTCCCTTCTATCCTAATATAGACATCCAGCTATATACTGATATGACAATGTCCTTGGTGTGTTGCCACTACTTTCCCTCCTATCCTAATATAGACATCCAGCTATATACTGATATGACAATGTCCTTGGTGTGTTGCCACTACTTTCCCTTCTATCCTAATATAGACATCCAGCTATAGACTGATATTACAATGTCCTTGGTGTGTTGCCGCTACTTTCCCTTCTATCCTAATATAGACATCCAGCTATAGACTGATATTACAATGTCCTTGGTGTGTTGCCACTACTTTCCCTTCTATCCTAATATAGACATCCAGCTATAGACCGATATTACAATATCCTTGGTGTGTTGCCACTACTTTCCCTTCTATCCTAATATAGACATCTAGCTATAGACTGATATAGCAATGTCCTTGGTGTGTTGCCACTACTTTCCCTTCTATCCTAATATAGACATCCAGCTATAGACTGATATTACAATGTCCTTGGTGTGTTGCCACTACTTTCCCTCCTATCCTAATATAGACATCCAGCTATAGACCGATATTACAATGTCCTTGGTGTGTTGCCACTACTTTCCCTTCTATCCTAATATAGACATCCAGCTATAGACTGATATTACAATGTCCTTGGTGTGTTGCCACTACTTTCCCTTCTATCCTAATATAGACATCCAGCTATAGACTGATATGACAATGTCCTTGGTGTGTTGCCACTACTTTCCCTCCTATCCTAATATAGACATCCAGCTATAGACTGATATTACAATGTCCTTGGTGTGTTGCCACTACTTTCCCTCCTATCCTAATATAGACATCCAGCTATAGACTGATATGACAATGTCCTTGGTGTGTTGCCACTACTTTCCCTCCTATCCTAATATAGACATCCAGCTATAGACTGATATGACAATGTCCTTGGTGTGTTGCCACTACTTTCCCTTCTATCCTAATATAGACATCCAGCTATAGACTGATATTACAATGTCCTTGGTGTGTTGCCACTACTTTCCCTTCTATCCTAATATAGACATCCAGCTATAGACTGATATGACAATGTCCTTGGTGTGTTGCCACTACTTTCCCTCCTATCCTAATATAGACATCCAGCTATAGACTGATATGACAATGTCCTTGGTGTGTTGCCACTACTTTCCCTTCTATCCTAGTATAGACATCCAGCTATAGACTGATATTACAATGTCCTTGGTGTGTTGCCACTACTTTCCCTTCTATCCTAATATAGACATCCAGCTATAGACTGATATTACAATGTCCTTGGTGTGTTGCCACTACTTTCCCTCCTATCCTAATATAGACATCTAGCTATAGACTGATATTACAATGTCCTTGGTGTGTTGCCACTACTTTCCCTCCTATCCTAATATAGACATCCAGCTATATACTGATATTACAATGTCCTTGGTGTGTTGCCACTACTTTCCCTTCTATCCTAATATAGACATCTAGCTATAGACTGATATTACAATATCCTTGGTGTGTTGCCGCTACTTTCCCTTCTATCCTAATATAGACATCCAGCTATAGGCTGATATTACAATGTCCTTGGTGTGTTGCCACTACTTTCCCTTCTATCCTAATATAGACATCCAGCTATAGACCGATATTACAATGTCCTTGGTGTGTTGCCACTACTTTCCCTTCTATCCTAATATAGACATCCAGCTATATACTGATATTACAATGTCCTTGGTGTGTTGCCACTACTTTCCCTTCTATCCTAATATAGACATCCAGCTATATACTGATATGACAATGTCCTTGGTGTGTTGCCACTACTTTCCCTTCTATCCTAATATAGACATCTAGCTATAGACTGATATTACAATATCCTTGGTGTGTTGCCACTACTTTCCCTTCTATCCTAATATAGACATCCAGCTATAGACCGATATTACAATGTCCTTGGTGTGTTGCCACTACTTTCCCTCCTATCCTAATATAGACATCCAGCTATAGACTGATATTACAATATCCTTGGTGTGTTGCCACTACTTTCCCTTCTATCCTAATATAGACATCCAGCTATAGACTGATATTACAATGTCCTTGGTGTGTTGCCACTACTTTCCCTTCTATCCTAATATAGACATCCAGCTATAGACTGATATTACAATGTCCTTGGTGTGTTGCCACTACTTTCCCTTCTATCCTAATATAGACATCCAGCTATAGACTGATATTACAATGTCCTTGGTGTGTTGCCACTACTTTCCCTTCTATCCTAATATAGACATCCAGCTATATACTGATATTACAATATCCTTGGTGTGTTGCCACTACTTTCCCTCCTATCCTAATATAGACATCCAGCTATAGACTGATATTACAATGTCCTTGGTGTGTTGCCACTACTTTCCCTTCTATCCTAATATAGACATCCAGCTATAGACCGATATTACAATGTCCTTGGTGTGTTGCCACTACTTTCCCTTCTATCCTAATATAGACATCCAGCTATAGACTGATATTACAATGTCCTTGGTGTGTTGCCACTACTTTCCCTTCTATCCTAATATAGACATCCAGCTATAGACTGATATTACAATGTCCTTGGTGTGTTGCCACTACTTTCCCTTCTATCCTAATATAGACATCCAGCTATAGACTGATATTACAATGTCCTTGGTGTGTTGCCACTACTTTCCCTTCTATCCTAATATAGACACCCAGCTATAGACCGATATTACAATGTCCTTGGTGTGTTGCCGCTACTTTCCCTTCTATCCTGATATAGACATCCAGCTATAGACTGATATTACAATGTCCTTGGTGTGTTGCCACTACTTTCCCTCCTATCCTAATATAGACATCCAGCTATAGGCTGATATTACAATGTCCTTGGTGTGTTGCCACTACTTTCTCTTCTATCCTAATATAGACATCCAGCTATAGACTGATATGACAATGTCCTTGGTGTGTTGCCACTACTTTCCCTTCTATCCTGATATAGACATCCAGCTATAGACTGATATGACAATGTCCTTGGTGTGTTGCCACTACTTTCCCTTCTATCCTAATATAGACATCCAGCTATAGACTGATATTACAATGTCCTTGGTGTGTTGCCACTACTTTCCCTTCTATCCTAATATAGACATCCGGCTATAGACTGATATTACAATGTCCTTGGTGTGTTGCCACTACTTTCCCTTCTATCCTAATATAGACATCCAGCTATAGACTGATATTACAATGTCCTTGGTGTGTTGCCACTACTTTCCCTTCTATCCTAATATAGACATCCAGCTATAGACTGATATTACAATGTCCTTGGTGTGTTGCCACTACTTTCCCTTCTATCCTAATATAGACATCCGGCTATAGACTGATATGACAATGTCCTTGGTGTGTTGCCACTACTTTCCCTTCTATCCTAATATAGACATCCAGCTATAGACTGATATAGCAATGTCCTTGGTGTGTTGCCACTACTTTCCCTTCTATCCTAATATAGACATCCAGCTATAGACTGATATTACAATGTCCTTGGTGTGTTGCCACTACTTTCCCTTCTATCCTAATATAGACATCCAGCTATAGACTGATATTACAATGTCCTTGGTGTGTTGCCACTACTTTCCCTTCTATCCTAATATAGACATCCAGCTATAGACTGATATTACAATGTCCTTGGTGTGTTGCCACTACTTTCCCTTCTATCCTAATATAGACATCCGGCTATAGACTGATATTACAATGTCCTTGGTGTGTTGCCACTACTTTCCCTTCTATCCTAATATAGACATCCAGCTATAGACTGATATGACAATGTCCTTGGTGTGTTGCCACTACTTTCCCTTCTATCCTAATATAGACATCCAGCTATAGACTGATATAGCAATGTCCTTGGTGTGTTGCCACTACTTTCCCTTCTATCCTAATATAGACATCCAGCTATAGACTGATATTACAATGTCCTTGGTGTGTTGCCACTACTTTCCCTTCTATCCTAATATAGACATCTAGCTATTGACTGATATGACAATGTCCTTGGTGTGTTGCCGCTACTTTCCCTTCTTTCCTAATATAGACATCCAGCTATAGACTGATATTACAATTTCCTTGGTGTGTTGCCACTACTTTCCCTTCTATCCTAATATAGACATCCAGCTATAGACTGATATTACAATTTCCTTGGTGTGTTGCCACTACCTTCCCTTCTATCCTAATATAGACATCTAGCTATTGACTGATATGACAATGTCCTTGGTGTGTTGCCGCTACTTTCCCTTCTATCCTAATATAGACATCTAGCTATAGACTGATATTACAATGTCCTTGGTGTGTTGCCACTACTTTCCCTTCTATCCTAATATAGACATCCAGCTATAGACTGATATTACAATGTCCTTGGTGTGTTGCCACTACTTTCCCTTCTATCCTTATATAGACATCTAGCTATTGACTGATATGACAATGTCCTTGGTGTGTTGCCGCTACTTTCCCTTCTATCCTAATATAGACATCTAGCTATAGACTGATATTACAATGTCCTTGGTGTGTTGCCACTACTTTCCCTTCTATCCTAATATAGACATCCAGCTATAGACTGATATTACAATGTCCTTGGTGTGTTGCCACTACCTTCCCTTCTATCCTAATATAGACATCTAGCTATTGACTGATATGACAATGTCCTTGGTGTGTTGCCGCTACTTTCCCTTCTATCCTAATATAGACATCCAGCTATAGACTGATATTACAATGTCCTTGGTGTGTTGCCACTACTTTCCCTTCTATCCTAATATAGACATCCAGCTATAGACTGATATTACAATGTCCTTGGTGTGTTGCCACTACTTTCCCTTCTATCCTAATATAGACATCCAGCTATAGGCTGATATTACAATGTCCTTGGTGTGTTGCCACTACTTTCCCTTCTATCCTAATATAGACATCCAGCTATAGACTGATATGACAATGTCCTTGGTGTGTTGCCACTACTTTCCCTCCTATCCTAATATAGACATCCAGCTATAGACTGATATTACAATATCCTTGGTGTGTTGCCACTACTTTCCCTTCTATCCTAATATAGACATCCAGCTATAGACTGATATTACAATGTCCTTGGTGTGTTGCCACTACTTTCCCTTCTATCCTAATATAGACATCTAGCTATAGACTGATATGACAATGTCCTTGGTGTGTTGCCACTACTTTCCCTTCTATCCTAATATAGACATCCAGCTATAGACCGATATTACAATGTCCTTGGTGTGTTGCCACTACTTTCCCTCCTATCCTAATATAGACATCTAGCTATAGACTGATATGACAATGTCCTTGGTGTGTTGCCACTACTTTCCCTCCTATCCTAATATAGACATCCAGCTATAGACTGATATTACAATATCCTTGGTGTGTTGCCACTACTTTCCCTTCTATCCTAATATAGACATCCAGCTATAGACTGATATTACAATATCCTTGGTGTGTTGCCACTACTTTCCCTTCTATCCTAATATAGACATCCAGCTATAGACTGATATTACAATGTCCTTGGTGTGTTGCCACTACTTTCCCTTCTATCCTAATATAGACATCCAGCTATAGACTGATATTACAATGTCCTTGGTGTGTTGCCACTACTTTCCCTTCTATCCTAATATAGACATCCAGCTATAGACTGATATTACAATATCCTTGGTGTGTTGCCACTACTTTCCCTTCTATCCTAATATAGACATCCAGCTATAGACCGATATTACAATGTCCTTGGTGTGTTGCCGCTACTTTCCCTTCTATCCTAATATAGACATCCAGCTATAGACTGATATTACAATATCCTTGGTGTGTTGCCACTACTTTCCCTTCTATCCTAATATAGACATCCGGCTATAGACTGATATGACAATGTCCTTGGTGTGTTGCCACTACTTTCCCTTCTATCCTAATATAGACATCCAGCTATAGACTGATATGACAATGTCCTTGGTGTGTTGCCACTACTTTCCCTTCTATCCTAATATAGACATCCAGCTATAGACTGATATAGCAATGTCCTTGGTGTGTTGCCACTACTTTCCCTTCTATCCTAATATAGACATCCAGCTATAGACTGATATTACAATGTCCTTGGTGTGTTGCCACTACTTTCCCTTCTATCCTAATATAGACATCCAGCTATAGACTGATATTACAATGTCCTTGGTGTGTTGCCACTACTTTCCCTTCTATCCTAATATAGACATCCAGCTATAGACTGATATTACAATGTCCTTGGTGTGTTGCCACTACTTTCCCTTCTATCCTAATATAGACATCCGGCTATAGACTGATATTACAATGTCCTTGGTGTGTTGCCACTACTTTCCCTTCTATCCTAATATAGACATCCAGCTATAGACTGATATGACAATGTCCTTGGTGTGTTGCCACTACTTTCCCTTCTATCCTAATATAGACATCCAGCTATAGACTGATATAGCAATGTCCTTGGTGTGTTGCCACTACTTTCCCTTCTATCCTAATATAGACATCCAGCTATAGACTGATATTACAATGTCCTTGGTGTGTTGCCACTACTTTCCCTTCTATCCTAATATAGACATCTAGCTATTGACTGATATGACAATGTCCTTGGTGTGTTGCCGCTACTTTCCCTTCTTTCCTAATATAGACATCCAGCTATAGACTGATATTACAATTTCCTTGGTGTGTTGCCACTACTTTCCCTTCTATCCTAATATAGACATCCAGCTATAGACTGATATTACAATTTCCTTGGTGTGTTGCCACTACCTTCCCTTCTATCCTAATATAGACATCTAGCTATTGACTGATATGACAATGTCCTTGGTGTGTTGCCGCTACTTTCCCTTCTATCCTAATATAGACATCTAGCTATAGACTGATATTACAATGTCCTTGGTGTGTTGCCACTACTTTCCCTTCTATCCTAATATAGACATCCAGCTATAGACTGATATTACAATGTCCTTGGTGTGTTGCCACTACTTTCCCTTCTATCCTAATATAGACATCTAGCTATTGACTGATATGACAATGTCCTTGGTGTGTTGCCGCTACTTTCCCTTCTATCCTAATATAGACATCTAGCTATAGACTGATATTACAATGTCCTTGGTGTGTTGCCACTACTTTCCCTTCTATCCTAATATAGACATCCAGCTATAGACTGATATTACAATGTCCTTGGTGTGTTGCCACTACCTTCCCTTCTATCCTAATATAGACATCTAGCTATTGACTGATATGACAATGTCCTTGGTGTGTTGCCGCTACTTTCCCTTCTATCCTAATATAGACATCCAGCTATAGACTGATATTACAATGTCCTTGGTGTGTTGCCACTACTTTCCCTTCTATCCTAATATAGACATCCAGCTATAGACTGATATTACAATGTCCTTGGTGTGTTGCCACTACTTTCCCTTCTATCCTAATATAGACATCCAGCTATAGGCTGATATTACAATGTCCTTGGTGTGTTGCCACTACTTTCCCTTCTATCCTAATATAGACATCCAGCTATAGACTGATATGACAATGTCCTTGGTGTGTTGCCACTACTTTCCCTCCTATCCTAATATAGACATCCAGCTATAGACTGATATTACAATATCCTTGGTGTGTTGCCACTACTTTCCCTTCTATCCTAATATAGACATCCAGCTATAGACTGATATTACAATGTCCTTGGTGTGTTGCCACTACTTTCCCTTCTATCCTAATATAGACATCTAGCTATAGACTGATATGACAATGTCCTTGGTGTGTTGCCACTACTTTCCCTTCTATCCTAATATAGACATCCAGCTATAGACCGATATTACAATGTCCTTGGTGTGTTGCCACTACTTTCCCTCCTATCCTAATATAGACATCTAGCTATAGACTGATATAGCAATGTCCTTGGTGTGTTGCCACTACTTTCCCTTCTATCCTAATATAGACATCCAGCTATAGACTGATATTACAATGTCCTTGGTGTGTTGCCACTACTTTCCCTCCTATCCTAATATAGACATCTAGCTATAGACTGATATAGCAATGTCCTTGGTGTGTTGCCACTACTTTCCCTTCTATCCTAATATAGACATCCAGCTATAGGCTGATATTACAATGTCCTTGGTGTGTTGCCACTACTTTCCCTCCTATCCTAATATAGACATCTAGCTATAGACTGATATGACAATGTCCTTGGTGTGTTGCCACTACTTTCCCTTCTATCCTAATATAGACATCCAGCTATAGACTGATATTACAATGTCCTTGGTGTGTTGCCACTACTTTCCCTTCTATCCTAATATAGACATCCAGCTATAGACTGATATTACAATATCCTGGGTGTGTTGCCACTACTTTCCCTCCTATCCTAATATAGACATCCAGCTATAGACTGATATTACAATATCCTTGGTGTGTTGCCACTACTTTCCCTTCTATCCTAATATAGACATCCAGCTATAGACTGATATTACAATATCCTTGGTGTGTTGCCACTACTTTCCCTTCTATCCTAATATAGACATCCAGCTATAGACTGATATGACAATGTCCTTGGTGTGTTGCCACTACTTTCCCTCCTATCCTAATATAGACATCCAGCTATATACTGATATGACAATGTCCTTGGTGTGTTGCCACTACTTTCCCTTCTATCCTAATATAGACATCCAGCTATAGACTGATATTACAATGTCCTTGGTGTGTTGCCACTACTTTCCCTTCTATCCTAATATAGACATCCAGCTATATACTGATATGACAATGTCCTTGGTGTGTTGCCACTACTTTCCCTCCTATCCTAATATAGACATCCAGCTATATACTGATATGACAATGTCCTTGGTGTGTTGCCACTACTTTCCCTTCTATCCTAATATAGACATCCAGCTATAGACTGATATTACAATATCCTTGGTGTGTTGCCACTACTTTCCCTTCTATCCTAATATAGACATCTAGCTATAGACTGATATAGCAATGTCCTTGGTGTGTTGCCACTACTTTCCCTTCTATCCTAATATAGACATCCAGCTATAGACTGATATTACAATGTCCTTGGTGTGTTGCCACTACTTTCCCTCCTATCCTAATATAGACATCCAGCTATAGACTGATATGACAATGTCCTTGGTGTGTTGCCACTACTTTCCCTCCTATCCTAATATAGACATCCAGCTATAGACTGATATTACAATGTCCTTGGTGTGTTGCCACTACTTTCCCTTCTATCCTAATATAGACATCCAGCTATATACTGATATGACAATGTCCTTGGTGTGTTGCCACTACTTTCCCTTCTATCCTAATATAGACATCTAGCTATAGACTGATATAGCAATGTCCTTGGTGTGTTGCCACTACTTTCCCTTCTATCCTAATATAGACATCCAGCTATAGACTGATATTACAATATCCTTGGTGTGTTGCCACTACTTTCCCTTCTATCCTAATATAGACATCTAGCTATAGACTGATATAGCAATGTCCTTGGTGTGTTGCCACTACTTTCCCTTCTATCCTAATATAGACATCCAGCTATAGACTGATATTACAATGTCCTTGGTGTGTTGCCACTACTTTCCCTCCTATCCTAATATAGACATCCAGCTATAGACTGATATGACAATGTCCTTGGTGTGTTGCCACTACTTTCCCTCCTATCCTAATATAGACATCCAGCTATAGACTGATATTACAATGTCCTTGGTGTGTTGCCACTACTTTCCCTTCTATCCTAATATAGACATCCAGCTATAGACTGATATGACAATGTCCTTGGTGTGTTGCCACTACTTTCCCTCCTATCCTAATATAGACATCTAGCTATAGACTGATATAGCAATGTCCTTGGTGTGTTGCCACTACTTTCCCTTCTATCCTAATATAGACATCCAGCTATAGACTGATATTACAATGTCCTTGGTGTGTTGCCACTACTTTCCCTCCTATCCTAATATAGACATCTAGCTATAGACTGATATAGCAATGTCCTTGGTGTGTTGCCACTACTTTCCCTTCTATCCTAATATAGACATCCAGCTATAGGCTGATATTACAATGTCCTTGGTGTGTTGCCACTACTTTCCCTCCTATCCTAATATAGACATCTAGCTATAGACTGATATGACAATGTCCTTGGTGTGTTGCCACTACTTTCCCTCCTATCCTAATATAGACATCCGGCTATAGACTGATATTACAATGTCCTTGGTGTGTTGCCACTACTTTCCCTTCTATCCTAATATAGACATCCAGCTATAGACTGATATTACAATGTCCTTGGTGTGTTGCCACTACTTTCCCTCCTATCCTAATATAGACATCCAGCTATATACTGATATGACAATGTCCTTGGTGTGTTGCCACTACTTTCCCTTCTATCCTAATATAGACATCCAGCTATAGACTGATATTACAATGTCCTTGGTGTGTTGCCACTACTTTCCCTTCTATCCTAATATAGACATCCAGCTATATACTGATATGACAATGTCCTTGGTGTGTTGCCACTACTTTCCCTCCTATCCTAATATAGACATCCAGCTATAGACTGATATGACAATGTCCTTGGTGTGTTGCCACTACTTTCCCTCCTATCCTAATATAGACATCCGGCTATAGACTGATATTACAATGTCCTTGGTGTGTTGCCACTACTTTCCCTTCTATCCTAATATAGACATCCAGCTATAGACTGATATTACAATGTCCTTGGTGTGTTGCCACTACTTTCCCTCCTATCCTAATATAGACATCCAGCTATATACTGATATGACAATGTCCTTGGTGTGTTGCCACTACTTTCCCTTCTATCCTAATATAGACATCCAGCTATAGACTGATATTACAATGTCCTTGGTGTGTTGCCACTACTTTCCCTTCTATCCTAATATAGACATCCAGCTATATACTGATATGACAATGTCCTTGGTGTGTTGCCACTACTTTCCCTCCTATCCTAATATAGACATCCAGCTATATACTGATATGACAATGTCCTTGGTGTGTTGCCACTACTTTCCCTTCTATCCTAATATAGACATCCAGCTATAGACTGATATTACAATATCCTTGGTGTGTTGCCACTACTTTCCCTTCTATCCTAATATAGACATCCAGCTATAGACTGATATTACAATGTCCTTGGTGTGTTGCCACTACTTTCCCTCCTATCCTAATATAGACATCCAGCTATAGACTGATATTACAATATCCTTGGTGTGTTGCCACTACTTTCCCTTCTATCCTAATATAGACATCCAGCTATAGACTGATATTACAATGTCCTTGGTGTGTTGCCACTACTTTCCCTCCTAATAATAATAATAATAAAAAGCTTGTATAGCGCATATACCAGGCTAGGCCTGTTCATAGCGCTCCGCCCCGTAGTATCTCCTAAAAAGGAATGTTTTCAAGTTAGACTTGAAAACTGATACCGTAGGGCTCCTCCTAATATCATTAGGGATGCTGTTCCATAATCTAGGTGCAAACACAGAAAAGGCTCTATCGCCCACAGTTTTCATATTAGTGCTCGGGATCACAAGGTCAAGTACCGAGTTAGAGCGTAAGGTCCTAGTATGACGTTTGCATTCCACAAGTTCAGATATGTAAGGGGGCGCCATCCCATTTAAGGCCTTCCAGACAATTAATAACACTTTAAAGTCAATTCTGGCTCTAACAGGCAGCCAGTGTAATTCCCTCAGTTTATCAGTAATGTGATCAAATTTCCTCCTGCCCGTGACCAATCTTGCTGCAGAGTTCTGTAATTTCTGCAGTTTCTTAATGTCGACCTCAGGAATCCCAGCAAGGAGAGAATTTCCATAGTCCAGGGTAGATGTCACAAAGGAGTGGATGATTGTCTCCGCAGCCCTATTTGTCAACGATTTCCTAATGGCAGCAATATTCCTGATGTGGTAGTAGCCCTTTTTGCAAATGTTTCTGACCTGCGCCTTCATGTCGAGGTGTCTGTCGAAAATCACACCAAGGTTCCTAACACTGGGGCTGTCATTGATGGAGGTTGACCCAATCTTGAGCCCAGCATCACCAGTAAAGTCCAACCTTACAGATGATCTACTGTGAGCACAGACTAAGAGTTCAGTCTTATTATCATTAAGTTTCATTTTATTCATAATCAGAAAAGACCTAATCCTATTGATACACTCTTCAAGCTTATTAATATATTGATCTGTATTGCCATGTTTATGATTAATGGGCATGTAGATTTGAGTATCATCCGCGTAGATATGATATGCCATGTTGTAATCATCCAGGATGTCAGCTAGGGGTGCCATGTATAGCGAGAACAGAATTGGTCCCAGAACAGACCCCTGAGGTACTCCTGAGGTAATGCCAATAGTAGATGACCTGATGTTTTCAATAGCGACAGATTGCTTCCGATCAGATAGGTAAGCCCTTATCCAGCCTAATGCCTTACCAGTAACCTTGTAACGGTCATGCAGTCTGTTCAACAAGATTTCATGGTCTATGGTGTCAAAAGCAGCTGACAAATCCAAAAGAACCAACATGACCGAATCCCTGTCATCTAAGGCCCTAAGTATATCATTTTGCACCCTTATAAGAGCAGTTTCAGTGCTATGTCCATCCTTATAAGCTGATTGGAACTTAGTGGTAAGTCCATTTCTTACAAGATGGGGAACCAGTTGAGTAGCTACGGCTCTTTCTGTGAGCTTGGATATATAAGTTAGGTTAGACACTGGGCGGTAATTAGGCATAATTAGCTCGAGGCCAATTTTCTTCAGTAGGGGTATGATTAAAGCCAGTTTCATGGAGATAGGCATATCCGCATTAGAAATGCATAAATTAATGATCTGGGTAATTATTGGGAGTAGTATATCCATGAATTCATGAAGCATCCATGTCGGTATTGGGTCAATACTGCAGGATTTTTTAGCTGCTTTCTTAATTAAGAGTCTAGTATCAGAAACGGTAAGTTTCTTGTAATTACTTAACTCAGGGATGTTTCTGTGCCCACCGTTTTCGGCCTCAGTAGCAGACCCATTTTTAGCAGTGTCACCTGGTGTCTGAGGCCCTATACCCATATTATCAATTCCAGCTCTGATTTTCCCAATCTTCTTGTGAAAGAAAGTGTTAAATTCCTCGGCTAGATGGCTCAAGTCGTGGTGCACTGGAAGGGGGGTGGATTTTCTTTTACATAGTAAATCATCAATAGTCTTAAATAATTTTTTCGGATTGTTCTTATTCTCCTCAATAATAGTCAGATAATGATCAGACTGCGTTTTCCTAAGAAGTCCATTGTATAAATTTCTCTGCGTTGTAAAATTCTGCCTATCCACCTGCGTTCCAGACTTGTTCATTTTCCGCTCCAGGTTCCTTTTAAGTGCCCGTTCCTTTTTCAGTTGATCATTCATCCACAGTGCCGCGGTTCTAACAGTGATTTTGATGCGCTTGATTGGTGCATGACGGTCCATTAATTTGGTCAAGCTGTGATTATAATAATCAATTAGTTCCGTCGGGGATTTATTTATCCAAGCATCGTTATTAGAGAACAACAGGCGCAAGTCAGAGGCAAATTTAAGCATATCGATTTTCTTATAATTTCTGCAAAAGATGTATTTCTTCATATTTTTAGGTTTAGATGCATTTAGAGTTAGAACAGCTAGTTTGTGATCAGAAACATAATCATGAACTTCACATTTCTTGATAATTTTACTACTTTGCAGATTAAACACAAGGTCAAGTGTATTGCCCAGAATATGAGTGGGTTCCTTTACCCACTGGTTCATAGAAAAAAGTGAAAGAACTTCATTAAATTTCATTACATCAGGCATGTCCGGTTTGTTCATATGAAAATTGAAATCACCAAGAAATATGACCTCACGTTGCAAGGTGGCATAATATGCCAGTATGTCAAAAAGGTCATCAAAGAATTTAGAGTAAGTGTACCTATTTTTCTTAGAGGGCTCAGGTCTATAGACCGTTATAAAAGTAATTTTGGTTTTTTCCACAGATATAGTCACTTCAAGAAATTCCATAGTGGTCGTGCTTAAAGAGGGTTTCTCAATAGTCATATCGAGTTCAGGTTTGTAGAGCACCCCAACACCCCCCCCTCTGCCATGAGGACGGGGGAGTGATAAAAATTCGAGACCTCCCTTTTTTAATCTGCCCAGGGTTAAATCCTTATTTGTATCATTTATCCATGTTTCAGTGACAAATAATGCATCTAATCCCTTCTCCTTGAAGAGTTCTTTGGCCAGTAATGTTTTGTTAGTAATGGATTGGAAATTAGCATGGCCAATAGTTAGGAATCTGTTTGAGTCCCCAGTATTCCCAGTGGTTTCAGTCCCATTTGTATTGTTTGCGGCGGACCTAGCGGCAGGGGCTTGAGAATGTATACTAAGAGCCTGATATCTGTTCGAGATATTAATATTATTAGTTTGATGATTGGCGGCGCCACCAGGCTCCCACGCTGGCCGCGGTCTCATGCGCAGCCTGCCGGCGATCCGGGTAGTTGCACTCTTTATACACGGAGGTTGTGCGCCGTTTGCACGACGCCGGCAATTTTTAGGCAGATTAACCAATGGATTAGCACAATTTCGAGGATTTACCTTCCTTTGTATATGTAGTGGATTACCGTGACTTATTTGGACTATTTTACACATGGTCGGAGCAGTTATAAATTCAGGGACGTGACGATAAGACCTGCCGGACTTTTTGTTATTGTGTGTACCATTTGAGAGTGTATTTAGTTGAACTACATGTGAGTGGAGATTATGCCCAGCACAGAAACACCCAGCCCTGAAACTCAGCTTAGACAGATTCGAGGTAGGAGTAAAAACAATTTTATATTCATTTTTTGCAAACTTCTGATGTGTTTTTAGGTTTGAGATAAGGAACCCGCCAGAGCCACCTAGTGAGTGGTGAGTGTGTGACGTCATAGAGAACTCCCTTTCAAGAGATAGTATTTTAAAAAGATCAACTTTATATATGTCAACGGGACGAATTAACACTGATAAATTGCTGATGATTGACATAGGGCAGTCAGGTAATGAACCACTAGAAATGAAAGTTTGGGCATGATTAAAACATAGCAGCATAGTTTTTGTGCCAATGTTAAGATCATACACATTTATTGGTATATTATGGGCAGTGACAGTACAGTTTAGATAAGGCCTTGTATGCAACAAACATTCACAAACACAAAAAGAGGTATACATTTGCAAGTCACAGTTTTCATTTTTATTACAAGAAATACATAGTTGTTTTTTACATAGTAAGTGTAGGCAAAGATCAGAGTCCGTGTATGTTCCAGTCATCAGTTTACAGCTATTGGGAGGCTCCGGCCGGTCCCGTCAGGTAGTTGTGGTAGCAGAGGCAGCGGAGGCGGAGTGAAGATCGATGCACCGTAAGAGTTCCGCTTTGCCCTTCTTAATCTGTTCCAGTGTACCATCAATCGTCGCCAACTTTATCTTGATATTGTTGCGCACAGCATCGTCAAGATGAAAATTGGCACCTGTGACCTCCTGCATCCGGCGTACATTAGCTCCGCCTTTGCCGATGATCTTCCCTGCAAGGTTGTCAGGTACAATCATAAGCTCAGCCAAGCCAGATACAGGAGGCCTAGGTTTCCTGTCAGCTTTAGTAGCCGTGGAGGTAGCACCCGTAGTAGCCGCAGAGGTAGCACCCGTGGTAGACGACTCATCCTCATCAGGGAGGATGACATTGGGCTGTGTAGCCAGTACAAAAGGTTGGCACTTGGGGGGAATTGGGGTGTTGTTCAGATATCTTATAAGAAGATCTACGGTAGATGGCAGCATCATATTGTCAGGTGTCCAGAAATCACCGATAGTGTCAGCGTGGTACTCCTCCACATTTGCAAATGTGTAGCCCGGTAGCACCTCCTGGTTGGTGTCCAGGCAATTATTGAACACCAACCAGTTTACTTGCATACTACTCTCCCTAGGCGGGGGTGGTGGAACTACAGTCACAGTAGGCCCCTTAGACCTAATAGCCTCAAAAAGGGGAGCAAGTATAGCGAAAGCATCGACACCCTTCAAGCCCTTCTTGCTCCTATCCTAATATAGACATCCAGCTATAGACTGATATGACAATGTCCTTGGTGTGTTGCCACTACTTTCCCTCCTATCCTAATATAGACATCCAGCTATAGACTGATATTACAATGTCCTTGGTGTGTTGCCACTACTTTCCCTTCTATCCTAATATAGACATCCAGCTATATACTGATATGACAATGTCCTTGGTGTGTTGCCACTACTTTCCCTTCTATCCTAATATAGACATCTAGCTATAGACTGATATAGCAATGTCCTTGGTGTGTTGCCACTACTTTCCCTTCTATCCTAATATAGACATCCAGCTATAGACTGATATTACAATATCCTTGGTGTGTTGCCACTACTTTCCCTTCTATCCTAATATAGACATCTAGCTATAGACTGATATAGCAATGTCCTTGGTGTGTTGCCACTACTTTCCCTTCTATCCTAATATAGACATCCAGCTATAGACTGATATTACAATGTCCTTGGTGTGTTGCCACTACTTTCCCTCCTATCCTAATATAGACATCCAGCTATAGACTGATACGACAATGTCCTTGGTGTGTTGCCACTACTTTCCCTCCTATCCTAATATAGACATCCAGCTATAGACTGATATTACAATGTCCTTGGTGTGTTGCCACTACTTTCCCTTCTATCCTAATATAGACATCCAGCTATAGACTGATATGACAATGTCCTTGGTGTGTTGCCACTACTTTCCCTCCTATCCTAATATAGACATCCAGCTATAGACTGATATTACAATATCCTTGGTGTGTTGCCACTACTTTCCCTCCTATCCTAATATAGACATCCAGCTATATACTGATATGACAATGTCCTTGGTGTGTTGCCACTACTTTCCCTTCTATCCTAATATAGACATCCAGCTATAGACTGATATGACAATGTCCTTGGTGTGTTGCCACTACTTTCCCTTCTATCCTAATATAGACATCTAGCTATAGACTGATATAGCAATGTCCTTGGTGTGTTGCCACTACTTTCCCTTCTATCCTAATATAGACATCCAGCTATAGACTGATATTACAATGTCCTTGGTGTGTTGCCACTACTTTCCCTTCTATCCTAATATAGACATCCGGCTATAGACTGATATTACAATGTCCTTGGTGTGTTGCCACTACTTTCCCTTCTATCCTAATATAGACATCCGGCTATAGACTGATATGACAATGTCCTTGGTGTGTTGCCACTACTTTCCCTCCTATCCTAATATAGACATCCAGCTATATACTGATATGACAATGTCCTTGGTGTGTTGCCACTACTTTCCCTCCTATCCTAATATAGACATCCAGCTATAGACTGATATGACAATGTCCTTGGTGTGTTGCCACTACTTTCCCTTCTATCCTAATATAGACATCCAGCTATAGACTGATATTACAATGTCCTTGGTGTGTTGCCACTACTTTCCCTCCTATCCTAATATAGACATCCAGCTATAGACTGATATGACAATGTCCTTGGTGTGTTGCCACTACTTTCCCTTCTATCCTAATATAGACATCTAGCTATAGACCGATATTACAATGTCCTTGGTGTGTTGCCACTACTTTCCCTTCTATCCTAATATAGACATCCAGCTATATACTGATATGACAATGTCCTTGGTGTGTTGCCACTACTTTCCCTCCTATCCTAATATAGACATCCAGCTATATACTGATATGACAATGTCCTTGGTGTGTTGCCACTACTTTCCCTTCTATCCTAATATAGACATCCAGCTATAGACTGATATTACAATGTCCTTGGTGTGTTGCCACTACTTTCCCTCCTATCCTAATATAGACATCCAGCTATAGACTGATATTACAATATCCTTGGTGTGTTGCCACTACTTTCCCTTCTATCCTAATATAGACATCCAGCTATAGACTGATATGACAATGTCCTTGGTGTGTTGCCACTACTTTCCCTCCTATCCTAATATAGACATCCAGCTATATACTGATATGACAATGTCCTTGGTGTGTTGCCACTACTTTCCCTTCTATCCTAATATAGACATCCAGCTATAGACTGATATGACAATGTCCTTGGTGTGTTGCCACTACTTTCCCTCCTATCCTAATATAGACATCTAGCTATAGACTGATATAGCAATGTCCTTGGTGTGTTGCCACTACTTTCCCTTCTATCCTAATATAGACATCCAGCTATAGACTGATATTACAATGTCCTTGGTGTGTTGCCACTACTTTCCCTCCTATCCTAATATAGACATCTAGCTATAGACTGATATAGCAATGTCCTTGGTGTGTTGCCACTACTTTCCCTTCTATCCTAATATAGACATCCAGCTATAGGCTGATATTACAATGTCCTTGGTGTGTTGCCACTACTTTCCCTCCTATCCTAATATAGACATCTAGCTATAGACTGATATGACAATGTCCTTGGTGTGTTGCCACTACTTTCCCTTCTATCCTAATATAGACATCCAGCTATAGACTGATATTACAATGTCCTTGGTGTGTTGCCACTACTTTCCCTTCTATCCTAATATAGACATCCAGCTATAGACTGATATTACAATATCCTGGGTGTGTTGCCACTACTTTCCCTCCTATCCTAATATAGACATCCAGCTATAGACTGATATTACAATATCCTTGGTGTGTTGCCACTACTTTCCCTTCTATCCTAATATAGACATCCAGCTATAGACTGATATTACAATATCCTTGGTGTGTTGCCACTACTTTCCCTTCTATCCTAATATAGACATCCAGCTATAGACTGATATGACAATGTCCTTGGTGTGTTGCCACTACTTTCCCTCCTATCCTAATATAGACATCCAGCTATATACTGATATGACAATGTCCTTGGTGTGTTGCCACTACTTTCCCTTCTATCCTAATATAGACATCCAGCTATATACTGATATGACAATGTCCTTGGTGTGTTGCCACTACTTTCCCTCCTATCCTAATATAGACATCCAGCTATATACTGATATGACAATGTCCTTGGTGTGTTGCCACTACTTTCCCTTCTATCCTAATATAGACATCCAGCTATAGACTGATATTACAATATCCTTGGTGTGTTGCCACTACTTTCCCTTCTATCCTAATATAGACATCTAGCTATAGACTGATATAGCAATGTCCTTGGTGTGTTGCCACTACTTTCCCTTCTATCCTAATATAGACATCCAGCTATAGACTGATATTACAATGTCCTTGGTGTGTTGCCACTACTTTCCCTCCTATCCTAATATAGACATCCAGCTATAGACTGATATGACAATGTCCTTGGTGTGTTGCCACTACTTTCCCTCCTATCCTAATATAGACATCCAGCTATAGACTGATATTACAATGTCCTTGGTGTGTTGCCACTACTTTCCCTTCTATCCTAATATAGACATCCAGCTATATACTGATATGACAATGTCCTTGGTGTGTTGCCACTACTTTCCCTTCTATCCTAATATAGACATCTAGCTATAGACTGATATAGCAATGTCCTTGGTGTGTTGCCACTACTTTCCCTTCTATCCTAATATAGACATCCAGCTATAGACTGATATTACAATATCCTTGGTGTGTTGCCACTACTTTCCCTTCTATCCTAATATAGACATCTAGCTATAGACTGATATAGCAATGTCCTTGGTGTGTTGCCACTACTTTCCCTTCTATCCTAATATAGACATCCAGCTATAGACTGATATTACAATGTCCTTGGTGTGTTGCCACTACTTTCCCTCCTATCCTAATATAGACATCCAGCAATAGACTGATATGACAATGTCCTTGGTGTGTTGCCACTACTTTCCCTCCTATCCTAATATAGACATCCAGCTATAGACTGATATTACAATGTCCTTGGTGTGTTGCCACTACTTTCCCTTCTATCCTAATATAGACATCCAGCTATAGACTGATATGACAATGTCCTTGGTGTGTTGCCACTACTTTCCCTCCTATCCTAATATAGACATCCAGCTATAGACTGATATTACAATATCCTTGGTGTGTTGCCACTACTTTCCCTCCTATCCTAATATAGACATCCAGCTATATACTGATATGACAATGTCCTTGGTGTGTTGCCACTACTTTCCCTTCTATCCTAATATAGACATCCAGCTATAGACTGATATGACAATGTCCTTGGTGTGTTGCCACTACTTTCCCTTCTATCCTAATATAGACATCTAGCTATAGACTGATATAGCAATGTCCTTGGTGTGTTGCCACTACTTTCCCTTCTATCCTAATATAGACATCCAGCTATAGACTGATATTACAATGTCCTTGGTGTGTTGCCACTACTTTCCCTTCTATCCTAATATAGACATCCGGCTATAGACTGATATTACAATGTCCTTGGTGTGTTGCCACTACTTTCCCTTCTATCCTAATATAGACATCCGGCTATAGACTGATATGACAATGTCCTTGGTGTGTTGCCACTACTTTCCCTCCTATCCTAATATAGACATCCAGCTATATACTGATATGACAATGTCCTTGGTGTGTTGCCACTACTTTCCCTCCTATCCTAATATAGACATCCAGCTATAGACTGATATGACAATGTCCTTGGTGTGTTGCCACTACTTTCCCTTCTATCCTAATATAGACATCCAGCTATAGACTGATATGACAATGTCCTTGGTGTGTTGCCACTACTTTCCCTCCTATCCTAATATAGACATCCAGCTATAGACTGATATGACAATGTCCTTGGTGTGTTGCCACTACTTTCCCTTCTATCCTAATATAGACATCTAGCTATAGACCGATATTACAATGTCCTTGGTGTGTTGCCACTACTTTCCCTTCTATCCTAATATAGACATCCAGCTATATACTGATATGACAATGTCCTTGGTGTGTTGCCACTACTTTCCCTCCTATCCTAATATAGACATCCAGCTATATACTGATATGACAATGTCCTTGGTGTGTTGCCACTACTTTCCCTTCTATCCTAATATAGACATCCAGCTATAGACTGATATTACAATGTCCTTGGTGTGTTGCCACTACTTTCCCTTCTATCCTAATATAGACATCCAGCTATAGACTGATATGACAATGTCCTTGGTGTGTTGCCACTACTTTCCCTTCTATCCTAATATAGACATCCGGCTATAGACTGATATGACAATGTCCTTGGTGTGTTGCCACTACTTTCCCTTCTATCCTAATATAGACATCCAGCTATATACTGATATTACAATATCCTTGGTGTGTTGCCGCTACTTTCCCTTCTATCCTAATATAGACATCCAGCTATAGACTGATATGACAATGTCCTTGGTGTGTTGCCACTACTTTCCCTTCTATCCTAATATAGACATCCAGCTATAGACCGATATGACAATGTCCTTGGTGTGTTGCCACTACTTTCCCTTCTATCCTAATATAGACATCCGGCTATAGACTGATATTACAATGTCCTTGGTGTGTTGCCACTACTTTCCCTTCTATCCTAATATAGACATCCGGCTATAGACTGATATTACAATGTCCTTGGTGTGTTGCCACTACTTTCCCTTCTATCCTAATATAGACATCCAGCTATAGACTGATATTACAATGTCCTTGGTGTGTTGCCACTACTTTCCCTTCTATCCTAATATAGACATCCAGCTATATACTGATATGACAATGTCCTTGGTGTGTTGCCACTACTTTCCCTTCTATCCTAATATAGACATCCGGCTATAGACTGATATTACAATGTCCTTGGTGTGTTGCCACTACTTTCCCTTCTATCCTAATATAGACATCCAGCTATAGACTGATATTACAATGTCCTTGGTGTGTTGCCACTACTTTCCCTTCTATCCTAATATAGACATCCAGCTATATACTGATATGACAATGTCCTTGGTGTGTTGCCACTACTTTCCCTTCTATCCTAATATAGACATCTAGCTATAGACTGATATTACAATATCCTTGGTGTGTTGCCACTACTTTCCCTTCTATCCTAATATAGACATCTAGCTATAGACTGATATTACAATGTCCTTGGTGTGTTGCCACTACTTTCCCTCCTATCCTAATATAGACATCTAGCTATAGACCGATATGACAATGTCCTTGGTGTGTTGCCACTACTTTCCCTTCTATCCTAATATAGACATCCAGCTATAGACTGATATGACAATGTCCTTGGTGTGTTGCCACTACTTTCCCTCCTATCCTAATATAGACATCCAGCTATATACTGATATGACAATGTCCTTGGTGTGTTGCCACTACTTTCCCTTCTATCCTAATATAGACATCCAGCTATAGACTGATATTACAATGTCCTTGGTGTGTTGCCACTACTTTCCCTTCTATCCTAATATAGACATCCAGCTATATACTGATATGACAATGTCCTTGGTGTGTTGCCACTACTTTCCCTCCTATCCTAATATAGACATCCAGCTATATACTGATATGACAATGTCCTTGGTGTGTTGCCACTACTTTCCCTTCTATCCTAATATAGACATCCAGCTATAGACTGATATTACAATATCCTTGGTGTGTTGCCACTACTTTCCCTTCTATCCTAATATAGACATCCAGCTATAGACTGATATTACAATGTCCTTGGTGTGTTGCCACTACTTTCCCTTCTATCCTAATATAGACATCCGGCTATAGACTGATATTACAATGTCCTTGGTGTGTTGCCACTACTTTCCCTCCTATCCTAATATAGACATCTAGCTATAGACTGATATAGCAATGTCCTTGGTGTGTTGCCACTACTTTCCCTTCTATCCTAATATAGACATCCAGCTATAGACTGATATTACAATGTCCTTGGTGTGTTGCCGCTACTTTCCCTTCTATCCTAATATAGACATCCAGCTATAGACTGATATTACAATGTCCTTGGTGTGTTGCCACTACTTTCCCTTCTATCCTAATATAGACATCCGGCTATAGACTGATATTACAATGTCCTTGGTGTGTTGCCACTACTTTCCCTCCTATCCTAATATAGACATCTAGCTATAGACTGATATAGCAATGTCCTTGGTGTGTTGCCACTACTTTCCCTTCTATCCTAATATAGACATCCAGCTATAGACTGATATTACAATGTCCTTGGTGTGTTGCCACTACTTTCCCTTCTATCCTAATATAGACATCCAGCTATAGACTGATATTACAATATCCTTGGTGTGTTGCCACTACCTTCCCTTCTATCCTAATATAGACATCTAGCTATAGACTGATATGACAATGTCCTTGGTGTGTTGCCGCTACTTTCCCTTCTATCCTAATATAGACATCTAGCTATAGACTGATATTACAATGTCCTTGGTGTGTTGCCACTATTTTCCCTTCTATCCTAATATAGACATCCAGCTATAGACTGATATTACAATGTCCTTGGTGTGTTGCCACTACTTTCCCTTCTATCCTAATATAGACATCCAGCTATAGGCTGATATTACAATGTCCTTGGTGTGTTGCCACTACTTTCCCTTCTATCCTAATATAGACATCCAGCTATAGACCGATATTACAATGTCCTTGGTGTGTTGCCACTACTTTCCCTTCTATCCTAATATAGACATCCAGCTATAGACTGATATGACAATGTCCTTGGTGTGTTGCCACTACTTTCCCTTCTATCCTAATATAGACATCCAGCTATAGACTGATATTACAATGTCCTTGGTGTGTTGCCACTACTTTCCCTTCTATCCTAATATCCTAATATAGACATCCAGCTATAGACTGATATTACAATGTCCTTGGTGTGTTGCCGCTACTTTCCCTCCTATCCTAATATAGACATCCAGCTATAGACTGATATTACAATGTCCTTGGTGTGTTGCCACTACTTTCCCTTCTATCCTAATATAGACATCCAGCTATAGGCTGATATTACAATGTCCTTGGTGTGTTGCCACTACTTTCTCTTCTATCCTAATATAGACATCCAGCTATATACTGATATGACAATGTCCTTGGTGTGTTGCCACTACTTTCCCTTCTATCCTAATATAGACATCCAGCTATAGGCTGATATTACAATGTCCTTGGTGTGTTGCCACTACTTTCCCTTCTATCCTAATATAGACATCTAGCTATAGACTGATATGACAATGTCCTTGGTGTGTTGCCACTACTTTCCCTTCTATCCTAATATAGACATCTAGCTATAGACTGATATTACAATGTCCTTGGTGTGTTGCCACTACTTTCTCTTCTATCCTAATATAGACATCCAGCTATATACTGATATGACAATGTCCTTGGTGTGTTGCCACTACTTTCCCTTCTATCCTAATATAGACATCCAGCTATAGACTGATATTACAATGTCCTTGGTGTGTTGCCACTACTTTCCCTTCTATCCTAATATCCTAATATAGACATCCAGCTATAGACTGATATTACAATGTCCTTGGTGTGTTGCCGCTACTTTCCCTCCTATCCTAATATAGACATCCAGCTATAGACTGATATTACAATGTCCTTGGTGTGTTGCCACTACTTTCCCTTCTATCCTAATATAGACATCCAGCTATAGACTGATATTACAATATCCTTGGTGTGTTGCCACTACCTTCCCTTCTATCCTAATATAGACATCTAGCTATAGACTGATATGACAATGTCCTTGGTGTGTTGCCGCTACTTTCCCTTCTATCCTAATATAGACATCCAGCTATAGACTGATATTACAATGTCCTTGGTGTGTTGCCACTACTTTCCCTTCTATCCTAATATAGACATCCAGCTATAGGCTGATATGACAATGTCCTTGGTGTGTTGCCACTACTTTCTCTTCTATCCTAATATAGACATCCAGCTATATACTGATATGACAATGTCCTTGGTGTGTTGCCACTACTTTCCCTTCTATCCTAATATAGACATCCAGCTATAGACCGATATTACAATGTCCTTGGTGTGTTGCCACTACTTTCCCTCCTATCCTAATATAGACATCTAGCTATAGACTGATATAGCAATGTCCTTGGTGTGTTGCCACTACTTTCCCTTCTATCCTAATATAGACATCCAGCTATAGACTGATATTACAATGTCCTTGGTGTGTTGCCACTACTTTCCCTCCTATCCTAATATAGACATCTAGCTATAGACTGATATGACAATGTCCTTGGTGTGTTGCCGCTACTTTCCCTTCTATCCTAATATAGACATCCAGCTATAGACTGATATGACAATGTCCTTGGTGTGTTGCCGCTACTTTCCCTTCTATCCTAATATAGACATCCAGCTATAGACTGATATTACAATGTCCTTGGTGTGTTGCCACTACTTTCCCTTCTATCCTAATATAGACATCCAGCTATAGACCGATATTACAATGTCCTTGGTGTGTTGCCACTACTTTCCCTTCTATCCTAATATAGACATCTAGCTATAGACTGATATGACAATGTCCTTGGTGTGTTGCCACTACTTTCCCTTCTATCCTAATATAGACATCCAGCTATAGACTGATATGACAATGTCCTTGGTGTGTTGCCACTACTTTCCCTTCTATCCTAATATAGACATCCAGCTATAGACCGATATTACAATGTCCTTGGTGTGTTGCCACTACTTTCCCTCCTATCCTAATATAGACATCTAGCTATAGACTGATATAGCAATGTCCTTGGTGTGTTGCCACTACTTTCCCTTCTATCCTAATATAGACATCCAGCTATAGACTGATATTACAATGTCCTTGGTGTGTTGCCACTACTTTCCCTTCTATCCTAATATCCTAATATAGACATCCAGCTATAGACTGATATTACAATGTCCTTGGTGTGTTGCCACTACTTTCCCTCCTATCCTAATATAGACATCTAGCTATAGACTGATATGACAATGTCCTTGGTGTGTTGCCACTACTTTCCCTTCTATCCTAATATAGACATCCAGCTATAGACTGATATTACAATGTCCTTGGTGTGTTGCCACTACTTTCCCTCCTATCCTAATATAGACATCTAGCTATAGACTGATATAGCAATGTCCTTGGTGTGTTGCCACTACTTTCCCTTCTATCCTAATATAGACATCCAGCTATAGACTGATATTACAATGTCCTTGGTGTGTTGCCACTACTTTCCCTCCTATCCTAATATAGACATCTAGCTATAGACTGATATGACAATGTCCTTGGTGTGTTGCCACTACTTTCCCTTCTATCCTAATATAGACATCCAGCTATAGACTGATATTACAATGTCCTTGGTGTGTTGCCACTACTTTCCCTTCTATCCTAATATAGACATCCAGCTATAGACTGATATTACAATATCCTTGGTGTGTTGCCACTACTTTCCCTCCTATCCTAATATAGACATCCAGCTATAGACTGATATTACAATATCCTTGGTGTGTTGCCACTACTTTCCCTTCTATCCTAATATAGACATCCAGCTATAGACTGATATTACAATGTCCTTGGTGTGTTGCCACTACTTTCCCTTCTATCCTAATATCCTAATATAGACATCCAGCTATAGACTGATATTACAATGTCCTTGGTGTGTTGCCGCTACTTTCCCTTCTATCCTAATATAGACATCCAGCTATAGACTGATATGACAATGTCCTTGGTGTGTTGCCACTACTTTCCCTTCTATCCTAATATAGACATCCAGCTATAGACTGATATGACAATGTCCTTGGTGTGTTGCCACTACTTTCCCTTCTATCCTAATATAGACATCCAGCTATAGACTGATATGACAATGTCCTTGGTGTGTTGCCACTACTTTCCCTTCTATCCTAATATCCTAATATAGACATCCAGCTATAGACTGATATTACAATGTCCTTGGTGTGTTGCCGCTACTTTCCCTTCTATCCTAATATAGACATCCAGCTATAGACTGATATGACAATGTCCTTGGTGTGTTGCCACTACTTTCCCTTCTATCCTAATATCCTAATATAGACATCCAGCTATAGACTGATATTACAATGTCCTTGGTGTGTTGCCGCTACTTTCCCTTCTATCCTAATATAGACATCCAGCTATAGACTGATATGACAATGTCCTTGGTGTGTTGCCACTACTTTCCCTTCTATCCTAATATAGACATCCAGCTATAGACTGATATGACAATGTCCTTGGTGTGTTGCCACTACTTTCCCTCCTATCTTAATATAGACATCCAGCTATAGACTGATATTACAATGTCCTTGGTGTGTTGCCACTACTTTCCCTTCTATCCTAATATCCTAATATAGACATCCAGCTATAGACTGATATTACAATGTCCTTGGTGTGTTGCCGCTACTTTCCCTTCTATCCTAATATAGACATCTAGCTATAGACTGATATTACAATGTCCTTGGTGTGTTGCCACTACTTTCCCTTCTATCCTAATATAGACATCCAGCTATAGACTGATATTACAATGTCCTTGGTGTGTTGCCACTACTTTCCCTTCTATCCTAATATAGACATCCAGCTATAGGCTGATATTACAATGTCCTTGGTGTGTTGCCACTACTTTCTCTTCTATCCTAATATAGACATCCAGCTATATACTGATATGACAATGTCCTTGGTATGTTGCCACTACTTTCCCTTCTATCCTAATATAGACATCCAGCTATAGACCGATATTACAATGTCCTTGGTGTGTTGCCACTACTTTCCCTCCTATCCTAATATAGACATCTAGCTATAGACTGATATAGCAATGTCCTTGGTGTGTTGCCACTACTTTCCCTTCTATCCTAATATAGACATCCAGCTATAGACTGATATTACAATGTCCTTGGTGTGTTGCCACTACTTTCCCTCCTATCCTAATATAGACATCTAGCTATAGACTGATATGACAATGTCCTTGGTGTGTTGCCGCTACTTTCCCTTCTATCCTAATATAGACATCCAGCTATAGGCTGATATTACAATGTCCTTGGTGTGTTGCCACTACTTTCCCTTCTATCCTAATATAGACATCCAGCTATAGACTGATATTACAATGTCCTTGGTGTGTTGCCACTACTTTCCCTTCTATCCTAATATAGACATCCAGCTATAGACTGATATTACAATATCCTTGGTGTGTTGCCACTACTTTCCCTTCTATCCTAATATAGACATCCAGCTATAGACTGATATTACAATGTCCTTGGTGTGTTGCCACTACTTTCCCTCCTATCCTAATATAGACATCTAGCTATAGACTGATATTACAATGTCCTTGGTGTGTTGCCACTACTTTCCCTTCTATCCTAATATAGACATCTAGCTATAGACTGATATTACAATGTCCTTGGTGTGTTGCCACTACTTTCCCTCCTATCCTAATATAGACATCTAGCTATAGACTGATATTACAATGTCCTTGGTGTGTTGCCACTACTTTCCCTCCTATCCTAATATAGACATCTAGCTATAGACTGATATTACAATGTCCTTGGTGTGTTGCCACTACTTTCCCTTCTATCCTAATATAGACATCCAGCTATAGACCGATATTACAATGTCCTTGGTGTGTTGCCACTACTTTCCCTTCTATCCTAATATAGACATCTAGCTATAGACTGATATGACAATGTCCTTGGTGTGTTGCCACTACTTTCCCTTCTATCCTAATATAGACATCCAGCTATAGACTGATATGACAATGTCCTTGGTGTGTTGCCACTACTTTCCCTTCTATCCTAATATAGACATCCAGCTATAGACTGATATGACAATGTCCTTGGTGTGTTGCCACTACTTTCCCTTCTATCCTAATATAGACATCCAGCTATAGACCGATATTACAATGTCCTTGGTGTGTTGCCACTACTTTCCCTCCTATCCTAATATAGACATCTAGCTATAGACTGATATAGCAATGTCCTTGGTGTGTTGCCACTACTTTCCCTTCTATCCTAATATAGACATCCAGCTATAGACTGATATTACAATGTCCTTGGTGTGTTGCCACTACTTTCCCTCCTATCCTAATATAGACATCTAGCTATAGACTGATATGACAATGTCCTTGGTGTGTTGCCGCTACTTTCCCTTCTATCCTAATATAGACATCCAGCTATAGGCTGATATTACAATGTCCTTGGTGTGTTGCCACTACTTTCCCTCCTATCCTAATATAGACATCTAGCTATAGACTGATATGACAATGTCCTTGGTGTGTTGCCACTACTTTCCCTCCTATCCTAATATAGACATCCAGCTATAGACTGATATGACAATGTCCTTGGTGTGTTGCCACTACTTTCCCTTCTATCCTAATATAGACATCCAGCTATAGACTGATATTACAATATCCTTGGTGTGTTGCCACTACTTTCCCTCCTATCCTAATATAGACATCCAGCTATAGACTGATATTACAATATCCTTGGTGTGTTGCCACTACTTTCCCTTCTATCCTAATATAGACATCCAGCTATAGACTGATATGACAATGTCCTTGGTGTGTTGCCACTACTTTCCCTCCTATCCTAATATAGACATCCAGCTATAGACTGATATGACAATGTCCTTGGTGTGTTGCCACTACTTTCCCTCCTATCCTAATATAGACATCCAGCTATAGACCGATATTACAATGTCCTTGGTGTGTTGCCACTACTTTCCCTTCTATCCTAATATAGACATCCAGCTATAGACCGATATTACAATATCCTTGGTGTGTTGCCACTACTTTCCCTCCTATCCTAATATAGACATCCAGCTATAGACTGATATTACAATATCCTTGGTGTGTTGCCACTACTTTCCCTTCTATCCTAATATAGACATCCAGCTATAGACTGATATGACAATGTCCTTGGTGTGTTGCCACTACTTTCCCTCCTATCCTAATATAGACATCCAGCTATAGACTGATATGACAATGTCCTTGGTGTGTTGCCACTACTTTCCCTCCTATCCTAATATAGACATCCAGCTATAGACTGATATTACAATGTCCTTGGTGTGTTGCCACTACTTTCCCTTCTATCCTAATATAGACATCCAGCTATAGACCGATATTACAATGTCCTTGGTGTGTTGCCACTACTTTCCCTTCTATCCTAATATAGACATCCAGCTATAGACTGATATTACAATGTCCTTGGTGTGTTGCCGCTACTTTCCCTTCTATCCTAATATAGACATCCAGCTATAGACTGATATTACAATATCCTTGGTGTGTTGCCACTACTTTCCCTCCTATCCTAATATAGACATCCAGCTATAGACTGATATTACAATGTCCTTGGTGTGTTGCCACTACTTTCCCTCCTATCCTAATATAGACATCCAGCTATAGACTGATATTACAATGTCCTTGGTGTGTTGCCACTACTTTCCCTTCTATCCTAATATAGACATCCAGCTATAGACTGATATAGCAATGTCCTTGGTGTGTTGCCACTACTTTCCCTTCTATCCTAATATAGACATCCAGCTATAGACTGATATTACAATATCCTTGGTGTGTTGCCACTACTTTCCCTCCTATCCTAATATAGACATCCAGCTATATACTGATATGACAATGTCCTTGGTGTGTTGCCACTACTTTCCCTTCTATCCTAATATAGACATCCGGCTATAGACTGATATTACAATGTCCTTGGTGTGTTGCCACTACTTTCCCTTCTATCCTAATATAGACATCCAGCTATATACTGATATTACAATATCCTTGGTGTGTTGCCACTACTTTCCCTTCTAT
Organism: Amphiduros pacificus; assembly: GCA_949316495.1. Taxonomy (NCBI): domain Eukaryota; kingdom Metazoa; phylum Annelida; class Polychaeta; order Phyllodocida; family Hesionidae; genus Amphiduros; species Amphiduros pacificus. The sequence continues at coordinate 76,173,524 of OX439000.1, read as the reverse complement.
CCTAATATAGACATCCAGCTATAGACTGATATGACAATTTCCTTGGTGTGTTGCCACTACTTTCCCTCCTATCCTAATATAGACATCTAGCTATAGACTGATATTACAATGTCCTTGGTGTGTTGCCACTACTTTCCCTTCTATCCTAATATAGACATCCAGCTATAGACTGATATAGCAATGTCCTTGGTGTGTTGCCACTACTTTCCCTCCTATCCTAATATAGACATCCAGCTATATACTGATATGACAATGTCCTTGGTGTGTTGCCACTACTTTCCCTTCTATCCTAATATAGACATCCAGCTATAGACTGATATTACAATATCCTTGGTGTGTTGCCACTACTTTCCCTTCTATCCTAATATAGACATCCAGCTATAGACTGATATTACAATGTCCTTGGTGTGTTGCCACTACTTTCCCTTCTATCCTAATATAGACATCTAGCTATAGACCGATATGACAATGTCCTTGGTGTGTTGCCACTACTTTCCCTTCTATCCTAATATAGACATCCAGCTATAGACTGATATTACAATGTCCTTGGTGTGTTGCCACTACTTTCCCTTCTATCCTAATATAGACATCCAGCTATAGACTGATATGACAATGTCCTTGGTGTGTTGCCACTACTTTCCCTTCTATCCTGATATAGACATCCAGCTATAGACTGATATTACAATGTCCTTGGTGTGTTGCCACTACTTTCCCTCCTATCCTAATATAGACATCCAGCTATAGACTGATATTACAATGTCCTTGGTGTGTTGCCACTACTTTCCCTCCTATCCTAATATAGACATCCAGCTATAGACTGATATTACAATGTCCTTGGTGTGTTGCCACTACTTTCCCTCCTATCCTAATATAGACATCCAGCTATAGACTGATATTACAATGTCCTTGGTGTGTTGCCACTACTTTCCCTCCTATCCTAATATAGACATCCAGCTATAGACTGATATTACAATGTCCTTGGTGTGTTGCCACTACTTTCCCTTCTATCCTAATATAGACATCTAGCTATAGACCGATATGACAATGTCCTTGGTGTGTTGCCACTACTTTCCCTTCTATCCTAATATAGACATCCAGCTATAGACTGATATTACAATGTCCTTGGTGTGTTGCCACTACTTTCCCTTCTATCCTAATATAGACATCCAGCTATAGACTGATATTACAATGTCCTTGGTGTGTTGCCACTACTTTCCCTCCTATCCTAATATAGACATCCATCTATATACTGATATTACAATGTCCTTGGTGTGTTGCCACTACTTTCCCTTCTATCCTGATATAGACATCCAGCTATATACTGATATTACAATGTCCTTGGTGTGTTGCCGCTACTTTCCCTTCTATCCTAATATCCTAATATAGACATCCAGCTATAGACTGATATTACAATGTCCTTGGTGTGTTGCCACTACTTTCCCTTCTATCCTAATATAGACATCCAGCTATAGACTGATATTACAATGTCCTTGGTGTGTTGCCACTACTTTCCCTTCTATCCTAATATAGACATCTAGCTATAGACTGATATTACAATGTCCTTGGTGTGTTGCCACTACTTTCTCTTCTATCCTAATATAGACATCCAGCTATAGACTGATATTACAATATCCTTGGTGTGTTGCCACTACTTTCCCTTCTATCCTAATATAGACATCCAGCTATATACTGATATTACAATATCCTTGGTGTGTTGCCACTACTTTCCCTTCTATCCTAATATAGACATCCAGCTATAGACTGATATTACAATATCCTTGGTGTGTTGCCACTACTTTCCCTTCTATCCTAATATAGACATCCAGCTATATACTGATATGACAATGTCCTTGGTGTGTTGCCACTACTTTCCCTTCTATCCTAATATAGACATCCAGCTATAGACTGATATTACAATGTCCTTGGTGTGTTGCCACTACTTTCCCTTCTATCCTAATATAGACATCCAGCTATATACTGATATTACAATATCCTTGGTGTGTTGCCACTACTTTCCCTCCTATCCTAATATAGACATCCAGCTATAGACTGATATTACAATGTCCTTGGTGTGTTGCCACTACTTTCCCTTCTATCCTAATATAGACATCCAGCTATAGACTGATATTACAATATCCTTGGTGTGTTGCCACTACTTTCCCTTCTATCCTAATATAGACATCCAGCTATAGACTGATATTACAATGTCCTTGGTGTGTTGCCACTACTTTCCCTCCTATCCTAATATAGACATCCAGCTATAGACTGATATGACAATGTCCTTGGTGTGTTGCCACTACTTTCCCTTCTATCCTAATATAGACATCCAGCTATAGACTGATATTACAATGTCCTTGGTGTGTTGCCACTACTTTCCCTCCTATCCTAATATAGACATCCAGCTATATACTGATATGACAATGTCCTTGGTGTGTTGCCACTACTTTCCCTTCTATCCTAATATAGACATCTAGCTATAGACTGATATGACAATGTCCTTGGTGTGTTGCCACTACTTTCCCTTCTATCCTAATATAGACATCTAGCTATAGACTGATATAGCAATGTCCTTGGTGTGTTGCCACTACTTTCCCTTCTATCCTAATATAGACATCCAGCTATAGACTGATATTACAATATCCTTGGTGTGTTGCCACTACTTTCCCTTCTATCCTAATATAGACATCTAGCTATAGACTGATATTACAATATCCTTGGTGTGTTGCCACTACTTTCCCTCCTATCCTAATATAGACATCCAGCTATATACTGATATGACAATGTCCTTGGTGTGTTGCCACTACTTTCCCTTCTATCCTAATATAGACATCCAGCTATAGACTGATATTACAATATCCTTGGTGTGTTGCCACTACTTTCCCTTCTATCCTAATATAGACATCCAGCTATAGACTGATATTACAATGTCCTTGGTGTGTTGCCACTACTTTCCCTTCTATCCTAATATAGACATCCGGCTATAGACTGATATTACAATGTCCTTGGTGTGTTGCCACTACTTTCCCTTCTATCCTAATATAGACATCCAGCTATAGACTGATATTACAATGTCCTTGGTGTGTTGCCACTACTTTCCCTTCTATCCTAATATAGACATCCGGCTATAGACTGATATTACAATGTCCTTGGTGTGTTGCCACTACTTTCCCTCCTATCCTAATATAGACATCTAGCTATAGACTGATATAGCAATGTCCTTGGTGTGTTGCCACTACTTTCCCTTCTATCCTAATATAGACATCCAGCTATAGACTGATATTACAATGTCCTTGGTGTGTTGCCACTACTTTCCCTTCTATCCTAATATAGACATCTAGCTATAGACTGATATTACAATATCCTTGGTGTGTTGCCACTACTTTCCCTTCTATCCTAATATAGACATCCAGCTATAGACTGATATTACAATGTCCTTGGTGTGTTGCCACTACTTTCCCTCCTATCCTAATATAGACATCTAGCTATAGACTGATATAGCAATGTCCTTGGTGTGTTGCCACTACTTTCCCTTCTATCCTAATATAGACATCCAGCTATAGACTGATATTACAATGTCCTTGGTGTGTTGCCACTACTTTCCCTTCTATCCTAATATAGACATCCAGCTATAGACTGATATTACAATGTCCTTGGTGTGTTGCCACTACTTTCCCTTCTATCCTAATATAGACATCCAGCTATAGACTGATATTACAATGTCCTTGGTGTGTTGCCACTACTTTCCCTCCTATCCTAATATAGACATCTAGCTATAGACTGATATAGCAATGTCCTTGGTGTGTTGCCACTACTTTCCCTTCTATCCTAATATAGACATCCAGCTATAGACTGATATTACAATGTCCTTGGTGTGTTGCCACTACTTTCCCTTCTATCCTAATATAGACATCCAGCTATAGACCGATATTACAATGTCCTTGGTGTGTTGCCACTACTTTCCCTTCTATCCTAATATAGACATCCAGCTATAGACTGATATTACAATGTCCTTGGTGTGTTGCCACTACTTTCCCTCCTATCCTAATATAGACATCTAGCTATAGACTGATATAGCAATGTCCTTGGTGTGTTGCCACTACTTTCCCTTCTATCCTAATATAGACATCCAGCTATAGACTGATATTACAATGTCCTTGGTGTGTTGCCACTACTTTCCCTCCTATCCTAATATAGACATCTAGCTATAGACTGATATAGCAATGTCCTTGGTGTGTTGCCACTACTTTCCCTTCTATCCTAATATAGACATCCAGCTATAGACTGATATTACAATGTCCTTGGTGTGTTGCCACTACTTTCCCTTCTATCCTAATATAGACATCCAGCTATAGACCGATATTACAATGTCCTTGGTGTGTTGCCACTACTTTCCCTTCTATCCTAATATAGACATCCAGCTATAGACTGATATTACAATGTCCTTGGTGTGTTGCCACTACTTTCCCTCCTATCCTAATATAGACATCTAGCTATAGACTGATATAGCAATGTCCTTGGTGTGTTGCCACTACTTTCCCTTCTATCCTAATATAGACATCCAGCTATAGACTGATATTACAATGTCCTTGGTGTGTTGCCACTACTTTCCCTTCTATCCTAATATAGACATCCAGCTATAGACTGATATTACAATGTCCTTGGTGTGTTGCCACTACATTCCCTTCTATCCTAATATAGACATCTAGCTATAGACTGATATAGCAATGTCCTTGGTGTGTTGCCACTACTTTCCCTTCTATCCTAATATAGACATCCAGCTATAGACTGATATTACAATGTCCTTGGTGTGTTGCCACTACTTTCCCTTCTATCCTAATATAGACATCCAGCTATAGACTGATATTACAATGTCCTTGGTGTGTTGCCACTACTTTCCCTTCTATCCTAATATAGACATCCAGCTATAGACCGATATTACAATGTCCTTGGTGTGTTGCCACTACTTTCCCTTCTATCCTAATATAGACATCCAGCTATTGACTGATATTACAATGTCCTTGGTGTGTTGCCACTACTTTCCCTCCTATCCTAATATAGACATCCAGCTATAGACTGATATTACAATGTCCTTGGTGTGTTGCCACTACTTTCCCTTCTATCCTAATATAGACATCCAGCTATAGACCGATATTACAATGTCCTTGGTGTGTTGCCACTACTTTCCCTTCTATCCTAATATAGACATCCAGCTATAGACTGATATTACAATGTCCTTGGTGTGTTGCCACTACTTTCCCTTCTATCCTAATATAGACATCCAGCTATAGACCGATATTACAATGTCCTTGGTGTGTTGCCACTACTTTCCCTCCTATCCTAATATAGACATCTAGCTATAGACTGATATAGCAATGTCCTTGGTGTGTTGCCACTACTTTCCCTTCTATCCTAATATAGACATCCAGCTATAGACTGATATTACAATGTCCTTGGTGTGTTGCCACTACTTTCCCTTCTATCCTAATATAGACATCCAGCTATAGACTGATATTACAATATCCTTGGTGTGTTGCCACTACTTTCCCTCCTATCCTAATATAGACATCCAGCTATAGACTGATATTACAATATCCTTGGTGTGTTGCCACTACTTTCCCTTCTATCCTAATATAGACATCCAGCTATAGACTGATATTACAATTTCCTTGGTGTGTTGCCACTACTTTCCCTTCTATCCTAATATAGACATCCAGCTATAGACCGATATTACAATGTCCTTGGTGTGTTGCCACTACTTTCCCTCCTATCCTAATATAGACATCTAGCTATAGACTGATATAGCAATGTCCTTGGTGTGTTGCCACTACTTTCCCTTCTATCCTAATATAGACATCCAGCTATAGACTGATATGACAATGTCCTTGGTGTGTTGCCACTACTTTCCCTTCTATCCTAATATAGACATCCAGCTATAGACCGATATTACAATGTCCTTGGTGTGTTGCCACTACTTTCCCTCCTATCCTAATATAGACATCTAGCTATAGACTGATATAGCAATGTCCTTGGTGTGTTGCCACTACTTTCCCTTCTATCCTAATATAGACATCCAGCTATATACTGATATGACAATGTCCTTGGTGTGTTGCCACTACTTTCCCTTCTATCCTAATATAGACATCTAGCTATAGACTGATATTACAATGTCCTTGGTGTGTTGCCACTACTTTCCCTTCTATCCTAATATAGACATCCAGCTATAGACTGATATTACAATGTCCTTGGTGTGTTGCCACTACTTTCCCTTCTATCCTAATATAGACATCCAGCTATAGACTGATATTACAATGTCCTTGGTGTGTTGCCACTACTTTCCCTTCTATCCTAATATAGACATCCAGCTATATACTGATATGACAATGTCCTTGGTGTGTTGCCACTACTTTCCCTCCTATCCTAATATAGACATCCAGCTATAGACTGATATGACAATGTCCTTGGTGTGTTGCCACTACTTTCCCTTCTATCCTAATATAGACATCCAGCTATAGACTGATATTACAATATCCTTGGTGTGTTGCCACTACTTTCCCTTCTATCCTAATATAGACATCCAGCTATATACTGATATTACAATGTCCTTGGTGTGTTGCCACTACTTTCCCTTCTATCCTAATATAGACATCCAGCTATAGACCGATATTACAATGTCCTTGGTGTGTTGCCGCTACTTTCCCTTCTATCCTAATATAGACATCTAGCTATAGACTGATATAGCAATGTCCTTGGTGTGTTGCCACTACTTTCCCTTCTATCCTAATATAGACATCCAGCTATAGACTGATATTACAATGTCCTTGGTGTGTTGCCACTACTTTCCCTTCTATCCTAATATAGACATCCAGCTATAGACCGATATTACAATGTCCTTGGTGTGTTGCCACTACTTTCCCTCCTATCCTAATATAGACATCTAGCTATAGACTGATATAGCAATGTCCTTGGTGTGTTGCCACTACTTTCCCTTCTATCCTAATATAGACATCCAGCTATATACTGATATGACAATGTCCTTGGTGTGTTGCCACTACTTTCCCTTCTATCCTAATATAGACATCCAGCTATAGACTGATATTACAATATCCTTGGTGTGTTGCCACTACTTTCCCTTCTATCCTAATATAGACATCCAGCTATAGACTGATATTACAATGTCCTTGGTGTGTTGCCACTACTTTCCCTTCTATCCTAATATAGACATCCAGCTATAGACCGATATTACAATGTCCTTGGTGTGTTGCCACTACTTTCCCTCCTATCCTAATATAGACATCTAGCTATAGACCGATATTACAATGTCCTTGGTGTGTTGCCACTACTTTCCCTTCTATCCTAATATAGACATCCAGCTATAGACTGATATTACAATGTCCTTGGTGTGTTGCCGCTACTTTCCCTCCTATCCTAATATAGACATCCAGCTATAGACTGATATTACAATATCCTTGGTGTGTTGCCACTACTTTCCCTCCTATCCTAATATAGACATCCAGCTATAGACTGATATTACAATATCCTTGGTGTGTTGCCACTACTTTCCCTTCTATCCTAATATAGACATCCAGCTATATACTGATATTACAATGTCCTTGGTGTGTTGCCGCTACTTTCCCTCCTATCCTAATATAGACATCCAGCTATAGACTGATATTACAATGTCCTTGGTGTGTTGCCACTACTTTCCCTTCTATCCTAATATAGACATCCAGCTATATACTGATATTACAATGTCCTTGGTGTGTTGCCACTACTTTCCCTTCTATCCTAATATAGACATCCAGCTATAGGCTGATATTACAATGTCCTTGGTGTGTTGCCACTACTTTCCCTTCTATCCTAATATAGACATCCAGCTATATACTGATATGACAATGTCCTTGGTGTGTTGCCACTACTTTCCCTTCTATCCTAATATAGACATCCAGCTATAGACTGATATTACAATATCCTTGGTGTGTTGCCACTACTTTCCCTTCTATCCTAATATAGACATCCAGCTATAGACCGATATTACAATGTCCTTGGTGTGTTGCCACTACTTTCCCTTCTATCCTAATATAGACATCCAGCTATAGACCGATATTACAATGTCCTTGGTGTGTTGCCACTACTTTCCCTTCTATCCTAATATAGACATCCAGCTATAGACTGATATTACAATGTCCTTGGTGTGTTGCCACTACTTTCCCTTCTATCCTAATATAGACATCCAGCTATAGACTGATATGACAATGTCCTTGGTGTGTTGCCACTACTTTCCCTTCTATCCTAATATCCTAATATAGACATCCAGCTATAGACTGATATTACAATGTCCTTGGTGTGTTGCCACTACTTTCCCTTCTATCCTAATATCCTAATATAGACATCCAGCTATAGACTGATATTACAATATCCTTGGTGTGTTGCCACTACTTTCCCTTCTATCCTAATATAGACATCCAGCTATAGACTGATATGACAATGTCCTTGGTGTGTTGCCACTACTTTCCCTTCTATCCTAATATCCTAATATAGACATCCAGCTATAGACTGATATTACAATGTCCTTGGTGTGTTGCCACTACTTTCCCTTCTATCCTAATATCCTAATATAGACATCCAGCTATAGACTGATATGACAATGTCCTTGGTGTGTTGCCACTACTTTCCCTCCTATCCTAATATAGACATCCAGCTATAGACTGATATTACAATGTCCTTGGTGTGTTGCCACTACTTTCTCTTCTATCCTAATATAGACATCCAGCTATAGACTGATATGACAATGTCCTTGGTGTGTTGCCGCTACTTTCCCTTCTATCCTAATATCCTAATATAGACATCCAGCTATAGACTGATATTACAATGTCCTTGGTGTGTTGCCACTACTTTCCCTTCTATCCTAATATAGACATCCAGCTATAGACTGATATTACAATGTCCTTGGTGTGTTGCCACTACTTTCCCTTCTATCCTAATATAGACATCCAGCTATAGACTGATATTACAATGTCCTTGGTGTGTTGCCACTACTTTCTCTTCTATCCTAATATAGACATCCAGCTATAGACTGATATTACAATATCCTTGGTGTGTTGACACTACTTTCCCTTCTATCCTAATATAGACATCCAGCTATAGACTGATATTACAATGTCCTTGGTGTGTTGCCACTACTTTCCCTCCTATCCTAATATAGACATCCAGCTATAGACTGATATGACAATGTCCTTGGTGTGTTGCCGCTACTTTCCCTTCTATCCTAATATCCTAATATAGACATCCAGCTATAGACTGATATTACAATGTCCTTGGTGTGTTGCCACTACTTTCCCTTCTATCCTAATATAGACATCCAGCTATAGACTGATATTACAATGTCCTTGGTGTGTTGCCGCTACTTTCCCTTCTATCCTAATATCCTAATATAGACATCCAGCTATAGACTGATATTACAATGTCCTTGGTGTGTTGCCACTACTTTCTCTTCTATCCTAATATAGACACCCAGCTATAGACTGATATTACAATGTCCTTGGTGTGTTGCCACTACTTTCCCTTCTATCCTAATATAGACACCCAGCTATAGACTGATATTACAATGTCCTTGGTGTGTTGCCACTACTTTCTCTTCTATCCTAATATAGACATCCAGCTATAGACTGATATTACAATGTCCTTGGTGTGTTGCCACTACTTTCCCTTCTATCCTAATATAGACACCCAGCTATAGACTGATATTACAATGTCCTTGGTGTGTTGCCACTACTTTCTCTTCTATCCTAATATAGACATCCAGCTATAGACTGATATGACAATGTCCTTGGTGTGTTGCCACTACTTTCCCTCCTATCCTAATATAGACATCTAGCTATAGACTGATATGACAATGTCCTTGGTGTGTTGCCGCTACTTTCCCTTCTATCCTAATATAGACATCCAGCTATAGACTGATATTACAATGTCCTTGGTGTGTTGCCACTACTTTCCCTTCTATCCTAATATAGACATCCAGCTATAGACTGATATTACAATGTCCTTGGTGTGTTGCCACTACTTTCCCTTCTATCCTAATATCCTAATATAGACATCCAGCTATAGACTGATATTACAATGTCCTTGGTGTGTTGCCACTACTTTCCCTTCTATCCTAATATAGACATCTAGCTATAGACTGATATTACAATGTCCTTGGTGTGTTGCCACTACTTTCCCTTCTATCCTAATATAGACATCTAGCTATAAACTGATATTACAATGTCCTTGGTGTGTTGCCACTACTTTCTCTTCTATCCTAATATAGACATCTAGCTATAAACTGATATTACAATGTCCTTGGTGTGTTGCCACTACCTTCCCTTCTATCCTAATATAGACATCTAGCTATAGACTGATATTACAATGTCCTTGGTGTGTTGCCACTACTTTCCCTTCTATCCTAATATAGACACCCAGCTATAGACTGATATTACAATTTCCTTGGTGTGTTGCCACTACCTTCCCTTCTATCCTAATATAGACATCTAGCTATAGACTGATATTACAATGTCCTTGGTGTGTTGCCACTACTTCTTCTTCTATCCTAATATAGACATCTAGCTATAGACTGATATTACAATTTCCTTGGTGTGTTGCCACTACCTTCCCTTCTATCCTAATATAGACACCCAGCTATTAAGGCAAGAACATGTGAGTGCAGTGTTCAGGCTGACAGATCTCTCAAGTTGGTTCTGGTGGAAGGATCTCAAGAGTCCGAAGGACGAGTGAGATCCTTCCACCAGAACCAACGAGAGAGATCTGTCAGCCTGAACACTGCACGAACCTATGTTCTTGACTTTATCTCATACTTAACGCCTACAGATAGGTATGAGATAAAGGTTTTGGTTTGATGTCTAATCTATTTAAAGCAAAACAGAGTGGAAAACATTGCAGCATGTTGGGACCTATGTTGTGTGTGTCAAACAACATAAACAATGCCACGCCCCCTTTTTAATGACGTCACACTGACGTCACAATGACGTCATTATAACATATAATTTATTATGTTATGACGCCATTGAGAGGTGGGCATAGTGCCACTCTATATTGTGAGATCCTTCCACCAGAACCAACGTGAGAGATCTGGCAGCCTGAACACTGCACAAACCTATGTTCTTGACTTTATCTCATACTTAACTCCTGCAGATAGGTATGAGATAAAGTTTTGGTTTGATGTCCAATCTATTTAAAGCAAAACTGTGTGGAAAATATTGCAGCCTGCATGGACCTATGTACCGACCTATGTTGTGTGTGTCAAACAACATAAACAATGCCACGCCCCCTTTTTAATGACGTCACACTCAATGACGTCATTGCCACATATATTTTACTATGTAATGACGTCATTGAGAGGTTGGCATTGAGATCCTTCCACCAGAACCAACTTGAGAGATATCTGTCAGCCTGAACACTGCACTCACATGTTCATTTCTTAAGATCTGTACTTTTTACAATGTTAACACTGGTCTGGTATATAAACCATCTGCGGTAGATAAATATGAGATAAAGTCAAGAGCATGGGTTCATGCAGTGTTCAGCCTGACAGATCTCTTTTGTTGGTTCTGGTGGAAGGATCTCAGTCGTCATTTGGACCAAGGATGATTTGCAAAAGTAGTTCGGCAGAGGGGTGATCTGCGAAAGTAGTTCGGCAGAGGGGTGATCTGCGAAAGTAGTTCGGCAGAGGGGTGATCTGCAAAAGAATATCTCATAGGTGCAGAACACTCTCTTGAAGCACCAAGTATGAGATAAAGACTGATATTACAATTTCCTTGGTGTGTTGCCACTACCTTCCCTTCTATCCTAATATAGACATCTAGCTATAAACTGATATCACAATGTCCTTGGTGTGTTGCCACTACCTTCCCTTCTATCCTAATATAGACATCTAGCTATAGACTGATATTACAATGTCCTTGGTGTGTTGCCACTACTTTCCCTTCTATCCTAATATAGACACCCAGCTATAGACTGATATTACAATGTCCTTGGTGTGTTGCCACTACCTTCCCTTCTATCCTAATATAGACATCTAGCTATAGACTGATATTACAATGTCCTTGGTGTGTTGCCACTACTTTCCCTTCTATCCTAATATAGACATCTAGCTATAAACTGATATTACAATGTCCTTGGTGTGTTGCCACTACTTTCTCTTCTATCCTAATATAGACATCTAGCTATAAACTGATATTACAATGTCCTTGGTGTGTTGCCACTACTTTCCCTCCTATCCTAATATAGACATCCAGCTATAGACTGATATTACAATGTCCTTGGTGTGTTGCCACTACTTTCCCTCCTATCCTAATATAGATATCCAGCTTTAAACTGATATTACAATGTCCTTGATGTGTTGCCACTACATCACAGTTATTCTAGTCTAGACATCGATCTATCCACCATGATGCCCTTGGTGTGTTGTTACCTGGATCCAGGTCCTTATGTTATTATGTTAGTTTAAATGCAGAGAGGTGACTGGGAGCGAGCATTATAGAGAAAATGTCAGGACTGAGATATCCATACATTGACGGATTTCATTGATGAATTGCACCAGCATAATGAACCTACTCATAACATGACAAAGCCATTGACAACTAATGATTGATGAAATATAGATATAATAATGATTTGATGAAATACACATATATAGGTGGTTATGAGTGATGAATGGCACTTTGTTGGGACTTCACACTTAGTTTAATTCAAAAGTTGAAAATTAAAGAAACTATGGTCTATTAAATATTCCATTTTACATTGTTTGTGAGTGAAGACCTCGTGATATAAATGTAGTATTTTGATTTCATATGCATGCAAGGGTTGAGTCTATATTTTCTGTCCATATGTGCAAGCGATTTTGTGGTATAGGGTGTCATAAGAGTACGGTCATTAAGTTCATTTTGCATGCAATTGTACAGGCATTGGTCAGCCTATTTACCGTGCTGACCCCTCCTTAAATGATAAAAAGTGCAGGAAACTAAAGTTGAATACCATAAACCATAAACCAAATGAGCCACATTAATTTGCACTATTATTTGGAGATCTTTGCTCAATTCTATTCTTATATCTTAAGTACACAAACACTCAAAGTATGGATTCTAAATTATGTGTTGCAGAGTATTGTGGTTATTAAAAAGAAATAAAAATGAATTTCGCGAAATGAAGAATCTATTTATCCTCTGTACTGTCCTGCATATCAAGGCATGATTTATCATTTGATCTGGCTAATAATTACAATCCATAGTAATGTAATCTACCGTTGATTTATCCATTATATATTTTCATGCTTGTGGAAATGAATATCAAAATCTAAAACGTTTGTGTTTATATAAGGCCATATTGTTCAGGATTCCATGGAGTTTCAAGTAGTAGTGAGGTTCAACCCTTTGATGATTTGAATTAATTATGTCAACAAGTGTTAGAAGTTTGGAACACATGCCAGTAATGTATAAGTTATGTTAACAAGTGTATCAACTACACCGATTGATGCATGGAACTATGTCAAAATTTGTTAATGTACAGAACTATGTCAACTGGTGTTAACAAGGTGGGCCATGATTAAGAAAGGTAGATTTATGCATTCAAGTGGTTTCACTCCAGCCAATGTTCCAGTGACTGTTCAGCAAAGCCCATGATTTCTGAACTCATGTCAATTTGATACTACAGGAAAAAAACCCTAGGTCATTCTTCAATCAGTGTGGAGCGTTGAGACCCGGTGACAGGTTTCTATCTGACATGATAAAATTGCTCTGAAAAGGTCGATAACACAGATAAAACAAAATGACAAATAATCCAAACCTTATGATGCATGGTATTTGTCATTGGTATTTGGTATTTGTAGAGCTTACCCTGGAGTTGTGTGCGCCCTCTGGTGGTAAGACGTGGTGAGGGGCAGACGTGGTAATGTGTAGGCAGTGTAATACGTGGACTGGGTGGATCTCCTGGGTAACTCCGCATCACTGAGGAGCAACCCTCTGTGTAACAACTCCACCTCATATGAAGACGCGAAGTCTCTCATCGTGGCCATTGACGAAGCTTGCTATGTGTTAAACCTCCAGAATGAAACAAGGCCTCTCGCCAAATTGTACATGTGTTTTTTGTTGATGATATGAACACCAAATTGAATATTTTCCAGTCACCTTTTGATATAAACAGATGTCAGAATGTTATAGCAATATCCATTGAGATATTAAACCACTTGGTCTGCCTGTAATGTTTGACTGGTTACATCAAGTCTTTCTAATAAGAGAATGCATCCGGATTTTGTGAACCAATGCAGTATATTCCTTGAACAAACATGAAAGTAAATATCATATTGTTGTCCCACTTGTGACTCCATTACTGGTTCCATTTATAACAAGGTTCCAACAAAGACACGTGGTTCTATGTTAAGTATACACCAGAAGCATATTACACATGCAACCCCGTGTAAACCTCAAGTGACACTCATCAAGTTTGCCATTTTTTCATAACTTGTAAATGTCCTTTACAGAACCCTGTCCCTGTTTTCTATTTGAATGTTTACTGTTGTCATGACGACTTGTATTCCAGCCCTTTGTTTTGACTCCAACTTACATCATGTTTTATGTCTTGTATGTATGTGTACATAAATATATGTATGTATGTATATATATATAAATATATATATATATATATATATATATATATATATATATATATATATATATATATATATATATATATATATAGAGCTATGTGAAATAGGTATGTTAAATAGCTTTAAATGGCAATACAAAGGAATGTTTCTCTTCCAGTTGGCTTTTTAACTATGGAAATTATGTAAAGGATAAGATTCAGCAAGTTGTACAAATCATAAGTTAATCCTGTTTTGATATGTCAGATCCAAGATACGTGTTATTCGCCTTTCACAATTTGATCTCTCTATTCATTACGAGGGATCATAGGATACAGTGTAATGGCTGGGTTCCCAGAGCTGGTTGGATTATAGATCACCTCCACTGCCATATCGCTGTACGTATATCCAACTGAAGCTCTCCTCATTTCTAATCGTTCAAATCCAAATACAAGTGCTAAAAGAGCATGTATGTGTGTTGCGAACAATACCCCTAGTTACAGAATACAGCTGGTTACTGATATGCAATCCAATCTAAACACGTGCACCCTTAAAAGTGCTTTGCTATGGGCAACCCCGATATTTGATCTTGTAAATTACAGCGAATGAATTCACATGCCCCCGGGCGGGTCAATTGAGGAAATAGTGTAGAGCGTTGTAACAGATCACTGCACACTGACAATAATTATACACCTCAACATAGACAATTCGCTGACATGTACATGAACGATTCTCTGCGAGAGATATAAAGTAATCTAAAATGTGATGATCAAAATAATTCAACCATTCACATATACAGGCCAGGAAATTGGATTTAAATTAAAAATCCATTATTTAGACAACAATAAATGTGTCCATTTCGTCTATTTTTGTAGTCTGATATTGAAAAAAAGACTGAAATGTGACACGTGTGATCACTTTCATTTCACATTATGCTTTACTTGGATTACCACTTAATCAACATTCGCATTTGTATACATTATATTTCTCAACAAAATTACTGGATGAGTGGAATGTACTTTTTGACACCTGAGTATATCTCTTGTTGGATGTCATTCTATTCTACAGTATCGTGGTACACTGTCTGGCGGAACTGGACGAATTGGACCATCTACCACATATAGCAGCCACCAGATGTCGCCACATGTCAGTAGCCATTCTGGTCCACACTTGACATGTTTTCACTCAAAAATGACCTAATGCGATATGTATTTGTTTATCGTGTATCGTTATTTTTCTATATTCTGCCAATACATATTTTACATGGCCACGTTGAATATCTGTATAGATGTTATCATTACATCTGATGCGCTCTTGATATTGATGGAAATCTGTAACAACAATGCATGCTGGGGAATAGTCCTCCTAGGGCGATATACAGTGATATATTTTCCTTTAAAAGCTCAACCCATATTTAAAATGCAATAGATGTGGCAGAAGAAATACCTTTTTATATTGGGGAATTGTTGTCATGATAGCATGTATACAATGAGAGCCCCTCCATTCCCCTTTATTGTCAAATAACCTACATAAATAAAGTAGGTCCCCACCCAAAATACTGGATCCGCGATTAATACAACGTTATCTAAGGCTCTAGTTTTTATGTAATAGATTATATTCGCCAGTAAATAAGGGTCTTTTCACATTTGAAATCACATGTATTATTTTTTCATTTACTTACTTTATGACTGGTTCATAATCCAGTTTGTCATTCCAGTATGGCTTGACGGGCAAGTGCTTGTAAATATATGGTAAGCTAGTCATTCTCTAAGAAACACTTTACACAATCTGTCTTAACACTCATTTAGTTTGTTACTTTCATCTCATATATTCAGTAAATATGGTCTGCACCAGTTGTCGTGTCAACAGCGTCAAAACAGGAAGTACCTGGTTATACAGCGGATAGTCTGCCACCTCACATTTAATGTGTGACTTTTTGCCGTGTCAATAAGCGAGGGATGAACCATAAATGATTAAGGGGAATATGAAGAAAAAGAATTATTCACAAACATATCCCATATTTTTCCTGTTTCTTTACAGTTATAATATAGTTATTCCTACCGATGACAGCATTATTATTTCTTCACTCTTTATTGTATCAATATTAATACAAATATATTTTTCTCCACGATTTACTCCAAAGCCCACTGAAGGTTTAATGGTTCATCCTTGAAGTGGGTAGTATGGGTACTTATATAACAGTGCATACATACCCTCTACTGGTTGCCATTCAGAAATGAAACGATAACATTTCACATGGCTCACCAATTCGCCCATTCAAATGGCGGATTTGAGTACATGATTATATTGTGTTATAACCAAAGGCGCTTTTCTCTAGAATTGCAGCTGCACATGGATGTCAACTATTTCATACCTCTGATCCTGATGGGATTTCCCCCAATCATCAAGGTAATGATCCCTGGAACAGGAGAGCTTCGCATTGCCGCATACATTTATCACAATATAAACACGCTAATATTGATACTATGTGGTACCCTTCAAGACATTTTAAGAGTGTTTGTTTTCTACAACAATCTCACCTATAAAGAAGGATTAGTAATATATACACTAGATTATCTGCGATTCTTAGGTCTGCGCAACAAGATTAAAAGTCATTAATTATTATCCTGACATGTTATGCTGGTGTTATTAGACTTATCAGCGGCTTTTGTCATAATATACCAAAAACAGAGGTGGAGTGATATATATTTATACAGCTTTAAATAGGTATAAAGCATATCTAACAACTTAGGGGTTACTCTGCATTACATAGGTAGTATTCAGTTACTACCTCTGCAGGCATTGCCCTCTAGTTGATACCATTCTAAATTTGGAATTCCCCAAGTTATAAATGCATGCCTTGCTCACAAAAATATCATCAAATCTGAAGTGACCAACATCAGGCCATAAACTGTAACCAGGTGTCTGACACATGAACTGCGCAATCAGTACAACTTCCAGTACAAAATAAATCTATTTATATTCTTAACCAATCAGTGGACAGGCAAATTCATATGAATACTGATGACTTGCGGTCGATTCTGTGCGCACCTTTATACCTTTGGTGGCAGGGACTGATATGATAGAGAGGTCCTGCCATGGAGGGTACTAAGGGGGAAGTTCTGAACATAAGAATATAAACTATGGTGTGCCTTGGGGATCAGTGTTTGGCCCAATACTTATCACATATATGAATCCATTTGAAGAAATCAAATTTGAATAAGTGAACATGGACTAATATATCATATCTATGCTGATGATACTGAACTGTACATTACATTGGACCCTTGATCTCTAATTGAGACCACAATATCCATTGTCATAAATGAAATGACGAGCGTAAGAAAATTTACAAACCAGAAAGGTAACAGAGAACAAACTAGACAGGTCTAGTGTAATGGAGGAGACGTAAAGATTATATGAACAGCAATAATAATGTGAGTGACAAATCGAATGTAAAAAAACTAATCATGGAGATCAAAGGATGATTATTGTTGCAAAACGTGATCTGTAAGGGGAGGACCATTATTCATTTGGGGGATGGGGTGCAGGAAAGTAAAATATAAAAATATATCGGTGAGCCCACTTGGGGATTATCTGGGGAAACAAATACAATATACAACATAACTTTCAGAGCAACATACAATCTGTTTGTTTGAATGTTTGGGGTTTACATCACTTTCAACCTGATATCTATCATTTCGTGATGAGACCTAATTGTAGTAATAGAGCTGTCTGACTGAATTGTCATGTCGCAGGTCCTTGACATGACAACCCGCCCGGTCACAGATTTTCAAGGATAACAGGTTAACTAGCCAAGTACAAATAGGAGAGCAATAATAAATATTATATTGCTCTCGGATACAATCTATTGCCAATATCTTTTATCTTTTATATTTACAAGATGTTCAGTCTGATTACTTTTCTTAACATTTATTATTAGGCAAAATATAAACCTTCATAGTTTTGATATCTTAACTTTAAATTGATTTCGATATCTTAACCATGAAAAAATGTTTGAATTTGGGCAGATTTAAAGCCAATCCTTTATGGTAACCAAGCAGAGAAAATACTTTGTAGTCAAATCATTAATAATCATAACTATTTATTAATAATTTTAAGCTCCTGACGCCTGAACAGTGTAGGATCTACAGTACCGGGCTCTGTCTGTGTGTGCGTGGGTAAACAAAGATTTCAACATTTTACTATCTTACCAGCCGTTTGAGATACAAGTTCCAAATATGAGCACCTGTGCATCCCATTAAGGCCTAAAAATATGATGACCTCAATGATGAATATGATGACCTAATTATCATGACCTCAATGATGACCTTAAATACACTGCCTACTGGAATACTTTAAATCATGAATACTTGAAATAACAACTGACTAAGCAGGACAACATGATGACGTTTTTGACATTCTTTCAAAATGTGGCATATAAGTTTGACTATTTCACTATTTCTCATCACTTTGACAAGCAACTGACAGAAGCGACTGGGACTGGGGTGGGAGATGAACTTGTGGGTTTTAATGCAGAATATACAGCGTTTTAAGCACAAAGTACACAATGCGTTCTCTGAGGTTGACTCTTACGATCACTTATGTTCAAAGGTGTACTCCCAGGTATTTATGTAAATATATATATAGATATGCTTTGGTTTGGAAAAAAAATGAGAATGGCTGAGCGTCGAAAACAAAATCAGCAAAAATATTTTCCTTTGCCCCCCCTGCATTAATAATGGTCCATCCCTAAAATAGCAAGGATCTTCACCGATAGCAACTTTTATTGTCCAGACCCTGTAAACCCCGAGGGATCGTAAACAGAATACTGTTGGCAACAAATTAACATGTGATTGGCAGACTTCCTCAACATGAGAGGCAATATAAAGCCAGCAAGCTTCAGTCCTAGACATATAAAGTCAGGAAGCTTCAGTCCTAGACATATAAAGTCAGGAAGCTTCAGTCCTAGACATATAAAGCCAGGAAGCTTCAGTCTTAGACATATAAAGTCAGGAAGCTTCAGTCTTAGACATATAAAGCCAGGAAGCTTCAGTCTTAGACATATAAAGTCAGGGAGCTTCAGTCCTAGACATATAAAGCCAGGAAGCTTCAGTCTCAGACATATAAAGCCAGGAAGCTTCAGTCTTAGACATATAAAGTCAGGAAGCTGCAGTCTTAGGCATATAAAGTCAGGAAGCTTCAGTCTTAGACATATAAAGTCAGGAAGCTTCAGTCTTAGACATATAAAGTCAGGAAGCTTCAGTCTTAGACATATAAAGTCAGGAAGCTTCAGTCTTAGACATATAAAGCCAGGAAGCTTCAGTCTTAGACATATAAAGTCAGGGAGCTTCAGTCCTAGACATATAAAGCCAGGAAGCTTCAGTCTCAGACATATAAAGCCAGGAAGCTTCAGTCTTAGACATATAAAGTCAGGAAGCTGCAGTCTTAGGCATATAAAGTCAGGAAGCTTCAGTCTTAGACATATAAAGTCAGGAAGCTTCAGTCCTAGACGTATAAAGCCAGCAAGCTTCAGTCTTAGACATATAAAGTCAGGAAGCTTCAGTCTCAGACATATAAAGTCAGGAAGCTTCAGTCCTAGACATATAAAGCCAGCAAGCTTCAGTCTTAGACATATAAAGCCAGGAAGCTTCAGTCTTAGACATATAAAGTCAGGGAGCTTCAGTCTTAGACATATAAAGCCAGGAAGCTTCAGTCTTAGACATATAAAGTCAGGAAGCTGCAGTCTTAGACATATAAAGTCAGGAAGCTGCAGTCTTAGGCATATAAAGTCAGGAAGCTTCAGTCTTAGACATATAAAGTCAGGAAGCTTCAGTCTTAGGCATATAAAGTCAGGAAGCTTCAGTCTTAGACATATAAAGCCAGGAAGCTTCAGTCTTAGACATATAAAGTCAGGAAGCTTCAGTCTTAGACATATAAAGCCAGGAAGCTTCAGTCTTAGACATATAAAGTCAGGAAGCTTCAGTCTTAGACATATAAAGTCAGGAAGCTTCAGTCTTAGACATATAAAGCCAGGAAGCTTCAGTCTTAGGCATATAAAGTCAGGAAGCTTCAGTCTTAGACATATAAAGCCAGGAAGCTTCAGTCTTAGACATATAAAGTCAGGAAGCTTCAGTCTTAGACATATAAAGCCAGGAAGCTTCAGTCTTAGACATATAAAGCCAGGAAGCTTCAGTCTTAGACATATAAAGTCAGGAAGCTTCAGTCCTAGACATATAAAGTCAGGAAGCTTCAGTCCTAGACATATAAAGTCAGGAAGCTTCAGTCCTAGACATATAAAGCCAGGAAGCTTCAGTCTTAGACATATAAAGTCAGGAAGCTTCAGTCTTAGACATATAAAGTCAGGAAGCTTCAGTATTAGACATATAAAGTCAGGAAGCTTCAGTATTAGACATATAAAGTCAGGAAGCTTCAGTCTTTGACATATAAAGCCAGGAAGCTTCAGTCTTAGACATATAAAGTCAGGAAGCTTTAGTCTTAGACATATAAAGCCAGGACGCTTCAGTCTTAGACATATAAAGTCAGGAAGCTTCAGTCTTAGACATATAAAGTCAGGAAGCTTCAGTCTTAGACATATAAAGTCAGGAAGCTTCAGTCTTAGACATATAAAGTCAGGAAGCTTCAGTCTTAGACATATAAAGTCAGGCAGCTTCAGTCCTAGACATATAAAGCCAGGAAGCTTCAGTCTTAGACATATAAAGCCAGGAAGCTTCAGTCTTAGACATATAAAGTCAGGAAGCTTCAGTCTTAGACATATAAAGTCAGGAAGCTTCAGTCTTAGACATATAAAGCCAGGAAGCTTCAGTCTTAGACATATAAAGTCAGGAAGCTTCAGTCTTAGACTTGTATTAGGAGAATACCTTCTTGTGTATCAGAACTACTCTGTCCCCAATATGTGAAATTATAGAATAAGCTACAATGGTCAACATTAGTTAAAAAGGAATGACATATATAACAAAGGTTTAGTTTCCACTCAGAAAGCAAGCATCAGCAGATGAAGTGTGAGACATTGGTGACTTTCTCTGTGGAATCAGACAAAAGAAGATGAAATTCATGCTCTTACCGATTATTCCGGATTTTCTTGGACCTCTTGTAGATATAAACGGCTCCTCCTACCGCAGGTACCTTGACCACGTGATCTACCATTGTCACTTTCTCTATCTCAGTCTATCGTCATGGTAAATTCTCCTTAACATAAAAAACTCAGATATTCCTCTCCAATGATAAGGTGTTAAAGCATGGATGTTATAAGCAGGTAAGAGGTTGCTACCCACTGCGGTATCCGACTGGTATAAAGTGGACCTTCACTCAATGTCTTATTAGTCTCTTTGTCAAACACAGCTTCTGGTGTTATGTACCCTAAGTACATTCTCCCGTTGTCAATGTCCCGTTTCTTCTCATGGCAGTGTTTATTTTGTAATTGTTTAACTACAACTGCCCATTGGGTGTAATCCCTGAGAACGAGGTTGATTTCAGGATCATTGGTAACTCAGAATGGAGCTTCTCGTATAAGATAAATTAAAAAGATCTGTTTATTTATTATTCTTTAAGTTGTTTACGTATTAATGGAATTTTCTTTTCCTTTCTAAGAAAGAAAATGCGGTAAAATATTCAAAGATCTGGAGTAATTCTTTGTAGTTTTTCAGATAGAAGGTGTGTGTCATATACTTAATGCAAACAATGGTGTTTTATAAACTCAAAGTTGCAAATATTGATTAGCACTATACACCCTGTTGATATTTGTCAAACAGAATGCCTCTCAATGCTTGGGCTGGAGAAACGCACATGCAGATCAATAATGTACCTATCTATGATATACACATATACATGACAGGGAAGCATGTCTACAATGTTCCTATGCGAGACTCTTCTATAATATTACTATTTTGCGAAATATGTCCTTAATATACCTCTACATGATTGAAAAACATGCCTATAATGTACCAACACATGATCTAGGCCAACATAAAACCTATGCATCATTCAAAAGAACGTCCGCATTTATTCATACTTGAATAAAAACTACTTCTTTCTTAAGCTGACCCAATCAATATTTAAATTTCAATATTGAAATTTCTGTCAATCTGTATATTACAGATAATAATGGTGTTAGTGTACAATTTGGCACTTCATAACACAAATGTGATATTTTACTCGGAAATCTTGCCATTTCATGCAGATATCATATCAAAAAGTATTGATCAATGAAATATCACTCGGGAAATATACAATCATGAACATTTGCACTGTATTTGTTTGAAATAGCCAGACACACCTGCTGGAACCTCACAGCACAGCACACACTCAAGGTGCAGTTTGTAGCCAGGATTAAAGGAGAATGTCAAATAATGCTTTCAGAAATGAAAATGTATTTATCCAACTTTAAATAAAATTTCTCACTAAATTCTGGGAATTCTTTCAAGAGAACCACACGAAAGAAATGATCACTCATCACCAGTGAGGAATGTGTTTTCTTGCACTTGTACAGCAGATTTCCATTTTAATTGACGTTTTATTGGATAGTGGAGTGACACCTAGCGTTAAGACCAGAGGGGACAGATACGGTTCAGGTGCTGACCTGTCTTCCTTGCCCCAGTCTGCCTCAGCGCATTCTCAGGCAGGTGGTACCCTTTGTGACAACTGACGATCTTTAGGGGTATGAATCTAACTTTGTATAATTTTTGTTCAATGATGAAATACAAGAAGGTATAGTGGAACAGAATTTAATCGATTTTCCTTATCAAACGCAGCAATTAGTACTATAAGATATATAAGTGACATCGTTTATGATTTTTGAAAATATGATATGCAAAACATTGAAAAAAGAAGAATTAGTATAGGAAGAAACAATCCCAAATTTTAAATCGCACTTGAATAAAAAGATGTGAAATGGTGTTTTACGATCCTTTCAGCAACAATGGCCATATCTGTGTGAAAGTAACATTGCTGACAGTGGGAGTTGAACCCACCAACTCCCGTCCTCCATCAAAACAACCAACGTAAACGTACAGATCCATTGATCTGCTGTAATGTAGGTACTTTTGGTTTAGATATATTATCAATTCAGTTTTGATATATAAATGTTCAAAACACATATTTGAAGCAATACACGATCTGGCATTGCTTTAGCATGGGGAAGTACAATATAGTGATCAAATATGTTCATCACGTATATTTCTATTTTGTTGACTTTCTAAACATGCTTAGTGTCAGCTGTAATGTAGAAATCTGACATCAGTCAGTGTGTGCCTGGCCTGACCTCAGTCGTATAACCAAAATCTGTGATTGAGTCTGGTTTACACTACACACACCTCTATATACCAAATACAATACTGTACAATACAGTATGGGGTTAACATGCGTCAATGCAATATAGGATAACATGCGTCAATGCAATATAGACATGCATGGACGTTTTGCAGTTGGTTTAATCTTGGAAAAATTACTCCAAGGTTTAATGTTATTTTAAAGTCAATTAACGTTTCAACGAATCAAGATATTTTCTTTAATCAATTTAGAATAATCAAAAGGTTAAATTTCACAGATGGCTAATAAATATCCGGAAAGCATAACACGTCAGCATGGAATAAGTTCCTGTTTTATTACTATTCATGTGCACCTGACCATGAAATCATGTCGAGCAAAAGCACATATTGACCATTATTGAACCTGCAATTGATCCAATCAATAAAAAGCCAGCCATGCAGCTCGGTCAAACACGTTGTTTATCTATCTATCGGAACCTGGACTCCCGTGAATATGTGTACATGAGTAGATGATTCCATAGTAGAGTTAAAGGCTTCTGTAAAGGGGAAACTGAATTATGCTGTTCAAACAGGAGCAGGAACCAGGCCACCACTGGGAACCAGGCCATCACTGGGAACCAGGCCACCACTGGGAACCAGGCCACCACTGGGAACCAGGCCACCACTGGGAACCAGGCCACCACTGGGAACCAGGCCACCACTGGGAACCAGGCCACCACTGGGAACCAGGCCACCACTGGGAACCAGGCCACCACTGGGAACCAGGTCAATAGGTTTTGCCGAGTAAACTTATAACCAGGCCACCACAGGGAGCAGGAACCAAGCCATCACAGGGAGCAGGAACCAGGCCACCACAGGGAGTAGGAACAGGTCACCACTGGGAGTAGGAACCAGGCCACCACTGGGAACAGGAACCAAGCCATCACAGGGAGCAGGAACCAGGCCACCACTGGGAGCAGGAACCAGGTCACCACAGGGAGCAGGAACCAAGCCACCACTGGGAGCAGGAACCAGGCCACCACAGGGAGCAGGAACCAGGCCACCACTGGGAGCAGGAACCAGGTCACCACAGGGAGCAGGAACCAGGCCACCACTGGGAGCAGGAACCAGGTCACCACAGGAAGCAGGAACCAAGCCACCACTGGGAGCAGGAACCAGGCCACCACTGGGAGCAGGAACCAGGCCACCACAGGGAGCAGGAACCAGGCCACCACTGGGAGCAGGAACCAGGTCACCACAGGGAGCAGGAACCAGGCCACCAATGGGAGCAGGAACCAGGTCACCACAGGAAGCAGGAACCAGGCCACCACTGGGAGCAGGAACCAGGTCACCACAGGGAGCAGGAACCAGGCCACCAATGGGAGCAGGAACCAGGTCACCACAGGAAGCAGGAACCAGGCCACCACTGGGAGCAGGAACCAGGCCACCACTGGGAGCAGGAACCAGGCCACCACTGGGGACAGGAACCAGGCCACCACTGGGAGCAGGAACCAGGCCACCACTGGGAGCAAGAACAAGGCCAGCACTGGGAGCAAGGCCAGCACTGGGAACCAGGCCACCACAGGGAACCAGGCCACCATTGGGGACCAGGCCACCACTGGGAACCAGGCCACCACTGGGAACCAGGCCACCACTGGGAACCAGGCCACCACTGGGAACCAGGCCACCACTAGGAGCAGGAACCAGGCCACCACTGGGAGTAGGAACCAGGCCACCACAGGGAGCAGGAACCAGGCCACCACTGGGAGCAGGAACCAGGCCACCACTGGGAACAGGAACCAATCCATCAAAGGAACAGGAACAATGCAACACCCGATAAACAGGCGATACTGGTACAGGGCAAAGGCAATCGCCAAATATTATAGACATATATATTATATTATAGTTTTTGGGTTTTTTTCTTTAATTTCTTTTTATATAAATTAAATATACCTCTTGTGAGTGTTCGCGGCTTCTGATAGTAATCGCGTATAGTATAAATTAAAAGCCAATTTATATGAGCAACAGAGAGAAGATGGTCCTTGAAATATCTAGCATTGTACCAATTTGCACCCCCAAGTGGGACCAGTGGCCTTATATGAACATGTCCTGACTCCAAGTGGTTCCGTGACAGTAATACTTTGAATAAGCACGCACTGGTTGATTATCCGCCCACAAGTGTGTACTAATATATTCTAATAGGATCAGCCACTTGTCAGCTTCTCCACAAATATCATGTACACTATGGGGGTTTTACAATGCCTTGTAAATTAATATCCCTCCGCCATTTATAATTCAGATTTATGCTAAAAATAATCATAAACATAAAAAATATATGTCTATACAGACACACACACATATATATATACAAAATAAAATTAATAAAATATTTGTATGATTTTATCTGGCATGTATCTGACACTATTTGTTAGATATATCACACTGTATCCAGGTGATGACCAACACGTTCAAATCGTAAACACATGGATTAAACGTATCGGCACTCTGTTTTGTAAACATAAGTTTTATCTCTCTCTTCAATAATAACCTGATAGATATTTGAAAAATAGCCATTTACCGGTATGTATCAATGTGGCCTGTCTTTGTCAGTGGCAAAGGTGGTAGAGTGGGGACGGCACTCAACCACTGACTGTTTGAGTCCCGGCTTCGGTTCCTTGTTGAACCAGTCTTATTTCCATATACATTACTTCGCTGGTGAATCATGATTGTGGTGCTTTGCTCTCATAGTTTCATTCATCATATCATCCTCAGGGCATATATTTGTTGTTGGTTGATGTTATTTTGTGGAATTGAGATTTGTTAATGTGTTTAGAATCCACGTGATAGCAGTCACGTTAATGCCGTGTTGAACTCGTCCATATAGATAGTATATAAAGCGTGTACGGGTAGCCTAGGAACATGTCAGACAAGGGGGCGTGTGTACACCCATGTTGCACCACTGATGCATGTCATGCTTGTGGAACACTAAATCTCCTTGGCCAATTATCAACAAAAAATATTCACTATCAACTGAGTACTTCATATTCCATGCTAAATATTCACCGCGCCGTTTTAGACGTTCCGTCAATTTGCTTTTTTCACTTTTGGGGCGTCCATTCCCAATGAGGTGCGCATTACAATATGAAAGTGAAATATTTCAACAAAAGCCACAAGGTCAGATTAGCAGCTGATAATCCCTGTGTTATGACATTACGGATTACAAGGCGGTACAGCAGGCTAGGTGAACTATTATGTCCTTGAATAAGTACCCCTCAGGTGATTTGATCATGTTGCAGTACAAAGGCTTTCCTGAAATGGGAATCCAAACTGAAAATCATACTTAATTTGCAACGCTCATTCTCCACTGACCTTGCTATTTCAACATTTGGACAAAGCTTTAAAAGCAAGTTATTTATATGGTATTTTCCATGGTCAAGTATCAATGTTTATGTTTCTTTTTCAGAAATGTTCTTCCAGGAGAGCGTGAATATTAATTAGTTGTGTTTGCTACAGAAGCAAGTTTTTCTCATACTATTCTGTTGTTTTCTTCATAAACCATATACATTATTTTTGTATTTAACAATATCTGTAAATGTTCTGTTAAAGCCGTTTTACAAACTCGTATTGGGCTAGAATTTACTCATGAAGACCAGATTATATTTTTCTTGAGGCCATGACTTAAATAAATAACTTCCAAACATTCAAGATGACCGGATTTTTGGCACTATTTTAGACATGTGAGATTCCATTTTAATTTGAGAAATGCAAGAGCACTTGAGATATTTTACACTCTCAATACAAATCCTGAGGTCAGCCAATAGTATAACAATAGTGCTGAAAGTAGAATTCCGTCATTGTGAGGACAAGCACATTTCCTTCAGTAACCATATCAGTGTTATCAATGAATTTCAACTTGTGTCAGGTCTATAAAAGCGTAAATCTCCATGTAAAGATTTATGTCACACATGATTTCTTATATATCACCGCCACTAAATCCAACATTAATGATGTCTGGCCCACTGGTGTCATGGTCAATTGCATTTGGTATAGACCATGAACCATGAATTTATCGCTTGTTTGTTTATCCCATATCATGCCTCTAAAATCGCCTTTTTACCTCAATGTTTCTAACTCTATAAAATCATTTATTTTGCATTATATTGTCAGTTTTATACTTTGATTAAGTTACAATGCATATGTATGTCATAGTAAAGGAAAATTACTATTACTACTCGGCTACAAAACAAAAAAGTAAACTGTGAAACACGAACTTCCCCTTTGCAGATTTTGCAATCGATATATGGGATTTATTCCCGATTGGGGTGACATTGACATGATGTGAGATTATGTCTGAGTATGGACAGGCAATATTTCCGAGTGATATATCAGAGAGCATGTCCCACAGGTCTTATTATATCAATTCAATTTCACACGTGACACGATTGCTTAATTTTTTTAATCCACATTTCAGTACAAACTTGGACTGCACTGATAATACGACAAATATGACAGTTCATTAATCCTGAATACATATCTGCACATAACCCTGGGTCAAGTATTTTTTGTTTGTTTGCTTGGGATTTTACATCACTTTTAACATCATTTCAGTCATTTCGTGACGAGACCTACTTGTAGCAAATATAGTCAACATATTTTCTGTGCTCACACTCTGGCTGCCATCTTGAAAGTGAGGTCAAAAATCAGGTCAATTCAGCAAATCATGCGTCAACTTATTATGTGCCAACAATGCCATGTCTGATGTAACACATTATGCATGGATGAGTACTCCCTTCGACATACCCTTGACTATGCTAGTCCAAATATCTATAAATGGACAGTTATTAGTGTCTAGACATACCCGTTTTCGCTCGCGTTTATTTTGCCTTCAGGGTTTGATTTCGAGGTTTCAACATGATTAAGCTGTAAATCTATGGAGCATACACCTATTATCGGTCGGCAATGTTTTTAATGCGTAGTTTCTGTATACGCCATCAGATGGCGCTTCATGAGTAAGAAGTGATTTCTGCGTGCAGAGTACGATGATGTCTTGGCTTATTTGGCAAATGCACGACCTTGATTTGTTAAAACTCAGCACTTTTTGACCTGCTTATGGGTCCTTTGAGCCTGTGCCCTCCTGTATATCAACAAAGAATAGTTTATTTCCTCTCTTGGTGATCACGAATTGCGCTTACTGTGTGCTTCACTTTAGGAGAGAACATTTCATGTCAACACTCAACATCCTCCCCATTGAATAATCAGAATTATGTACAGATAAGTATAATTTGTAAACAGATTTATCTCAGTTCTTAACAATGGTCTCATTCAAGAAATGATGTGTCTGTGGGTGTTCAAACACACCTCCCATTCTCACATGATAATTGTCCAATACTATGTAAAATGGTACAAAGATTTTATTTATCAAATATATGTACATATGTAACATGCACATGTATAAATCAAAACTCTCTATGATATAGTATCTATATGGATTGATTACATATAAACTAACTTTTTAAAAACACTTGGCAGTGACATAGCTTTTACATAATCAGTCAAGTATTCCACAGAGACAAACTAGTTTTCTCATTACCCAGGCTGATGATACAGTACAAATTTACAAATAAATTGTATATATATCATGTTCAACAAGATGCTTATTCCTCTGCAATCTAATAGTCAGCTAGTGATCTTCATATAATGCTTTGGCTATTTTGAATCTCTGGAATACTAACACGTGACAATTGAACTATTATGCAGAACAGTGTGAATATCAACATAACTCCCATTCGTTCATAATAATCTATACATTTTAGCACCATTTGAAATCAGGGCCTGGTAGGTGGCCAATGCTGTTGTTGTAACAGAACTAGTAGCCCAATTTATACATAAATCAGCAGAGATTGGTAGAAAGACATAATGGTAGATGATGACTTGGTTGCCTCAGGTTACATCTAGAAGTGATTTGTCCTCTTTTTTCCTTTTTTCTTCTTCTCTGAAAGCAAACAAAAGTGAGTTGTAAGTAACAACAGGTGATTTGTGCATGCCGCTACATTATGATCAAATGTCCTACAGTCTACCCACATGTCTGTTAAACTAATCAACCCATCAAATTCCAGAAGTGAGCCTGCTAGTAACCCAAATCCAGTTGTTCCCCCCTCTACACTTATGTAACTGGTGCCATGGAAATGGGTAAGAAGCTCGTGTTTCATTTGCTAGTTTTATAGAACATAATTTCACATAATGCTAGTTTTATAGAACATAATTTAGCATAATGCTAGTTTTATAGAACACGATTTAACATAATGCTAGTTGTAAAGAACATAATTTAGCAGAATGCTAGTTTTATAGAACATAATTTAACCTAATGCCATGATCTATAGTGTAAGTAATACTACCTGGCGATTCCACCACGATCAACCTGGCAGATGCCTCCACCACTCCTAGCTCATTCTGGGCAATACAGGTGTAGTCTCCCTCGTGCTCTTTCTCCATCTCCATCACCTGCAGCCAACCAGTGATCTGCCACTTCTCAGGGCCACCACGCATGTTCACAGAGATATGAAGGTCATCACCTACAACAACAAAAAATACCCTCAAAACATAAAGAATGTAGCAAGACAATAGAAATTTCATGAAATGCTAGAATATTTCTTCATTCTCATTCAGGCAGCATTATGTATTATTAGGGATTATTAGACATATATTTTGGGATTATTAGGGATTATTAGACATATATTTTGGGAATATTAGGGATTATTAGACATATATTTTGGGAATATTAGGGATTATTAGACATATATTTTGGGAATATTAGGGATTATTAGACATATATTTTGGGAATATTAGGGATTATTAGACATATATTTTGGGATTATTAAGGATTATTAGACATATATTTTGGGAATATTAGGGATTATTAGACATATATTTTGGGATTATTAGGGATTATTAGACATATATTTTGGGATTATTAGGGATTATTAGACATATATTTTGGGATTATTAGGGATTATTAGACATATATATTGAAGAAAAGCAGCACTTAAAAGTAATAAATGGCTGACATTGTATAAGGTTATATATCCAGAGTCAAATACCACTTATCACAGGTTGTCATCAGTGACAATTGCACACATATCACAAATATAAATATTAATGCTACGGACAAAATCATTTCTCATCATATTTTGTACAGAGTAAATCCTTTTGATAACACAATCATATAGATATATTTCTATGTTGCACAAAGTCTACCACAAAGCATAGACAAATTTGATGTATGTGTAAATACCCATTACATTTTGAAGAATGTCTCATAAAACCAACTTTTTCACAAATTTCTCTCATGTTCTTGAGGCAATATCTAGAATAATAATTGAATGACCATTAAAGGATTCAATTTAACATTTCAAGCATCCATAAGTATATGTGTTATATATGGTTGGCGTTGTCCTTTAATGATTATTAATGGTATAAATAACTCACTTGGCAGATACACAGTTTTGCCGTCCACCCTGGTCCATGTCCACTCCACAGTAGGGATAGGGTAACCTGTAGCCTCACATACCATGGCTACACTCTCTCCCTCTTTATCCTTGGCATTCTCAGGCTTACTTACAATTACCGGTGCTGGAATATAGAAAAAAAACAATCAAATTTAGCATAACATAATGAAATAAATGATTTGTCTATATTTTTAAAATTAAAAAAAATATATATGAACATAATTTGGCTTCATATCCTGAGGACGTGCCTTTAATTCATCTTGTTTGAGATCTTTCCTGTCCTAAATACTGTTGATCCGTTGCCAAGTAGGCGACTGTGGTTGCCATGGATATACATATAGGAGTACACACATGGCAACCTCCAGTTAGTGGTGGGTGTGGGGTCAAGGCAGGACATAGCAGGTATGTCTGGTGTCAGTGTGGCACTCCTCTGCTCAGTGGGTGGCAAATGCTAGCTATCAAATATGTCATATTACTAGTTTAATAAATCCATGATTTCTTCCTCTCCTCTCATAATGAGCGCCCTCTAGAGATGCTTGTGCGACAGAAAGGCAAGCCGTGTTTACTCTGACATAACATAAACAAATCCTTCCTGATAACAGACAAAACCCAAGAGCACACAGACATAGCTCGCTATCTTCCAGTCATCCCATGGTTACATACTGGAGGAAACTGCTGCCTATTATTCCCTGTATAATCAAGCTTATTGTGCTGGGGCATTCATTTTTATAATATACTCCTATCCATGCATCTCCACCAGAATAACTAGCGGGTTGTTTTAAAATGTGGGCAGAGTTACATTATAGTATAATTAATTATATCATGATACGTGGTACAATGCCTTATTTATATATCATGATACGTGGTACAATACTTATTTACATGTACGTGTTGTTGTACGTGTTGATGTCTGGAAACTTCATTCCAAAACAAGTTTTGTCTTTTGGTGAGAGACATTTTTTCTGTTTCATGAGGTTCGTAGAAAAAATCTCGGAAAGACAAAATCAAAATAATCTCCCACTTCAATAACAGTTTAATAAATGACATTAAAATGCTAAAATAAGTTTCGAACTTCATAATTCAGGCTAGTGTTGTGTTGGGGCATCTCTCTAGGACTGTCACGTAGTGCACAGACCTGGACCGTATCACAAATCCTTTCCAATCTCTTGTATTTTCTTTTTGCTTTAAGATAATGGATTTGAGTTTGTGAAGCTGCCACAGACAGATAGGACAGGTCTGTTTATATAGCAGCTCGCACATGGCCTCATTATCTGAGGTCTGGGCCTGCAGCTTAATGCTCTAACCCAGCTAACTCAGAGAACGCACCAAGCTGCATACAACAAAGTACTGGGCGCTCCATCTAAAGAAACGACTGATATGATGTAAAACAAATAATGAATGACTCTACCAGATGAACAAACTCCAAATTGTACGGTACCCTAGTGAGGTCAAGTGCAACTGAATTCTATTAGAAAGGAATTTTAAGGACATCAAACTCCTGTCTTTTTGCTTGAAGATGTACATCTATATAAATTGTTAAATTCTGAACTTTTATATTTGATGAGCACGTACCTGATTTACAAGGTCCTTTGTTTTTGACTGTGATGTCTTTCCCGGTACGGACTCCGGCCGCTCCCAGCTGGCAGATGTTGGTATATGTGCTGCCGTCAGAGCCGCACAGGGCGTTGTCCAGGGAGCAGTAACAGACCGCCTCGGGTTGGTCATCATCGCCCAGGTCATTGCGGAGTTTACATTCGAGATGCTCGCCGCATTTGCCGTTGAAGACCGCGCTGTACACCTGAGGATGTTCGCAGAGTTCGTACTCTTTCTTGGCGCACACGTCGCAGCAGCCGCAAAAGTCCTTCACGGTCCCGGCCTCGCAGTCCAGGGCTAAGGGACACATATCCCGGTCACACGGACCACAGTCGTCCAGCCCCGACACCCTGGCCAGGCACAGGGCCACCACCGCCGCAAACACATAGAGTCCGTCCATTGTGAGACGCCACCACTGAGTAACTTCTCAGAGAGAGAGAAAACTTGTCAAAATGGCAGCCACTCAGTACTTAGCGGGGTTTCTTCCTCTCTCTCTCTTCCCCAACTCTGAAGCGAGGCTGAGAAGATAATCACAGTCGACGTGGCAGGTTAAGTTTTAATGTAAATATGAATGATATTGCGCTAAAACAATCTCCCTCCAATGAAATCCTGAATTAATATTGAACAATCAGTCACACGTACAATGTATTATCCACCACGTTTGAGATTAGAGTCACTTCTTATAGTCAATTCCAATTAAAAAGTCCCCAAAAATTGTTACTGCAGATAAGACAGCGCAAATATCTGTGATTTACACCACACAGAAGGCACCAGCAGATGAGTGGGAGCACACAAGCATGCTCCACGCGGTACCTATCACCCCTCCCTGGTGTTAGCCCGATTATCCTGCCCGGAGCGTGGCCAGGGTAAGATGGCGGACTTTGGCCAGGGTGTACATGTATGTGTCTAACATGAACCTGTCCTGATAAGGCACAAGTTACAGCCGAAAAACACACCTGTGATAAGGATAAGTTCTGCTGGAATCCGGCCTCGCTTTGAATCACAGTCGCGCTAGATTAAGCTTTGCACTCTCCCCTAATGTGCTGGTATCTGGTAGTGGTCTTAAGTTATGTAATATTTGTCATCCTCCTCCCTCAGATACATGCTATATCCTGTCAGATGGGTGATGTGAGAAGGTGAATGCTGACCAGGGAGTGGTATTTCATGACTGAGTTTCAGGCCCCCTCCTCATGTCAGTCTGGACCACCACAGCATAAAAAGGTTCATAAAAAGGGATGGTAACCATGGTACCAGTCATTGGTAATTCCCATGCAGGGTAAAAAAATGCTAAACATTACATCATTGTGATCATTTTCAGAGAGACAGAGAGAAAATAAATCAGAAAAGTCAAAGAAACTAGTCTCACCTTTTCTGTTGTGTAAAGCTGGTCTTGCTAAACCTTGGGTTCACAAGGAAGTTGATTCCGTCATTGATGCTTGGCAATTTGATGTGGTGTTTGTTGGTGTCTTCTTGGTCAGATGTGATAAACACGTGCAGATCGCTGTCACTTTTACTCCAGACGCCATGTCGTCGTCTTCTGTCAGATTTCACCATGTTCACCATATTCTAACATCTCGCTTATATACTCTCAGCCACCTGTTTAAATACACAATGCAGAAAGAATTGTTCCTTGCTTGTCAGCATCCTACCTGGACCGGTTGAATGATAGAAACTGGGTCACCTTTGTAGGTATAGGGGTCACTTTGGTCAGTTTAAAATCTTAACAATACCTGTTTTATAGATTGAAATATTAAATTCAAATCTCTACGTTTTGTTGAGTATTATTGGCATTGAGGCAATTTAATTTCATACTGTGAACAGACAATACATATTAATTAGCTTTAATCATAATGTTATTGTGTAATTAAACTATATATAACTCCCTGTCACACATTTGCGATATTGGCCGGATTAATGATATTTTATAAATTGTGTATTGTTTAGCGATTTCTTGTAACACTTTAAAACATTTGCCAAACCATTGCTTCAAATAATGACGAAGAACAATCATGACTCCTGGAGACTATCACAAAGACTACTGGAACTATCACAAAGACTACTGGAACTATCACAAAGACTACTGGAACTATCACAAAGACTACTGGAGACTATCACAAAGACTACTGGAACTATCACAATGATTACTGGAGACTATCACAAAGACTACTGGAACTATCACAATGATTACTGGAGACTATCACAAAGAATATGGAACTATCACAATGACTACTGGAACTATCACAATGATTACTGGAGACTATCACAAAGACTACTGGAACTATCACAATGACTACTGGAGACTATCACAAAGAATATGGAACTATCACAATGACTACTGGAGACTATCACAAAGACTACTGGAACTATCACAAAGACTACTGGAACTATCACAATGACTACTGGAGACTATCACAATGACTACTGGAGACTATCACAAAGAATACTGGAGACTATCACAATGACTACTCGAGACTATCACAAAGACTACTGGAACTATCACAATGATTACTGGAGACTATCACAAAGAATACTGGAGACTATCACAAAGACCACTGGAACTATCACAAAGACTACTGGAACTATCACAAAGACTACTGGAACTATCACAAAGACTACTGGAGACTATCACAAAGACTACTGGAACTATCACAAAGACTACTGGAACTATCACAAAGACTACTGGAGACTATCACAAAGACTACTGGAACTATCACAAAGACTACTGGAACTATCACAAAGACTACTGGAGACTATCACAAAGACTACTGGAACTATCACAAAGACTACTGGAGACTATCACAAAGACTACTGGAACTATCACAAAGAATACTGGAGACTATCACAAAGACTACTGGAGACTATCACAAAGAATACTGGAACTATCACAATGACTACTGGAGACTATCACAAAGACTTGTGGAACTATCACAAAGACCACTGGAGACTATCACAAAGACTACTGGAACTATCACAAAGACTACTGGAGACAATCACAAAGACTACTGGAACTATCACAAAGACTACTGGAACTATCACGAAGACTACTGAAACTATCACAAAGACTACTGGAGACTATCACAAAGACTACTGGAACTATCACAAAGACTACTGGAACTATCACAAAGACTACTGGAGACTATCACAAAGACTACTGGAACTATCACAAAGACCACTGGAGACTATCACAAAGACTACTGGAACTATCACAAAGACTACTGGAGACTATCACAAAGACTACTAGAGACTATCACAAAGACTACTGGAGACTATCACAAAGACCATTGGAGACTATCACAAAGACTACTGGAACTATCACAAAGACTACTGGAGACTATCACAAAGACTACTGGAACTATCACAAAGACTACTGGAGACTATCACAAAGACTACTGGAACTATCACAAAGACTACTGGAACTATCACAATGACTACTGGAGACTATCACAAAGACCACTGGAGACTATCACAAAGACTACTGGAGACTATCACAAAGACTACTGGAACTATCACAAAGACTACTGGAGACTATCACAAAGACTACTGGAACTATCACAAAGACTACTGGAGACTATCACAAAGACTACTGGAACTATCACAAAGACCACTGGAGACTATCACAAAGACTACTGGAACTATCACAAAGACTACTGGAGACTATCACAAAGACTACTGGAACTATCACAAAGACTACTGGAACTATCACAAAGACTACTGGAGACTATCACAAAGACTACTGGACCTATCACAAAGACTACTGGAGACTATCACAAAGACTACTGGAACTATCACAAAGACTACTGGAGACTATCACAAAGACTACTGGAGACTATCACAAAGACTACTGGAACTATCACAAAGACTACTGGAGACTATCACAAAGACTACTGGAACTATCACAAAGACCACTGGAGACTATCACAAAGACTACTGGAACTATCACAAAGACTACTGGAGACTATCACAAAGACTACTGGAACTATCACAAAGACTACTGGAACTATCACAAAGACTACTGGAGACTATCACAAAGACTACTGGAACTATCACAAAGACTACTGGAACTATCACAAAGACTACTGGAGACTATCACAAAGACTACTGGAACTATCACAACGACTACTGGAGACTATCACAAAGACTACTGGAACTATCACAAAGAATACTCGAGACTATCACAAAGACTACTAGAGACTATCACAAAGACTACTGGAACTATCACAACAAAAATGACCAATGTCTTTCAATCTTCGTGTGCCCACTTACTTCTGTCAGTTACTCTTGTCCGATATCTGTGATTTACACAACTAATATAAAAAGATATATATGGCTCACATTTGAGATAAAATTTAATTCATGAAATTGGACTTATCAATTGCATCGATTTGTTGCCATAAATCTGTTCTTTTCAGGACTGTTTTACCCCTTTGTATATGTTTTAGATTGTTTAGGAAAATTTTAGTAAATGGTATTTTTGTATTTTTCTTCTCTGACAAAAATGTTTTTTTAATACGTCTACATAATGTTGAGTGTGGTTGTTATAAACCTGAACAAAGTGAGCAGCGTTCTGAAAGGAGTTCATTTTATATTTTTTTTGAAAAAACCTAATTAAACCGAGTTAATTATATTTTTCTTCTTCTTTCAAAATCCACCAATTGTCACTCAGTTACTATTTACTCAAATACTGTTGTAAAAATGCTTTTGGTACAAAATATTATCAAATTCCATAAAAGTTTTACTGAAAATTCATATGCATTAAAATATTTCATGACTGAGTTGATCATATTTTGATACGAAAATGGGTTTTGCATTTCAGTTTCTTGGTAAAGATTTATCAGTTGGCTCGAAGAGAAATGTATACCATTACAATTCAACAATACTACATAAACATTATTAAGTATTAAATTTAATGAATCATTCAACCATTCCATGAATTTTAATGCCAAATTCACATGATTAACATCTTATTTACGCTATATTAATGTTATTGCTATCATTATTTGCCAATATTGATTGACAGAATGTATAAAATAAATCGTATATCATTGACAAATATTTATTATATCCATGAAAGCAGGGTGAAGAATTTTCGATCATATATCATGAATATATATGTTCATCGTGACAATAAATGCTTGTGGGGGAATATATATAAATATATATATATATATATAAATATATAATATATATATATATATATATATATATATATATATATATATATATATATATATATATATATATATATATATATATATATATATATATATACATTGACAATATATATT
This sequence comes from Amphiduros pacificus, assembly GCA_949316495.1. Classification (NCBI taxonomy): domain Eukaryota; kingdom Metazoa; phylum Annelida; class Polychaeta; order Phyllodocida; family Hesionidae; genus Amphiduros; species Amphiduros pacificus. The sequence continues at coordinate 76,135,243 of OX439000.1, read as the reverse complement.
GACATAATTTACTCCCAACTTTAGTTTATTATTCAAATGCATTATAAAATCAACCTCCGCCTGCAATACCTGACAAACAATATGGATAACATATTTTCACAGCAGAAAGTTGATGGAGTTAATCGTAATCTAGAAACAATGTTCAAAATGTACGGTAAAATATGATTTGGATGAGATATATTGGGAATTGCAAAACCAATGGAATGAACATGTTTAGTCTAATTTTGTTAGGTAGTTTTGATAGTTGCTTAACGTTAATCCTATGGATTTCAGTCAACTTGCAATTGATAGTTATATTTGTGCACATGGCAGAAATAACTAACATTAACATGTTTTGCTGGGAATTTAAAGTTTCTATTTATTAGAGCTAGTGGTGTCATCAGAAGGGTGAATTTTACTATTCATCATTATGATAAGAACCTATTACCCGTTAGGAATAGCGTAATCTTATTTGTTATTATCGAAGCAACAGTAAACAAGTTCAAAAAAGGTTGAGCCCTGTTTCCAGTAACACTAAATTAAAAATAATAATATCTTTCAAATGATCTTATAAAGGGTTTTGCTATATATATTATATTCTAATGTCTAAGTAATGACGAATCAAGGTTCACTCTGGTTATTTAGATGGACTCTGGATATTATCAAGGCTTAGTATGATAATTCAGATCATTATTGTGATCAGCCAAGGCTTAGTGTAAACATTCAGATTTGTTTAAATAATGGGATTGGTCAAGGTTTGCTCTGATCGTTTAGATGGGTGTAAGTATATAATGTTTAGATGTTAACTGGCTAACTCTGAATATTCAATCGGGTGTGAAAAATGTGAGCATGAATGGCGATACTTGACCAGGCTTATTGTTATTTGTGATAGGCCTCAAGAACGTGGCATTGGCTGAAATTTTCAAACTAATTCATCTCTTCCTTAAATAAATAGGTATGCAAAACTACCAAAGATGTGATAATTTAAGGTCTGGTATCAGATATAAAGCAATTTTTTAAAGTCTGTTATGCATAACAAAATATTCAGCGTAAATGAAAGTGCAAAGGGAATTGATAGTTTTCAAGTATGGCGTATTCATTTTGGGCCCACTTTACAATTTTAGGAAAGCTTTTCCTTGGAAAACCTTATTTTTTGAAAATTTGTTGATATTTTAGATATCCTATATAATTGTGGGTATTTGTTACCATTTTTAAATATTACATTCATCCAATCATTATGTAAATTAAAAAAAAAATAAGTGAAACACCTTTTTATGCCCTATTGTGTAAACTGTTACTTTCTCATTCTATAAAAATGGTCATGTCATATATAACAAATTTCAAAGCACAGTGTTAAAAGGGACCATGGTGCCTATACCAAAAGGAAGATGGGCAAACATGGCGGTATCAGATAATTTTAGAGCAATTACACTGAGTAGTATTTTTAGCAAAATGGTGGACTCAATTATTTTAGTGAAAGAAAATGAAAACCTGTGCACAAGTGGTCTACAGTTTAGCTTTAAATCTGATTCTTCACCTAGTTTATGTTCAACCATGGTGCAGGAAACAGTGTCTTACTTTGTTCATGGTGGTAGCAATGTGTATGGCCTCTTGTTAGACGCAAGTAAGGCTTTTGACAGAGTTAATTATTGCAAATTATTTCAAGTACTTATAAAACGAGGTGTATGCCCTATGTACTGTAGGTTGTTATTAAATATGTATCTACAACAAAAACTAAGAGTTAAATGGAATAATACATACTCTGATTATTTTAATATTTGTAATGGGGTGAAACAGGGTGGAGTTATTTCGCCTGTTCTGTTTTGTGTGTATATTGATGGTTTACTGCTAGAATTGGAGAACAGTGATGTTGGTTGTTATATGGGAAGTGTTTTTGCCGGTGGCTTTGGGTTTGCAGATGATCTCAAATTATTAACACCCACTGTCACGGCTCTAGTCCAAATGGTTAAAATTTGTGAGGATTACGCTGACAGATATGATGTATTGTTCAATGGCAAGAAGAGTATGTTAATCATATACTGCTGTAGTGGTAGAAAACCACCTGATCCCATGATTTATGTAAATGGTATGAAAGTAGATATAGTTGAGAAAGTTGTTCATCTTGGGCATCTTATGTCTGAGAATATTTATGATTTTTACTTATCAAAATGTATTGGTGATTTTAACCGTCAATGTAACATGTTTCTAGCTGATTTTAAGTATACTAGTTCTCATATTAGAAATGTATTGTTTCACAAATATTGTACAAGTTTTTATAGCACACAGATAGTGCCACTATTTGATAAATGTATAAATGATCTATACAAAGCTTGGAGAATAGCTGTCAGGCGAGTGTGGCGCATTCCATGGCAAACGCATTGTAATTTATTGCCATACATTGCTGGTGTTATGGATCCTAAATATTGGTTTGCCAAAAGATGTATTAATTTTATCAATATGGCTATGCAATCTTCTAGTCAAAATGTAAAAGCAATAAGTAATATGGGCAGATTCGGTATGTATTCTATAATGGGTGGAAATTTCCGAATGCTAAATGAACTATATGGTATGGATGTGACAAATGTGAATGATAGATGGAAAAGAGAGATGGCCCAAAATGATGAAGTGTTAAGATTATCAGAACAGATAAAGGAGGTGGTGCGAATGAGAGACACATGTTTGGAAGGAATTCTAACTAGGAGTGAATGTGATGATATAATTACATATTTGTGTACAGAGTAGGTGGAGTTTTTCTTTTTTTACTATTGTATATATGAATGTATTTATTTTTAAATGTGCAATTATTTTTGCGAATAAAGAATGTCAAACAAACAAGTGGAATTTATACCCTGATTTATTTAAAACTACTTACAATTCCTTTCTCTCAGTCATCTGAGACAAGAAATCTCGCATGTCATAAAAAAGAATGATTTCATGTCGAACGTGAACAACTACCATCATCTCTGGTCAAAGATGAAAAATGATGGTCATTTAAAAAAATAGATGCAGATTTGTTCTTCCAAATAATTGCCAAATTGTTCTCCCCCTATTTAAAGAACATTAATTAGTACAGTGTTTATATTTTGCTAATATGTTTATGTTAAAAACTACAGGTAATGAAAATAATTTTATAGGCCAAAATTGACAATTTGTCTAACTTACCTTTGAATAATTAATAATGCAAAAAAGCATGGAACCGTAAGATTATGCTACTGCTAAAATTATACTTTTTTCCTCAAATGCTGAAAGAATTAAGCAAAGATATGTGAAATTGTATGAAGGGTACCACTTTAAATGTGGTTGGCCCCAAAGATTGAAAACAAAATGCCATATGTGTGAGATTTGTGCACCTTTTGTGAACTTTGATGAACAAAGCCTTCATGGGTTGTAGTGTGCTGTGCTATGCGAGGTGATTATCGTAATCCGACTTGGCAAAAAAGTGAAAAAAGCTTTCAACTAAATGTTTCTAAATGGTAATGTAAGTGACGATAAGTGCGATAATTCAAGATGTCAATTGGTATTTTCACATTCAGTTATGTGTAAGGTTTGCCATTCAAATTCCATTCCAATATATTTGTCATCAGATTCAGTCTCCATCCTTTGTTTAAGTTGACCTTATCGTGCCTTCTTTGATATAGGCATGGCTATGACATAATTGGCATGACTAACACTGTTCAGAATATCAAGCCTAGGACAGTATAGCTTGAAATGCTTCTTTTGTCAATGTTCCAGAAATTGTGAAATTCAGCAATAAAGATAAATATCTTTTATATGATGGATTTCGATGATATATCACTTTAGATTAAACAATTTGTTTGAGAGGAATCACACTGGAATTATATATAAAGCCTAGGTACAAAAAAGCAATAACATTTGATTTGAATCTATTCCATGACACGAATTCTATTGCAAATATATCGAGCAAACCTCCTTGTATGAAGACACAGCCGAGGACACATAACCACACCAACCATAAGTGAGAATTGGTGACACTTTACTTTGGAGTTTAAGATTGTTATAGCATAGATTTTACAAAGGGACACACTCATTTTATATTTGAATATTACAAATATAATACATATTTATTTACAAATAATGAGAACAATGCAATTAGGCTTCCGATGCCTGATTAAAATAGCAGATATGATAATCTATAAGTCATCACCGCTTCGCATTTGCAAATACCATAGGATCAATACTTAGCTAACAACTGCTTGCATTTGATATGAAATCTGTAAAATTAATATACTTACTTATGCTGTGATCCGGATTATAAACACATGGATCAACTGAAGGTGATAATCCATTGATCTGCTGTTCGGGATTATATAGCCATATTACTGCTCCCACTTAATCCAGGTTTGACCACACATCAGACAGCGGCGCCACACAACATTTATATTAAATTTCCTTATTTATACTTATATATAAATGATATTTTGCCATATATATCCTTACATATTCATCAGAGCATCCATGCGCACCTCAAATGCACTTGTCACCAAGTTCTGCGGAACATCAATCTTCCGGCTCAGCAAAGCGGAAGCCAAAAATCATCATTTCAACAAATAATTGATAATCACAAGAAGGAATGTTGAATGTTGAAAATCCCTTTTTAAACTTTAAAATTGGTAACAACCGTATCCATCTCGTTAAATGATATAAACTATACTATACTATTAATCTATACATCCTTGTAAAATGCAGTATAACTTTGACAACACTGTTAGCAGGACAGTTCCATACACGATTATACATGTTAAATAAATCCACGCGGCCCTTTCAAAAGAAGAAAGAATTCTAATATGATTTGTAACGGTCCAAGGGGAACGATTTCGTGCGCACTTCAAATGTACAGTTTCTAGTTGGTCTGACACACTTAATAGATGTGAAGGAGCGGGTCGTGCCTATTTTCTGTATCCATATTGGCGATCATTGAATGTCCGAACCCTTATTGGTGTTGTGAGATCTGCTACAACTCCATGGATGACTTTTCCCTGTGTACTCATCGAAATGATAGCAAAGTGTCATGCGTTTTATTCACATTGCATGGTGGTTTATTATCACCAAGTAAATAATATTGAACTCGGTGACATGGACATATGAAGTCTGCCTGGATCATAGGGAATCTGAAAAGCTAAGATAGTGTCGAAATTGTGTGATCAATGCAAGGTCAATTCTCCCTTCACTCATATACAACTAAAGGGATGAAAGCTTAAATCACAACCTTGATTGAGATCATTTTTATTCCATGTATAAGGTTATCAATTTTGCTTTTGTGACCTTGAGGTGTGGATATTTCTGATCTATGCCATCTAATCTAATAGTTTACCAGCGCATGCGTCGAGGTGGATGGTCGTGTTTTGGTGAAGGGTCCGTCTCTCCATCAAAATAATCGCCTATAAACGGTTATATAAAGGAAAATTATTATTTTAATTACCTGCTTCTGACGTGTTTACTGCCCGACTCGTGCGATATACCTTCTTTCTTGTGTTTCCTAGCGATTACAAGAAACTTGCGGCTTTTCAAACCTCAGTGAAAATTTTTTGAAACTGCCGCCATTTTTTGCTCATTCACAACGGTTTAATCTTTAAGAATCGGACGATCCTTTAAGGTAGCGTTGTGTTCTTGAGTAATCATATTGCAAGCTCTACTTGCATCTGACGTAAGAAACAAATCGTTCACTCATCAGACAAGTTGAGTTATATTAATAACATTGACTTGGTCGGTTTGAAAGTGCAAATACTCGCTTTTCAAATAACTCAAGTGTCACCCGCACCTGATCGTAAAACCGCCAAAATTACCTCAGTGCGGCTCTGACCCTCAATTGTGAAAGACGATATATTGGAATCATTTCAAATCTTGGAATAAAGAATAAACTGCGAATCTTGAAGACCACTGTGAAACTAACTGTGACTCGCAAGATCAGCGCAAACCCTTTCGGAAAATCGAATACAAGTTCACTCGTGAAGTAACGGTAAGATATTCCTTTATCGAGAAAATCGCAAGCATAAACATTCATAAGATTAGTAAAACTACTATTGAATATACCACCTTTTGACGCATTCATTCAGTACGGGACATCTCCTGTACATAAAGTATATACCGATCATATATATACTTGAACAGTAGTGATCTCATTATCATCTACTGGAAAACTGTTCTCAATCAACATAATTCTTTGATTGAAAATAGACAGAGAATAATATCAATCAACGTAACTTTTTGATTGATATAAGGAAAGAAACACACATCAATCAACGTAATTTTTTGATTGACAGTGTACAAAGAAAATAATCAAATCAATCAACGTAATCTTTTGATTGACTGTGAAACAAAGAAAAATAAGCAAATCAATCAACGTAACTTTTTGATTGAAAGTGAGAAGAAAGAATTAATATCAATCAACGTAATTTTTTGATTGATACAAGGTAAGATACACAAATCAATCAACGTAATTTTTTGATTGACAGTGCACCAAGAAAATAATCAAATCAATCAACGAAATCTTTTGATTGACTGTGAAAATAAGAAGTAAGATAAGCTATATCGATCAACGTAAATTTTTTGATTGATATTAGAAGTAGAAAATACAACTATGTCAAGTATGGACTATGAGATGCCTCAGTGTAAAATACCACTAGGTGGCACAACCAGTCCCTCCCCTATGGGAGACATAGAAACCGAGACACCCACTACCTGTGGTGGAGACACAGAAAGGGAAACTTACATTATTGAACAAATATTATCAGACTTCTACCACAGAAAGAAAAAGAAAAGATTTTTTAAAATTTGGTGGAAAAATTATGATAAGAAAGACTATACAATTGAACCGGAAGAAAATATACCTAATTATATTAAAAATGAATATATGACTAGGAAAAATGGAAAAAATGCTAAAAATACTAAGATACACTTTAATTGTTTGCAGATGGCAGCAAAACAAGTTGGAAAGGCTGGGCCTAAAACACGGGCTAGGGAGACTAGACGGTCCCTACCCAAGGACTGGGCTGACGATGAGGTCAGTCCAACATCCTCTCCACCATCCGGTTTCCCCCAGTCGATGATCCTGAAACCACCTGTCCTTCAGGCCCCAATCCTGCAGTAAGGGGCCAGTAGGAATTCTCCTCTGCCGGCACCTCCGATGGAGGGCAATAAGGAGGATGACCTGAGGGAAAAACTGAGGGAAGAACAAAAGAAAAACGCCACTCTATTGGAGGATCTGGAGAAGGAAAAGAAATCAGTGACTGATCTAAAGAGACAATTGGTACATAATGAGTTGAGGTTAGATGAATATAGAACAAATGAACTGGCTCTAGAATCAAAAATAAAAGAACAAGAAACATTAATTAAGATTCAATCTACCACAATAAATGATAAATCAGAAAAAAATCATGAGTTGGAAACAAAGATTGATGCACTGGCTAAAGGCAGGGTACAAACCCTAGAACCTGTGGCAGATAACAGGGAACGTGTTCTGTACATACTTGATGATACCTATAAGGGGATGGAGGATGTGCAGGTAAAGGATGACAGAAGATCTGAGTCTGAACCCTCCATATCCAGCATCAGTGACTTGAAAATGTCACTTAAAAATGGCGACTTCAGGGCCCGACTGGCATCCTACTCTGCTGTGGTGATTTGCCTAGGGCTGAAAGAGCTCTGTGATGGAGGGGACGGAATAACGATCAAACTGGAATTGATAGAAGTAGTGGAGGATCTGGCCATCTGTTACGTGTAATGTGTTTCTGTGCCAGATCCCCCCAATCTCTATGACCTGCGACTATACCCTGATATCAAATCACACACTACTCAACGAAGGGCTAACGCAACACAGGTGCTCTGGCAAGGTACTGGTGCTAATCACACCACTATCAGTGACAAAACCATCCACAAGTAAAGTGGTTATCTCATCGACGAACCACAAGTTGCAAGATGAACCTTTTCGCACATGGTCACTCAGTATTGCAAATAGGCTTAAGTTGAGCAAAGACAGTTTTGCATTGGATGTGATTTCTGACTCTGAGTCGGAATCTGGTGATGCTGATGGAAATCTGGGTTCAATGATGCGGACTACCCTGATGAATCCGTACGTACCGACATCCCCAACGACATGGGGGCAGCACTGATTGGCTATGGGGGAAAATTCGTGAAACAAATGGAAGGTGCCTCATCAACACATATCAGGAAGGTGGACACCATCGTGAAAAATGGAAAGAAGTCACACATCTTAATTAAAGGAACACCATTAGGAATTGCTAAGGCCATTGTGTTAATAAGGGATAAAATCAATGAGGGACCGGACAAGACAAAAACAAAATCGAAGGCATATGAGCCATGCATACATTACAAAAGAGGAAATTGCCAGAATGGCAATGATTGTGCATACTTGCATGATGCTGAATATCAGCACATGCAGGGTAGAGGCAGAAGGGCGGCCCCTAGGGACGTCAGGGATGCTAGAGATGAAAAATCGAGCAGATCACCCCCAAACTACAGGAAATCAAAAAAGCCAAAGAATTTCTGACATTACCTTAGTGGTGCAAGGTTGAAAATAAGAACATACAAGTGTAATAAATGTGTTAACAAAGAAAATGTGATTAAGTTAAAAACCTATTGTATAGATGTAAAAAATAATAACTATTTGAACATAACCTGTAAAGGCAAATACATCTTTGCACATGATCAAACAGTGTCTAACATCAAATGTTCAATAAAAGATTACATTGGAAAAAATGGTTGTTGTCCCATTTACTTATCGCAACTATTAAATGATTTAAAATATATATCAATCTCTCAAAAATGTAACTGTGAAAAAATACAAAAGATAAGTTTTCACTATATTGAAAAATCTACATCACAGTTGTATGAAAAAACAAATACTTACCTAAATATATTACTATACAACTATATTAAAAATAAAGACACACTTACACTTCCCATCTACATCGGCACCTATCAAGCTGCTGTAGCCCTTGTACCACTAAATACTGTAAATAGCGAAATTGAGGAAGTACAGATACTGAAAAAAGAAATTAAATCCATATCAGGTTATAAGCATAAATTAGACTATATTAAATTGCTCAAGACTTCCCCACAAGATATGCATGTAAACATAACAAAAATAAAAGAAATCATACAAAATATCATAAAAAAGATAGGGAGGAAACTTACCTTGCCTTCTGATACAAGTGAGCGTGAAAAATCGACAACTAATAGATCCACACACTTAATGCCTGAACCATGCTATACACATACACGCGGTCCGATCTTAATGCCCACCTTGCTTAACGCGGACCACTGTGCAAGCGCGCATGGATCAGAAGGAAATAATCAAATGCTTAAAGACATGTCTACTGAACAGGCAAAAAAGCAAAGAAGGCAGCAGAAAGAAAATGGAAAAATAGTAAACTTAAAAATATAATTAATATAGGTACGTATAATGCACAAAGCATCACCCACAAGGTATTAATAATCAAAGACTATTTTGAGACAAATAATCTGCATGCACTATTTATTACTGAAACATGGCTACATGAACATGGTGATGAAAAGATACAAAATGAATTGGAGAAAGGAGGCTTAAAACTCCACTCATTCCCTAGACTGGGTCGGAATGGAGGTGGAATTGCTCTCCTACATCGTGAGGAACTCCCCTTCACATCAAATAGGCGTGATCCTCCATCTGTAAAAACTATGGAATTAATGGAGGCTTCATTGCAATTGAAAGGGAAAAAATTAACCTTTGTGACCATATACAGACCAGAGCCATCTGGTGGAAATAGATACACGTATTCAGAATTCTATGATGAATTCACCCAAATAGTAGCACACTATGGATCATTTAACCATGAGGTCATATTTCTGGGTGACTACAACTTTCACGTAAATAAACCAAATAAACCAGATGTGATAAAGTTTAATGACACATTGGCTACATTCGACATGAAACTAGTAACTGAACCAACTCATAGACTTGGTAATACTCTGGACTTGATAATCACCTTTAAGGGCAATAAACTCATAAAGACTCATACTGTGGATGAATACATATCGGATCATAAAATGATTCTGATAGTTCTCGATATGTGTCCCCCTAAACCTGGTAGAAAAATGCTGCAGTATAGAAAGTACAAAAGCATTAAGATGGATGCATTAAGGGATGATATAAGAAGCTTAATGACACAAGATACATCAAGGGAGTCATTATCGCTGGAGAATATGGTGAATTTTTATGATGAAAAATTAACTGCCATTATTGATAACCATGCACCCATAAAGGTTGCCAATGTTACAAACCGCAGACCAGTACCATGGATGAATGATCGCATCAAACATGAAAGATCACTCAGAAGGAGGTTGGAGAGAAAGATGAATAAGACTGGATTACAAATTGACAAAGAAATTTACCAGGCTCAACGAAATAAATATAATAAATTACTGAATGACTCACAAACCAATTATTTTTCAGAACTGGTGAATGAAAATAAACATGACCCGAAAAAACTATTCAAGGTCATAGACCAGGTCATGCACAAATCATCAGAAGTTCCGATGCCTCCCTCAAATTGTGATTCAGCATCAGCGGAAAGGTTCAATTTCTATTTTCTTGAAAAAATAGACACAATTAGAAAAAATATAGATAACCATCAAATAATTAAAAAAACACCTGGTGATGAGACTGGAAGAAATGAATCAGTAAACTCTACTATAAATCAACCTTCACCTCATACTGGCAGAATCATACCACCAGAGGACACCACTGCAGAGGCGCCACTTAACTCTGACCCAAACCAACCAAACCTTGATAAATTCATCCCATTGACTGAGGATGAGGTCAGAAAAATGGTTCGGAAGGCGTCAAATAAATCATGTGAATTAGATCCAATCCCAACATGGCTACTCCATGATCTCATTGATGACCTGCTACCGCTCATCACAGCAATAATAAACAAATCACTAACAGCCTCAGAGGTATCTGTAAATATGAAAATAGCAATAATAAAACCGCTACTGAAAAAATTAGGCCTAGAACTAATTGAACAGAATTACAGGCCAGTCTCTAACCTCAGTTATGTCTCGAAACTAACAGAGAGGGCAGTAGCAGACCAACTTGTGTCATATCTTATAAGAAACAAACTGACTGATAAATTCCAATCAGCATATAAGCATTATCACAGCACTGAGACAGCTCTGTTGAGAGTTCAAAATGACATCCTCATGGATCTGGACAGTAGGAAAACGGTAATCCTACTTCTACTAGACTTGTCAGCGGCTTTTGATACTATCGACCATCAATTGCTATCTGACAGGTTGGAAGCCAGGTATAGGATAAAGAATCAAGCACTTTCTTGGATAAAAGACTATTTAGTGAATAGACAGCAATGTGTAAAGGTTGGATGTAAAAGGTCCTCAAATAGAGATATTAAGTATGGGGTCCCACAAGGATCAGTACTTGGACCAATTCTCTTTACACTATACATGTCACCCCTCACAGATATCCTAGCAAAATATAACCTAAACTATCACATTTTTGCAGATGACACCCAAATTTACATACCCGTTGATCACACCTCACATCATGATGTTGAGATGTCCAAGCATAAATTGGAGGAGTGTGTGAAAGAGGTCAGAGAATTCCTAATATTAAACAAAATGAAAATAAATGATGGGAAGACTGAGATGTTATTATGTTATGATGGACATAACAATATCCTAAATAGGGACCTAAACACAATTATGGTGGGTGATTCACACATATCCCCGTCTCCACGTATAACGGATCTTGGTATTATTTTTGATGAAAAAATGGATATGAGGGCCCAAATAAAGAAAACATGCAAAAAGGGATATTATCATATCAGAAACCTAGCCTCCATCAGAAAATACCTAGATGAGAAAACAGCCCTAACCCTAACTCATGCCTTTGTAACTTCTGCCCTAGACTATGGTAATGGCCTACTGGCAGGCCTACCAAATACAGAAATTAAAAAACTGCAATACCTACAAAATTCAGCTGCACGGGTTGTAGGAAAGATTAGGAAGTTTGATCATATATCAGAAAAACTTAAAGAATTACATTGGCTGCCGATACATGCAAGGATAAAATTTAAAATTACCCTAACAGTATGGAAGGCATTGAATGGTAAGGCGCCTTCTTACATAAGTGACCTCCTCCATATAAAAGAGGGAGAGAGATGTCTAAGATCAAACGACGGCACTTACCTACAGGTTCCTCATACACGCCTGAAGACAATTGGAGACAGAGCTTTCTCTGTAATAGGTCCAAAACTGTGGAATAACCTGCCGAAGGACCTTAGGACCTGCACATCGGTGGACCTCTTTAAGAGTAAACTGAAAACCCACCTATTCAAAACCCACGTTTTGAATAGAGCGCTATGAACAGATTATCTGATATCAGCGCTTTATAAATTTTATTATTATTATTATTATTATTATAATCTTTACATTCAGTGTTTCAAAACATAATTATAACCTAGCCTTACCTTAATCAATATTTCTGCCCAAATCTGAGATCACTTGTACAAAAATCAGAAAAGCCTGTGATCCAATGGAGGGAATGATGGAAATCAATAATGTCCCATAGAATACTATGATCATGTGCTCAGTGGGTTGTGACAATGCCTTGTAGTTCTTTGTAAATATTATGAGCAATTAAACAGGGGGCGCAAAATTTGTCAATTTCCTAGAGAATAACATTATTCAGAGGGTGTTCCACCATATAATCACCGGTTTTTTCTTATTTCTCTTGGAACACAATTTTCAACTTCATCAAAGAAATATTTTTAAAGGTCATAAGGTAAAGCTTTCAAATTTTAAAAATGCTTTGCTATCTCAGCATTGAATGGATAATATCCTTTACATTTTAGGATGTATATAAGTATTTTAAATCTATTTTGAAACATCAGGTTGACAGAAATGCGATGCACGAGCTTTCATGTCCTTAGTTTATATATATAGTAATGCTATATTTAGACACATGGCTGATATCAAACCTATTTTTATCATTTGGTTTGCAGACAGCTCATGGCCTGGATTTCCTGATAACGTATTGTCATTCTCTAGTTAAGTTAAAAAAGTAGAGTAATACCTTTTAAACTCCAAGGCAATAAAAACAATGTTAAATGTCAATGATAAGTAGGTTAAGTTTGATATTTTACCATGTGATACTCAGGAATTACTCATTTTGTTGGAAAAACAGAGAGATACCAAAGATATATATATACATTATTATTCTTGTCGATTGACACAATACACAGAAGTGTTCAAGACCTCCTTGTGCTCTGCACAACTCGTCTTTCAAGGCCAATGCATTGTTGGCTGATCTCACTGGAAAACAGAGAAATACACATATAGGTGACATGTAACCTGTTGATTTCCATGATGACTGATATGGTCAAATATTGACAACTCCACATTCTTAAGATCTTGAATATTATTTTGGAATAAACAATATACCAATCTGATGGAATGTATGTAAGAATGAGAATTGTTTGCAGGTATGTGTTAAGGGTTGATGAATTGTTATAACACCTTGGATAGGTACAGTTCATGTTTACTTTGATATGTGGCAAAATGTTCAGTGAGCAATCTTGCCATTACCCTCCATAGGACAACTTCTCTATCATATCAGTCCCTGCCACCAAACATATAAAGGTGTGCACAGAATCTAGCGCAAGTCATTAGTATTCAGAAAAATCTGGCTGTCCACTCATTGGTGAAAAAATAACTGCAGAGGTAGTAATTGACACCAAAAAAAAATTGACACAAAAAGAAAATCAAAAACTTTTAAAGAAATCAAGAAAATACGCCTATCTTTCAGCATAAAGATTATCAAATGGCATTTTATCATGCGAATTATGTACATTGGAATGATACCCTCTGATTTCATGCATAATTTATGAAATATAAATGATAGAGATCCTTTTTAGACCAATGTACCAGTCTGTTATCCAGAAAACAGAGGGTCCGAGCGCACGTATTTGGCCTATTTGGTGAGCACAAAGTTCACAATAGACATTTTATGCAGTTTTTTTAAATATATCTACTCATTCTAATCTCTCTCTGCTTTGTATATTTATTATATAAAATGCAGCTATGTGCAACATGTTGCAAATGTGTCAATGGAGCATGAATGTAATACAGAGGTATTTTGAAGCTCCTAGAAATACGTGTGTCATATTTATATAAATTTACAAAATTAATTGACAAATCAATGTTCAAAAGATTCACAGATGAAAGTGAAACGCCATGCTCTTTCCCTATTCGGCCTCGGGCCACTATTACAATGTCATTGAAAACCATTGTAGATGCCTCACCTTCAAAAATTAAAAAAAATATATGTATCGACTTAGGATATTTTGAACAATATTTATCAAATGGCAAAAAATTTCATCTATCTAAAAGCAGAGTATGAAGTGAAGTTGACCACTGAATGTTTCCGCAAGGATCTGTTCAAGCGCCACCTATCTTGGAAACAAAAGGTAGAACATGGAAGCATAGGAATGAGCCCCCCACAGCAAAGACCAAAATATAGTCCATTCAATAAGTCTCATTATTTTTTTCATAACATAGACAAGACAAGCCATTATTGTAATATTAAATAGTGCAATTTAATTGGAGCCTTTTCTTATCTTCATCTCGTTATTATCATGCACAGTAAGGCCGAGTAGGAAATTATCAAGCACTACTTTCGTATGCCTTGGTTCCACATAGTAGATAGTAGATAGTAGACTCAGGTCAAAACAAATGTGAGCAAAGTAAAAGAAAGAAGTGTTTTATAATATCTCTTTGTGCCATTAAACGGTTTTCCACCAGGTGTCTCTGAACAAGATGTAATTTCTGAATAGGGGTCTTTACAATACATAGGAATAATTTTCATTGCCGCTTCTCCTGCAATTAATTTATTATTATCAACAAGTTGTTGTAATATGTATATTTTCATCTATGCTAATATTCTTATTCTAAAAAATATTTTATTTGAGAAGTTAATGACAAAAGTACAACAATGTCAAAACCGTGAAAAATAACAGCTCAGGTGTAACCCTCGAGCATAATGATGCAATGCTGCCATCTGATGGAGGTCATTAAACAAGTTAAAAAAAGCTGTAATATGGAGGCTACAAACCTGAGGATTTCAAGATTTAATCATGGACTTTAATCATTGCGTACGTTGGATATAAAGCACTGCTAACATATTTCCTGTTTTGGTCACAAGGATGGTCGATTTTTGCATACATTTAAATACATACTTGTTGACCGCCATGAATGATTAATGGTCTGTCCATTATAATTTTACATACAAAACAGAATACCTTTTTTGAAATGGGTACTCCCCCCATAAATTAGCATTCCCGTCTTCCCGTCATTTATCTTCCTGTTATCATCGAGTAAGAACCTTTTGACAACCTTTATGCAGTTGTCCATCTCATTACAGTATTTCATGATCTCGTATGGGGATGATGAATAAATAAATATTATATGAAAATAGATATTATCTTCATAATTGTGATGCCTTAGTTCATATTTATTATTTCTGCACGACTTAGCATGATCCATAAAAACAGCGAATGGTATGGGACCAAGCATAGATCCATGAGGCACACCATATTTTATATTAACATGTTTAGAGAAAAGTGTTGCACATTGTTTTCCCTTTCATAAATACAATTTAAACCAGAAGGACTGTGATTGTTTTTCCACATTTGTTCTTTAGTCTATTTAATAGACTTTTATTTTTATGGTTTGTAGTGTCAAATGGCCAGTAGAAGGTACCGGTCTAAAAGAACAAGCATCACTCTTTTGTTCTTGTCTCTTACCCACAGTTTTTAATTTTATCAAGTAAAGAATTCTTAAACTCACGTGCTAAAACATTTGTATTCTCATGTGTAGGGAAGGGAGTTTCTTTCAAATAATCAACCTAACAAAACATTTAGATAGTATAGGTAGAGTAGCTGATATTGGAGTAAATCTCTGAAAACACTTTAATTGATCAATATATCCGATATCAGTTTATTTCCTAATCCTATGATTTTTCTAATATGAGTTGAGTGTGGTCTATGAATGTGGTACATAACTTTATTCCTAAATCAGGAACACGATTATGCCTCCTTGGAAAGACAATTGACAATTACTTTTTTCTTTTTTTTTTGACAATTTGATTTCTACATATATATATATTTATAAACATGTATATAAACATATATACATATACATACAACACTGTATATACATATACATACAACACTGTAGCCTCTATCTCGTGTCGTGGTGTAATATACAATTCTTTGTATTTTGATATGGATATGCTCATTTACATCTACATATGTACTCAGCATAATCAATGGGCATCCCACCGAGAACAGCTGACCATTTGACTGGCCCAAACAAATGCATGCATTTCTGCCTCAAACTACACTTCCAGGGGGACGTGTTTCTCTGTATGTCATTTGCCTTGATCATTACATTTAATACTAATTACATGCCTATATCTGCGGAGTCCTCACTGCAACCCTATCTGAGACAATTTAATCTGTGTTCAAAATGGACGCATCCCTACTAAGCTATCTATTCCTGCTTAGACAGGGCTTCTCAAAAATAGATTGGACGTAATACGAACGCAGTTTGCTCGCAGGATTAGCGAGACGGGGATATAACGTATGGTATTCTTGTGCTCTGTATGCCCTGCTGGTGAATTATAGTTTTTTTGTTTTCTTTTTCTAAACAATACTTCTTTTTATTTTCATCGTTTTATTAATCAATAGGTGCTCAATAAAAATTTTGAAATGTTGAAATTATCTTTAAAAATGGTTTTGAAACAAGCAACGAATACACTTTCAAAAAATATAAAACATTATATTACTTAAATATTCTTTTTAAAAATGAGGGTAAAATGAGTTTAAAACAGTTTGATACCAGAAAGAAAAGGATTTCAACCTTTGATATAATGATATAATGGAGAGATGGTTATATGATCACATAACTGCACACATTAACCTGTGAGTATTCATAATGAGGACAATCCCATATGGAACCATAGCAAGGTCGGCATGCATAATGAGGACAGTCCCATATGGAACCATAGCAAGGGCGGCATGCATAATGAGGACAATCCCATATGGAACCATAGCGAGGGCGGCATGCATAATGAGGACAATCCCATATGGAACCATAGCAAGGGCGGCATGCATAATGAGGACAATCCCATATGGAACCATAGCGAGGGCGGCATGCATAATGAGGACAATCCCATATGGAACCATAGCAAGGGCAGCATGCATAATGAGGACAATCCCATATGGAACCATAGCGAGGGCGGCATGCATAATGAGGACAATCCCATATGGAACCATAGCAAGGGCGGCATGCATAATGAGGACAATCCCATATGGAACCATAGCAAGGGCGGCATGCATAATGAGGACAATCCCATATGGAACCATAGCAAGGGCAGCATGCATAATGAGGACAATCCCATATGGAACCATAGCGAGGGCGGCATGCATAGTGAGGACAATCCCACATGGAACCATAGCAAGGGCGGCATGCATAATGAGGACAGTCCCATATGGAACCATAGCAAGGGCAGCATGCATAATGAGGACAATCCCACATGGCACCATAGCAAGGGCGGCATGCATAATGAGGACAATCCCGTATGGAACCATAGCAAGGGCGGCATGCATAATGAGGACAATCCCACATGGAACCATAGCGAGGGCGGCATGCATAATGAGGACAATCCCATATGGAACCATAGCGAGGGCGGCATGCATAATGAGGACAATCCCATATGGAACCATAGCGAGGGCGGCATGCATAATGAGGACAATCCCATATGGAACCATAGCAAGGTCGGCATGCATAACGAGGACAATCCCATATGGAACCATAGCAAGGGCGGCATGCATAATGAGGATAATCCAGTATAGAACCATAGCGAGGGCGGCATGCATAATGAGGATAATCCCATATAGAACCATAGACAGGGCGGCATGCATAACGAGGACAATCCCATATGGAACCATAGCATGGGCGGCATGCATAATGAGGACAATCCCATATGGAACCATAGCAAGGGCGGTATGCATAATGAGGACAATCCCATATGGAACCATAGCAAGGGCGGCATGCATAATGAGGACAATCCCATATTCGTTGCAAGGGCGGCATGCATAACGAGGACAATCCCACATGGAACCATAGCAAGGGCGGCATGCATAATGAGGACAATCCCATATGGAACCATAGCAAGGGCGGCATGCATAATGAGGACAATCCCATATGGAACCATAGCAAGGGCGGCATGCATAATGAGGACAATCCCATATGGAACCATAGCAAGGGCGGTATGCATAATGAGGACAATCCCATATGGAACAATAGCAAGGGCGGCATGCATAATGAGGACAATCCCACATGGAACCATAGCAAGGGCAGCATGCATAATGAGGACAATCCCACATGGAACCATAGCAAGGGCAGCATGCATAATGAGGACAATCCCACATGGCACCATAGCAAGGGCGGCATGCATAATGAGGACAATCCCGTATGGAACCATAGCAAGGGCGGCATGCATAATGAGGACAATCCCACATGGAACCATAGCGAGGGCGGCATGCATAATGAGGACAATCCCATATGGAACCATAGCGAGGGCGGCATGCATAATGAGGACAATCCCATATGGAACCATAGCGAGGGCGGCATGCATAATGAGGACAATCCCATATGGAACCATAGAAAGGGCGGCATGCATAATGAGGACAATCCCACATGGAACCATAGCAAGGGCGGCATGCATAATGAGGACAATCCCATATGGAACCATAGCGAGGGCGGCATGCATAATGAAACAGGACTATTACATAGATAAATAATGTGTTCTTATTGATATACTTGCCATTGCTAACCAATCCACCACTTTTCTATTTGAACAACAGTTTTGATGAAATAGATCACACAGATATATGACATAAAACGGTTTACTGTGAAAACTTTGGTTACCTTCTTTGTCCAAAACAATACATTCTGAAATTAGTGTATTGAGATGATTGGGAATAAGAGCGAGATATTTGTTAGAATACACGTGTTTTACATTACATTGATAGAATTACTGAACACCTGTTCAAACATAACAGATCGCACAGAATGTATTGACATAGAAAGCCACGTGACACCGTACCCTTATACCCTTAATAATGCCCAGATACAGACACTGTAAAAGAGGACATTCACTCATCAAACAAAGACCTGAGATGCGGAAGACATTCATCATCATCAGAGATAAAATAAATGCAGAAGACGTGAATGGGCGGGAGCACTAAACAAACATTAAACTGGCATAAAAGACATATAAATTAAAGGTATTCTAGCTACATTGTATGGACAGCACTTGTTAGACAACTTCTACCCGATTGACTTAAACTGACTTATTGTACTGTATGTGTCATTAGACACAAACAATGGAAATGCGATGACCTTAAATACAAAAACCTCTGCTCAGCGAGCATCTTATTCTTTTAAGGTACCTTTTCAATTGTATTTTTTTCTTATTGTGTGTGTAGTTTACATCTGTCTGAATGGAAGCCTCAAAATTACATATCCATTGCAAAAACATTTCATTTGGAATAATCAAAGAAAAATGGCAGCCTCCACATATGGTCATTACACACTAGGACAGGAGAGACTAACACAGGATGGACACACATATAGAGTCTATATGAACCAAAGTGGACGTCTCGGTAATATCATGTCCCAACTGGCCAGTCTCTATGGTCTAGCCACTCACACAAACAGAACACCAGTGTATCTGCTGCGAGAAAAGATACTCAATTCAACCAGAAAATATTTCCCTCATTTTGATAAAACCGTTTCAACAGATTCTTCGCAGATGACTTCTCAAGGACTTCAAAAGGTGACCAAAAATCAGATCCAGAAATATCAAAATCCACATAACAGGTTGTTGCCCGCTAATTTCTCAGAACTGCCAAATCAGGATATGATAGTGTGTTGTTCATTGCATGATGTCTGGTTATGGAAGCAGTACACTCCCCAGGTTATGGAGATGCTTCAGTTTAGTGGATATATAAGACACAAGGCAGTGGCTATATTAAGAAAATTAAAGCAAATTGCCACTGGCAAAGACAAAAGAAGAGAACAGGAAAATGTCTTTATCGGTATCCACATGAGAAGAGGGGACTTTATTTCCAGAAACCTATCAACACCAAATATAACATATTACAGAAAAGCTATAAAATACTATCTCTCAGAATTTAAAGGCCACAGATGTATATTCATTGTTGGAAGTAACCCTGAGAGTATTGGGTGGTGTAGGAAGCACTTGCCATATAAGGATGTATACTTCCTGCGGGGTTATACAGCAGTGGTTGATATGGCAGTACTCACTCTCTGTAATCATACAGTCATTAGTGTGGGCTCATTCAGCAGATGGGTCGGCCTTCTAACCAAAGGCCGGGTTGTCGCTTATACACAGAACGAAGACTGGTGGCCTCACAATTGGATCTCACTTGAACACTAACCAAAGGAGATGATAAGATTTTTACTTTAGCCTTGAATATTCACTGCATAAAAGGAAAGTGAAATTAGATGTTTTGTCATTGTTTAACAGACCAGATGTTTTCTTTATCACACTGGGTTCTTTCAATGTAATATTTCAATGATGATGTAGAAATATAGGGTCCTTTTCTGGTGAATAAATGACTTAGCCTCAACTGTAAGAGGGTGAGAAAATGTTCTCCATGATCTTTGTCCTGCTGCAGCACTCAAAAGTACACGATGCTGCTGAACAGGACACTGTACTTGACCAGGAATAAATATTAAATGACAGGTTCATGATCTACTCTAGTATGCCTTTACTGTGAAAGTCCCTCAAATGTAAAAGCTACTCAAAAGTAAAGTAGGCCTGATAATGTGATATAATCAATATTATAAATTTAATTCTGTCACACCATTAATGTTCTCTACAAACTTAACTGATGAACATTACTCAATCCAGATTATTAAAAAATATGGAATTCTTCTGGAAAAAGGATTCAGTTTCTTTGGGAAAGAATCATTATCTTGATGTGTCACCATCTATATAAGGCATGCATGCTTATTGTTTCATTGTAAATAGTTGTAATCAACTTCGATTTTCATTTAATTGAAGGGAGTGTCTGGTCTGCAAAGCAAAAACATATTATTGTTTTCCATGATTATATATGGAATTATTGTTTTCCATGAGTATATATGGAATTAACCAGATACCTCAAGTGGATAGTACATGTCTTAAAATCCCAATGAACCGCCCACCTTGAATATGTTTTCATGTTTGATTAATCTTGTTTTGGGATTTTAAGAATAGCTTCTATGAGTTACCTTTGCATTTTACAACTAGGATTAGTGAAATGAAATATTATCTTGCTTTAAAGTAGTCATGAAATGAGGTTTTCAAGCAGTTGTTCCTTGCATAATATAAATGTTTATACCTCAAACGTGGCAATCAAATGTTATTACCCATCATATTTCCCCTACATAGATGTCTGTGCCATTTGAAAGTGTATGAGTATTCTGCTAAAATCCAAATTATCCATGGGACACTTTGTCAACAAACTTTGTTTAGCTGACCAGTGATCAAGTGCATACACCTGCTTAGGAAAGGTTTGTTAACTTTGGGGCACCTTAGGTTTGTGACAATGGAGTGATTCGGCTTACAGAGCCCTGTCTGTCTATTAATGTTTGTCCATTGGTCCAGGCCTAGCACCCTGACAGACCACAATAGAGGTAACATGCTTGTATACATGTGGCCACCTGGTGGGCAAAAGAGTACAGGCAAAACTCAATTACCATGGTCGGTGTATTTTGGTTGATTTTAGTGAAATAGCTTACTTATATCACAGTTTTGTGGCCACATCATTTAAGTATACCCCAAACCTCAGTAAAATTGCCTGTGACCTATGTGATTTCATGAATGATTTAAGTCCTAACAGATGATAGACAGCTTTTGGACATTTCCAAAGGTAAAACCTTGGCACCACCTTGAGAATATTGTGTAAAAAGAGGACCAGCATCTTAATCAGCCAGAAACCCCCTGAGTATCATTCCATAAGATGTTTTTATATGTCTACATATCACAATAATGCAGACTGATCTAGGCCTTTGTGAAAAAAAGAACTTTGCGTCACAAATATGAAAATCGATTTGACAATCTTTTGGTTCATCTTTTGATTTATCTTTATAAAACGTTTACTGACAACTTGTCATATATTATTCGAAGAAAATGGAGAAAATTATGCGATATTAATAACAATATTTAACTTACCTGAGAGAGTATAGAAATATGAACTTTTCCTTGAGAGGAATACATTCAAGCCAAACGTGAAAGATTCATTATTCCATACACAACAGTAAACAGGGTTCCGAAATGTTTACTTATGTCACACCAAATCAAATCATAAACTGAGCAAGTATAGACATGGTTCCATATATCAAACATAACCAAAGTTTTTTAGAATTGAAAAATGAAAAGAGCCAGGTACAAATAAGCAGATAATAATGATAACACTTTACACACACACACACACACACACACGCACACACACACACACGCACACACACACACACACACACACACATACATACATACATACATACATACATACATACATACATACATACATACATACATACATACATACATACATACATACATACATACATACATACATACATACATACATACATACATACATACATACATACATACATATATATATATATATATATATATATATATATGTGTGTGTGTGTGTGTGTGTGTGTGTGTCACATATATATATATATATATATATATATATATATATATATATATATATATATATATATATATATATATATATATATATATATATATATATATATATATATATATATATCATCATTTCAATGATTTCAGTGAATTTCATAGCGAAATATTTAAATATTAAACGCAGCATACTTAAACATTAAACGTTTTTTCTTTTTTCTCATTTCAATGATTTCAATTAATTTCATAGGGAAATATTTCAATATTAAACGCAGCATACTCAAACATTAAAAGCAGAATATTTAAAGTAAATAACATCAAGTACCATTGAGACACATATAATGCACTTCCGTATATTTAGCCGTTCCATAACACGGGTCGGCAACCTGACTTTGTAATTCCGGTCTGGAGATGTTACATTGTTCCTGATAATTACACATCTGAGATATATAGCTGGCTCCACCTATACAGTTGGTGTCATTGTCGTGATCTGGATATGGACATACTTCAGAATCTGGCTGGGTCCGGCCATAATTTGCATAAAACAAAATAATCTGTCCTTCTTGACATGCAAATGCCATGAAGTCTGCAGTTGTTATGCACCATATCTTTTCTAAAAGGAACAAAAATGAACTAAAAATTAAAATTTATAATCAAATATGTATGGTTGAATCTATGGTTTTGATTATTATTACATATTAGAACTATTAGTTATTAAACACTCACGCATTAAGCAAATATACCGCATTTCTATATATTTTTCTGTCCCTGGACATGGATCTCCCAATGCACTGTGCACGTCTGATTTTGGGATGTTGCACGTTTGATGGCCCTGGCACAGGTTGGTCAGATAGCTACTGCCACTCTTACAGTTGGTATCGTCATAGGTCGTCGCATGAGGACATATCTCAGATTTTGGTTTGATCCGCCCATAGTTTGCATATAAAACATGAATTAATTGTCCTGCTTCACACTCAACGTCCATTGTGGTTTTGGTAGCCCCATTGCACAAAACATTGCCTGCAAAATGAAACCTTTATTATGGATATTGCAGGTGGTTCATGAACATACATGTACACTAACACAGGTTTCAAAACATATAGCGATATTCTATAGATATAATTGATTATTGAGTGTTTGTGTTCTGGTTTGTATCAACAATGTACAAATTACAAAAAAATAGAATGATTTAAGAAAAATATCAAAATTACCCATAAGTAAATAGAAAAAAAAATGTTTTGAAAAAGTACAGTAAAATTTCTCAACTGTCAAAAAGAGTTCCCTTTTTGCTAAAACTTTCTACTCATGAATTGACATTTTATGATATCTATTTTTTGTAATAAAACTATTGGTTTATCATTCCAAAACCACAATGAAAATTTCTTTGACATAATGAAAGCTTCATATCCTTTTAACTCATAAAAAATGGCAGAGTAATATGTCACTGATTCAAGAAAAAGTTTTGCAGATTGTGGGACCATAAATAAGTGGATTTCTAAAAACATCAAAACATCAAAACATGGCACACTTATTGATAACCTTTTATGTAAACTAATGAAGCAACTTTAGATAGAACATCAGGTATACTGACAAAATAAATGTCGGCCCACCAACCCTATTTTCTAACATTAAACAGTATTCTATTCAAAATTCCCCCATCAATTTTTATTAAAATACAAACCCAAGATAAAGATTTGATTTTACGATTTCATGACAAGATTCAAAACTCAGATATTCTTCACAATTTAGACACAAATCCTAATAATGATCCAAATATAAATTACAAGATACTTCATGATATTATTCTAAAAATAAAAGACACACACTTGCCACAAAGACAGTGAAATGTGCAAAATATAAGCACAAAAAATCAAAATGGATCACTCATGGCATCATGAAATAAATACGTTTTAGAGATAATCTCTACAAAAATTACAAAATGACTGACCCTAATTTGCCTATTCAGTCCTGAAAATAAATCTCAACACATACAATGATATACTTCAAAAAAACATACGTCTGGCACAGAAAACCTAATATGAGACCCTTTTTATAAGAGGCACATGGAAAACCATGAATAGCATCCTAAATAAAACCAAAAAGAAAAAATCTTTGTAAAAAGATGAAAATGTTATAACAAACAAAATTGATATTGCAAACAAAGTTAATACTTTCTTTACTAATGTTGGACCAGATCTTACCAAGAAAATAAAGCAACCTAGAAATAAACACTTTAAACAATTTTTACTCTAAATTACGATCATAATTTTATATTCCAAAATATAAATGAAGAAACAATAACTATCATAAAAAATAAATTAGCACCTAAAACAAGTTTCGGCTTTGATGGTTTATCAACCAAATTAGTAAAAACAATAAAAGATTCAATAATTAGACCTATCACCTTGATAAGAAATCAAATGCTAAACACTGGTAGATTTCCTAAGAAACTAATAATTGACAAAATAACACCAATATATATTTTTTTAAATGACGAAAATGACTACAAATTATAGACCAATCTCAATTCTGCCAGCCATTTCTAAAATCTTTGAGAAAGTAATCTTCAAACAAATCTATGAGTTCTTTCAAAACAATAAGTTATTTTATAAATGCCAAAATGGTTTTAGAACAGAGCAGTTTTCGATCGTATTCTAGTAGAAATTGACAAAAATGATATCCCTATAAACATATTTTTAGACCTGTCAAAAGCATTTGACACAATTGATCACTCTATGCTATTAGAAAAAATGAAATATTATGGCCTAGATGATACAGCCCTGAGTCTTATAGAAAACTACCTAACTGATCGCAAACAGTATGTTGAAATTTATGACAAGAAATCAGATATATTAACAATAAAAAGAGGTGTACCCCAAACATCCATACTGGGTCCGCTTTTATTCAATATATATATATATAAATGATATTGCATATTCAAGCAAGCTATTTGATTTTATTATATATGCAGATGATACTTCATTATCAGGAACATTTAAAATCCTCATAAAAAGGAGAAATGACAATATGGAAGCCATAATAAATAATGAATTAATAAATATAAATAATTGGTTAAAAACAAACTCTCGGTAAATGTGTGTGGAAAAAATCCAAATTTATGATATTTCACACACAGAAAAAAAAATCAAACCACTACAAATAAAGATTGAGAATATTGACATAGAAAGAGTACATTGATTTCCGTGGTATTGTTTTTCAAAATAAAATTTCAAAAGCATTGGTATCTTTAACAGATTAAAACATTTTTTGCCTATCAAAACCAAATTAATAATTTACAATGCTATACAGGATATATCAAAAAGACTGCCATATTGACAGTTGTTATATATGTTCCAAAAATTAAAGATATACATGTATATCTGTATGTGTATATGTATGTGTATTTATGTATGTATGTGTTATTGTAATAATGTGTATGGATATGTGCATAATTAGGTATATAGGTATTTCAAAATGTTTTTTTTCTTTTTCTTGTATTTATTATTATTATTATTATTATTATTATTATTATTATTATTATTATTATTATTATTATTATTATTATTATTATTATTATTATTATTATTATTATTATTATTATTATTATTATTATTATTATTATTATTATTATTATTATTATTATTATTATTATTATTATTATTATTATTATTATTCACAAAATATTGACAAAAATGCATGTAATATAACTGTAAAACATACATTCTGCAGTTATGGCATACCTTCTACGCCCCATCCCATCGTTGGTAGCAGTGTCACTGTGTTTTTTTTCACCTTCACTTGCACAAAATGCAGTCTTTAACATGTTAATATACAGTTGTCCTTATTTGTGTGAATAAGGACAACTTTCATTTTTTTCCGATATATCTCAAAAGATATGACCTCACCACTACTCTATGTTACTGTAAATGATAGATAAGATAGATAAGATAAGATTTTATTTATTTAAGTGACAATATGGTATATACAATGTTCATTAAAAACAGTATTTCAATTTCCCCAAAAAGCTAAAAACATTGAAATTGCCCACCCAGCCTAGAAGGCTTATAAGTCACTTACCCTCCCTCAAACTTATACAATAGATCTCTTCTTATATTGAAAGCATTTTTTATGTACAAGGCAAGTTTGGGTACTAAAATTTCACTGAACATTACTTGTAGCTGTTCTGTTGTATTCATATCTAGGAATGTATTAAAATGTATTATACAATCACTAAATAGTCTATTTCTTTCATTAATGTATCCTTTGCAATTAAAAATAAAATGGATTCCAGTCTCGGGCACCTCACAGCATATTTGACATATCCTTTCATCAGGTGGAATGGCATTTTGCCCATAACGTCCTGTTTCTATACGAAGTGGCAGTATCCCAGATCTAATTTGAGCAATATATGATCTCATATTTCTAGACAAACCCAGATAGGGTTCCTCAGCAACGGACTGTTTAAAGAGTCTATATGTACGCAACTTAGGTGAGTTAGCAACATTTTCACTCCATTTGGAAAATTCATTGTCCATCATCTTTCTTTCTGCTTCTAATAACAGTTTATTGATAAAAACACCGTCCACATTTCTTTTGTTAATTAATTCTACCCTATTCAACTTAGAAAATATCTTTTTCAAATCTGAAAACCAGTTATTATTTCTCTGCATTAGAGTGGATTCCCACATGAACACTTGTTTAGTCAGCCTATTGTCATCCATTTTCAGAATCCGGTACCAGAAACGTATCATCTCCAAATGTCTCCTAATGATAGGTGGTTTCCAAGCACAGTCTCCAAAAAGCACCTGATTTGATGCATATCTATGCACCCCCAGGAAACATCGTACGGCTCTATTGTGTATGGTATCACATTTTGCATAAGGCTTGAAGCCCCAAATGGCACTTGAATAATCCATGATAGGTACAATGCATGTTTCATAATACTTTTTATATACTGAGTGATGCAGACCCCCACACGCTTTGTGCTTTGATATGAGGGGTCCAAGAGCTCTCCCTGCAGCTTCAGATGGTGTTGTTGCAGTCACTGTAAAATCCATGTGCTCATTCAATTCCAGGCCTATATGATTCCACAATTTCCACCTGATTTTCACCACACATAAATATAAAATTTGTCTTTGGAACACACTGACGCCTAAAATGAACAACCTTGGTCTTACCAACATTAATCAGAAGCCTCCACTTCCTGGTCCATTCATTCACTATATCCATTAATAATGAAGGTCATTCTCATTCTCGGCCAGTAAGACTATATCATCAGCATAAAGGAGCACAGCTATTTTCAATACTCCAACTGGGATTCCAAGACCCGCTTTCTTAAGCTGTGTTGCAAGGTCAAACAGGGCAAATAGAGTCTTCGACAAGTTGTCCCCCTGACGGACACCAGTTTTTACTGGGAACCAACCGGTGATGTTATCATTGATCATAACTGAGGCAATGGGTGAAGCATACAAACTTTTAAGTGACTTGTATAGTAATCCATAAACTCCATTATTCAGTAACTTGTAAAACATGCATGTGCGGTCAACAGAGTCAAAGGCCTTGCGCATATCCACAAAGCATGAAAATGTGTCTAACTTTTCGGAAACCATTTTGCTCATCAACATAAATCTCATTATCCTCAAGGTAACTGGAAAGTCTGGAATTCAATACACTTGTATAGAGTTTATACATTGTACATAAAAGACTGATTCCCCTGTAGTTTAGGGGCACTCTGGTATCATATCTCCTTCCTTTGGGAATGGGCTTTATAAGTGCTTTACACCACTCACTTGGGAACACTCCACTAGTAAAAAATTTATTAAAGAGTTTAAATAGCATTTCCTCAGATTTATCATTTTTGAACACTTCACTTGGCAGTCCATCAGCTCCAGCTGATTTGTTGTTTTTGGCTGACCTGACAACCTTTTTGACCTCAGTCAGCTGAATGGGGCCATTCATAACCATGTCAGTTATGTAAGAGTTCTCATTATTGACATCACTGTTTGGGTCCAGTGTTTCCCCCAACATAATGTTTTCCAGGGCTACTTTAGCTTGCTTAATATCCTCATAAAAGTTATCATCAAAATTAGATCCATAAAATTCAGGTGTAAATAGATGAGAGTATTGCTTTTCCCATTCACTCAGCACTTCATTTGATCCAGATTTAACATCTCCATCATCATTTATAACCTCCATAGGTATTTGCTCCTTTGGTTGCTGGGGACCTAGACTTTTTAACTTTTTCCAAAATTCCCTTGGATCTTTTGTGTTGATTTCAACAAGGTCATCCTGCTCTTGTTTTTGATATTGTCTTTTCAGTCTATTGTAACACTTGTCAAAGACATTTTGTGCTTCATTTAAATCTCTCCTCAACCTCTTTCTGATTGGGCGTGATCCAGTGAAGTTTTTCAGGCTATTTTCAGCTTTAACTAAGTTCTTCCACAAAACCTGAAGTTGATCACACCACCATGGCTTTGCACGAAATCGCCCTTTCTTCTTTCCTTTTCTACCCATGTGGTTTGGGATATCTGCTTGAATTTCCTCAAAATAAATATTACATACATCTTTGTACAGTTTGTCCACATACTGTTGATTAATACACTGGTTTGTGATTCTTTCAATTGCTTCATTTATTTTCACTATGGTTTCCTCTGTAGACATAAATCCTTTAGGAAGAGGAGTTCTCATACGTTTTGGTACTTTCTCATGATTTGATGTGACAGGAATCTCGCTTGAGCTGGGGGAAACAGTGCTTGGTCTGTCTTGTACTGTTATGTCTGTACATATTATGTAATGATCTGGTAATTTACAATCTGGAATGAAGTTGATGGAATCACATATATCCTTTGGTGTATATATTGCACAATCTCTGACCTGATGCAGGGTGTGATGTGGTACACAGTAATAGTCCACCACAGAGCAACCTTTTGAGGTCACTGATGTGTATTTGTTGCTATCTCCTACTCTTCCATTTACTATACATGTTTTGGCCTCTTTTAGAAAATCTAAAAATATTTCTCCATGTTTATAATGATTGAATTATGTCATACCAAGTGCTTAATTGGTCTCACACAGGGTGGTCCCCATACTAGCAACAATAATTTGTCTTAATGGAGGTCTCCCTGGCCCATAAAAGATTCTCCCTGGCCCATAAAAGATCTTTTATTGTAAAAAAATAAAATAAACTGAAAAGTACTATTGACAAATCATGTAAATCTAGGGTTAACCCCTAACGGATGGGAAGGACGGCAACGTCCCCAACATTCCCTTGGGCTGCAACTTTGTTATAATGTAATCATAATAATGACGTCAGACTGAGTGGATCATGAACTTTTGACCCCAGCACTTCATAGAGCATATTGAATAACCATGGTTATAAATTTTATCAATTAAGTATGTAGATACACTAGTCCAGAAAAAATTGGTTAGTCCAGCCAATCAACAAAATTTAGATAGCCTAGTCCCTTAGGGGTTAAATAAATTGATTTCTGAGTTCTGAGTTCTTTCCTTAATTTATAGTTTTCAAACATACATAATACAATAAACAAAATAAATATTAGTCAAAACATACTTATTGGCTGCTGGTGACATATGTGTATGATTTCCACATATTTATATACGTTTGCACATGGGTCTCCAAGTTCAGTTGCGACTGCACCCATGGTTATGGTACAAGACCTCCGACCCTGGCATTGGCTGGTCAGGAAGCTGGCTCCGCTTAAACAACTTGAAGCCTCGTTGCCATTTGGGTGGTAACAGACCTGGGATAGAGGATGGGTTCTGCCATAGTTAGCATACAATATGACGATAGATTCTCCCTCGCTGCACTCTATTATAACTGGAGCACCTGAACCAGTACCTGAAGCATCACCTGAACACCATACCCGGCCTATGGGTGGGGAAAGTCATATTATTGCTCAGCTTGTCAAACATGACATTATTGCATTTAAATTAAATTAAGTAGTAAATTAAATTGAAAATTTTATTTATACCCTATTCAATATATCCCTCAAATCATTATGAAATAATTAAATGCGACTTTCTTATCAGTCCTTGTTACAGGTTTATCAAAGTATACATCTTACCTAAAACGGAGTTTCCTTGCCAAGTAAATGCTAATGTAATTACAATAAGAATATACATGCCACTGGTTATTAGTGCATTACTCTCAAAGATATCGACACAAAGTTGCAATATGTACGAACTCCCATCCCACAATAGTACCATAAGCTGCGGTTGGTCATTTATATATAAAGTTTGGCAAACCCAGAGTAATGAGCAATAAATGAGTAATGAATGAATAAGGAAAGCCAATTGATTCACCGCATGCCACTGAGATATCAAAGTTTATTCGCATATAGTTGATAGCAAGTTGTTATAATGCTATATCAACTAAATTCTCATTGTAAGATGTATGTTTTTAGAAGATACACAAGATACACATAAAAGTATGAGCTTAATGTAAGTGAACAGTTTACGCTGCTGGAATCAAAAGACAATTGTCCTGGTATGTTGTAATAGTGTGAATAAGTCCATAGTGAAAGTGGGGATACGGCTACATCTGCCTTGTTTAAAATACAAATGTTGTGTTCAATATGTATTTGTAAAATTGTTATAGAATGACACAACATATTTGAATAGTTTTATTCTGCGACGATACTTTTTAATATACAAAATTGAATTGTCAACGGTGCGATTTTGAAATTCTTAACAAACGTTATAAATGTCATACTCCAGTTGGTGGACAATAGAAACCAAGGTCAGATCAACTCAATTTTATTAATTTATTGAAATTACACGAAGAATTTACATAAAGGTGTTACAGTATGCATTGCATATGCAAACTCTTATTCATTTTAGTGCATACCTACTTCGTCGATTTTCTATAATTTGATCATTAATTATTAGCTGTTAGGTTGTTATTAAGTTAAGTTGCGCCAACATATATGACTCTTCACTGCGTATTTAATGTGAAGTCAATACCAGGCAACATAAATGAAGATAAAAGATATCAACTAGATCAGATATATGGCAATACTCCCATTTCATACTTACCTGTTTGGCTGAAGACCTCCAGGGTTAACATGATTAATGTTGGCAACAATATTGCCATTATTGTGAAATAAATAATGCTTTATCATTTTCTTCAGCAAGGTTTGCAATTTGTTTCAACAATACTCATGTGTATAGAGAAGTGGATGCCC
This sequence comes from Amphiduros pacificus, assembly GCA_949316495.1. Classification (NCBI taxonomy): domain Eukaryota; kingdom Metazoa; phylum Annelida; class Polychaeta; order Phyllodocida; family Hesionidae; genus Amphiduros; species Amphiduros pacificus. The sequence continues at coordinate 76,103,233 of OX439000.1, read as the reverse complement.
CCTAATAATTCCTTCATGTTAAAGCCGTTTGACGCCAAGTGTTATATAATGAAAAATAGTGTATAAGATTTCATGACAGTCATTAGCATCTTCAATTGCCTCGTGGTTAGTTTGATTGGTTACCCTCAAATTATAATTATTGGCAACAATATGGTGGGGAGAGAACCGTTGTCATCCTGACATGTAAACGAAATCTCAAATAAGGAGTCCGCGGTTAATTCAACACGGAGGATAAATATAAAATGGCGTATTACAGATCTATACCGGTGAAAGACAACTTCTGGCCTGAAATACGTCCACATCCCCTTCACATTGCAGTGTTGAGATCTTTCCAATAAAAAAAGGAAACTAAATACGTAGAGGAAAATTGTTAGGTAAAAGGGTGATCTGCGAAAGTAGTTTGGCAAAGAGTATCTAAAAATATTTCTCACAGGCGCAGAACACACTCCTTAAGCACAACTTAACTGAATTGAAACTGGAACTTGAAATAATGACTGGTACTTGAAATAATGACTGGTACTTGAAATAATGATTGGTACTTGAAATAATGACTGGTACTTGAAATAATGACTGGTACTTGAAATAATGACTGGTACTTGAAATAATGACTGGTACTTGAAATAATGACCTCTCTGGCTGATATGATAAAAATACACAGAGGCCATCGTTACCGTGAACAGCGATGGTGAGGGGTTGGTGCCGTTTCTTATTGTCGGGATATCAGTAAGAAATAGCACCAACATATGGCTGTGATAAACAAGTTGGGATATCAATAAGAAACGGCACCAACATATGGCTGTGACAAACAAGTCGGGATATCAATAAGAAACGGCACCAACATGTGGCTGTGACAAACAAGTCGGGATATCAGTAAGACATGGCACCAACATATGGCTGTGACAAACAAGTCGGGATATCAATAAGACATGGCACCAACATATGGCTGTGATAAACAAGTTGGGATATCAGTAAGAAATGGCACCAACATATGGCTGTGATAAACAAGTTGGGATATCAGTAAGAAATGGCACCAACATATGGCTGTGATAAACAAGTTGGGATATCAGTAAGAAATGGCACCAACATATGGCTGTGATAAACAAGTTGGGATATCAGTAAGAAATGGCACCAACATATGGCTGTGATAAACAAGTCGGGATATCAGTAAGAAATGGCACCAACATATGGCTGTGATAAACAAGTTGGGATATCAGTAAGAAATGGCACCAACATATGGCTGTGATAAACAAGTTGAGTTATCAGTAAGAAATGGCACCAACATATGGCTGTGATAAACAAGTTGGGATATCAGTAAGAAATGGCACCAACATATGGCAGTGACAAACAAGTCGGAATATTAGTAAGAAACGGCACCAACATATGGCTGTGATAAACAAGTTGGGATATCAGTAAGAAATGGCACCAACATATGGCTGTGATAAACAAGTCGGGATATCAGTAAGAAATGGCACCAACATATGGCACTACTGGAAACTTGGCATAATTCAGAAATGTTTTCATGGGTGGGTGTAAATACTTTTAAAACCAGCTGGTGTGATCCAGCTGTATCTCAAATGAGCTAATATATAAACCGTTCATTGCGAAAGAGCAGAGAGCAGAGAACCGTTTGTTGGAAGGTTAGAGCTCCTTATGATTGGGAAGTTCTCTGCTCTCTGCTCTTTTGCAATGAACTGTTTACCGCTCTTTTGCAATGAACGGTTTGCTGCTCTCTGCTCTTTTGCAATGAACAGTTTACTGCTCTCTGCTCTTTTGCAATGAATGGTTTGCTGCTCTCTGCTCTTTTGCAATGAATGGTTTGCTGCTCTCTGCTCTTTTGCAATGAACGGTTTGCTGCTCCTTGCTCTTTTGCAATGAATGGTTTGCTGCTCTCTGCTCTTTTGCAATGAATGGTTTGCTGCTCCTTGCTCTTTTGCAATGAATGGTTTGCTGCTCTCTGCTCTTTTGCAATGAATGGTTTGCTGCTCTCTGCTCTTTTGCAATGAATGGTTTGCTGCTCTCTGCTCTTTTGCAATGAATGGTTTGCTGCTCTCTGCTCTTATGCAATGAATGGTTTGCTGCTTTCTGCTCTTTTGCAATGAATGGTTTACTGCTCTCTACTGTTTTGCAATGAACGGTTTGCTGCTCTCTACTGTTTTGCAATGAACGGTTTGCTGCTCTCTACTGTTTTGCAATGAACGGTTTACTGCTCTCTGCTCTTTGGCAATGAATGGTTTGCTGCTCTCTGCTCTTTTGCAATGAACGGTTTACTGCTCTCTGCTCTTTTGCAATGAATGGTTTGCTGCTCTCTGCTCTTTTGCAATGAATGGTTTGCTGCTCTCTGCTCTTTTGCAATGAATGGTTTACTGCTCTCTGCTCTTTTGCAATGAACGGTTTGCTGCTTTCTGCTCTTTTGCAATGAATGGTTTGCTGCTCTCTGCTCTTTTGCAATGAATGGTTTGCTGCTCTCTGCTCTTTTGCAATGAACGGTTTACTGCTCTCTGCTCTTTTGCAATGAATGGTTTGCTGCTCTCTGCTCTTTTGCAATGAATGGTTTGCTGCTCTCTGCTCTTTTGCAATGAATGGTTTACTGCTCTCTGCTCTTTTGCAATGAACGGTTTGCTGCTTTCTGCTCTTTTGCAATGAATGGTTTGCTGCTCTCTGCTCTTTTGCAATGAATGGTTTGCTGCTCTCTGCTCTTTTGCAATGAATGGTTTGCTGCTCTCTGCTCTTTTGCAATGAATGGTTTACTGCTCTCTGCTCTTTTGCAATGAACGGTTTGCTGCTTTCTGCTCTTTTGCAATGAATGGTTTGCTGCTCTCTGCTCTTTTGCAATGAATGGTTTGCTGCTCTCTGCTCTTTTGCAATGAATGGTTTGCTGCTCTCTGCTCTTTTGCAATGAATGGTTTACTGCTCTCTGCTCTTTTGCAATGAATGGTTTGCTGCTCTCTGCTCTTTTGCAATGAACGGTTTACTGCTCTCTGCTCTTTTGCAATGAATGGTTTGCTGCTCTCTGCTCTCTGCTCTTTTGCAATGAATGGTTTGCTGCTCTCTGCTCTTTTGCAATGAATGGTTTGCTGCTCTCTGCTCTCTGCTCTTTTGCAATGAACGGTTTGCTGCTCTCTGCTCCTTTGCAATGAACGGTTTACTGCTCTCTGCTCTTTTGCAATGAATGGTTTGCTGCTCTCTGCTCTCTGCTCTTTTGCAATGAATGGTTTGCTGCTCTCTGCTCTTTTGCAATGAATGGTTTGCTGCTCTCTGCTCTCTGCTCTTTTGCAATGAATGGTTTGCTGCTCTCTGCTCTTTTGCAATGAACGGTTTGCTGCTCTCTGCTCTTTTGCAATGAACGGTTTACTGCTCTCTGCTCTTTTGCAATGAATGGTTTGCTGCTCTCTGCTCTCTGCTCTTTTGCAATGAATGGTTTGCTGCTCTCTGCTCTTTTGCAATGAACGGTTTGCTGCTCTCTGCTCCTTTGCAATGAATGGTTTGCTGCTCTCTGCTCTTTTGCAATGAACGGTTTGCTGCTCTCTGCTCTTTTGCAATGAACGGTTTGCTGCTCTCTGCTCTTTTGCAATGAACGGTTTACTGCTCTCTGCTCCTTTGCAATGAATGGTTTGCTGCTCTCTGCTCTTTTGCAATGAACGGTTTACTGCTCTCTGCTCTTTTGCAATGAATGGTTTGCTGCTCTCTGCTCTTTTGCAATGAACGGTTTACTGCTCTCTGCTCTTTTGCAATGAATGGTTTGCTGCTCTCTGCTCTCTGCTCTTTTGCAATGAATGGTTTGCTGCTCTCTGCTCTTTTGCAATGAATGGTTTGCTGCTCTCTGCTCTTTTGCAATGAATGGTTTGCTGCTCTCTGCTCTTTTGCAATGAATGGTTTGCTGCTCTCTGCTCTTTTGCAATGAATGGTTTACTGCTCTCTGCTCCTTTGCAATGAATGGTTTGCTGCTCTCTGCTCTTTTGCAATGAACGGTTTACTGCTCTCTGCTCTTTTGCAATGAATGGTTTGCTGCTCTCTGCTCTCTGCTCTTTTGCAATGAATGGTTTACTGCTCTCTGCTCTTTTGCAATGAATGGTTTGCTGCTCTCTGCTCTCTGCTCTTTTGCAATGAATGGTTTGCTGCTCTCTGCTCTTTTGCAATGAATGGTTTGCTGCTCTCTGCTCTTTTGCAATGAATGGTTTGCTACTCTCTGCTCTTTTGCAATGAACGGTTTGCTACTCTCTGCTCTTTTGCAATGAACGGTTTACTGCTCTCTGCTCTTTTGCAATGAACGGTTTACTGCTCTCTGCTCTTTTGCAACGAACGGTTTGCTGCTCTCTGCTGTTTTGCAATGAACGGTTTACTGCTCTCTGCTCTTTTGCAATGAATGGTTTACTGCTCTCTGCTCTTTTGTAATGAATGGTTTACTGCTCTCTGCTCTTTTGCAATGAACGGTTTACTGCTCTCTGCTCTTTTGCAACGAACGGTTTACTGCTCTCTACTGTTTTGCAATGAATGGTTTGCTGCTCTCTGCTCTTTTGCAACGAATGGTTTGCTGCTCTCTGCTCTTTTGCAATGAACGGTTTACTGCTCTCTGCTCTTTTGCAATGAATGGTTTACTGCTCTCTGCTCTTTTGCAATGAATGGTTTGCTACTCTCTGCTCTTTTGCAATGAACGGTTTGCTACTCTCTGCTCTTTTGCAATGAACGGTTTACTGCTCTCTGCTCTTTTGCAATGAACGGTTTACTGCTCTCTGCTCTTTTGCAACGAACGGTTTGCTGCTCTCTGCTGTTTTGCAATGAACGGTTTACTGCTCTCTGCTCTTTTGCAATGAATGGTTTACTGCTCTCTGCTCTTTTGTAATGAATGGTTTACTGCTCTCTGCTGTTTTGCAATGAACGGTTTACTGCTCTCTGCTCTTTTGCAACGAACGGTTTACTGCTCTCTACTGTTTTGCAATGAATGGTTTGCTGCTCTCTGCTCTTTTGCAACGAATGGTTTGCTGCTCTCTGCTCTTTTGCAATGAACGGTTTACTGCTCTCTGCTCTTTTGCAATGAATGGTTTACTGCTCTTTTCACGGTAGCAGTTAATGACATCGCCAACAATTAACCAATTACAACAAGTCAGAGAAGATTACCAACATATTTTGACACTGGTTTTTAATGTTAAATGTTAATTTTTCATTTCTGAGTAAAAGTGGGGTCGACGATTAGCTCGCATTACACTGCCTTGTTTTCCTCTGGTGCATGTGTCATGAGGCCAAGGCCATGTTATACTGTTCCGTTATTTATTGTGTTGATGATGGTTCATTATCGACAAGAAGTATTCACCTTGGATATTTCCTAAATTATGTACTATGATAATGTTATGTTTATATCCGTTTTCATAAGAATCGTTTTACTCCCACGAGTCATAATCATTAGATAGGAAATGAGACCATTTTAATAATGTAAAAAGGGTATAAACATATGGACTAGTGTCTGAAAGATATGCCAATACATATTAAATTATTGATAATGATGTCATTATGATCTCTTGGGCGTGTCTGTTACCGTCTTATCAAGTGTTTTAGTAACAACAGTTATATTTTGTATTACTTTGAATAGTTGGCAGGCCGAAACCAAAGCGGCTGCTAGTTGGTACGGGCCTCAGCTCATATGTGAAATCGTATCATGATATCAATCTCGGCACGGCCGGGGATTGAACCCACGACCTTTGGATCACAGAGCTTTAACCAACTGCACCACGCCCTGTGGCCTTGCAGAGATTCCACTTTCACAACCTATTTCACAATCTGAAATATGTCCTATACTTGTTTATCAAATATTTCAAAAGACAGACCATTAATCATTCAGGGAATGGGAAATAAAAAATGAGATTGGTAATTTTCACAAAAATATCAATCTGTATTTAATTACTCATCCCCCCTGATTGACAAATGGTCCGTCCCTATAGCTTATTTGGATGGCCCATTCTGTTATTTTGTTTTACCCATTTTCTTACCATGACCATAACTCATTGCTAACTCATTGCTTATTGGCAAGTAAATGAGTAGAAGCGGGTGTGATTTCTGAAAGTCAGAGCCAAAACCTGCAGAGCTGGTAATTAACAAGTAATAAACTCCCTGCACTTTGACAGCAACACCAGGAACATACACGGGCGCTGCTTGGTAAGAAACTATAAAAGGTGCTATCAGTTTGATATTCATGATAAATTTGTATATGAAAACAAAACACCTGATTTGAGAGACCTGAAGGTCACCAACCAGGCATTTTCGACGATATAACAATGATGCCCCTGTTTCATACTTCCATTAGACTTTGTGAGAGAGAGGTTGTGGATTGTGGCACAGTAAGTTAGAGTGCCATCTTCTTAGCACCAGCCTCTCGTTGATATCAGTTAAAATCTGCAAGGCAATAACAATTCGATTAACCCCTTTCCTTATAAATAAGGAAAAAGAAAATATCCCATTTATCCCACTAACTATTCTTCCAAGCAAAGGGTCCTAACATATATTATTATAACCAAATTCCTACACCCCCAGAATGATAAATGGTTTGTACTGTTTGAATATAAGAAGGGATATACATAGTTCTATTGGCCTGTTTGTTGGATTAAGGGATAGTATTGTCTCCAGTCGCTCTTAAATAGGCGAGGCATCATCAACTGCGTTGCCAATGGTAACACACCCTTTTATACCCCTCCCATGGTGTAATTGAAAACAAATCTTCAGTATAAGTGTTAATGTAAGATTGTGTCATTTATTGTTTTAAATGTACCAATTCATTAGCAAACATTAAAAAATACCTTCTACTGATTGCAGAAGCCCATTACCGAGGCCAAACATTAAAAATGGAGGTACTGGGTGTATACTAAATTATTTCCATGTCATTTACTTATTGTCACGGCGTAATGATGGGGAATAATGGCTTGTTGGATTGCATTCAGACATGTGAAAATGACACCAACAATGTAAGGTATAATTGAATTATAGCACAGTTTCAATAAGGTCAATCGGATTTGATATCTTGATTACTTTCAAACAACCACTTTCTCAGTTTCAATCTGAAAATAGGAAAAGTTCTAGATTTCTGTTGTAGGATTCCCAAGCCATTTTGTTCAGTGCAAGACAAATGCTATCATCAAGAGTCGTCAGAAACATATTGTAACCTGCATTAAGCCTTAAGGGCGCATTCACTCAAGTATATGAGCACTATTAGGACATAGCTAAAATGGTTAATCCTGCAGTAAACACATGTAGTATTCAATTCCTACATCTGCAGTAATTGCACTGTTTTTGATCTCATTCAAAGTTTGGAAATCCCCCAGTCATAAATCCTTGCCTTGCTCACAAAAATATCATCAAATCCTAATTGACCAAAATCAGGTCATAAATTGTAATCAGGTGTCTGACACATAAACTGACCAATCAGGACCACAGCTGGTATAAAACATATATTCTTTCACCAATCAGTTCACAGCCAGATTTTTCTCAGCTCTGATGACTTGCGGTCGATTCTGTGTGCACCTTTATAGCTTTGGTGGCAGGGCCTGATATGATACAAAAGTACTGCTATGGAGGGTATGGTGGTCGATGTTATGTATCAACCATATTGGATGTTTAGTGACATATTACTGTTTTATTGTCACATGTCCTGGATTAGTGTGAGTACAGTTATGTTACCAGGATGTGTGTCTTGTGGTAGAGCGAATACTGGACCTATGGTAACTCTCATCCGGGGTTTATGAAAGTGGAGATTTGCAATCTGATAACAAGTACGGACGTTTATGTCTATAAGTAATTGATTGCTGTGATCTTAATGGATGTTTCAATGTTCATCAGAAATTCTTTGAGTGACAGCCTGCCTCCTCAATTGAACAATCATTCAAAACAATAGACATAAGAACATGCAACCTGTATTTAATACAAAGGTATGAGGAATATTGTTATGAATATAATGGGGCAAAGAGGAAAATATGATGAGCTCCAGCAAAATGATTTTAATTTTGAAACTTGCATTGGTAATAATATCTCAATTTTACTAGGTACGCTTTCTATTAAGTTGCATTAGTTCAAGGATTGTCTTAAATCCTACCCGAAGGTTGTGCAGTTAATTAGGAATATTGGGCATATTAAGTGTTTGTTATGGAAACTGCATCTTTCCAATATTATTTCAAATGTTAGGGACACAACATCCACTTGCTCTGATCTCTATTCAGTTTCACTATCATCACTTCTGTTTGAGGAATTTAATATTAACAACCATTTGAAGTATTCATTTTAGGTTTTTATTACTGATGTACATATTTAAACCTGATATTTCAACACATATACCATATAAGACAGATCAAAAAGATCAGAAGAGGTGAATAATTTCTCGATGAACAATTTTGGTTTGCCGATGAGAGGTATATAAGTGTGCACTTTTATTGTGACGTCAAAATGTCCACTGGTCAAGGCATGTCTATTTCACTTTTGCATGTGAGTTCTGTCATTTGTGTCAAACAAGCTGCGTTGAGTGTAGGAGGTGATGATTCAGTAAATGGCGCTGCCTATCATTTGTGATATTTTCCCATTCTTTTTGCTAATGTTGTCAGATTACTGTCAGATCGGCTTCTGGCAGGTCTCAATATGTACCCATAAAATGAATTTAAATAGCTTTAAATTGAGGAATAGGCAGCTTGATCTCAATTGCTTGATTTTCTAAATATTCTATTCATTTAGATATTTGATTATTTTGTCTTCCACTGAGGCAGCACTATATCTTCTATAAGTAGGTCTCATCACGAAATGACTGAAATAATGTTGAAACTGATTTAACACTCCAAACAACCAAATCCACCAAAATAACTGTAATAGTCTGAGACACAGCAGTCATATGAGCCATCGAAGTTTCAGTACTGACATGTTTTCAAGTGACTTATTCAAAAACAATTAATTATCAAAGGCTTCACGACTCATAAGATGTCCAAGAAACGCTTCAAAACATGTTTGTTCCAGACAAACATCTGCTTATGAATTAATTAAAAACTTCATTTGCTTATAGTTGAATACAAGTTTCATTACACCTTTTCAACTCTATCTCATTCCCTATATTCCCATATTAAATATGTTCTATTTTTAGGTCGTCCTATAAATATTAGCGCTAGATACAACTCAACGAATTCCAGGAAAAAATAGTACTATCTTTTTCAATTCAAATCAAGTTTTTGAGAAAATATGTCCAGGTACATTTTTTCATGATCATACAACTTTCTGTATTGTGTACCTCAATCGTACCACTTCTGCTCCAAGTAGGTCTCGTCATGAAATAACTCATATAACGTTGAAAGTGACAACAACCCAAAACAAACAAATAATTATATATGTGCGAGCTAGAAAAGTTCAAGTGCGTGGCACTAAATAGAAGGAACACTCAAGTTCTTCAGACATGACACTGGCTCATGCTATGGGTCTGTAATATCTCTTGCTATAACCGTGACGAATATATTATACTTAATGCCAAAAGAAAGGCGATGCATCTTTTGACCAGATTCTGATTTTCAGAGTAAACTTCCCCCTTTTCCAATTGGCTTATCAAGTTAGTTATATATATTCTAGTTCAAAGTTTTTGTCCAGGTGACTAGATGCACCAAGAAATTCCCCTTTTTTAATTGGTATATCACGCGTTGAGAGTCTATGATGTTTCTGGAGTCTACTCCTCATCACGCTTTGAGAGTCTATGATGTTCCTGGAGACCACTCCTCATCACGCATTGAGAGTCTATGATGTTTCTGGAGACCACACCTCATCACGCTTTGAGAGTCTATGATGTTTCCCGAGTCTTCTCCTCATCACGCTTTGAGAGTCTATGATGTTTCCGGAGACCACTCCTCATCACGCTTTGAGAGTCTATGATGTTTCTGGAGACTACTCCTCATCACGCTTTGAGAGTCTATGATGTTTCTGGAGTCTACTGCTCATCACGCTTTGAGAGTCTATGATGTGTCTGGAGACCACTCCTCATCACGCTTTGAGAGTCTATGATGTTTCTGGAGACCACACCTCATCACGCTTTGAAAGTCTATGATGTTTCTGGAGACCACTCCTCATCACGCGTTGAAAGTCTATGATGTTTCTTGAGACCACTCCTCATCACGCTTTGAGAGTCTATGATGTTTCTGGAGACCACTCCTCATCACGCTTTGAGAGTCTATGATGTTTCTGGAGACTACTCCTCATCACGCTTTGAGAGTCTATGATGTTTCTGGAGACCACTCCTCATCACGCTTTGAGAGTCTATGATGTTTCTGGAGACCACTCCTCATCACGCTTTGAGAGTCTATGATGTTTCTGGAGTCTACTCCTCATCACGCTTTGAGAGTCTATGATGTTTCTGGACACCACTCCTCATCATGCTTTGAGAGTCTATGATGTTTCTGAAGTCTACTCCTCATCACACGTTGAGAGTCTATGATGTTTCCGGAGTCTTCTCCTCATCACGCGTTGAGAGTCTATGATGTTTCTGGAGACCACTCCTCATCACGCTTTGAGAGTCTATGATGTTTCTGGAGACCACTCCTCATCACGCTTTGAGAGTCTATGATGTTTCTGGAGACCACTCCTCATCACGCTTTGAGAGTCTTAATGTTCCTGGAGACCACTCCTCATCACGCATTGAGAGTCTATGATGTTTCTGGAGACCACACCTCATCACGCTTTGAGAGTCTATGATGTTTCCCGAGTCTTCTCCTCATCACGCTTTGAGAGTCTATGATGTTTCCGGAGACCACTCCTCATCACGCTTTGAGAGTCTATGATGTTTCTGGAGACCACTCCTCATCACGCTTTGAGAGTCTATGATGTTTCTGGAGTCTACTCCTCATCACGCTTTGAGAGTCTATGATGTGTCTGGAGACCACTCCTCATCACGCTTTGAGAGTCTATGATGTTTCTGGAGACCACACCTCATCACGCTTTGAAAGTCTATATTGTTTCTGGAGACCACTCCTCATCACGCGTTGAAAGTCTATGATGTTTCTTGAGACCACTCCTCATCACGCTTTGAGAGTCTATGATGTTTCTGGAGACCACACCTCATCACGCTTTGAAAGTCTATATTGTTTCTGGAGACCACTCCTCATCACGCGTTGAAAGTCTATGATGTTTCTTGAGACCACTCCTCATCACGCTTTGAGAGTCTATGATGTTTCTGGAGACCACTCCTCATCACGCTTTGAGAGTCTATGATGTTTCTGGAGACCACTCCTCATCACGCTTTGAGAGTCTATGATGTTTCTGGAGACCACTCCTCATCACGCTTTGAGAGTCTATGATGTTTCTGGAGACCACTCCTCATCACGCTTTGAGAGTCTATGATGTTTCTGGAGTCTTCTCCTCATCACGCTTTGAGAGTCTATGATGTTTCTGGACACCACTCCTCATCATGCTTTGAGAGTCTATGATGTTTCTGGAGTCTACTCCTCATCACACGTTGAGAGTCTATGATGTTTCCGGAGTCTTCTCCTCATCACGCTTTGAGAGTCTATGATGTTTCTGGAGACCACTCCTCATCACGCTTTGAGAGTCTATGATGTTTCTGGAGACCACTCCTCATCACGCTTTGAGAGCCTCTGATGTCTATGGAGTCTACTCCTCATCACACTTTGAGAGTCTATGATGTTTCTGGAGACCACTCCTCATCACACTTTGAGAGTCTATGATGTTTCTGGAGACCACTCCTCATCACGCTTTGAGAGTCTATGATGTTTCTGGAGTCTACTCCTCATAGCGGTTTGAGAGTCTATGATGTTTCTGGAGTCTACTCCTCCTCACGCTTTGAGAGTCTATGATGTTTCTGGAGTCTACTCCTCATCACACTTTGAGAGTCTATGATGTTTCTGGAGACCACTCCTCATCACGCTTTGAGAGTCTATGATGTTTCTGGAGTCTACTCTCCCAAAATCTTCTGATTATTTATCTTCTTTACAAACATTAAAATCAAAAGAATGGAAAAGGCACTTAATCTAAACAATCACGGAAAGCACTCTCAGAGACTGTACTTGTGTACAAATCTGATATTGGATTCCTTGTCATGTTGGCATTCACAGAGCTCAATATGCTGTCAAAGGACTAGACAAACGTCCAATTAGTTTTAAAAGTGAATCTCCTGTCGAGCTACTGTGTCAATGTGCCTTTAGGCAATCATTCACTCATTTATTGATCGATTGATTCATTGATCGATTGATTCATTGATCGATTGATTCATTGATTGATTGATTCATTGATTGATTGATTCATTGATTGATTGATTCATTGATTGATTCATTGATTGATTCATGTATTCATGTATTCATTGATTCATTTATTTTTTCATTGATTGATTGATTCATTGATTTTTTGATTGATTCATTGATTTATTGATTGATTGATTGATTCATTCATTGATTGATTCATTCATTCATTCATTCATTCATTCATTCATTCATTCATTCATTCATTGATTCATTCATTCATTCTAACTTTTCTTCTGTAATCGGATGTTCATAAATCTGTAGTGGATTACCAAATCTTACATGGAACTGACTGGAGCGTCGCTGATGGTTCACACCCCCATCTGGTGGCGGAATGATATTCACTGGGCTTATATTACGTACATGTCTTTTTAGACCATTTACTGGGATAATACAAATGTCACTTGAAATGAGTACTCAGTTCCTTTGGTGTTAAGTTTGCGGAATGGAATCATCAATTTTAAAAGCTTCACCAGTAACTGGGCTCACAATGTTTCAGATTGTTAAGGCAAAATCTTCCCTGATTTTCAGAAAATCGACTTCCGACTTTTGTGATTTGTCCAACACACTAAGGTTGTCTGGAACCTGGGTTGCCCGTCTTCCTACCTTCAGTCAGGCTTATTTTCTTATCAAATAGAAACAACAGCAATGATGAATGGAAAGTTTGTTTAAATCATGTTTAAGCTTTTATCGGTATGCATGTGGTTGTGAACTCCAGCTTCTTATGCGGTGTGGACATATTCCGGCCATGTACATTTTATCCACAAAATCTGAGAACAATATCATGAGGTGAAACACCGACACACAACTCTTGAACCTGAAGTGACGCACACTATCATCTACAAATAAGAGTGCATATTTAGCAATGCACTGCACACCAATAATTCATGAATTCAGTAAAGTGAGATGATACCTCTCCTGCTTATCTTGAACTGTGCATATGAACTGTGTATTTTGGAAGACAGCTTCAGAAAGCTTGCCATTCTTGGAGGTGGGAGGTTGCTCAAGTCTTAATCTCACATGCTAGTGGCAAGGGTTTGATTCCTAGATTAGATAAGAAATGTAGGAATCTCCTGAGTTGTTTCTGGAAAAGAAAGATCTGCAGCAAAACAATGGGGCATTGAGTCTCGATGACACTAATATCTAATATCTATATCAGTCCCCATCCAACTAAAGAGATCGAATCAGATCGAAACCGTTGTTGGTATTGGCTAGGGACTGTGATCGTTGTCTAGCTTCAGCTTGAGGATTCTTGCCTTTTACACTAATATCCATATCATCTTGTTGTATCCTTTTTTCTTCTACTTCATCCTTCTTTATCCTTAATGTAGCTACATCATCTTATCACATCCTATTCCCTCTACTTTATCCTAGTATATCCTTACTACATATACAACATCTAATCACATCCTTATTGTTTCTACTTTATCCTATAATATCCTTATTGCTTCTACTTTATCCCAGTATATCTTTATTGCATGTACATCATCTTATCACATCTTTATTGCTTGTACTTTATCCCAGTATATCCTTATTGCATGTACATTTTCTTATCACACCCTTATTGCTTGTACTTTATCCCAGTATATCCTTATTGCATGTACATCATCTTATCACATCCTTATTGTTTCTACTTTATCCCAGTATGTCCTTATTGCATGTACATTTTCTTATCACACCCTTATTGCTTGTACTTTATCCCAGTATATCCTTATTGCATGTACATCATCTTATCACATCCTTATTGTTTCTACTTTATCACAGTATATCCTTATTGCATGTACATCATCTTATCACATCCTTATTGCTTCTACTTTATCCTATCACATCCAGATTGCTGCTGCATCATTCCATCATAACCATATCATCCAATGTGGCAGCAGTCTTGCCATGCCTGTAATCATCACCATACTCCATCCGGGCATTTTCAGTACACCTTCACGATCCACCAATCCTCTTAGACCATTTCCTCATGATTAGCATGGCAGGGTAAGCTTCTGATAATAATATATTTGCTGCCAGATTACGTTTGCACATGAGATTTATCACTACAAGCCTGATTGCGCCTTCATTTATAGTTTGATCCCCAAATGGGCAGCATCATGCATGCTGTCAAGGTATGTCAGATACCAATTATAAATAGTAACAAAGTTTGCCTCTAGCATGGCCGTGTACCCTTTAAATGATGCATATTATTGTATGCAAGTAAAAGATAACAGGATATATTTTATGTAGTTGTGGTCATTTTGTTATGTTATAAACATTTCTCAGATGCAGAAATGTGAAGATATCTTTGGCAGTTCAGACATTCTGTTGTGTATTTTATTTTGTGACAGCCTTTTGCTGGATATCAGACATCAGATTGTTCCCACTTACCTGCATGGTCAACTATTCTCCTCTCCATTTTCATTTTAGTTATAGTTAAAATCAAATAGAGGCCGCTGCTCATGTAAAGAGACTTTAATCAAAGAAATCTGTCTCATGTTCAGCTATGTTGATTTTGTCCGCAGTGAGACATTTTCTTTCATTCCGTCTGTCCGTCAAACTCGATGTTGTTCTCGGGAACCTCGGCGAATATCTTACTTATTTGTCTGTAAGGTGAAGTATTATCAGGAGGTGAATCCTTTCTCTATTTTCAGTGAGGATATGATTTTCTGTTTTTATTGTAAACAGTGAATTGTTTCTCATAAGTGGGGCGACCATTATCATTTCTAAAGCAATTCGCATGCATTTCCAAGAAATGTTCACAAACATTAAAAAAATGACAATAAAGCGTTTGGTCTATGTTTAATATATTATGGTTATTAATGTATTCCTGAAAGAGTGTTCGGTGGAGATTGTCAATTCCCTTGCCTTTTAATCATTCACTCAAATCCCAACATCAATCATGTTCAACAAAAGCAAAATCAAATATAATAATATAATACAATCAATTTATTGCATCTTCGACCTTTTGTATACACATCTATATGTAATAAAGCAAACTTCTGAAAAAAAGTATTATATGATAATAATTCGGGTAGATGTGGTAGAATGATAGTGTGTGAGTGACTTGAATCATTGTGAATATAAACTTAATTAGATATACCAATATGATATGATAACTGTATTGCATTGTTAGCTTTCTGAATAAACATCTATATGAAAATCTTACATTTTGCAAAGCAAAAGTGATATGTGATAATAGCTTAGTCAAATATGATAGCATCATACTGTGTAGGCAATGTGTGCCTTTACGTTTGCAGTATGCGGAAGAGAGGTTAAATGTGTTGGGTCTCTCCACACAGGATGGCTCTGATCTGAAAACCTCATGTTACAGTGATATTGTCCTTCATCACTCCACCAACACTACCCCAGCCACTGAGCAATCTGAAAAGACAGGAATGTAAGAGAAACAACATTACAACACTTGTGACGGCGATAAGTAGGCAATGAAGCAGGGTGAAGTGGGGCATAACGAGGCGAGGCTGCATATCGGGCAGACTTGGGTATGTCTCTATGCCAGGGCCTCAAATAAATCACACACAAAGGCAAAATAAAAAACATATCAGAGAGCGGATGTCGGCCAGCCAAGCTGCTACTGGGCCATCTACCTCGACTCTATTGGCAATAAGATCATTGTGACATTTCTTCTCCAATGTTGTCTCAGAAGGAATATTGTAAAAAGTTAATTTTGATGGAATTGCATTAATGTGATCTGTGACTGCTATAATCAGGCCTCTCTTTTGGTGGAGCATATTGGATGCTGCATTATAATATCCTTCAGACAAGAGGCCTGAGCTCACTATGGCGTGCAATGGGGACGGCTGGGCTGCCTGGCTGAAGCATAGTCATTGGAGGCTTTCTACTTTGATGATCAAAAACGTCAACTAGACCACATTATCTTTTTGTCTTGGCTTAAATACTCATTAGTGTGAGATGGTTCTGTATTAAGAGGTATACTGTGAATTTCCATATTATTGACTACCTAAATATTTGTTATGGCGTGCATTTGAATTAGAAAACTACAGAAACATGTAGTGATGGAACCATTTCCTGTGTTTCACAAAAGGGGAAACATTTCTCATTGATGCCTTTTACTTAAGCTGTAGTGCAACTACTAAACCGACTCAGATTTTATTCAATAAATTAAATCCTTAATGAAGCAGGCCTGTGCATTCTCTTGAAGCATAATGGAGGCTTTAGGCAACCAATTCTGGATGCAGACTATAACGATGGGGCTTTAATATGACCACATCCAAGTCAATGGGGCGCGCTTACAGTGGCTATTCTCGCAAGTGTTATAGGATCTTGTGTCCGCTCTCAATGACCATATTAGCTTAATCGTCATTATTGAATTTGCAATTATCAATAACAAGAATTATAAAGACAAAAGATAATTCAATACTAAATAAATGTGATAATTATCATGATTTCTTTCTTTCAAGCATATTTTATAAATGTTTTGAACATTCTTTAATTCGTAAAATGGTCTTATTTTTGTCATGACTCTCAAGGTAAGAGAAACCAGAACAAACATGCTATGACAGATTTCTCAATTTGTGTAGACGAGTATGTACTATGAATCTTTAGACTGTGTAATTAGTGATAAGGTGTGGCAGACGGAGCCACCAGCGCAAGCAGCAGACGGAGCCACCAGCGCAAGCAGCAGACGGAGCCACCAGCGCAAGCAGCAGACGGAGCCACCAGCGCAAGCAGCAGACGGAGCCACCAGCGCAAGCAGCAGACGGAGCCACCAGCGCAAGCAGCAGACGGAGCCACCAGCGCAAGCAGCAGACGGAGCCACCAGCGCAAGCAGCAGACACCTTGTAATTGTGTCAGTTGCCTGAGCTCCTCTTAACTAATTCTTACTTCTCTCTGACAATATATTCTCATTTGTGAGATAATTTACTCAGCTGTGCCATACAAATCAATAGCTCCAATGTACCACAAAAATTTAATTCACCATTTGCTTTTAGTGAAAGTATGTAACAGTAATGCAATTTGTGTGTAATTGTGGTATTTAGTTCAAACTTTATATGGTTTTGCGAAGGTAACGTAGGAGCTGGCCTCTACCCATCTTGAGTAGGGGGAGATTAAATGGTAGACAAGCAGATGTAGAAACGCAAGGAAGCATTAACTGTTGAAGATGGAAATGGGCAAATCCTGTAGAGCCATCTAACAAGATGAAGATAGTAATGGTGTGTGGTGAAGGGATAACATTACTGAGATTTAGGAGGAAATCTGTGATAATTCAACTGTGATATGAGCAAGGGAAAGCTGAATAGAGACGCAAAGGTCATCTGGTTTAATATAGAAAGTAGTTTGAAGGAGAGGTAAATAAAATATCCTTTTCTATTCTCTGATATATGACAAAATATTTGCGTCTTTTCCTGCTCTTCTGAATAAAGATATCACAAGGTATAGGTAATCTGTACCTATAAACCGTAATATGACAAGGTGATTCGATAAGGGGGTGGTATTGTAGGCCATTGAAAGCATATATGTCCTTCGATTCCGATGTCTTGATGGTGAATCCATATTGCATCTTGATCATATCTACTTTGTTACCATAATTGTAATTAATCTATTGTGTTATCAATGAACACCTTCCATTATTCTATTTTCTATACACCATGCTATTCCAACATACATTATGGTGAAGTATTTTCAAATGAGACTATCATCGTATATATGCTATATGCTGGGTTCGTACCACAGAGAGCCGACCATTTTTCAAACTCTATGATGCTTTCATTCCATAAAAAATATTTAAGGTTAATATATATTTTATGGTGAGTTATTGCCATATAGGCCTACAATATAACCCCCCGATGGCAAGCAAGAGCCTTTATATATAGTATATGATAAATGCTTGTTATAGAGGCCCGCCATACTATATACCTAAAGTGAGTTCTTGTCTTCTGCCTTTATAAATATACTATGGTGAGTTTTTGTAGCCTGCCGTCCTAAATATGCTATGGTGATTTTAAGCATATGCGGATTTAATAACTTTATAACTGTACTAAATGGTCCACTCTTTGTATATAACTAAACTATGGTGAGATTTTGCCATATAAGCCTCAATGGTCCACTGTTGGTTGGACTGTTCATTGCTCTCCCAGGCGATGAGTGGAGCACCATCGTCCTACCTTTACAACTATACTCTGGTGAGATTTTGCCATATAAACCTACATTGACAACTATACCCTGGTGAGATATTGCCATATAAGCCTACCTTTACAACTATACTCTATTGAGATATTGCTGAATAAGCCTACCTTTAAAACTATACTGTGGTGAGATTTTGCCATATAAGCCTACCTTTACAACTATACCCTGGTGAGATATTGCTGAATAAGCCTACCTTTAAAACTATACTCTATTGAGATATTGCCATGTAAGCCTACCTTTACAACTATACTCTGGTGAGATTTTGTCATATAAGTCAACCTTTACTATACCCTGGTGAGATATTGCCGTATAAACCTACCTTTAAAACTATACTCTATTGAGATATTGCCATGTAAGACTACCTTTACAACTATACTCTGGTGGGATTTTGTCATATAAGTCAACCTTTACTATACCCTGGTGAGATATTGCCGTATAAACCTACCTTTAAAACTATACTCTATTGAGATATTGCCATATAAGCCTACCTTTACAACTATACTCTATTGAGATATTGCTGAATAAGCCTACCTTTAAAACTATACTCTATTGAGATATTGCCATGTAAGACTACCTTTACAACTATACCCTGGTGAGATTTTGTCATATAAGTCAACCTTTACTATACCCTGGTGAGATATTGCCGTATAAACCTACCTTTAAAACTATACTCTATTGAGATATTGCCATGTAAGACTACCTTTACAACTATACTCTGGTGGGATTTTGTCATATAAGTCAACCTTTACTATACCCTGGTGAGATATTGCCGTATAAACCTACCTTTAAAACTATACTCTATTGAGATATTGCCATATAAGCCTACCTTTACATCTATACTCTATTGAAATATTGCCGTATAAGCCTACCTTTACAACTATACTCTTGTGAGATATTGTCATATAAGCCTACCTTTACAATTATACTCTGGCGAGATTTTGCCGTTTAAGCTTACCTTTACAACTATACTCTGGTGAGATTTTGCCGTATAAGCCTATTTTTATAATTATACTGTGGTGAGATTTTGCCATATAAGCCTACCTTTACAATTATACGCTGGTGATATTTTGCCGTATAAGCCTAGCTTTACTCTATTAAGATATTGCTGTATAAGCCTACCTTTACAACTATACTCTATTAAGATATTGCTGTATAAGCCTACCTTTACAACTATGCTCTGATGAGAGTTTGTCGTATAAGTCAACCTTTAATATCCTGGTGAAATATTGCCGTATAAGCCTACCTTTACAATTATACTCTGGTGAGATATTGCCATATAAGCCTACCTTTACAATTATACTCTGGCGAGATTTTGCCGTTTAAGTCTACCTTTACAATTATACGCTGGTGATATTTTGCCGTATAAACCTACCTTTACAACTATACTGTGGTGAGATATTGCCGTATAAGCCTACCTTTACAACTATGCTCTGATGAGAGTTTGTCGTATAAACCTACCTTTACAATTATACGCTGGTGATATTTTGCCGTATAAACCTACCTTAACAACTATACTGTGGTGAGATATTGCCGTATAAGACTACCTTTACAACTATACTGTGGTGAGATATTGCCGTATAAGCCTACCTTTACAACTATACTGTGGTGAGATATTGCCGTATAAACCTACCTTTACAACTATACTGTGGTGAGATATTGCCGTATAAACCTACCTTTACAACTATACTCTATTGAGATATTGCCGTATAAACCTACCTTTACAACTATACTATGGTGAGATATTGCCGTATAAACCTACCTTTACAACTATACTGTGGTGAGATATTGCCGTATAAGCCTACCTTTACAACTATACTGTGGTGGGATTTTGCCATATAAGCCTACCTTTACAACTATACTCTGGTGAGATTTTGCCATATAAGCCTACCTTTATATATACTCAATGGTCCACTGTTGGTTGGCCTGTTCATTGCTCTCCCAGGCGATGAGTGGAGCACCGTCGTCCCCGCTAGCATAGCGGATATCAAGCACCTTGTTTGGGTCGTTAGTGTTGGTTATTATGTCATCAGACACTGAGAATCCCTGGTTGTTGTTATGCTCCTCATATGATTGCATCCTCATTGTTTCTTCTGAAATGCAGAGAAAGAGTGAATACATGACACTATACTCACAAAAAACATCTCTGTGTTAAATATCTGTGTAGCATAATACACCTGAATTATTCTCCAAATCAATTCTTCACAATCAGAGGAACGATACTGTGCTTTAAATGCTTTGATATATCATCTGAATGTAAACACAGAAATTACATGAAAAGACTTGTCTTGGCAAAGGCAATGAATAAATCACATATGAATTCCCATATCATAATAATATCTGACAATTTTACAAACATGTGGGTGACAATGTACTTGTAAATTTGTTCAATTTACATTAAGGTCAATACATTTGTTGATACAAGATGATCCGTAACCCCAAAAATACCATTTTACACCACAATTGTTTGAAGCGGCACAAGAATATTTTGTTTGTGATTATCAGTCTATCATATCTGATCACACAGCTCCCTGGGGAAATGTCTATAAGCAGATGAATCCAAATATGAGATCTGATTTGGTTTAATGCGGGAATAGACGGGGAGAATAACTGGGCACCACTTTTGTGTTTGATGTAGAAGCTCAAGTCTATACCACATGACATTAAGATTATTGTCATCTGTTTCCATCTCATAAAATATTACAAACATCAAACAGCAAGCGGACAATCCCCTTTCCTAGACATTGTTTGAAAAAGCTAACGCAAATACGTTCACATGATACAGTTCAAACAATATCTCACATAATCGAAAATGCAGAAACTGGAAAAATTGTAACTACTTTAAAATGATGTGTTTCTGCCATTTACTGCTTTATATCACAGTATTCTAAATATTGCCGTGGTTAGGCCTATAAGCATATACATGTGATTGACTTGGCTCTTTGTCCTTTCATTTTAGGATGTACTCTATCATATCAACCATATTTCTGCCTATGACATATGAAGTACGTCAAGCAGAGATGACCCTGTGGTAGAGAAAACCACAAACATAATTCCCTTTGTCTCTTCCTGCTTTGTATGAATCCTTGACAGGAAGAGGAGATACCATGATAGACTCGCCATGATCCATGATAGATCCATGATGGACTCTCCATGATAGACTCTCCAAACCACAAGCGTGTGATAGAGGCGCAGAACACATCACTGCCCTTTCATTGGTCAATATTCTTCTGGATCACCCCTGCTCTGTAAGCAATTAGTTATTTCCCAATCATATTGACCTCTATTGACCTCTACACGGAATGACATCGAACATTATGTTTTCTCTGACCTTCGTTTATATCTGTTTTGCGGAGGCTTTGATGTTATTGGAAATTAACCAAGCCTCGGGGGATGTCTCAAAGATAACCGAGAGAACGAACCACCCCCTTGATGTAAATAATTGCTGAGTTATGCCACAAGGGATGTCCCTAATTATTACAAAATCTGAAAGTGTGGCGTTCAAATGCATCCTTCATGAAAGGTTATGATGTTATCTATGTTATGAAAATTATTCTAGATTGGACATGACGAGAACAACATGAAGCATGTCGAGTAGGTATGGGTCTTTTACCTGCTGCATGTAGATAAAACCAAACATGTGTCTCACAGCTTATCAATAACATTTCTTCAGGGACTTTAGATCGAGACCGGAATTGTCCCCTGCAATTTTGTATCCACCTCAATGAACTTCATATGTATATAGGCTGGTTGCAATGGAACATACATCAAAATGAAATATCACAATGCTGAACAGGGGACCAAATCCGGAGGCGGGATATTCAAGAATAACAGAATTACAGGACCAGACATGCCTGTGATGCCATTAATCAAACAATAAATTTCGCAATAAAGGTCTTCTTACCCCGTTCAGAAATGCGATATATTTCTGCTTGCTTGCTTAAGGCCCTATTACAACTGCGACGAGTAGTAAATATTGCTGCAGCTCAGTGGAGAATATATTAGCAGTGAATATACATTGTAATATTACGTTTTGTCAAGTAGTATTATAAAATATTACAAAGACAATCGATGAAAACTAAGGTAAATGAATATCCAAAACATATCTACAATCTGCAAACATTTTGCAATATCTTGTAATAATCGGATTTTGTGGAAAAAAATCGTTTTATCCAATAAAGTTGGAATTTATATTCTTTCGTGTATAATTTAAAAATATAAATATTTATTAAAACAAAATGTTTGTATCGTATTTAGTATCAAGCCATTTTCTCCCAATATATAATAATGAATTGTAGCAAAAACTTGGAATTGACTATAAACCCTTCCTATATTTTGAAATGATTATGTTGACGGCCAATTTCTGTTTCATAACTACTTATACAAAATGGCGAATGTCGGGCTGTGTTATATCTATACATTGACAGCGAGACAGAAAAACATTAATTTAGGTTTCACAAAGATCTACATGAGAACGTATTACAAATGAAAGGATAATACGTGGGTTGCATATATATTTCTTTTAGGCATAATACCTGCTTGACAGGTCCTTCACATATGCCAACAAACGTAATGAAATAATCTTCTACACAATAAAGCATTGTTTAGCCTTGTCATTATAACAAGGAAATTCAATTCGCCATTAGACTGGCGTACGGTGAATGTCGGTGGCTTTGACATAAGTTCCTGTGTGTGCATATTTAACGTATACCTACACACTTCATGTTCTAATAAGGTGGATAATGCCCTCAAGTAGACATAACAAATGCAAAATGGAAATCTCAGTGGAAGAAAGCACTCAACACTAATACATCCAACATGGAAATGTTGTCTCCAACAAATATGCTTTGGAAACAAGGGAAATGAAAGTGCTGTGTGTGGTGTATATGTTATGGATATCGTTTCGACCCGCATGTGTTTATTCTAATTGGGTGAAGTAGCAGAACATTTGGTTTCTAGAATGTGATGCAGGATATATTTATATATACCAGTTTATGTGTAAAGTAACAAACTGCATTTATCGTTTTTGAAGCAATGTAATTGGCGGTAAAAGTGGTGGAAATTGAATCATTGGCATGAATAATTCATCTCTTAACGTGCGGAGGTGTGAAACAAGCTAAACATATGAACAAAAGAGAATATCATTTAGGTGTCTTTATTTTAAATAAATATGATAAGTAAAATCTGAGGATATCATATGCCAATGATTGCATTACATCTAAATTCTTTTGGTATTTTCATGTCAGGGTTTTAAAACTGAAATTCCTGTTGTAGATGCTTATTCTGCCCTCTCCAGCCAGCTGACGTCTATCTCTCAATATAGTCTGAATGCCGGGGCCCTTATGAGGCCAGGCAGACCATCTCATCCCCAGGAAACTAACCCACTCAATTAAAAATAGCCCTGTTCTATTGCTATGAATAGCTGCCTATTTGACCCGTCATCGGATGGTCAAGCGATGTTTACTTTGTCTGCTACCCACCTCTGACAACTGGCACATAGACCCTGGGGCCCTGAAAGACCTCCTCCACAACTGGGGGGCTTTCCTGCTTCCGGTTCCGCTCCTCACATAAGCTTCCAAACAACTTCTTAAACACGCTCCGAATGCAGCCCATAGTCACCACACATCTCCCTTGGCCCGAGCCACAACTGCACAATTATCCATCTCTTTTGTTCTTCTTTTCCAAGTGTTATTGTCTCACTATCAGATATTTGAAGCAGAATCACATGATAACACTGCCTCACATAACACGTGTGATCACAAAGACGCTAGCGCCGATGAAGCTCAGTCGCTAATAGGGTGGTATAAATCCATGAGATAATGGATTAAGATGTCATAATCCACTGGTGCATATCCATATATCCAGCAGGGAGCGATAGACCCCAGAGTGACGCGAGATCGATAGACAGACGATCAGCTGGATGTATGTGATGTTTGCAAATGACATAAGCCTCAGCCTTTGGTGATATGTCACTGATATAGATGGCTGACTGGCATGAAACAATATTCCTCCGCCACCATCAGTGCCATAAAGCATCCTCTACTCTGCCATAATACGTTCACATTGGGCATGGCAAACCTTTCCTCTCTGGTTATTAACTAGTGCGAGGTGTCCATATAACTCAGCAGTAATGAGGGCTCCTGATGGGAAGGCGCGGATACAGCGGGTCACGTCTGATAACGGAAAAGACACGTGAGAAACGATAGCTCCTATATCATAATGGGCGTCTCAAGAAGGACCATCTGAAGAAAGATACATGTCTCACTTGGTGAAGAGGCTGCAGGTGAACACATTAACTACTGGTAAATATTATTAAGCATCATGGGCCAGAGTACATCAAACATGCACCATGTACTGGGCAGAGTACATCAAACATGCACCATATACTGGGCAGAGTACATCAAACATGCACCATGTACTGGGCAGAGAACATCAAACATGCACCACGTACTGGGCAGAGTACATCAAACATGCACCATGTACTGGACAGAGTACATCAAACATGCACCATGTACTGGACAGAGTACATCAAACATGCACCATGTACTGAACTGATCACCTCATGCATGCACCATGTACTGAACTGATCACCTCAAACATGCACCATGTACTGAACTGATCACCTCATGCATGCACCATGTACTGAACTGATCACCTCATGCATGCACCATGTACTGAACTGATCACCTCAAACATGCACCATGTACTGAACTGATCACCTCAAACATGCACCATGTACTGAACTGATCACCTCAAACATGCACCATGTACTGGAGAGAACACCTCAACAAGATGTCCTAAGGAGAACAACTCTCGATAAAACTGCTCATACCACTGGCCCGAGTCTTCATTGAGAAGCAAACAAAATTGCAGTTGCCGCGTTGCAGTCTCCTCAAGATAAGAAAACTGCCTTACCCAGAAGCTAGCACACCACAGAGGTAAACATCCGTATGTTTACTCTATAACAAAAATGAGATCCAACAAGTTGTGGTTTGTATTTGAGAAGGCCTCTCTGTATAATCCATGGGCGTTAATGTTTCAGCGGAGGTTGTTGACATGGCGGTGATATCAGTGATTGCCCTCAGAGTCTTGACTGATGATGTACCACCATTGTGCTGGGTGTCATCGCCAGGTCTGCCGTGTCTACACTGTGTAATCTTGACGCCCGTCCACCTCTCTTGTCAACACATTACGGCTGTGTTTTTCTGCCCTCACGCCCAGGTGGGTGGCGGTCTTATGGGCTGAGTTATCTGTGCTGTGCCGCCCGGTCTTGTGAGGCGCACTGGCGGCGCCGTCTACACTCGGCCTACAAGGGGTAGCGGTCTACCTATGCCACACGTAATATCCAGATCCCGACATAAAGACAGCTTATTGCAGAGATGATCTAGACTCACTAAGTCCTGCTTGACCTTAACTGGGCGGCTCAGATACATCCACAATATACAAGGTGCTAACACACAGTCCTGATAAACCCACTGATTGAATGGCCCGCCTCCATTGCCCATTCAATCTACCCAGGTCCTGTCTGATCAAGTCAAAACAAATACAAAGTTGAAGCACGGGATTTGTCTCGTGAATTCCCATCAAGTCTATCAAGTCACGTGTACGGTGAGACTTCAAATCATCAGAGCAGTCGAATCCATCTACGTCCAACCAAATTGCCACCATAACCCTACGCATCGATCTAACTGGCTTTTATAGAAGGGTGGGCTTGAAGTAGTGGATTTAAGGGGTTGCTTCTGTCGGTTTAGGAGGCGAGGGATCAAGGTGATAATACTGCAGTCCAGCTTGTAACGCCCATTCCAGCTCACCTCATCTGTATCAGAGATAGAGCTGGGGAGGGGAAATATCTCCCTGACTGCCCGTATTGTGCTCGTGAACAAGCATTAAAAAAACTTTCCAGTACCACATTCATATGCCAATAACTAATTCTCTTGTAAATTACATTAGAATTCATAGGAAGCTGACAATAGACTTTATACGGTGCGTTTCTTAAGAGTATGGTCATAAGAACTTTCATGTAAATGCTATCAATTGATATTAGCCGGGATTGGGAGAGTGTTATTGGCATCCTTTGTGAGCTGGATGTTGTGGTCAAATGCAGGCAGTGTTGTGTAAAAGTGGTGATTACCCTTGTCCACGTGGCCAAAGTGATCCCCACCATCATTAGGTCTCTTGTCTTGTGTCTGACCTTCCCTTATTGATGAGGTGTTGGGCGGCCCTGCCGTCACAACAGTTTCTGCCCACACAACTCCAACTGCGCATGAGCAAGGCCATATGTGACAATGAGCAGCACGACATTATATTTCTTCCACTTTAATAGAATTATTTCTCTTTTACACAAGGCAATAATGCACTTAAACGGAATTTATGAGCAAATACCCTGGTAAGTGGCTGCTACTTTTCATAAAGTGGTACCTGCTTCTTCAGAAGGATTACAGTAGAGCAACATTTTGTGTCAAAAGAGTGATTCTTCTGTGACACTCTCAAAATTTCCAAAGCCTGTCACTTAAATATATCTGTTAATACACACGACCCACGCGTATCACTGCAGGGAGTTTGACATTTGGTGAGCGACCCACTTGTTGAGTGAGTAGGGACCTTTCATGTAAATGGTTGGTTGCTTCAAAAGTAAATTTATATATGAGGTATGATAATAGCAGTGAGAATGCCTTCCCACCAAGGTCATATATCTGTTCCCAACACTTTGCCGGTCATTTGTAGCTTCAGGGCATCAAGAAAAAAAAGGAACGGCGCTCTGAAGGTAGCAGATTGCTTCGTGGCAGTGGGACTACCGGGCAAAAGCTGTGTCTGCTGAACCATGCCAAACGAAACGGATCACATCCTGACACTTCCATTTCTTTCTGGATACGAACATGCCACATTTTAGGTATGACTGCTTCTCACATTAAATGTAAAGGCGCTCGCTTTTAATGTTGGTAATGGCCTGGTGTGTAATATGTATGCGGGGCCTATTGGCGGTGCCTCGTGGCTGCGCCCCGATCTGGCAAGCCCATTCTTTCCACCACACAAACCCCTTCACAAGCCCCTAACTTCCAGCCAGCCAATTAAGGTCTTGGTGACCCCAGGGACAAAGTGCCACCCACAATGCACGGCAGACTCGACCAACACATCTAACATCATAGCTCAATATATCCCCGACTCAGCACATGTGACATACGCTGTCATTTTTCTCACCTAGGCTCTCTAAATCTGTGATACGTTGTATTCAATGTGCTGTAATGCTTGCTTATTTCAGTCTTACCCCAATCTTAATTAGGGTTTTGTACTCTTGTCTTACATATCTTCGCTTTATGCTGAAGTGTCAAATATGCTTGCTAACTTCTTTGAACACAATCATCTCAAATGTGTTTTGTCCCAGTCTCACATATGTTTATCAGAATTGGAATTACCTAATCATTTGACCTCACTTTGAAATACGTTTATTTAATTTCACGCAGATGCTTTCATCATTATACCGTAGGCTGAAATATCTATAATCAGCACGAACTCGGTAAAATATGACTGTTCCCCACCACACGGATAATAATGGAATGGATTCCCTGGCCACTTGGATTACCAACAATGAATGGTGCAGTACTCCTCTCTCCTCAGCTTATTTTACACCCAAGGGAATGGTGCATCATCCTATGTCCCTCGGTCTGATTTACCCCAAAAAGAATGGTGCATCATTCACTGTCCCTCAGCATGAATGGTGCATCATTCACTGTCCCTCGGTCTGATTTACCCCAAAAGGAATGGTGCATCATTCACTGTCCCTCGGTCTGATTTACCCCAAAAAGAATGGTGCATCATTCACTGTCCCTCAGCATGATTTACCCCAAAAAGAATGGTGCATCATTCACTGTCCCTCGGTCTGATTTACCCCCAAAAAGAATGGTGCATCATTCACTGTCCCTCGGTCTGATTTACCCCCAAAAAGAATGGTGCATCATTCAGTGTCCCTCAACCTGATTTACCCCAAGGAAATGGTGCATCATTCAATGTCCCTCAGTCTGACTGTTACACAGGAAATGGTGCATCATTCAATGTCCCTCAGTCTGACTGTTACACAGGAAATGGTGCATCATTCAATGCTGTTTAACTTATCAAACCCATAAGAAAAGAAGCATCACTCAATGCTGGTCAACTTATTAAACCATATATAATGATGCATCATTCCTGCCCCTCAGCCTGGCGGATACACATTCAATGGTCCAAGCCTGGTTTATATACACATGGCCTGATGCCTCGTTCAACATACCTCGGCCTAGTACTGTCATCAGAGATTGACAGTGAAAACAACACATCAAAGTATATCATACTTGATTACAGCGTGTAATTACGTTGGAGAATTTAAACAAGCTTGAACTGTATGTAATTACCTACATGCCTGCAGCTGTCTACAAAGTAATTGGATTTTATATTTATGGCCAGATATGTTCTTCTTACTTAATTGGTATTTTTCACTAGAAATACTGCGTGTTTTATTCATATTATATGATGCAATGATGTTTAATAATAATGATAATAAAACATTTGTATAGCGCTATTTCAGACTATGCTTATCAAATGATCATCTCTTTAGACACACTTAAAAATATTTGTGTTACATTTAACATTTTTACAGATTTATAGAAGGTCAAGAAGGTCAAATTTGCATTATGAAGATTACATAATGACTGTATTGTGCGAGGAATGAAAAATAGAAGGAGTTTACAAGGATATGGTAATGTTATGTTGAAATACTGAAATAAATATTTTGAGGAAGAAATGTACAATTGATTATAAATAAAAATGATATTTATTTTTCATATATATTTTAAACAACTTAATCACCAGTGGCATGACCGGGATGTTTAATCACTACGCGACCATTCTTTACAACACATATGGATAAAAGGTAACCGTGACAAGGAATTATTGATTGCTTTCATGACACCTGTTTACCTATGTCTGCCTCTGTGTCTCGCTTAAGACACAACTGTATTTGTCACGTTCTGAATATTCAAACAATACAACTATGATATATATTTGTGTGTGTGTATGCATGAAATCACTGGTGGAGATACTGTTTATTGTTTGTCAATGTTACGCATTGTAATGTCGACATCATATGTACTAAAGCATTAAGTCTATCACAGTTCTTCATATTTTTCACCTCAGAAAATATTTCGGCTTATGTTCGCCAAGCTCTAGATTGAGATTCGGTTATCTTTGTTTGTCTAATTTCCCAAAGTTCCTATTAAAGATTCAATGCACTATTTTTCTATCAAACATTGGTCATTTTCTGTAGGGTTGGGGATCATACTTCAGCATAGCATAAGCGTGATAAAACAAATCACGGCCTTTGGTGACCAATTGTTGAACAGTAGTTTGCAATGAGAATCAAGTTTATGTTTGGCATTCAAATCCTTGTGCCATCTGGGAATGGAACCAATGAGTCACGTACGTCCCTTTATATGCCAGTAAAATCTTGCCTCTGTGGTTCATAAAATGTAGGAAGAATTGAATTTCCATTCTGCACAGAAGGAGTTTGCAGCAAGGATATGTTTGTCATATGAAACGTTTTGTTTCTTTGTACAAGTAATTTAATGCGTCAGTGAACATGGTCGTTTTGTTATCATAGAAAGTCTGCTAAATAATAATTCTATTAATCATAGAGAATGGCAAATATTCTTTAGATTACATTTCAACTTGGATCAGAGTAAACAACCGACATGTGCATCAGGGGAAATGGTCAATCTGTGAATCAGGGGAAATGGTCAATCTGTGAATCAGGGGAAATGGTCAATATGTGCATCAGGGGAAATGGTCAATATGTGCATCAGGGGAAATGGTCAATCTGTGAATCAGGGGAAATGGTCGATATGTGCATCAGGGGAAATGGTCAATATGTGCATCAGGGGAAATGGTCAATATGTGAATCAGGGGAAATGGTCAATATGTGAATCAGAGGAAATGATCAATATGTGAATCAGAGGAAATGGTCAATATGTGAATCAGGGGCAATTGGTCAATATGTGAATCAGGGGAAATGGTCAATATGTGAATCAGAGAAAATGGTCAATATGTGCATCAAGGGAAATGGTCAATATGTGAATCAGGGGAAATGGTTAATATATGCATCAGGGGAAATGGTCAATATGTGAATCAGGGGAAATGGTCGATATGTGCATCAGGAGAAATGGTCAATATGTGAATCAGAGGAAATGGTCAATATGTGAATCAGGGGAAATGGTCAATCTGTGAATCAGGGGAAATGGTCAATCTGTGAATCAGGGGAAATGGTCAATATGTGCATCAGGGGAAATGGTCAATATGTGCATCAGGGGAAATGGTCAATATGTGAATCAGGGGAAATGGTCGATATGTGCATCAGGGGAAATGGTCAATATGTGCATCAGGGGAAATGGTCAATATGTGAATCAGGGGAAATGGTCAATATGTGAATCAGAGGAAATGATCAATATGTGAATCAGAGGAAATGGTCAATATGTGAATCAGGGGCAATTGGTCAATATGTGAATCAGGGGAAATGGTCAATATGTGAATCAGAGAAAATGGTCAATATGTGCATCAAGGGAAATGGTCAATATGTGAATCAGGGGAAATGGTTAATATATGCATCAGGGGAAATGGTCAATATGTGAATCAGGGGAAATGGTCAATATGTGCATCAGGAGAAATGGTCAATATGTGAATCAGAGGAAATGGTCAATATGTGAATCAGGGGAAATGGTCAATATGTGAATCAGGGGAAATGGTCAATATGTGCATCAGGAGAAATGGTCAATATGTGAATCAGAGGAAATGGTCAA
Source organism: Amphiduros pacificus (assembly GCA_949316495.1). NCBI lineage: Eukaryota > Metazoa > Annelida > Polychaeta > Phyllodocida > Hesionidae > Amphiduros > Amphiduros pacificus. The sequence goes on along the minus strand of OX439000.1, from coordinate 76,072,011 downwards.
TATGTGCATCAGGGGAAATGGTCAATATGTGCATCAGGGGAAATGGTCAATATGTGCATCAGGAGAAATGGTCAATATGTGCATCAGTGGAAATGGTCAATATGTGAATCAGGGGAAATGGTCAATATGTGCATCAGGAGAAATGGTCAATATGTGAATCAGGGGAAATGGTCAATATGTGCATCAGGAGAAATGATCAATATGTGAATCAGAGGAAATGGTCAATATGTGAATCAGGGGAAATGGTCAATATGTGAATCAGAGGAAATGGTCAATATGTGAATCAGGGGAAATGGTCAATATGTGCATCAGGAGAAATGGTCAATATGTGAATCAGAGGAAATGGTCAATATGTGCATCAGGGGAAATGGTCAATATGTGCATCAAGGGAAATGGTCAATATGTGAATCAGAGAAAATGGTCAATATGTGCATCAGGAGAAATGGTCAATATGTGCATCAGGGGAAATGGTCAATATGTGCATCAGGGGAAATGGTCAATATGTGCATCAGGGGAAATGGTCAATATGTGAATCAGGGGAAATGGCCAATATGTGAATCAGAGGAAATGGCCAATATGTGAATCAGGGGAAATGGCCAATATGTGCATCAGGGGATATGGTCAATATGTGAATCAGGGGAAATGGTCAATATGTGCATCAGAGGAAATGGTCAATATGTGCATCAGGGGAAATGGTCAATATGTGAATCAGAGGAAATGGTCAATATGTGCATCAGGGGAAATGGTCAATATGTGAATCAGGGGAAATGGTCAATATGTGCATCAGGGGAAATGGTCAATATGTGAATCAGGGGAAATGATCAATATGTGCATCAGGGGAAATGGTCAATATGTGAATCAGAGGAAATGATCAATATGTGAATCAGAGGAAATGGTCAATATGTGAATCAGGGGAAATGGTCAATATGTGCATCAGGGGAAATGGTCAATATGTGAATCAGGGGAAATGATCAATATGTGAATCAAGGGAAATATGTGCATCAGGAGAAATGGTCAATATGTGCATCAGGAGAAATGGTCAATATGTGAATCAGAGGAAATGGTCAATATGTGCATCAGGGGAAATGGTCAATATGTGCATCAGGGGAAATGGTCAATATGTGCATCAGGAGAAATGGTCAATATGTGCATCAGGGGAAATGGTCAATATGTGAATCAGGGGAAATGGTCAATATGTGCATAAGGAGAAATGGTCAATATGTGAATCAGAGGAAATGATCAATATGTGAATCAGAGGAAATGATCAATATGTGAATCAGAGGAAATGGTCAATATGTGAATCAGGGGAAATGGTCAATATGTGCATCAGGAGAAATGGTCAATATGTGAATCAGAGGAAATGGTCAATATGTGCATCAGGGGAAATGGTCAATATGTGCATCAAGGGAAATGGTCAATATGTGAATCAGGGGAAGTGGTTAATATGTGAATCAGGGGAAATGGCCAATATGTGAATCAGGGGAAATGGTCAATATGTGAATCAGATGAAATGACCAATATGTGATTCAGGGGAAATGGTCAATATGTGCATCAGGGGAAATGGTCAATATGTGAATCAGATGAAATGGTCAATATGTGAATCAGGGGAAATGGTCAATATGTGCATCAGGGTAAATGGTCAATATGTGAATCAAATGAAATGGTCAATATGTGAATCAGGGGAAATGACCAATATGTGAATCAGAGGAAATGGTCAATATGTGCATCAGGGTAAATGGTCAATATGTGAATCAAATGAAATGGTCAATATGTGAATCAAGGGAAATGGTCAATATGTTAATCAGATGAAATGGTCAATATGTGAATCAGGGGAAATGGCCAATATGTGAATCAGGGGAAATGGTCAATATGTGAATCAGATGAAATGACCAATATGTGAATCAGGGGAAATGGTCAATATGTGCATCAGGGGAAATGGTCAATATGTGAATCAGATGAAATGGTCAATATGTGAATCAGGGGAAATGGTCAATATGTGCATCAGGGTAAATGGTCAATATGTGAATCAAATGAAATGGTCAATATGTGAATCAGGGGAAATGACCAATATGTGAATCAGATGAAATGGTCAATATGTGAATCAGGGGAAATGACCAATATGTGAATCAGGGGAAATGGTCAATATGTGAATCAGATGAAATGGTCAATATGTGAATCAGGGGAAATGGTCAATATGTGAATCAGGGGAAATGGTCAATATGTGCATCAGGGGAAATGGTCAATATGAGGATGTAGGATTATTGATGGAGATCCAGCTAAAATTTTCTCTTATTCCTTAAATGCCACTCGCTCATTGCGAGCCAATCTTCTCCGATAACATAGCTTCATCCTTGTCTTGAAGGAAAATGAATTGAACACATTGTTTGAACCCAACATTTAATAGATGTCAGCAAGTAGTAATCAAGCCTCTTGAATGATTACAGTAGATCGAAACCATTTGTTGGTATTGGCAGGGACTGCGATCGCTGTCCAGAACATCTATAGGACCTTTGCCTTCATTACTGCTACAAGCACCGTACCCTGATTGATTCAAAAGTCTAGCATATTATATTCCAAATCAGCTCATTTCAAAAGAAATTTTAAATAAGTTATTGGTTGCCAAATGCATCAACATGTTTGCTGTGCGCATGACACACACACAGTCTAAATTGTTTGGCCACGTTGAATATGTCTATGACAATTGCACCAAGAGTCCGGTCATCGACCTGTGTGTGTCTCTGATACATCCACTTTCGCCTATGACAGACACTGCTCGGCCACACGCTGTGTCTCTGTGGTTTTACTCACGTGACCTATCTTTGCTAACGCACACGTCTATCCCAAAAGCAAACACAAAAGTGGGCCTGTGGTCAGCCACCGATCCCCTTTGAGATGAGCGCTAGGAGCCTTCCTTCGTCTAGCCTTCTAGTCATTATATATGATAGTTTGGGATCATCTTGGCATCGTACATCAAGCTGCAAGCCACCCACATACCTCTATCAAGTGTCCACTGTGATGTCAAATATAATCCCACCTCAATACCATCTCGCCCTTCATGCGTGCTGTTTGGACGGATAAATGAAAAGATTCTGAAGGATTTATGACCTGAAGAATCGATGAAATTTAGATAAGGCCATTTATGGTGAGGAGAGAACCATTTGTGGAGTGCAATGATTCAACCAAATATGTTGACTGTTGCCAACTCTGGGTAGCTATCATCAAAGCCATGAGGAACTGGTTGCCACATGTCAGTGCCCACCATCATCCTAATGGTATGAAATGATATACCACCTGGCGGCCTTAATCAACATTCTGGTATGAAATGCTATACCACCTGGCGGCCTTAATCAACATACTGGTATGAAATGCTATACCACCTGGCGGCCTTAATCAACATACTGGTATGAAATGCTATACCACCTGGCGGCCTTAATCAACATACTGGTATGAAATGCTATACCACCTGGCGGCCTTAATCAACATACTGGTATGAAATGCTATACCACCTGGTGGCCTTAATCAACATACTGGAATGAAATGCTATACCACCTGGCGGCCTTAATCAATATACTGGAATGAAATGCTATACCACCTGGCGGCCTTAATCATTATAATGGTATGAAATGCTATACCACCTGGCTGCCTTAATCATCCTAATGGTATGAAATGCTATACCACCTGGCTGCCTTAATCATTATAATGGTATGAAATGCTATACCACCTGGTGGCCTTAATCAACATACTGGAATGAAATGCTATACCACCTGGCGGCCTTAATCAATATACTGGAATGAAATGCTATACCACCTGGCTGCCTTAATCATCCTAATGGTATGAAATGCTATACGACCTGGCGGCCTTAATCATCCTAATGGTATGAAATGCTATACCACCTGGCTGCCTTAATCATTATAATGGTATGAAATGCTATACCACCTGGCGGCCTTAATCAATATACTGGAATGAAATGCTATACCACCCGGCGGCCTTAATCATCCTAATGGTATGAAATGCTATACCACCTGGCTGCCTTAATCATCCTAATGGTATGAAATGCTATACCACCTGGCTGCCTTAATCATTATAATGGTATGAAATGCTATACCACCTGGTGGCCTTAATCAACATACTGGAATGAAATGCTATACCACCTGGCGGCCTTAATCAATATACTGGAATGAAATGCTATACCACCCGGCGGCCTTAATCAATATACTGGAATGAAATGCTATACCACCCGGCGGCCTTAATCATCCTAATGGTATGAAATGCTATACGACCTGGCTGCCTTAATCATCCTAATGGTATGAAATGCTATACCACCTGGCTGCCTTAATCATTATAATGGTATGAAATGCTATACCACCTGGTGGCCTTAATCAACATACTGGAATGAAATGCTATACCACCTGGCGGCCTTAATCAATATACTGGAATGAAATGCTATACCACCTGGCTGCCTTAATCATTATAATGGTATGAAATGCTATACCACCTGGCGGCCTTAATCAATATACTGGAATGAAATGCTATACCACCTGGCTGCCTTAATCATCCTAATGGTATGAAATGCTATACCACCTGGCGGCCTTAATCATTATAATGATATGAAATGCTATACCACCTGGCGGCCTTAATCATTATAATGATATGAAATGCTATACCACCTGGCGGCCATAATCATTATAATGATATGAAATGGTTTGTAACTGTGAACATCCTTATTCATTATAATGGCATTCCATCTTGATCCAAGTACCACATCTGGTTTTGTTTGGTGGCCACACAATGACATCAGCGCCAGGTCCTCCATGTTCTCCCTTCACGTCCCTCATTTTCCCATTGCATCTTTCATTTAGCTTCAAAGAAGTGACTAAAAGGTCTGAAGAATAAGTTGTAAAATCACCTTGATTTATTTTATTCTGTGTGTCATGTGTTTTCTGTAGTGGTATATGTACATTTCATGGGCTAATTCATTTCCAAAACACTTTGGTTTCAGTGGCTACAATCCATCAATGATCAAATGGCCACAGTGTACCTTAAGTGGCATAAATCTTTACAAAGGCATGGATACCAACACGGCCAGCTTCCAAACTTTAACACATGATTAAATATCCCTGGGAGACAAGTTGCCTCCAAAGTAGAAGCCACAACAAATTTAGACTGAGCTTTGGTCCGTGCTTTGTGCTAATTGATCTAAATGTCTTAGATGTAGGGTATTTGTTTTGGGGACTTTGACAGCAATCACCCTCACGAGTGTCCCTGAATAATGTACTGTAAAGTTACATCAAGCAAGAACAGTGACGAGCCTCGCTTTGAGAAGCTTTTCAGTTGTTTCTATTGATGACCATATTGATTTCCTTGTTTCAAGGAGAGCAAGATGCTTCAGAAATTGTACCGTGGGGAACAAAGGTCACTACCTAAAGAGATGTGAATTTAGAATAGACCCCTGTTTTCTAAAGATAACCAGCTCAACAATAAATTTAGACCACTTAAATACAGTAAATGATATGGTAGTGATAATCAGAATACCAGAAATACTTTAAGTGATCAATATATCCGATTAATGTATGATGAATTAGGACAATAAGATATCTATATCTCCCCTCGCCCTTCACCCACTTTGGGGGATCTGGAGGAAGCAATTATGGCTAAACTAGATCACATTATATCTGGAGGAAGCAATTATGGCTGAACTAGATCACATTATACCTGGAGGAAGCAATTATGGCTAAACTAGATCACATTATACCTGAGAGTGTGGTAAAAACCTAATGCCTCAAATTGATTTCAATCATGATCATATCATTACTTCTTTGATTTGATAACGTTTCTAGTATGATTTGGTTAATGTGCGTGATATATTGTTGAATCTCTAAATCAAGAACATTATTTTGGATCAAGAATTTGCCTCTTTGGGAAGACAACTGCGTCAATAAAATAAATTTACTTTTATCCTCTGTATTTTCGATGGTTAAATCTCTTCAGCTCTTTTTTCAATCTGAGCCTTGCTGATAACATGTATCCATTAATGTTGTGAGCGTCAAAAATTAATCTATTTTCTCGTTTAAAAGTCATAATGCAATCATTTTATTTGCTTATCTGAGTCAATTTTACGTTAATAAAATGTATGCATATATACATATGCAAATATATATATATGTATATATATATATATATGTATATATATATATATATGAGATAAAACATATTTTGAAATGACTACTCATCACTACCTTATGTATTTCATTTCAAACCAAAATTACTTTTTCACATATCCCAGTTTTCAAATTACCAATATACTAAGCAGGGTAGAAACTAATCATTACACAGTAGAAGGGTGACATATTGGAAATGCCTTTTGTGTTCTCACAGTTATCAAGACATAAGAGGACCGCAGCACAGAGGTGTTTAATGTCAAGGTCAGGCTGCAGTCAGGAAGGTGCTTATTGATGGGGCATACAGGCTCCTTGTACGTCTGAATTAGATGCTATTGATCTGCATTACAAGAAAATTAGTTGAATCCTGAATCCGGGCAAGTAGGTCTGATATATGTGGTGGAATCGTTTTGAGCATGAGAGGATGAGAACTGTGGCTATGATTTCCCATTGAGCCGGGAATGGAGAGAGAAAACTGAAAACACAAATACGTTTTTTCAGAGGACTCTAGCTTGGAGAGTGTACATTCAGTGTATGGTACTACATGGTGTCTCACATTAATACTCTATTCAGTTGAAGTAGCAGAAGGGGATCCTCTCCAAATGTTAATCAATGCTGGATCCATCTGATTGCTTTGGTCAATATGTGGGAAATTGCAGTCTTGAATGTAGAGTTGGTAGTCTTAAAACACAGCTCTACACCACAGATATACATTAAATAAATATCCAGAAACAGAAAGAACTATTCAAACAATTTCCTCATGTTGAAGGTGATATGTAGTGAGAAATAAAATTGGGAAATGGTGTTTTTATGGTCCTTTCAGCAACAATGGCCACATCAGGTCGACTTCCGAGCCAAGTGGAAGTCAACCCAGCACTCCCCGTCCTCCAGCCAAATAAGGCACAGGTCCATTGCTCTACCAACTGTGCCAGTGGGGCCGGTGAAGATATGCTGTGTCCATTAACCATGTATAACGAAACTGGTTTTGTTTGTTTCTTTGGGTGTTTCATCATTTTCAACATAATATATCAGTTATTTCATGATGAAACATATTTGTAGCAGATATGATGCTGCCTCATTGAATTGTCATGTCGCAGGTCCTTGCCATGACAATTGCCTGTGACCTGGTCACACATTGATAAGGACAGCAGGCAGAAATCTCAACTTACATGGAAATTGTAACATAAAGGCATTTTAACATTAATGCAATGGCTAGGAATCGAAACCACGACCTTGGAACATTGGAACATTTATTTTATTGTATATATTTTGGTCATATTTCATCAATGGTCATCTGATAAAATAAAATTCTTTAATTTCATGTAAATTGTCATCTATCAAACAGATTGCCCACCAAGTATATTTTCCCCCGTTTTTAGACTGCTGATGTATTTGGTTCTGTGTTATAATTGCAGGTAGTGTCACGTGATTTGCACTCTACATATGTCCATCTGAGATAAGCTACTAGGAGGGATTGTTATATATGACAGATCAGCATACTAGCCCAGCCAAGAATGGTCTACAACAGCGGGGTTCACAGTATGTATAATATCCTGATAACGTATCGTGGATATATATTATCGAGGCATCAGGGGATCATCTGACAAATGTATTTATGGGTTCAGTGCAGTATGGTAATAATGAATAAAGTGCCAATGCCATTGTCCCACTCTGTGGTTATGCTGCTCTGTATATTCTCAAGTAATTACTCTATATACTTGGCATTATGCCACTTTACCTTCTCTGCTGAACAAGGATTCAATAACACTTCATTCTATTTCATCGTCCGTGTTTGAATCAAATAAATTAATATTTCATTCTATTTGTTAAATCAATAGATATTGAACAAATTTTGTTTTGAACTATCATGATAATTATTACTTGAACTATCCTGATAATTATCATTAAAAATGGTTTTAAAAGGAGAGGCTATACATGTCAAAAAATATTTGGATCTAATCCTAAATATAAGTATAGATACAGATCATAACTAACACATGTTTATCGTAGACAGATAAAGGATCTCAATTTATTAGCCATCACATGTTGAACATAATCCTACCTATGACAAAGTAAATACACAGAGATGGTAATATGACCACACGGCTGCACACAGTAATCTGTGAGCATTCATAATGAGGACAATCCAATATCACACATGGAACAATAGCCAGAGTGCATACTTAATGAAACACTGCCACATATATGTACAACTTGTGGGATTTTCTTAACAAACCTATCAGTGTCAACCCATTCCCCTTTTTCTGTATTTATAACATAATTGTTAAAATTTAGACATTGGATACTCAGAATAATACGTTCAAGATATATGTAAGAAAACATCCGTTTGTTATGATATAAATAATATGGACATTAATGAATATTTGTTCAAACAAAACAGATCAGAGGCATTCAGATCAGAGGCATTCAGATCAGGGGCATTCAGATCAGAGGCATTCAGATCAGAGGCATTCAGAGAGTACTGGTTGCTGAAGGGAGAGCTTGCAATATAAAAGTGTATATTCACTTTTGTGTTGTAGAGCAGTTGTAGGAATGGCAGCTCTAACTCTCATTGAGCAGCTAGAAAGGCCTGCTCTGCTTTCCAAGGGTTGGCACTTATCCTCAGAATTATCCTCCTCAGCAGATGCTGGGTTTATACCAGGCTCTGCGACTTAAGGTCAGTAATGTCTTTTCTAGTCAATACAGAGAAGATAGGTTCCTGCCTGCAGATTAAACACAAAAGAGATAAAGGAATGAGTAAGCTCCATACAAAGTTGATGATTGTGCACGAGAAGGAAGCAAATAACACCACCATTCAGAGATAAACCCCTGAAACCCTCCGCTGACCACAATGCCTGCAGATGGCGCTATCGTATACCAAGCATTGGCAAATGTCCTCCCACCTTGCACACAACAGAGGGTCAATCGTGTTAAACGGGCCTAATGAAATTGAGATTGGAATTGGGATTAAAACTATCTATCACAGCAGTGCAATATGTGCATGTATAGCATGCTCCTGATACTGCTTAACACAATACTCTGCTAGTACTATAACCAATATACTGCATGTGGAGCATGTTGTCAGGACCATAATTGGAGGTTTACAGTAAAATGGTTTGTCATTTGGGAAACAGCTCAGCGGTACAAAAGAAGGATTATGTGGTATTAAATCGTCATCCCAGACTGGGTGGCTTACTCACAATGAACGTGAAATAAGATCAATCTGCAATTTTATCTTATATTTCATCAAAAATGGCAGCCAATCTTCCTCTTAATTTGACATTTAAATTAGATGAGATATTGTTTTTCTTTGATGCTCAGCGAATGCGCCACAGCGTTTCGTCATGTTGGGCCACGGCAGATTGTGTCGGTAAAGGAATATTTCGTTTCAAGCAGCCATTTTCATTTTCAATTTCCATTTCAAGTCTATGTCCACACATTGGGTCATCCTCTTTTCTTCTTGTAGAGAAAAAAGAAGCATTTTTTTTTAATTGGCGCTTTTATCTGTCAGAATTGACAAAAGCCCGGATTGCAGATTTCTCTGTCATTTCGAACTGATGTACTTTGCATGTACCAAGCTACACACGTGACTTGCATTCGTTTGATTTTATATAATTTGTATTGTATAGTCATAGAAGCACGATTTTACCTTTGTCTTTTCTATTGATTTTGTCACATTAAATCAAGATATAAAAATAGGATATCTATATACATGTACATGATAAGGACATTGCATTGCTCATTATAATAAAACAACATCAGGGGTGGGACAGCTCTGAACAGTTCCGGACGGTAAATCTGAACCAATCCGGACAATTCACGTCATTCCGGACGCTCACGGTCCCGGGCTCACAACAGAGCATAATGCTCTACCAGCATAACTCTATCCAGCGACAGTGTAGTGTAAAAGAGTGCCCACAGAGTAAAATGATGATATCATCAAATATGACTCATTGAATTTTGTTTAATGAATATATGTGAATTTGTTTAACTGGTAAATGAAAAGGGAATTACAATAAGGTATATATAAACTTAACTTTTATCAAAATGCATCCTTAACAAAATCCAGGATTTGTAAAGGAGAGTAAAATACACCAAGTCTCGGTCAACTCTCGCTCAATGTGATACTATTGTTACCTTCACATTTATTATTTTTTCTCATATATTTTGTCATATTATAACTTGGTTGTCTACAGCACACTGATCAATGAGTAAGATTGGATAACAAAATAGATTGGTTTTAAGCTAAAGGGTTTGTCATTCAGTTCCACACAATAAGCCTCTTCCCCAAGGAACCAAACAAATGAATTTCACACTTTGGCAGAGAATGGTCATTAGGGGGTATGGCACCTGCATAACAACCCATCTATCACTACGGTTTTACCAGCAAAGTCGGCAGCTGGACACAATAAACTCAGTTGATATTTACTCTTACACTAGAAATATATTATCTTAATATATCATCATATCAAACAAGTAAACTGGCATTATTTGTAATTATATTAGTTTTATCTTCATTTCGAATGAAATACAAAATTTAATTATAAATATTGCCTGAAACAAACGTAAGTTAATTTTGTTTATAAATCAAAGACCCATACGTTTCGACACAGTGACCTAAACGATCCAAAATCTCACTGCGAAATTGTTTCTAGAATGTAAGAACTATTTTCATTGCTTTTTTCACTTCTTGAACATTCCTCTCACATTTTACAGGGGCAATTTTATGTGTACATCAGTCCTCTCTATTAGGTTCCAACGAAAACGACATTCAGAGGGGAAGACAAAATACTTGATTACGATTCAGCACGTGTGTCAACATAAGTCATGTCAGAGTGATAAAGTGGTGGCGATATTGGACATATTGTCATTGCTTCAACTCGATGAGCTTCTGGACGCATTGCGGGCTATCATTTCTGTATTCATCCACCAAACTCAAAGTGAGGCTGTCTGGTCCTGTGTCACATTCAATAAAGATGTGCGCTGCTGTGTGATCAAATTCTATTACTTTACCCCACCCATCAGACATGTGCCCAATAAAACACATGGTGTGCCATATATGACGTTTTTCCAATATTTTCCACACTGTCTATTAATGGCACTATTTTTCAGCACCCATTTGCAAACTGTGTCATGAGCGTTGCTTCTGTCACATCACTCAATGCTGCAGGGCGAAGTGATATATCTTATAACCCAACAAGAAATTGCCTGTTATTCCCTGGTAAAATGCATCAATTTCAACAGAAAGTGAAGCTCTCACAGCAGAAATTGATTTCAGGTATGGACGTGGTGACCGGATGTGATGTCTGCTAGATTAGCACTTTGACATATATCAGAAAGTTGTGCTTGCTCAGTTGTTGGCATACCGCCTTGAAGGGCACAATCTGAACCATTCACTGCACATTAAACGATGTCAGATGCCGTATTTCACAGCAAAAGATACACGACTTCCATTCTGGTGCTTGAGAAGGTATTGGTGGTACGGCCGTGAACCGTCCTACCAATAACTCACCGTAAACTTAGTGCAGTGGTTCTCGTGTTAAAAAAATCAAATTAAAAAAAATCCTATATGTACATAACAAAACAGTAATATGGCCTGGTTCGTCTTGCTTAATATACACGTATATCTTGACAATTTTCATTAATTATGAGAATTTAATGTCAATACTTATCACAATTGCTGTATGAATGTCAATGGCATTCACACTGGTAAAATTATTTCAATGGCAATCATATTTACAAAATGATGATGAAGACCGTGGAAATCTGATTTGAAACTTTTTAGAGAACATATAACATTAGTGGTTGATTAAACACATCATGCTTTGGCAATTCGATTCAGATGAATTTATTATGAAACATAAGATATGCACGCATCATATCGTAACTCAAACTATCACCACTGGAAATAGCTAATACTATAATATGTCAATTCAAGAATAGCATTATTCTTACTTTGTCACTTACATTTTTGAGATTTCCTTGATAAGCCTTTTGAAATGTGGAAGTATTACTTCATTAGCATAATTAGGCAAGGATCCCAAAGGGGAGAAAGCTTATGTTTTTTATGATGGTTATGTTCAAGAGCTAGATGAGGATCGGGAAACAACAATTTATCACGACTGAACCAATTACGTGAGAGACCCTTAAGATAGTTTAAGGCATTTCTCGTCCAATTTACAATCACGTGATGTTTAAGTGCTTTCAAAGCGTGGCTACCACTATCACAAATGATTTTATAGCTAACACAATACATTCGCAACTCTATTTAATCTTTTAATTTTCAATCCCCAACGACTCTTCTTCATATTCATTCTCATATGGAACAATCACATCATGGGTTTAGTATGGTCCAGAGGAAGTGATTTTTGGAAATTTCAAGACACGATCAAATAGATTTTTCGCCAAATATCTGCCTATAAAGTGATGGTGTATAATATGGTACTCTATGGCACGTGTGTGATATTATTCTTAAAATTGGGACAATTCTGGCAGAGTTCGGAGGAATTCTACTGAAGACTTCACATTTGATAATAGATGATATAAGTCAATGATATATGAGAAACATTTGGAAAGTATAATTACAATCTCAATAATAGTTATTACAGATCAACTTTTTTTTAAATAAAACCAAACTCTTGCTTCTTGAAAATTTAAAAAACAAGGATATGATTTCTTTAAAAGAATTAAAAGCCTAAATTAATGTGTGGTGCATAAGGGTCAAGGATGTAAGGACTGTAGCCTGAGATATATCGCTTCCACCAAAATCTTATTACCCATGGAAATAATCTTACCATTTCAATTTTTCGATATCACATTATCATTTTACGACACTAAATTGATATCATGCTTCTTTTTGGTATGTTAATTCCAGAAAAAAACCATTTATGAATTGCTCTTGTCATAATTACACACACAAAAAAACATGCTCTCAAAAACATAAGAAAATTAGTCATGAAAAGTACCCAATTTACTTCTCATTTTATCTTTAGTGTCGGCCCGGTTAGTGATGTGTTTATTCCCAATATTCACAGATTATGCTTTTTAAATGCAACAAATCAGTTATGTATCGTTGTGAGTTTCTGCAGGTGTTCTTAACCTAGTTGGGTGGTGCCACCTGTCGGATCATTTGGGCCCTGAACTAAGATAATATTAATGAATAAGTTCAATAAATTAGTTGAATATTTGACATTGATTTCTTTTTCTATGAGTAAGTTATATATATATATATATATATATATATATATATATATATATATATATATATATATATATATATATATATATATATATATATATATATAACGTGGGTAAGGTTTAACTTTCTCAATAATAAAAACAAAATTCATAATTACATATATACATGTATAGGTTTTATTACAAGGCCAACTTCACGTACAAAACGTGCCATGGCTGAATGCTGCATAACAAATTCATCAAAATCCAATCCTAATTATAAGCAGAGCACCCAAATTCGCGACAATACTGCACATGTATTATTGTGCTTGGATGAAAACTCTTCCTATTGCAATGTTGTGAGCAGTGATAACACTTGAGATGTAGTTTTTGAAGATATATTTTAATTCAACACTGTTAGTATAGTTGTAGGTACAGTGCTGAACTGAGGGTTGTCCCCTGTGCATGGTGTATTTCAAATAGACCAGCACAAGCAGCCAAGTTCTCAGCCCAGCCTGTCCTATTTTCTAGAAACCCAATTGGCTAGCAAGTACCTCATTTGCCTACCTGCAGGGTCATGACCTGTCATATGAACTATAACTCAAGTGACCTAGTTTGTGATAGGGTATTATTATTTGACACAGAACAGAGGGCTAGACTTTAAAGGAGAGGAGTAGTCCTGTGCCTGGATTCTAGGAAGGGGCCCTCATTTCTAGGAACAGCAAACTTGTAAACAGAGTAATAAATAATGCTATTTGTGCTCTATGTTTGATTAATGGATTTGTACTTTTGTAAAATAAACTTAATTTGATAATCTGACCATTACATATACCCCCCTCTTAACGAAACGGACTTCCCAGGCCATAGTTATATTCTAGGTCATGACTCACTTATTCTAACCAACTTTAAATGCTCAACTTGGATTCCCAGAAAATTACAATATCAATATTTGCAATTAGTAATATTTTACAATCACAAATACATACAACAATTATAAATACAAAAATACAGCAGGTTTACAGTAAAGAAGCACTTTGGATGTACAGGCAGCAAAGCTATAAGTTTTACCATATCATGGTACAATAAATCATGAAGCAGTGAAGATACAGCAGGTGCTTGCTGTGCCTGCTGGATATAGTCCACCTTCAGTACAGAAAGCAGCATGAAGTTATACACAAGGTAGGTTTACTTTAGTTTAAGATATCCTAAGTAGCAGAATCAGAGTAAACTTGATAAATGTTATGTACTAGTATGAATAGTTACATGTAGTAATTATGATAGCACTCTTATGATAGATAATATTTTTATATGTATCTATATTCTTAATGACACAAGCATTCTATATTTAGCAAACATGCAACTACCAGTCATGTAGTCACCTTGACCAAGGGCATGCTAACCCTGTATAGATAAATACATATATATAGTACATAGTAACAGCATACAATATCTATATAATTGATTAAATTGATTTAATCTATATGCACATTATTAATTTGATTGTTGGTTAACCATTAAATGACTTTTAATTGAAATAAGGTTAACATCTGTTTTCAAAATTATGTCATATATTGTGAAGCTGAATGATTAATAATTATTGTCAGATTAAAATAGTAATAATGATGTATATATTTGATTAAGCTTAATCCTTATTCTTAAGCATTATTTAAACATAATCCTTAAACAGGATTTCCTTAAACATAAATTAACAAACAAAATATACACAAACTTAAGTTAATAGAAATTCAAACAATCCAGTTGAGTCCATGAGTTAAAATAGATACATGATATTCTACCCCTCCTTACAGATGCATGAGGTCGGTGAGGTCTCCACCACCGACAAGCAGGTAGACACCAGACGCATTAAACCAATGGCCGTCTCATATGGGTGAAACAGAATACAGCTTCCCTAGGATGCTTGCAGCAATAACTGTCAAAATCTCTCACTGAGATGGATTGGTGAGTGAAACGTTCACTATGTTTCAAATGGCACGTATTACATAAGAGGTAACGGCACCGAAGGCAAAAGTTTGTGCTTTTAGCATAATTATGTCATTGTTCAAAACACAACTTACATGGGCCATTACCCCTCATATCCAACTTGTGAGGAGACTTCATGTCATATTTTACAGAAAACTACTTATCTGGAACTGTCCCAGATGGGTTGGTATTTATTGGAGTCCCATCTTCTTTTTCAAAGGGTAGATACCCATATTTACTGTAAAATTCGGCCGCAAGGTCAAAAGTTGTTAACCTTCTGGTTTCGACTATAACCACACCTGATGATTGCCCATTGTCATTTGCATTGTCTGTCATACAGGTTGGTTCCTTGCTGTATTGCTGCTGCACCTCAGAACTATTATGGGAAGCCTCGTCAGCCATGGTGCAATTCACCTCAGCAGGTGTAGACACTTAACAGACTCCAACTGGAAAAGTATAGAGATATAAGAGCAGTAGTGCGGTACTGGTACAAGCACAGATTATATGAAGGACAGGCCCTTCCGTTACATGATGAACAGAGGGGATTTTAGGTAAGCCACCTTAATGATAATTAAAATTCAGAATACATTAAATGAACAAATAAATGTATAATTACTATACCAACTTATAAGAAATATACTTATAATAGCATAGCAATAGTACAAACCATGGCGTTAATCACCATTGTAGCATTAATGAATGAAAGTTATAAGATAATGTTTCGAAATAGAATAATATAAGATGGTACATTGGTGAACATGCACAATATCTTGATATCAATATAGATTAAGATAATCAAAATATAGATTTAGATATTCAATACAAATTAATGTAATTATTAATACGAACATATAGATAATGTAACAATAATATTTTGTGCATAGATAACCTATATCCATGTATTTAATATTAAGATGGGTCATAATGGTGTACACATGTACTATGATATTGTACACATATATAATAATTAATATTGCACACAGAAACTCAGAAGAATAGATACATTAGCACTCCCTTATTAACCTAAATATGCACAATAACATACTCATAATGTATTACACTCATAATGATACTAAACAAGTCATTACATATAGCCATTATTCAGAACACATTTCACCTGTGTAGCATGTCATAATCATTTTTCAGGTGTCTTAGATGTCTTAAGTCGGTAGGGCAGTGACAATGACCTTTTTCTGGTGGTCAATTCATGAGTTTCAGATTTCCTTGTCCTATAAGATATGCCATGGCCAGTGGTAATAATAGGTTGAGGAATGTGACTTGGTATAAACCCCACACCCTTCACCACAATATCCCCATACTGTATGTATAGGAAGGTGTGGAAGGTGTTATCAGACTGCCTAACCTGACAAATATTGTGGTAGGTAATAGGGTTGATAAGATATATATTTGGACAGTTCACTATCATGTCATTTATTTCAAGTTTGAGGTCATTCCAATTAATGTGTAAGTATGGAAGGATTCCCCATTTTCTTGTTGTGTCAATAGTTTCTATTATGTGATTACCAGAAAGTTTGATATCCTCTGTCCTTGATCTCAAGGTGAAGAGAGGCAAACTTATAGTGGTGTTGTCAGAAAGAATAATGAGCTTAACGTGTACCTTATTATTACATGCCTCATACCTGGTGTACAGAAATGTAATAGTTGCAGCTATAAATGACAGAAAACTCATAAATAAAATGCCAAGTAACACATATGTTTGCAGGCCAGAAGGTACAGATCTCTGTGCATCTTCTCTGCCTGTTCCTGACATGAGTTGATGTAGTGCTGACTTAGAATCAGCAACCATGTTACAAGACTGGTAAGCTCTTTTGAGCCGATTCACATGAATGACTTTGGGATATTCAACATTGTCAGGAAAACTTGCCAACCTGCAGTTGACTCCCCAAATAGAAGTCACTTGATATGGGCCTTCCCATTTGACTTTCTTCAATGACCGTGACTGCTTAGCTTTTACATGTGGTTGTGACCTCTTACCAACATGTAAATAGACTAAATCCCCAGGTGAGAACTTTGTACGCCTTCCCTTGGCATCATAATACTTTTTGTTTCTCTCCTTTTCATCACGCATTGACTTCTCGACAAATTGATAAGATTCACGCATTTGAGATGCAACAACTTGTGGGTAGTTGTACTTGCTTGGAGTCTGGTCAACATTGATGTCCAGTGCTATACCATCACTGGTCAATGGGACTCTGCCATGAAAAAGCTGGAACGGGGTGTAACCATGTGTGACAACTGGGGTTGTATTCATTGCAAATACTACTGGACGGAGATAGTCATACCATTCTTCATGTTTGTTACAGAACATGGAAAGTTTCAATTTAATGTCTTTGATTGCCAATTCACTTTTGTCAGACTGTGGCCAATATGGGGAGCAGTTGATCTTTTTGGTGTGAAACAATTGACACAATTCCATGATTACTTCAGATACCATATTTGGACCTTGATCAGATATCAAATGTCTTGGTATTCCTGAGCGTGAAACAAATTCCATCAGGTTTTCTGCTATGGTTTTGGACTTCTGATTCTTCATGGCATATGCATCTACATAGGAACTGTAATAGTCCATTATAACTAATAGGTAGATATAATCTTTATTGGGTCCTGACCCAACAAGAGGTCCAGCAACATCCATAGAGATTTTGTGGAGTGGGTATTTGGCAGCATCTGTTTCTTGCATGGCATAGTTGCGATTTGGTGCCATTTTCCTTTGTTGGCATGCTGGACAACTTTGGACATAGGACTTGACCATTGATGTTGCATTCTTGAAGTAATAATTTTGGAACAATGAAGATAATGTTCTTTGATATCCATGATGACATCCACCAGCTGACAGGTCTCTGTGCAGGACATCAATAATTTCCCATTGCATATTCTTTGGTAAACAGATTTGACGAATCCAATGATGACTTGGTCGTTTCCTTGGTCGATATATACGACACAGTACTCCATCATGAATGTCATAATGAATAGAGGATAGTACAATTTTCTGAGCAAGTATCTTGTCCTTTGGCAGTTCATTGTTTGTTATGTATTGTATCAAGTCCCTCCATTCATCATCTTGTTTTTGAAGTTTAAATATTCTCTGATTCTTTGTAGGTTCTGAGTCACTAGTTTGAATTTCAATGTTTGTTTTAGATTTGTCATCTGATGTATTGGAGTCCAT
This sequence comes from Amphiduros pacificus, assembly GCA_949316495.1. Taxonomy (NCBI): domain Eukaryota; kingdom Metazoa; phylum Annelida; class Polychaeta; order Phyllodocida; family Hesionidae; genus Amphiduros; species Amphiduros pacificus. The sequence goes on along the minus strand of OX439000.1, from coordinate 76,053,510 downwards.
CACATTCACATCATCATCAGGTTCTTCAATTGGGAATTTGACTTTGTTCAAATCAATCACTTGTTCAACTTCATCGAATGGACAACGTGAGATTCCGTCCACATGTTGCATTTGTGTTCCAGGTCTGTGAACCAACTTGATATTAGGATATGAACTGATCTTCATCATCCACCGGGCAATCTTGTTGTTGGCAGGTTTTGAGGAGAGAAGGAAAGTAACAGCACGATTGTCAGTAAAGACAAAAGTTTCACAATGTCCAAGTATATAACTTGAAAAATGATCCAAACCAAACAGGATACCAAGTATTTCAAGATGATATGCACTTGACTTTGATTCCGCATTTGACAGTCCACGTCCTGCAAAGGCAATTGGTCGATCTTTGCCATGATCATCTACTTGTGATAAAATTGCTCCGATTCCAGAAGATGAAGAATCTGTGCTTATCCTCATTGGCTTAGAATAGTCAGGGTATGCTAACATACTTGGAGATGATACAGCTTGTTTTAATTTATCAAATGACTCTTTACATTGTCCAGACCATTGAAACTTCTGCTCCTTTTTAAGGAGTTGATAAAGTGGTGCCGCCATCTGGGCAAAGCCTTTGATGAACTTTCTGTAGTATGAACATAATCCAAGAAAGGATCTTAGTGTTTTGAGAGGATTTTTGCTTTTTGCTGGACTCGGGAAATCAGTTACCACTTGTGTCTTTGCAGGATCTACTTTGATTCCAAATTCACCAACAACATGCCCCAAAAAGGGAATTTCTGACTTACACCAGTCACATTTTGATGGATTTAGTTTGATGTTAGCCTCACTTAGCTTTTCAAAGATTTCTTGGAGAGCCTGCAGATGTTCTGGAAAACTCTTTGATGCCACCAATATGTTGTCAATAAAGACCAAACACTTCTTCCAGACTAGGTCTTTCAGGATATCAGTCATCATCCTCTGGAAGTAGCCTGGTGAGTTCGAAGTTCCAAAGGGCATCCTCAAACAGATATACTGTTTCTCTGTAGTGACAAAGGCGGTTTTCTGTTGGCTTGGTGCCGAAAGTTTCACGTGGGTGTATCCTGACTTGATGTCCAGTTGGCTGTAAATTTTGCATCCTCCAGCTACTTCTATCAAATCATCACAGCGAGGAATTGGCGAAGCTTGGAAGCGTGTTATTTTATTGAGATTAATATAATTAAAACATGCACGCCAACCTCCGTCTTTACGTGGAGCCAAAACAATCGGTGCTGCCCAAGGACTGTAACCTTCCTTGATTAATCCAGCTTCCTCCATTTCACTAATGATTTTCTTTGTTGCTTCTCTCTGAGGTGGAGTTTGTCGATAGGGATTCAGCCTAATTGGAGGATGATCACCAGTGTCAATATGGAATTCATAACCCTTTACTTCTCCAATCTCTGCTAGTGTTGATGCAAATGTGTGACGATATTTGTAAATTAATTGTTTCAGTTGGCGCAGTTGGAGTTCATTGAGGTTGGTGCCATTGAAGTCAAGATCCTTTGGAAGTTCTGGATCCCGGTTGTGACAGGAAGGTGGTGCTGGCCGGTCATCATCAAAGTCCACAGTAGTGAGTTGGACATCTGGTCGGAAGAAACTGACATTGGTTCCAGTCCATAGTTGTACATTCCTGTTGGATGGATTTAGCAATGGAACAGGTATGGTGCCAGATGAGCTGATCCTTACTACAGCATTAGCAGTTGTGATGTTTTTCTTTGATGATAATGAATTGTTCCTTTCAAGTTGACCAGTGGTTCCAATCAAAGTTTTTTGATCATGATTTTTACTCACCTCACATTCAACAACAGACAAAGATCTTGGGGGCAATGTTATTGTTTGTGAAATTGTAACTTTACGATCCCTGTTAAGTGATTGCATTGTAATAAGTGGTACCTGAACTCTATGGCCCTCATCACTCCTGAATTGAAAGTATTGATGTTCAAAGTCAAGCCTGACCTGCCATTGTGACATGAAATCATGACCTAAAATAGCTTGATGAATGACATCAGGCATAACTAAGAATTCATGAACCATTTGGTGGCCACCCAACATAAATGGCAATTTGATAGAACCAAGTGAGGAAACTGTACCACCAGTATAACCCCTAACTGATATGAGATTTGTTTGCAAAGGCACATGACCAAACTTAGACTGATACAATGAATTACCAATGGCTGAAATACTTGCACCAGAATCAGCTAAAAAGCTAATTGGTTCATAACCATGAGTACATTCTACATCACCAGTGACATAGCATTTGCCTGACCCCATGCCAGAAATAAATTCAATCCTCCCAACTTTCCCTCTTTTCTTCTTACATTGTCTCTTGTCCAAAGTATGACAAGGACTAGAAGGAAAGCTGGGGGAATTTAGTTTTTTTGATATTGATAGTTCCAATTATTATTTCTAGGTGACTGTGGGTGTCTACCCCTGGGACCAAAACCAGATGGGAAACCATTCCTACCAGCATTGGGACCATATGATTGTGCATTGGATCTACCCCTACCAAAGTGAGGTTGGGAACCACCCCTCCATGCCTGAGATCTACCAACCATGAATTGACCTGATCCACGCCCAGTTTGCTGATATTGGGAGACAGGAGGATTGTTCTGTCTCAACTGTGGGCAAAACTTTTGGATGTGTGGACCCTGACAATAAAAACATGGACCACGTTTCTTCCAGGACATGGAAGAATTAGGAGGTGTTGTGTATTGTGGCCTCCTCACAGGGGCTTGATGAATAACAGGCTTATCAACAGAGTTAACATCAGGGTGATCATCAGGATCAACACTGGAAACAAACACACTCTTTGAGCGTGAAGCAAAAGACATCCTTTCAATTTTTCGTGCCCATTTCTGGACAGAGACAATGGATGTCAAATCCTTCAACCTCAAAGCATCCTGTATCTCTGGCCTAAAACCAGAAATCAAAAGGGAACACTTAAGGGATTCCCCCAACTCGGGTCCCAAGTCAAACATCTTAAGAACATCAGAGATATAATCATCAACACTCTGCCCTTTCTTCTGTTTATGTTCTAAGACATCTGAAATCAGATCACCAGGTGCAGTGTCTGATTTAAATTTCTCAACAAAAGCAGTAGTGAACAAACCAAAACGTGTTGTGCCAGCAGCAGCATCATCAGGTACAACAAAAGCATCATCAGGTTGTGATTGGTACCACCTTTTAGCATCAGACTTGAGAGTGTAAATGGCTTGGCCAAAAAGTTGATCATCAGACCAATTGTTAGCAAGTTTCAAATTTTTCAAGTCAGAGATAAGCTCTTCAGGACTTTCATCAATGTGACCAGAAAAACTTAGGGTATTCTTTGCAGCCATGCTGATTTGTTGTGGGATATCAATGTTATTTATAGCTTCAATAGACTCATCTACTCTTTGCAATGTCTCAAATTGACTTGCCCTACTGAACCCAGTTAAACTCTCAAGTAAGCCTTTGATGGCACCAATCTCTGCTGCCAAATTAAACTGTCTGGACTCAGAAGTACCTGGCTTTGACATTTGTACATGTTAACCAATGCAAACATCATTATCAATTAAAGATAACAAAAGAATGATGGTGGCTTACCAGGTAATCCCATACGCCAGGATGGATCCACAGGATACTTGTCAGGGATCTCTCCTCCTCCTCAGATCAGGATTCACTGCAGGTCACAGATCGTGATTCACTTCAGCTCATCATCCCAACACTCAGTTGGAGGCGGGGGCTGCCAGGGGAGCTCTCTATCCCAGCCTTCAGTCGCTGGATGTGGGACCCACTTGGATGCAGAAGGATCCTGGATTCTGTAGCAGCAGACTCCTACAGTCGACAGGAGTCACACACTTGCCTGTAGGTGTCCTGGAACCCCTGGTCCTGGTCAGATTGAGTCATCCCAAGAGGTGTGGATTCCCATGTAGCCTGCTACCATGCAATGTTGTGAGCAGTGATAACACTTGAGATGTAGTTTTTGAAGATATATTTTAATTCAACACTGTTAGTATAGTTGTAGGTACAGTGCTGAACTGAGGGTTGTCCCCTGTGCATGGTGTATTTCAAATAGACCAGCACAAGCAGCCAAGTTCTCAGCCCAGCCTGTCCTATTTTCTAGAAACCCAATTGGCTAGCAAGTACCTCATTTGCCTACCTGCAGGGTCATGACCTGTCATATGAACTATAACTCAAGTGACCTAGTTTGTGATAGGGTATTATTATTTGACACAGAACAGAGGGCTAGACTTTAAAGGAGAGGAGTAGTCCTGTGCCTGGATTCTAGGAAGGGGCCCTCATTTCTAGGAACAGCAAACTTGTAAACAGAGTAATAAATAATGCTATTTGTGCTCTATGTTTGATTAATGGATTTGTACTTTTGTAAAATAAACTTAATTTGATAATCTGACCATTACACTATCATCTCGTTTTCTTTCTTCCCCTTCTTTATGTGTATTGATAATTTCATTTAATAAACACATTTTAACAAGATCAATAACAAAAAGATAGGCAGTGCCATTGCAACAATAACAGTATCATATTTACATTTCTTCAGTTAAAATCAACAATTGAAATATACAGTTCTACAGTATAGTTTGTACATTTGTCTCAGGTCATTGTGTGATATTACTCATTGCCATGGTATATCTGGTATAGAGTTCGCTAGAGTAAGCAGACTACTGTCACTAAACATGCACTGATTGACTGCTGTTTCCATTATACTACCAACATCCTGGTTATAACCCCATTGTCCCTGGTTATAAAAGTTATTATAAATATCAGCCTGTTGGTTACCATAGAAGGATGGTGTTGCCATAGCCATTGTGCTCTGTGAATGACGCTGTAATATTTCATCTGCAGTCAGAATCGCGAATTCCCCAAACATATCGATTAATACATTAATATGAGCTGACATGACTGTCATAGGAATGTAGCAGTTAGATATGGAGCCCCGGTGACCTCGGCTTCTCACCCCGTTTGCACCGTGGATACGATCCATTGTCTCGTTGCACATGCGCACTCGGCGCCTGGCCCTGCGTCTGCGGTAGTCTCCCTTAGCGAAGTCCTCCATATTGGCCGCGTGTATGGACCAATAGTTGCCCTTGCCGTTCTCACTTCTGCCACTCTTGATGAAGCACTCATTCAGGGACAGGTTGTGGCGTATGCTGTTCCTCCAGGAGCGGTCCCTCTCCTGGTAGAATGGATACTTCTCTGTGATCCACTGGTAAATTTCCCCTAAAAGCATCTTCTTCTTTGGAGAGCTCTGGATTGCCATGGAGATGAGAGCTATGTAGGACAAGCCTGGTTTGTCATCCGGGTCCTGTTTAACTTCTGCCTTGCCATCATCCTCTTTGTCCTCGTCATCACCTAGACCCTTCTCCTCTGATCCCCCCTCTGATGCACTGTCCTTGGCTTGCAAGGTCTCTTTATCTGAGACATTCAGATTATTGTCCAAATTAGTGTCTAACCGGCTGAGATCTGCCACCATAGCAATGTCCATCATGTTTTCGTCCAGTGACATGGACCCAGCATCATCGCTGCTGGCTGAAGACAGGGACTCGTTGGGGCCCACAGATATTCTTTCCTTCATCATACTGGGAGCATAGAAGTTCTCACCTTCATCAAAGTTGGGTAGGCTGTCCATATGTTCATTCGTTAAAGCAGGCACAGCCGCTGCACCGCACTCCAGCATTGCCATTATATTATGTATCCACTGTTGATATTACCACAAGGTTGCCAGAGCTGATATTGCTGGAGAATGTGCTCTGGAGGTCTTTCCCAGTGAATGGCTGAATCACAACTGATCTCTGGCCACACAACAGTTCAGCTTATAAACCCATAGGCCACAATGGGCTGCACAAATGAACACTTTATGTCATTATCGGTCCTTGGATGTGCCTTACCCTACCAGACAACATGATAGCTGTGGTGGGGGCAATTAATTAATAAGTTGGAAATGTGCATAATGGGGGGTAGCCAACAACTGTGACATGACAACGGTAACTAGGGATCCAGCGGGAGGCAAATAAACTGACTTCCCTGTTTTGTGCTACATCTATATGACCCTACAACTTAAAGACGACAGAAATGTCACTAAAAGCATTTCTGGGATATGTTTCTATGGTAATAACCCATGGTAATACATATATAGATTCTTCTTCCAGTGGCTGGAAAAGTTGGCCCTCTCTGTAACTGATCAAAACTCATGGAGTTGACTTAAAAATAAAGCTATTTCATTCCAAAGGCCTATACTAACCGTGTGGACCCTTGTAAGACGCCCATATCAGCATCACAAGGGAAATGTCACACATGGGCCTGTGCGAAGCCGCCATACCCAACAAGTATAGTGAACAGCAAGGTCAGATATGCATGAAATTGACTGGAAAGGACCGGAAAACTAAAATGCTCTGCTCGGTAAAGACAGGAGGTCTGGACGGCCCGTATCAGTCATCAAAATAAATATATTACAAACATAGAGGAAATCTGCAGCGTTCATCCAATCTTCTTCTCGTTTATGAGTAGTATTTTTGCAGTATTTCCAGTTGGTTTGTATATCCAGAATGATACATAATCATGATACATATACATGATACATAAACATGGCAACATTTTTCTTATTTGTCTTATTTACTTCAGTTGAATGTGAAGAAAGTCAAATTAACCAAAATTCCCTTACCTTCAAAGACTTACATGACAAATAAAATTATCTCAACATTTATTACACGAAAGGTTATGAATCGTTTGTAAGTAAACGCTATGGTGTTAAGAGAGAAAGCCTTTCTAAAAAATTACAGATTTTACAAATACTATATTTGAAGTGTTGGTGATATTTTCTCAATTTCACAGAAAACTGATAACACAGATAAAATGGCTTGAAATGGAGGAGTAGATGTCCAAAGGCAAATTAATTTGATCAATTCGACAATCCGACTAATCAAATGTGTGTACGTGGCAGTTATGGTTCACGGGTCAGTGGGGTGCATAGAGATGATGAGGTCCGGCTCTGCGGGGGGTCCCTTGTTTGTATCACCCACCTGTGAGATGAGGGGAGCAGGCAAGTTCAGACCGCACCTCCTAGCACCTAACCGTGGCCAGCAATAATTGAACAGTTAGACAGCAGGAACCCAGTTATGCAAACCGGAAACACATCATATCCCAGAATGCAATCAAGTATGAGCAGCCTCGTATTGGTTTGTCTGAAGGGAAAGGTTCCCGCTTTGATGTGAAAAGATAGATTCTAGTGTTAATAGGTGTAGTAGACAAAATGGTTGATTGCAACTCTTGATCAGTACATTTCCGAATGTATTATACTAATTATGCAAGAATAATAACATTAACAAATCTAATATTCAAGTAAATGCCTTTATTGTGTATATCTGATGAAAATAAGGAAGGGGATCATGATGATAAACAGTTCTTATAAATAACATGTTAAAAATCAGCACGCAGTAAATCTTCCTTGTATATTCAAATGTCTTTTGCAGGATTATCAGTTTTATAATGATAAATGTGGCATGTAAATAATGATACATGCAAGTTGTCTGGCAATCTTGGAAGTTACACTGCATGGGAATGTTCTGTGGCGAAGCTGTTTTTGTCACGAGGGGTGTTTTTAGAAGGGACATTTCAGTGTGATGATATGGTTACCAGACCCTGAAGCATCGTGCAGGTTGGTATCACGCCTGGTCTTGTCTGTGTCATCTTCACACACTTCCCTGAAACAATAGAACAGATTAAGATCATGTTTCAACAGATTAAGATAATTTTTCAACAAATTAAGATCATTTTTCAACAGATTAAGATCACTTTTGAAACTACATCGCAGTTAGAATATATAATAAGATCGGGACATGTCACCAAGTACACACAAAAACAAATTAGTTCTAATCGGCTGCGAGTTAACCAATTAGCTTGCCACTATTTGTTACTAAAACATTCTCAAAATGTCTATCTTTAAGGTAGCAGAAGACAGATTCTGGAAAATGTATGATGCAACGTGTTAGGAGAGCGTAATAAGGTATATGAACTGATATATACTATGTGATATAGAGGAACTTTGACAGTGATTAAGCCTACATGAGATCGAAGTGCCACAGCTGGTTGGTTTGGCGGTTGTATGGCCACGTCCTGGCCGTGACGGTCTCCCCGCTCCCCCAGACCTCCAGCACCAACTCGGGGTTCACGCGGTTCGCGATATTCTGCCCATTCACGTACCACTGTTGGTTGGGGTTGCCTCGTTGATACGGTGTCACCACTAACCCAACTCCTTCAAAAATTAAAAAAAAAAAAAAAAATTAAAAAAATTTTTTTTTTAAGAAATAAAGATTTATTTTAGGACGCCGTTTAAAATCCTTTTAACTCGATTATTTATCATTATTGTCATGAATTCAGTTACAATAACATCTCGTAAGGGATGTTAATTATGTTTCTGATATCAATATTAATCTGAATCTGTTTTGACTCTCTTGTTTACCATTTATAAATATTCATCAGATATGCAAATACAAGTTAATACGGAAATTCATAACTTACGGAATCCTGCCGAATTCACTATAATATAAGTCAGACAAATATGATACATTAATTCCCAGCATATTAATCAAGTTATTCGTTTAAGAAAGGTTATTCATATAAAGACAAGAATTAAGTATATTTGGATTTGTGAGATTCTTTACAGGGCGTTTGGATACAATCAAGACAAGGTTAGATAAAGTATTCAAGTAAATATCAAGCACAAAGTCCGATGTTCCTATATATCAGTATGACGGTATCTATCGTCAGAGATGTAGCCTGAACATCAGTAGAAATGACAGACATAGGCAAATAACGTTTTTACCGTGAGGGACACATCCACAAATGATACATGACTGAATGTGGGCCTTTGTAGGCTATTTTTATAAAATATTGCCAGTGACCTTGAAGAGACCTTTGAATGACTTTGAAAATGAAACTCCTATTTCTGTGGATATTATTATAAATTTCAATATTCAATCATCTGCAGCTTTCAAAAACGAGTTCATAGAGTCTTTATTCATCAAAATCTGTCCGGAATTAACAATATTAGAGCAATTTTTAATTTTGGACCAATCTGCAAAGGAAATTAGAGGAAATTTTGATATGCTGAGCTATTTTGAAATAATATCTTTAATAACAACTTATTGTTGGTTAAATTATAAAAGTACATGTCATACCGCATAGTAAAAAACTTTAATACTGAAAATAAAATCAAAATAAAGTCCGTCAATTTCAATATTTCTTAACAAGCTATATTTGGTTAGAAATAGCTTGAATGTGGTAGGTGTACAAAAGATGAAAATTGACAGACTTTAAATTGATCCAATGCAACCTTTTAAAGTTTCATACATATAAAATACAAGGGTATTTTCAGAAAATAACCCCAAAAAGCTGCTCTAATTATAATGGTACATAAAAAAATGATATTAAACTGTCAAAGTATTTGAAAATATGGTAAATTTGAGATAGAAACAACATCAGGTGACAACAAATGCATTAAATGTAGAGACAAATGAATTCTGTCTGCAAATTTCATATATTTTATTTTTTTCTTCAATGACAGGAAGGTGCTAAAATTCACTCTTGAATATGTATATAAATTGGAGAATGTGTTCTATTTTTGGCGCCATTTATGCTGGGTGAAAGTGACACCATGTACCCACTGCAATAGGAAGTTTTGTACTACCCATTTCATGTTCAATGTCTCCCATTTCTAGTGATAACATGAGAAACTTACCAGACAGCCAATTAGAACACACCAAGTAATTGCTCTCAGAGCTGGAGAGCTTGGCAAATGAATATTCGTAATAATTATATGGGTTTCATGTATATACAACAGCTTCTTGACTGGTGTTACAACTAGATATGATTTTCGGAGTACCAAGATGGCTAGATTCTGGCGGTGCTGGTTGTATGTACCAGCTATGATAGACAGGCACAACTGGATAGTTGGCTTCTGACAATGCATGGTTAAACTCACTGGCTATGTCTAGACAGTAGATAGATGGTTGGCTTTTGATTGTACCTAGTTTAACTCACCAGTTGTGTCTAGTCAGATGGTTGGCTTTGTACCTGTTTAAACTCACCAGCTATGTCTAGACAGTAGATAGATGGTTGGCTTTTGATTGTACCTGGTTTAACTCACCAGCTATGTCTAGACAGTAGCCAGGTGGTTGGCTTTTGTTTGTACCTGTTTAAACTCACCAGCTATGTCTAGAGAGTAGCCAGATGGTTGGCTTTTGATTGTACCTGGTTAAACTCACCAGCTATGTCTAGACAGTAGCCAGGTGGTTGGCTTCTGATGGTGCCGGTCTGACAGTCTTCATACCATATTTGGCGCTTGTGATTTGCCAGGTAATTCTGTTTGCACAGGACAACATTATGCCCCTCAACTTGCAAAACGAGACCATTGTGTAGACTCCTGATGAAATACGGGACACCACGAAATGCCATAGCAACGCAAATAGAGGCTTCTTGATTTGCATGTCACATGACGAGATCATGACGAGACCATGACGAGACCACGAGCCTTCTAACAAAGCAACAGTAAACCATAATTAAGCATTATATCCTTCACAAGAAACAATCTTATTTCCATATATAAATGCAAAATGAAATAGTTTGAGAACATAATACATGGAAAACAATTATCTATGTTTGCAGTTCAGGTTTGTTATTTTAAATCTGCCATTTTGGCTCGTTTTTTAAGTACGGCCTGATATATTTCTTCAGTACAAGTATGCAACTTAATCATCGTTCATAAAAATAAAAAATAATATATGGAAATATGAAAGATAAATGATAGTGCAACAACCGAAATGCAGCTTAAGTATTCCATATTTCGGTTGGAGATATACTCACCGTTTTTCATATATCCATGAAGCTATTGCACCTACATTTTATATGGACATTTATGAATATATCTACATCGATATGTGCCTTAAATGCAACACGAGACTAAGAAAACTGTCATATTTAAAGGTATGAGGTGACACTTAACACCAATACCTTTAATAGGCGGTCTGGTCTAATAGGCAGTCTGGCACATTCTAGATTTCTAATGTAAAAGCCCATATCTACATATTTTAAACCATTAACCTCTCCTATGATAACTAAAGGATGCCCTTTCAGATGTGTTTCTGATTTTGATGGACCTATGTTACACATATTTTGTTTTTATATATTTCATAACATTAGTTTTCATATAAGTGGATTCAAACCTTATTAGGTCTATACTTTTAAGATCAGTGATCATTCGCGAGTTCTTCAGAGATTGAACAAAACTGTTACAGAATGTTTAACCAGTTGTCTCAGATGTTCACAAAATTGAACATTGGTGACCCTAATAGATTTATACATCTGCACACAAAGACATTAGCCGTATTTGCAGAACTATTCATTTCTGCCCGAGGGAGTTCTCACCTTACCGTTATATCGTATTTCCATCATATTGCCAATATCATAATTGATCAATAGATATTTAGAGAATTTGGTAATGTGCATCAAGTGGACTTGAATATAAAGTTGACTCCGATATGTGGCAAAAATCATAATTAATATAAAGTCTGATATGATCAGACAAAAGGGCATATTGAACACTACACCATAAACTTAGATTTTTCTATTAGGGAAAGGGGCCTACTGGACAACAAGCCAGGTCAGCCCTAATGAACAAGGATAGGGGCCTACTGGACAACAAGCCAGGTCAGCCCTAATGAGCAAGGATAGAGACCTACTGGACATCAAGCCCTAATGAGCAAGGATAGGGGCCTACTGGACAACAAGCCAGGTCAGCCCTAATGAGCAAGGATAGAGGCCTACTGGACATCAAGCCAGGTCAGCCCTAATGAGCAAGGATAGGGGCCTACTAGACATCAATGCAGGTCACCCCTTATGAGCAAGGATAGGGGCCTTCTGGACAACAAGCCAGGTCAGCCCTAATGAGCAAGGATAGGGGCCTACTGGACAACAAGCCAGGTCAGCCCTAATGAGCAAGGATAGAGGCCTACTGGACATCAAGCCAGGTCAGCCCTAATGAGCAAGGATAGGGGCCTACTGGACAACAAGCCAGGTCAGCCCTAATGAGCAAGGATAGAGGCCTACTGGACATCAAGCCAGGTCAGCCCTAAAGAGCAAGGATAGGGGCCTACTGGACAACAAGCCAGGTCAGCCCTAATGAGCAAGGATAGAGGCCTACTGGACATCAAGCCAGGTCAGCCCTAAAGAGCAAGGATAGGGGCCTACTGGACAACAAGCCAGGTCAGCCCTAAAGAGCAAGGATAGGGGCCTACTGGACATCAAGCCATGTCAGCCCTAATGAGCAAGGATAGGGGCCTACTGGACATCAAGCCAGGTCAGCCCTAATGAGCAAGGATAGGGGCCTACTGGACATCAAGCCAGGTCAACCCTAATGGGCAAGGATAGGGGCCTACTGGATAACAAGCCAGGTCAGCCCTAATGAGCAAGGATAGGGACCTACTGGAAATCAAGCCCTAATGAGCAAGGATAGGGGCCTACTGGACAACAAGCCAGGTCAGCCCTAATGAGCAAGGATAGGGACCTACTGGACATCAAGCCAGGTCAGCCCTAATGAGCAAGGATAGGGGCCTACTAGACATCAATGCAGGTCACCCCTAATGGGCAAGGATAGGGGCCTACTGGACAACAAGCCAGGTCAGCCCTAATGAGCAAGGATAGGGACCTACTGGAAATCAAGCCCTAATGAGCAAGGAAAGGGGCCTACTGGACAACAAGCCAGGTCAGCCCTAATGAGCAAGGATAGGGGCCTACTGGACATCAAGCCAGGTCAGCCCTAATGAGCAAGGATAGGGGCCTACTGGACATCAAGCCAGGTCAGCCCTAATGAGCAAGGATAGAGGCCTACTGGACATCAAGCCAGGTCAGCCCTAAAGAGCAAGGATAGGGGCCTACTGGACAACAAGCCAGGTCAGCCCTAATGAGCAAGGATAGGGACCTACTGGAAATCAAGCCCTAATGAGCATGGATAGGGGCCTACTGGACAACAAGCCAGGTCAGCCCTTATGAGCAAGGATAGGGACCTACTGGAAATCAAGCCCTAATGAGCAAGGATAGGGGCCTACTGGACAACAAGCCAGGTCAGCCCTAATGAGCAAGGATAGAGGCCTACTGGACATCAAGCCAGGTCAGCCCTAATGAGCAAGGATAGGGGCCTACCGGGCAAAGATAGGACCTACTGGGCAAAGATAGGGACCTACTGGGCAAAGATAGAGGTCTACTGGACATCAAGTCAGGGAAAGGGATTATGGGGCCTCCATATTTAGCAAATTATCAAAGATATTTGAATCAGGAGTGGACAGATGTATGTCCTTCATCATGATGTATTTTACTTTCTTGAATAAAGTGTAATAATAATGGAAATTTTCATTCTAAACCAAATATTTTTATTCACTCTTTATAATTTTCAAATCAACAATAAACACATTGGAATGGAATATCTCTCTATTTGATAAAAAAAAAATGTTTAACATGCAGACTCTATGTCAAAAGAGAATAAAATATCAACCAAAAAATATTTTCTTAAGTATATACATTACTTTGTACTTATTTCTTTAAAAAAATGACTGATATTAAATATGGTTAAATCAATTGCAAGAGTCTGGATCAAAGCCAGTGACCTTGAGAGTGACCCGAGCCATGAAGATATCAGCCAGCGCTACCAGCTGGGAGGAGGTGCAGTCAGCAAACTTGGATACCTGCTGCCCTATACAGATCGAACCACTTAATAACCAACTGAAACACACACAAAATAAAATTTTCAAGTAAAATTTACATAAAAGTTTGCATGCTTAAAAATGTGCCATGCTTTATTCTCCCTTGGCCCTCACTGTTGAAGCAAATTTTGTTATTTTACATTTGTTATACCCATAGTTTTTTCTTTAATTATTTTATGAATACTTGTGAGTAGAAGTACATTTATATGTTAGTTCCAGGAGAGCTACTAGTTACCTGCACCGGTCCTTCTGGTTGCCTGCCTGGGTGATTGCATTGACAGCCTGGGGACACAACATTATCACTGCATCCAGCACATCAGACAAGGAACTGCAACTCCGACGATCATCTTCAACATTAAAGATAAATAAACTTTGAATTCTTCTTGTACTAGCCTGCTAAATTATGTAAAACTTCTGTAAAATCATTGTGTCACAGGCAATTTTACATAAATTTGAAACTATGATATAAACAAGCAATCTCATTGAAATCAATCAAAATACACTTTCCAAGCTTATTGTGTTTTGCCGAAAGTGCCAAGTACTGTGCAGTACTCTTGTGACCATTGTTGTGGTCTAGAAAGGTTTCTGTAAGTCAAATCACTACACCATCTCAACCTGAAAGTTCCCCATTTTTACTAAGCAGGGTTCCCATTAGATCACTGGTCAGCTAAACAAAGTTTGTTGAAAAAGTGTTCAATGGATGATTTGGATTTTAGCAAAGGATTCATATAATTTCCAATGGCACAGGAACTCATGTAGGGGTAACATGATGGGTAATAACATTTGATCACAAAGTTTAAGGTATAAACATTTATTTCATGTCAGGTAAAAATGCTTGAAAATCTGATTTCATGAAAGCTTTAATTGAATACACCAATGAGAAGTTACTGCACATGTATTGATTTGCATAATCTTCAGTGGCCAGCAAGGATTGTTGGCAGAATATATAAATTAGGAACATATCCTGACAAGCTTGCAGTCATGGTGGTCCCCCATCCTGCCTAACAGACTGCTCATCTCAGTGCTCGAGTGGGCCATGCTGCCACCTGGTGTGTTCAAATCTGCCAATTTGGATAAGCTTCATAGACAAGCAAGCTTGGCTCATAATAATAACCACAACTGCTGATTCATATGTTATTTGATTTAATTCAGTTTAATACACCCATTACTGTTTTTCTGTTCTTTTCAAGAGTTCAAAACTGTTTTTTTATGTGCATTTGTTGCCAAAATACTAATGTATTCCCTTCAAAACATACAGACTGCAGTCATCACATCAGCAATCATGTCTACAAACCTATCCCAGCATGCACTGAAGATGATGCAAGAGACACCTGGTGAATAACTAATGTTGAAACTAATGACATGCTAATCAAAACATTAAGAATCTCAATTAAACAAGAAATATAAATGGACTGTGCCAAATCCATTCAAATTGATTAGCCCAAATTGATTGCTCAAAATATCTGCCAAAAAGTAATGGGTTCCTCTACATTTTACGTCCATGATTCACTAATATTATTAAGAAAGTATTCAGAGACAATTACCCCAGCAAGTGAAGTTGCTGACGACGTTATAAGCAGCTGACACAACTTGTGAATAAGTGTGGAAGAGTTGGTCAACGTCGGCCACTTTGCACTGCTTATCTTCCGATTCTAGCTCATCTGATATACATGAGGTCAGCTCCTCATAGCCCCTGTGCGTGTCAAAATCACAAAACAAATATTTATTCAATTCATATGTATTTTTTGAAATCGCATCTCTTTATCGTTTTCTGAATATGGCAGACTTACGTGCAGACATGTTGCCTGGTTGTGGATTGAGACACGTTTTTGTACAGAGAGAAGCATATCTCCTTTAGAAACGTAGCCGACATCAGGTCACTCATAGAAGCATCACAAATGTTCTCTAAAGATGGCGCCACTCTCTGTACATCTTTATGCTGTAATGTATCTGTGAATGGTTCTGAAAAAACAAAATCTGGTCAATAAATGTTTGGCTTTTGAATAGCTGTTCTGTGTATTTTTTCCTTTGGGATAATTTAAATAAAGGCCGTATTTCAGTTTCCAAGAGAAGAAGTCTTAAAGGTAGCATAGGCTAAAGGAAATGGCCATCAAATGTTCTGAAGGCTCCTCGGCCAATTTCAAGGGTCTCCTGTCTGGCCTGCTGCAAATACCAGTTCAAACATGATCACATCATATGGGTGGTTCATGGAGTATACACCTTATGACACCCACTGTGAGCTAAATCTTTCACCTCCCCCAGAGACAAGTTTTATTGGGTTAAAACAGGCAAGAATCTGTCTCACCACACAAAGGGCAAGTTGTAATTAATTTTCTGCAAACAAAGCATCAATACAATTATTTACCTCTGTATTCTAACCATTCTGTTAATACTAAGAATATATACAAACTTACAGACATGACTGAAAAGTTTTCAATAATACCTTGACACAGATCTGGTTTGAAGGATGGAATATTGTTGATTAACCACAAGGTGGCGCTCATTCCCAGGTGGAGAGTGGCTTTTTGGTCAGTGGATGAGCAACTCAGGCTGTGCACACTCTCTGATACATGGTAACATCCAACGGCCTTGTTCATTATACTGTAATGCAAAGTTTGACTTTTATTACAAAAGCGATGCGTACTGCCTAAATAGATCTGCCATCTGGTGACAAAAGATTTTGAGAATCCTCAATGATCAGAGGGCCAAAAATTGCAATAGAGTTACACAAGTTTCAGAAATTCTTTGACTGGGGGTATGCTCCAGTGGGAGAGGTTGGGGTGATAACCCGAAGGTGCAAAGACTCCTAGCTGATTCAGAGAAACATATCCTAATTCTGCTTGAGTGACAAACATCTGTCCAATGAAGATGTTGGGAGAGAAACACTACTAGCAAGTAACAAGGGCAGTGAATGAAATCCCTATTTATTTCTCATGTAAGAAATTCCTGTAAAGCTCTTGTGATTTATTATCTCAGTCTGTATTATATTATGCCATTGAACAAAGTTATTAGTTAACTTCTGTGGTGGAAAGTTTGGTTTAATTTAAATCCTTAGAGGATTTAAATGTTTGCTATTGAACTTGATACAGAACAGATCTGTCCCAGAAGTTCTGATTAGGATCTACTTCCGTTTCCATAAACAAAATTGCAAGATCAACTGAACATATTTTTATATGTAAAAATGTGTATATATCAATAATATAAGCTGTGGGCAGTACCTGCATCTTTCTGTGCTAGAATCTGTCTGCAGAAGGTCGCCAAAATGCCGAGCACAGTCTGTGAACCACCAGTCCCACAGCTGTCCTGTGTTCCCACACCCAGCTGCTTCATTACCTCATGATCACAAACAAAACAGGCAAATAGTATAAATATTGGTGTATCCTATTATACAATGATAGGGGATACATAAAAGATGCTCTCAGTCAAATGAAAAATATAACAAAACACATTCTACATGATTATTTTAAAACCTGAGTGGTTCTGCAGGTATCTAAATCTTCCCATCTTGGACTCTGAGAACATGACTTCTCCGAACATACCTCTACAGGAAAATAATTCTTTCCAGTTGTCTCTTTTGGAAAAACATTAATTGGAAATGTTTCTTTGCTGAGTGAGGCTTTATTAAAGTTATTTTTCAATTAGTTACTCTACATGTACTTCCTTAGGTTGGATCAGTTAAAAGCACTAACCTGTTACAGTGAGAGCAAAAGAGTTCTGATGCAGAGTGCCATCTGGTGTTTGAAGTTGGCATGTGTATATTCCATCATGGTGGCTCTGGACAGTGATGATGTTTAATTCAACCTGCTTCTTACCCATATCCTCAATAGCAGAACTGCTCACTCTGTAATATATATGAGAAATCAGTTGATCTTGGGGAATGACTCAGGAAAACACTTAAACACAAATCGAAGATTTATAATTCATCTTATGATAAACCAATCTTGCATACACATCAGGCCACTGTGGTATATTATGATCATTTGGAGCTGTCCAGAAAGGTTCCTCGGAGACTCCATCCACAGATATGGTACATTTCACAGTCAGGACTTCCCCCACATCTGCTGTCATCTCACCATCAGGTATCAGCACCAGCACATCTTTATACAAAAATAACTCACTGTATCCGTTTACATATAATGACATGTAATAATACATGAAATGGCTTGAGATTTTGTAAAGCAATAATTGTTTCATATAATATTAAATTGCCTTTATGTATAAACAGTTCCTATCAAAGGTACATTTGTAAACAAGCAATTACCAATTTTCACTAGTTTATAATAACTGTTACATTGGTACTATTGTTCTTACTTAATTGTTGTAGTCGTGCTGTTCCTTCATCACACGTTTTGCCTACAATAATATTCACATTATGACATATTATAGTTATCATTAGAAAACAAAGTTTTGAAATATCTTTGATTAGAAACATACATAATATGAAGCCCCAAATATTGTACTTGTTCAACAAGACTTGCATCCATACCTGCAATAGTGAGAGTGGCAGGGTCAGGGTAGACAAAGAGTGGTCGCAGGAAGCCATCAGCCATTTCCTGTGTGATGACTTGACACAGCAGTTCAGCAGAGGAGGATATCTCCTCATTTGTATTGGATGTTGTGTCAAGAAAGTGGAGATTAAACTTTACAGAAGCTTCACCATTAACGTTACTGCAATAAATATCCCACATTCTCGATAAACGGTCTGAGGTAAATTTATGATTAAGTCAATTATATCAGAAAAGGGAAATTCATGATACATGCCTAAAGCCCATGACTGTTGTCTGCTGAAAGTTCTTTATTTCTTTAGATGCCAACAAAATTGAGTTCATCTAAAAAATAACAATTCTTTAAAATAAGCGAAACAAAATTGCAAAATAGCAAAATTAACCAGTGAACATCTCCTCAGTAAAATAGCATAGTTTTCATTTCAATATGAGCCATCTGTCCATAGCAGAGTCATATGGTCCATAGCTGTCATGAATGAATGACTTGCTGACACTGATCACTAGTTATCACTAGAAAAGGCAAATATGTACACTCTGGGTAACGTTATCCTGCATATAAAGTAAGCTTACTTACCGCTGTGATAAAGTAATCTGCAGTCAGCTCATAGGCCACAGTCGACGGATCAGCATATGTTGTGAAATATGGCTCCTTTAACAGAAGTGTCCCAACCTGAGTCTCTGTATTCAAATAACAAAAGAAATACAAAAATATGGCTATTTCATTTTATTATCAAGGCTTAATTACAACTTTTGTTTCGCTTGAATTTGTCAATTACTCTAATAATTCAAATATTATATCTTTTTCATTTTTTGGGCATTTTTTCTATCAACTGATCTATAAACTAGATACATATAAGGAGAATAATATTTATATACTCACCTATTTCAGGTTGTTTTAAACCTAATGCAAATAAGAAAAACGATTTTATCACTGACATGCCAAAGGTTCATTTTAGAACTATTAATTTCACTTTTGAAATAAATAAGGTTTGTGTCCTGATGAAATCTTAATAAGCATATTTTGGTGCGTGAATGGTCTAGTAATTGACTATATTTTGGTGCATAGGAGGGGCAGAGATATTGGGAGTATATATAATGTGTGTCACCTACCATCAGCAGTGAGTGCGGTGCCTATAGCAAACACCACAAGGAGGGGCAGGGATATGGGGAGTATATTGGCTATATAATGTGTGTCACCTACCATCAGCAGTGAGTGCGGTGCCTATAGCAAACACCACAAGGAGGGGCAGGGATATGGGGAGTATATTGGCTATATAATGTGTGTCACCTACCATCTGCAGTGAGTGCGGTGCCTATAGCAAACACCACAAGGAGGGGCAGGGATATGGGGAGTATATTGGCTATATAATGTGTGTCACCTACCATCAGCAGTGAGTGCGGTGCCTATAGCAAACACCACAAGGAGGGGCAGGGATATGGGGAGTATATTGGCCATATAATGTGTGTCACCTACCATCAGCAGTGAGTGCTGTGCCTATAGCAAACACCACAAGGAGGGGCAGGGATATGGGGAGTATATTGGCTATATAATGTGTGTCGCCTACCATCAGCAGTGAGTGCTGTGCCTATAGCAAACACCACAAGGAGGGGCAGGGATATGGGGAGTATATTGGCCATATAATGTGTGTCACCTACCATCAGCAGTGAGTGCGGTGTCTATAGCAAACACCACAAGGAGGGGCAGGGATATGGGGAGTATATTGGCTATATAATGTGTGTCGCCTACCATCAGCAGTGAGTGCTGTGCCTATAGCAAACACCACAAGGAGGGGCAGGGATATGGGGAGTATATTGGCTATATAATGTGTGTCACCTACCATCAGCAGTGAGTGCTGTGCCTATAGCAAACACCACAAGGAGGGGCAGGGATATGGGGAGTAAATTGGCTATATAATGTGTGTCGCCTACCATCAGCAGTGAGTGCTGTGCCTATAGCAAACACCACAAGGAGGGGCAGGGATATGGGGAGTAAATTGGCTATATAATGTGTGTCGCCTACCATCAGCAGTGAGTGCGGTGCCTATAGCAAACACCACAAGGAGGGGCAGGGATATGGGGAGTAAATTGGCTATATAATGTGTGTCGCCTACCATCAGCAGTGAGTGCTGTGCCTATAGCAAACACCACAAGGAGGGGCAGGGATATGGGGAGTAAATTGGCTATATAATGTGTGTCGCCTACCATCAGCAGTGAGTGCGGTGCCTATAGCAAACACCACAAGGAGGGGCAGGGATATGGGGAGTAAATTGGCTATATAATGTGTGTCGCCTACCATCAGCAGTGAGTGCTGTGCCTATAGCAAACACCACAAGGAGGGGCAGGGATATGGGGAGTATATTGGCTATATAATGTGTGTCACCTACCATCAGCAGTGAGTGCGGTGCCTATAGCAAACACCACAAGAAGGAGCAGGGATATGGGGAGTATATTGGCTATATAATGTGTGTCACCTACCATCAGCAGTGAGTGCTGTGCCTATAGCAAACACCACAAGAAGGAGCAGGAAGATGGATCCCATCAGGGTCGTCAGCCAGCAATATTTGATTGGCTTCTGCCATAGTTTAGCTGTGAGATCTCGGTAATAGTCCTCTTCTAACTGTATTAGCATGGCCCTGTCACTCCTGGCTTGCTTCACTGAAAGGCAATATTTGTTTTAACTTGATCATTTTGTTTATTGTTTGTGGTTTTACTTTTTATCAATAAGATGAAGGCACAAATCAACTGGCTTGGATGACAGGGTGTTAGGGTTGAAGGGTATTGATGCATGCAACAGGGTGGTGTTAGGATTGGAGGGTATTGATGCATGTGACAGGGTGGTGTTAAGATTGGAGGGTATTTATGAATGTGACAGGGTGGTGTTAGGATTGGAGGGTATTTATGAATGTGACAGGGTGGTGTTAGAATTGGAGGTTATGAATGTGACAGGGTGGTGTTAGAATTGGAGGGTATTTATGAAAACATGTGACAGGGTGGTGTTAGGATTGGAGGGTATTAATGCATGCAACAGGGTGGTGTTGGAATTGGAGGGTATTTATGAAAACATGTGACAGGGTGGTGTAAGGATTGGAGGGTATTGATGAATGGAATAGGGTAAGGAGAGTGTATTTGATAAGATAAACCAATACTAAGACGTGGATACCTTTATTGGACTTGTGGTCTGGGATATCACTTCGAAAAGTGACGTTGCCCTTGCCAGTTGTGACGTTAACTGACGTCACATACGGTGATGTGACGCCAGGTCTGCCCGCGCTGCTAGGATAGGCATTCATGTTATGGTACATCTTTACACGCACAAACTCATAAAACTAGAGGCAAACAACCTGAAAATAATCCAAATCGTACGATTAGCCAGCTAATGGCATTAAGATAAATAGGTTGAGCCAGACAGGTACTGAACTGTCCTGAACTCAATAAAATCAAAAGTATTTGCTTGTTCTATTCTCTGGTTTAATATTCCATTTCTCATGTGTATTAGTTTGTCAAGCAACATTAAATACAAGTAAACTAGATTTGTTCCTACCTGAGAAGGTATGCTTCATTGCTTGTTATAATAAAGTATTGAAGTTTTCTTTTCCCGAGTACCTGTTGATTTCTCTACTGCAAGTCAGTTGAGCTGATGATAACACCTACACTGCCACGGGTCTGATAACAGAGGGAAATTCCTGGCATACGCTTTGGATGTAACATTGTGAATGCCTTTGAATGTTTCATCCATGAGCCTCAAGTATATTAAATGAGCATTAAAATAGTCACTATTTTTTCCGCTTGTATCACATTGAAGAAAATGTGTTTATAAATGATTTGTATGGCAGCAACAGATTTTCAATGCATTCAGCTTGTTGGGAGAAAACAATAGTCTGCCAGCCAAAACAAAAGCCGAGAACAAAAATAAACCTGAAAGTGATCAGCGAAATGCCTGAGAAAACAAGCTCACGAGGATCAAACTTTCTTGCAACGGTTGGTAAAATATGCAATGGTACAAAAAACACTTTCAAACAAAGTGATGTGATATTTGATGGGTTGTAATTATTTTATTCCCCACTCACCGTACTGGCTGTTATATCTTTTCTTTTTTTTTCTGTTTTTTTCTTTGTTGTTTTTGTTTTTTCATTATTACAGTTATTGTAACTTTGACCTGTGTAAATTAAAATGAATAAAAATTGTTTAAGAAAAGAGGAACCTTGAATGACATGTACTTAATATTTGATATAAAATAATCTTGAAAATGAAAAAGAGTTGTTTGGTCCATATATCATTAATAAGAGATATTATAATAGGAGGTACCTCTTATTTGTTAAAGTAGATGTCTTTGTGCAATCTCATTTAATTGATCTTTTCACCTTGCTACAATGCCCATGACTTTGACAAATTAGCCCCCACTATTTTTCAGGAACCCAATGGGATACACAATATTTTATAAATATAGAAAATGATCTTTAAATTACCAGTGGATTTTCATGTAAATATGACCTTTGACCTTGCTGGAATGATCGTAATGGTGAAAGTAAATATGTGTTGATACATGATTATTGCCGTTTAAAGATCGGTTGTAAAAACCAAAAGACTGTGTACTTGAGATGGAGTTTGTCCTATTGCTCTAACGACAGAAGAAATATTCTCAGAACTGGTTGACAACTCAAAACATGGAATAGATATACATTCTGTTTCATCCATGCTGAAAAGAATACATGGAACCTTGTCATAATAAGGTCAAAATCAATAAAGGCTGAAAATTAGGAATTAGAGATAGTTTGATTTGTTTGTATTAATACATTCTTACGTAAGATAAGGTGTGTTAAACGTGGCCAGGCTCAGAGGAGGGTATTGTTGCTCCCTAGCAACCAAGGTGGTCACGTGGAGGATACCAATTGTGGCGGGAAAATGACAAGAACGCCATTCCGTTCCAGTCCATCACAGCTACCAGACGTCCCCTTTCATCTTCTGCCAAGTATAAGTATGCAACCTTTACAGATAGTGAGTCTAAGCTTTAGTCAATGGGACGTTCTAAAGCATGGGGGAGTACTTTCATAATTTTAACCCACGGAGGCTGGGTTGGAATTGAATACCTCAGAACCTGATTTAGGGAAATATTCTATCTCCATTGGCACCCTGATTTAGGACTTAAATCTTGATATCCTCATTTAGGGGTGATGCAAAGTTAAAATGATACCCTGACTTTGGGGTGATGCAATAAGAAAATGATACCCTGTTTTTGGAGTTGTACATTCAGTACCCATATAACATAACAAACAGTCATGTACACGTTTTCATACTTTAATCATATTTTATAATTGTATATTTAATAGTAGCAGCACTCCCCCAGTAATGAAAAGAATGCTTTACGATCAGGCTAGGGAGAAAATATCTGATATCTGGTAGTCAGTGAAGATGATTTTTTTTGTCTTTTGTACTTCCTGGGTTTGTAAACCAATTAACCATCGTCTGCTAATACCACACAGAATATAGAAATGTACAACTCAATTAGTATAATTGTATAAACAGATACTGTACTCTTGTCAAGTGTCTTGTGTACACATGAGCATGGTTTGACAGCTGAACTACAACACCTTTGCTGAGGCACTGGCCTACTGTCCCAGAAAGTGTTTGCATGTTTGTTTGTTTGTGGTTTAACATCACTTTCAACATTATTTCAGTCATTTCGTGATGAGACCTACCTGTAGCAGATATAGTGCTGCCTCACTGATTGTTAAAGCGTGTCCCGGTCACAGATTTACAAGGACAACGGGTTAACCCTTTGGCATGGGCCTCAGCTCATGTGTAAAATTGTATCATGAATTCAATCTTGCCATGGCAGGGGATCGAACCCACAACCTTTCCCAGAAGGTGACACTTAAGTTCCTTTGATCAAGAAACATGCAAAACTGACAAAGATAGTCAATGGGTGGGACTTAAAAAACTAACTTGGGGAAATATAGGATTAAGATGGGTGTAAAAATGGTACAATGCTGAACACTATTCCAGTCCCTGTATGGGCCCTCACAGCATAAAAAGGTTCATAAGAGAAGGTAGCAGTCAAACCTGGATTAAGATGAAGGTGACAAAACATGCTCTGAATTAGGAGATTTGGAAAAGGGGATTGTGTTCCCTGTTTTAGGCATAAATTTGAAAAGCAGTATCCTGTTTTAGGGAAAATGATAAAATATCTTAACCTGTCTTTGGGAAAATATCAGCCAAAAGGGCCTTATTTAGCCCAGCTTCCCCAGTAACACTGATCATGAAAGTAAGATGCCAAACCTGGTCTGAGTCAGAGAGACTAATGGTCATCCAATACATACTGTTCATTTGTGACCAAATGTCAGACAGTAAAAAGCAGAGACTGGGATAAGAGATATAAATGATATTATATCGCCATGCTAGGTATGATACATGGAATGTCTCTCAAATCATCTGATTTAAAACAAGATGTAGATGCTAACCACATATACTCCATGTAGGACTCCACAGTAGTAAAATTTAATGTTCAATGCTGCCCTTGCCGTATGTCCACGGACAACATTAGGT
The DNA here is from genome assembly GCA_949316495.1 of Amphiduros pacificus. Taxonomy (NCBI): domain Eukaryota; kingdom Metazoa; phylum Annelida; class Polychaeta; order Phyllodocida; family Hesionidae; genus Amphiduros; species Amphiduros pacificus. The sequence goes on along the minus strand of OX439000.1, from coordinate 76,028,711 downwards.
AGCCAGACTGTCTGCCTCGGAAGATCTCACCATCTACAAATGCCCTGCCGATGCTTTAACCTTATAAGATGCCAGAATCAAAGCGAAAAATGCAACAATTATAATTGTGTAATTAATGTAATGTCTAATGTAATAAATGTATATGCATAGGAAATATGGGATATGGATGATTTATAGAAAATAAAGATTTTTCATAACAGTTTAGGCTATATCAAGTCAGTTAAAAGCTTGTCACCAGGACTTCATGCCCTACTGCAACAGTCTTGAGGAGTGACTGGTGCAGTGCATATAACGTACCAACTGAACCATGCCCCATCCACTTATAGGTAGTGCATATTGGTAAAGGCTTGCCACATCCAGTTACCTTCATATCAAGACTGGTTAAATGTAAATTTTCTTGATGGAGTAATTTGCGCCAGCATCACTAACAATAAAGTAAGTGCCACTGTATCACTATATACTACAAGGATGGGCAACGAAAGTCCAGAACCAAACTATACAAAACTAAATGTCTTGCTCCGAGACGGTCACATCATGTGTGGGTCATGGTTTTGATACTTTCACAAGGACGCAGTACAGTGCTTGATGAACTACATCAGGAACATACAGATGTTGCCCAGATTAATGGTCCAGGAGGAGGATATGTGTCGTGGCCATACTTACACGATGACATAGAGAGGGAATTTGCGTCTTTCATGGGTAACAGGAGAGCCTGAACAGCAGTATCAATTATAGATACTATCAAGGTGGGGCAGAATGCACGATTATGTAAGGCCAATAGAGGCTTGTTGTATATTCAAATTGGATAGAAGCATGGGCAGTGTGAGAGGCAAAAACGTCTGCAACAACCACCAGGGAGATGACATACTAATTCTTAGCACATGGAATACCAGAGGTGATTGTATCAGAAAATGTATCAGAAAATGCTTCAGGTTCTACCAGTGCAGTCTCAGAAATACGTGGAGATTAATGGTATACGCCATGTCATAAGTGTTCAATACCTTCTTTCTACCAACGGTGTGGTTGAATCAAGCATAGCTCAGACCAGAATAAGTATAGAAAAATGCCAGATCCAAGAGACTGGAGAGGATCTTGCAGAAAGGATACCTAAACAACCAGGAATAAGTAATATGACAAACCATCTGGACATTCAGAAAGGATACCTACATACCCATGCTTGATGGAGGAATCAGTGCCAGATGCCAAACCATCTGGACACTCAGAAAGGATACCTACATACCCATGCTTGATGGAGGAATCAGTGCCAGATGCCAAACCATCTGGACACTCAGAAAGGATACCTACATACCAATGCTTGATGGAGGAATCAGTACCAGATGCCAAACCATCTGGACACTCAGAAAGGATACCTACATACCCATGCTTGATGGAGGAATCAGTACCAGATGCCAAACCACCTGGACACTCAGACAGGATACCTACATACCCATGCTTGATGGAGGAATCAGTACCAGATGCCAAACCATCTGGACACTCAGCCATACTAAAACAAAGTACTACACCAAGTACTCAAACACAAATGTCTGCTGACAGCACCAAAGACAGATGAAGTTATTTTTACCAGTGAGGAACTCCCCCACTGTAAGAGATCAGGGATACAGGGAGCTGGAGACTCAGGTGTGGTTTTTTTTTTTTTATAAATGTTTATTAGACAGAAAAACATAGACATCACAAATATACAGATGAAATAAACGATTCCCCCCTACCCATGAGTGGCTCTCCCCAATACAAGTACAATGATACACTGAGTGTTGAAAGAGAAATAAAGGTGGTAAAATAGTATATCATATGAACAAAAGTAATAATTAAATGTTGTCAAAAATAAACTGATACTTAACAAAAGAATCTGACCTGTGATTGGTGATGGCTGTACCTTTGTGAATTCTAAGTTTTGTTTTTAGTTTAACTAAAAAGGAGAATAAATCCATAGAATTATTATGTAGTAATCTTTGAATATATATATAATATTTGGCTTCAATAATACAATAGTTCAATACTGTTGCTAAATCTGAGTACTCTGGAAAACCGAACAATATCAAAAACCGATCAATACCAAATTTATTTAGTAAAAGATTATAATTTTTTTGGGGGTAAGCTGATAACACTATATGGACGAGGATCAACAGGTAAAGTGACTGGAAATTACGTTCAATCTGACATTCGTTTCTGAGAAAAAAAGTATTAAAATCATTTGGTCAGATTTTATTTATCATTACATTCTGTTATGATTCTGCAATGAACAAAGGTCTGGTACGAAGGGATTGAGATTAATTGAAGTGTTACATCCAGGCCAGAGAGGCTAGCTGGACATTCAGAAAGGATACATAAAAAATACATAAAAAATCATGTTTGACATTCAGAAAGGATACCTACATACCCATGCTTGATGGAGGAATCAGTACCAGATGCCAAACCATCTGGACACTCAGACATACTAAAACAAAGTACTACACCAAGTACTCAAACACAATTCTGACCTTTATTTGCCCCCCATCTCAATCCTCCAAGTAGGAAAGAGAACTTCTAATCTGGATTTGGGTCAGGCAACAATAGTTGTTGCTTTTACTCATCTGAATGATAAAAAGCAACCTTCAGAAAGTCTAAAAGTTATGATTTGTTTGTTTGTTTGGGGTTTTACATCACTTTAAATAGCATTTCAGTCATTTAGTGACGAGACCTACTTGTAGCAGATATAGTGCTGGCTCACTGAATTGTCATGTCACAGGTCCTTGACAAGACAACTCACCCGGTCACAGATTTACAAGGACAACGGATTAACCCTTTAGGCATGGGCCTCAGCTCATGTGTGAAATTGTATCATTAATTCATTCTCGGCACGGCCAGGGATTGAACCACAGAGGAACTGGTACTAATAAGCTGGCGCTCGAACCTCAATGTTATGATCAAATAGGACTCAAACAGGTTGCCTCATTGGGCTGAACATTAAAGATATTAGATACAGTGCCAGATGGAAAGTAATAACATATCACAGGGAGTGATAAACTCTAGCTGAGAACAAGCTGGAGACTCAGGTGTGGAACTCCCCCACTGTAAGAGATCAGGGATACAGGGAGCTGGAGACTCAGGTGTGGAACTCTCCCACTGTAAGAGATCAGGGATACAGGGAGCTGGAGACTCTGGTGTGGAACTCCCCCACTGTAAGAGATCAGGGATACAGGCAGCTGGAGACTCAGGTGTGGAACTCTCCCACTGTAAGAGATCAGGGATACAGGCAGCTGGAGACTCAGGTGTGGAACTCCCCCACTGTAAGAGATCAGGGATACAGGGAGCCGGAGACTCAGGTGTGGAACTCCCCCACTGTAAGAGATCAGGGATACAGGCAGCTGGAGACTCAGGTGTGGAACTCCCCCACTGTAAGAGATCAGGGATACAGGGAGCTGGAGACTCGGGTGTGGAACTCCCCCACTGTAAGAGATCAGGGATACAGGCAGCTGGAGACTCAGGTGTGGAACTCCCCCACTGTAAGAGATCAGGGATACAGGCAGCTGGAGACTCAGGTGTGGAACTCTCCCACTGTAAGAGATCAGGGATACAGGGAGCTGGAGACTCAGGTGTGGAACTCCCCAACTGTAAGAGATCAGGGGTACAGGCAGCTGGAGACTCAGGTGTGGAACTCCCCCACTGTAAGAGATCAGGGATACAGGGAGCTGGAGACTCAGGTGTGGAACTCTCCCACTGTAAGAGATCAGGGATACAGGCAGCTGGAGACTCAGGTGTGGAACTCCCCCACTGTAAGAGATCAGGGATACAGGCAGCTGGAGACTCAGGTGTGGAACTCTCTCACTGTAAGAGATCAGGGATACAGGCAGCTGGAGACTCAGGTGTGGAACTCCCCCACTGTAAGAGATCAGGGGTACAGGCAGCTGGAGGCTCAGGTGTGTAACTCTCCCGCTGTAAGAGATCAGGGATACAGGCAGCTGGAGACTCAGGTGTGGAACTCTACCACTGTAAGAGATCAGGGATACAGGCAGCTGGAGACTCAGGTGTGGAACTCTCCCACTGTAAGAGATCAGGGATACAGGCAGCTGGAGACTCAGGTGTGGAACTCCCCCACTGTAAGAGATCAGGGATACAGGCAGCTGGAGGCTCAGGTGTGTAACTCTCCCGCTGTAAGAGATCAGGGATACAGGCAGCTGGAGACTCAGGTGTGGGACTCCCCCACTGTAAGAGATCAGGGATACAGGGAGCTGGAGACTCAGGTGTGGAACTCCCCCACTGTAAGAGATCAGGGATACAGGCATCTGGAGACTCAGGTGTGGAACTCCCCCACTGTAAGAGATCAGGGATACAGGGAGCCGGAGACTCAGGTGTGGAACTCTCCCACTGTAAGAGATCAGGGATACAGGCATCTGGAGACTCAGGTGTGGAACTCCCCCACTGTAAGAGATCAGGGATACAGGCAGCTGGAGACTCAGGTGTGGAACTCCCCCACTGTAAGAGATCAGGGATACAGGCAGCTGGAGGCTCAGGTGTGTAACTCCCCCACTGTAAGAGATCAGGGATACAGGCAGCTGGAGACTCAGGTGTGGAACTTTCCCACTGTAAGAGATCAGGGATACGGGGAGCGGGAGACTCAGGTGTGGAACTCTACCACTGTAAGAGATCAGGGATACAGGGAGCTGGAGACTCAGGTGTGGAACTCCCCCACTGTAAGAGATCAGGGATACAGGGAGCTGGAGACTCAGGTGTGGAACTCCCCCACTGTAAGAGATCAGGGATACAGAGCTGGAGACCCAGGTGTGGAGCTCTCCCACTGTAAGAGATCAGGGATACAGGGAGCGGGGGACTCAGGTGTGGAACTCCCCCACTGTAAGAGATCAGGGATACAGGGAGCTGGAGACTCAGGTGTGGAACTCTCCCACTGTAAGAGATCAGGGATACAGGCAGCTGGAGACTCAGGTGTGGAACTCTCCCACTGTAAGAGATCAGGGATACAGGCAGCTGGAGACTCAGGTGTGGAACTCCCCCACTGTAAGAGATCAGGGATACAGGCAGCTGGAGACTCAGGTGTGGAACTCTCCCACTGTAAGAGATCAGGGATACAGGGAGCTGGAGACTCAGGTGTGGAACTCCCCAACTGTAAGAGATCAGGGGTACAGGCAGCTGGAGACTCAGGTGTGGAACTCCCCCACTGTAAGAGATCAGGGATACAGGGAGCTGGAGACTCAGGTGTGGAACTCTCCCACTGTAAGAGATCAGGGATACAGGCAGCTGGAGACTCAGGTGTGGAACTCCCCCACTGTAAGAGATCAGGGATACAGGCAGCTGGAGACTCAGGTGTGGAACTCTCTCACTGTAAGAGATCAGGGATACAGGCAGCTGGAGACTCAGGTGTGGAACTCCCCCACTGTAAGAGATCAGGGGTACAGGCAGCTGGAGGCTCAGGTGTGTAACTCTCCCGCTGTAAGAGATCAGGGATACAGGCAGCTGGAGACTCAGGTGTGGAACTCTCCCACTGTAAGAGATCAGGGATACAGGGAGCTGGAGACTCAGGTGTGGAACTCTCCCACTGTAAGAGATCAGGGATACAGGCAGCTGGAGACTCAGGTGTGGAACTCCCCCACTGTAAGAGATCAGGGATACAGGCAGCTGGAGGCTCAGGTGTGTAACTCTCCCGCTGTAAGAGATCAGGGATACAGGCAGCTGGAGACTCAGGTGTGGGACTCCCCCACTGTAAGAGATCAGGGATACAGGGAGCTGGAGACTCAGGTGTGGAACTCCCCCACTGTAAGAGATCAGGGATACAGGCATCTGGAGACTCAGGTGTGGAACTCCCCCACTGTAAGAGATCAGGGATACAGGGAGCCGGAGACTCAGGTGTGGAACTCTCCCACTGTAAGAGATCAGGGATACAGGCATCTGGAGACTCAGGTGTGGAACTCCCCCACTGTAAGAGATCAGGGATACAGGCAGCTGGAGACTCAGGTGTGGAACTCCCCCACTGTAAGAGATCAGGGATACAGGCAGCTGGAGGCTCAGGTGTGTAACTCCCCCACTGTAAGAGATCAGGGATACAGGCAGCTGGAGACTCAGGTGTGGAACTTTCCCACTGTAAGAGATCAGGGATACGGGGAGCGGGAGACTCAGGTGTGGAACTCTACCACTGTAAGAGATCAGGGATACAGGGAGCTGGAGACTCAGGTGTGGAACTCCCCCACTGTAAGAGATCAGGGATACAGGGAGCTGGAGACTCAGGTGTGGAACTCCCCCACTGTAAGAGATCAGGGATACAGAGCTGGAGACCCAGGTGTGGAGCTCTCCCACTGTAAGAGATCAGGGATACAGGGAGCGGGGGACTCAGGTGTGGAACTCCCCCACTGTAAGAGATCAGGGATACAGGGAGCTGGAGACTCAGGTGTGGAACTCTCCCACTGTAAGAGATCAGGGATACAGGCAGCTGGAGACTCAGGTGTGGAACTCTCCCACTGTAAGAGATCAGGGATACAGGCAGCTGGAGACTCAGGTGTGGAACTCCCCCACTGTAAGAGATCAGGGATACAGGCAGCTGGAGACTCAGGTGTGGAACTCTCCCACTGTAAGAGATCAGGGATACAGGGAGCTGGAGACTCAGGTGTGGAACTCCCCAACTGTAAGAGATCAGGGATACAGGCAGCTGGAGACTCAGGTGTGGAACTCCCCCACTGTAAGAGATCAGGGATACAGGGAGCTGGAGACTCAGGTGTGGAACTCTCCCACTGTAAGAGATCAGGGATACAGGCAGCTGGAGACTCAGGTGTGGAACTCCCCCACTGTAAGAGATCAGGGATACAGGCAGCTGGAGACTCAGGTGTGGAACTCCCCCACTGTAAGAGATCAGGGATACAGGCAGCTGGAGACTCAGGTGTGGAACTCTCTCACTGTAAGAGATCAGGGATACAGGCAGCTGGAGACTCAGGTGTGGAACTCCCCCACTGTAAGAGATCAGGGGTACAGGCAGCTGGAGGCTCAGGTGTGTAACTCTCCCGCTGTAAGAGATCAGGGATACAGGCAGCTGGAGACTCAGGTGTGGAACTCTACCACTGTAAGAGATCAGGGATACAGGGAGCTGGAGACTCAGGTGTGGAACTCTCCCACTGTAAGAGATCAGGGATACAGGCAGCTGGAGACTCAGGTGTGGAACTCCCCCACTGTAAGAGATCAGGGATACAGGCAGCTGGAGGCTCAGGTGTGTAACTCTCCCGCTGTAAGAGATCAGGGATACAGGCAGCTGGAGACTCAGGTGTGGAACTCCCCCACTGTAAGAGATCAGGGATACAGGGAGCTGGAGACTCAGGTGTGGAACTCCCCCACTGTAAGAGATCAGGGATACAGGCATCTGGAGACTCAGGTGTGGAACTCCCCCACTGTAAGAGATCAGGGATACAGGGAGCCGGAGACTCAGGTGTGGAACTCTCCCACTGTAAGAGATCAGGGATACAGGCATCTGGAGACTCAGGTGTGGAACTCCCCCACTGTAAGAGATCAGGGATACAGGCAGCTGGAGACTCAGGTGTGGAACTCCCCCACTGTAAGAGATCAGGGATACAGGCAGCTGGAGGCTCAGGTGTGTAACTCCCCCACTGTAAGAGATCAGGGATACAGGCAGCTGGAGACTCAGGTGTGGAACTTTCCCACTGTAAGAGATCAGGGATACGGGGAGCGGGAGACTCAGGTGTGGAACTCTACCACTGTAAGAGATCAGGGATACAGGGAGCTGGAGACTCAGGTGTGGAACTCTCCCACTGTAAGAGATCAGGGATACAGGGAGCTGGAGACTCAGGTGTGGAACTCCCCCACTGTAAGAGATCAGGGATACAGAGCTGGAGACCCAGGTGTGGAGCTCTCCCACTGTAAGAGATCAGGGATACAGGGAGCGGGGGACTCAGGTGTGGAACTCCCCCACTGTAAGAGATCAGGGATACAGGGAGCTGGAGACTCAGGTGTGGAACTCTCCCACTGTAAGAGATCAGGGATACAGGCAGCTGGAGACTCAGGTGTGGAACTCTCCCACTGTAAGAGATCAGGGATACAGGCAGCTGGAGACTCAGGTGTGGAACTCCCCCACTGTAAGAGATCAGGGATACAGGCAGCTGGAGACTCAGGTGTGGAACTCTCCCACTGTAAGAGATCAGGGATACAGGGAGCTGGAGACTCAGGTGTGGAACTCCCCAACTGTAAGAGATCAGGGGTACAGGCAGCTGGAGACTCAGGTGTGGAACTCCCCCACTGTAAGAGATCAGGGATACAGGGAGCTGGAGACTCAGGTGTGGAACTCTCCCACTGTAAGAGATCAGGGATACAGGCAGCTGGAGACTCAGGTGTGGAACTCCCCCACTGTAAGAGATCAGGGATACAGGCAGCTGGAGACTCAGGTGTGGAACTCTCTCACTGTAAGAGATCAGGGATACAGGCAGCTGGAGACTCAGGTGTGGAACTCCCCCACTGTAAGAGATCAGGGGTACAGGCAGCTGGAGGCTCAGGTGTGTAACTCTCCCGCTGTAAGAGATCAGGGATACAGGCAGCTGGAGACTCAGGTGTGGAACTCTACCACTGTAAGAGATCAGGGATACAGGGAGCTGGAGACTCAGGTGTGGAACTCTCCCACTGTAAGAGATCAGGGATACAGGCAGCTGGAGACTCAGGTGTGGAACTCCCCCACTGTAAGAGATCAGGGATACAGGCAGCTGGAGGCTCAGGTGTGTAACTCTCCCGCTGTAAGAGATCAGGGATACAGGCAGCTGGAGACTCAGGTGTGGGACTCCCCCACTGTAAGAGATCAGGGATACAGGGAGCTGGAGACTCAGGTGTGGAACTCCCCCACTGTAAGAGATCAGGGATACAGGCATCTGGAGACTCAGGTGTGGAACTCCCCCACTGTAAGAGATCAGGGATACAGGGAGCCGGAGACTCAGGTGTGGAACTCTCCCACTGTAAGAGATCAGGGATACAGGCATCTGGAGACTCAGGTGTGGAACTCCCCCACTGTAAGAGATCAGGGATACAGGCAGCTGGAGACTCAGGTGTGGAACTCCCCCACTGTAAGAGATCAGGGATACAGGCAGCTGGAGGCTCAGGTGTGTAACTCCCCCACTGTAAGAGATCAGGGATACAGGCAGCTGGAGACTCAGGTGTGGAACTTTCCCACTGTAAGAGATCAGGGATACGGGGAGCGGGAGACTCAGGTGTGGAACTCTACCACTGTAAGAGATCAGGGATACAGGGAGCTGGAGACTCAGGTGTGGAACTCCCCCACTGTAAGAGATCAGGGATACAGGGAGCTGGAGACTCAGGTGTGGAACTCCCCCACTGTAAGAGATCAGGGATACAGAGCTGGAGACCCAGGTGTGGAGCTCTCCCACTGTAAGAGATCAGGGATACAGGGAGCGGGGGACTCAGGTGTGGAACTCCCCCACTGTAAGAGATCAGGGATACAGGGAGCTGGAGACTCAGGTGTGGAACTCTCCCACTGTAAGAGATCAGGGATACAGGCAGCTGGAGACTCAGGTGTGGAACTCTCCCACTGTAAGAGATCAGGGATACAGGCAGCTGGAGACTCAGGTGTGGAACTCCCCCACTGTAAGAGATCAGGGATACAGGCAGCTGGAGACTCAGGTGTGGAACTCTCCCACTGTAAGAGATCAGGGATACAGGGAGCTGGAGACTCAGGTGTGGAACTCCCCAACTGTAAGAGATCAGGGGTACAGGCAGCTGGAGACTCAGGTGTGGAACTCCCCCACTGTAAGAGATCAGGGATACAGGGAGCTGGAGACTCAGGTGTGGAACTCTCCCACTGTAAGAGATCAGGGATACAGGCAGCTGGAGACTCAGGTGTGGAACTCCCCCACTGTAAGAGATCAGGGATACAGGCAGCTGGAGACTCAGGTGTGGAACTCTCTCACTGTAAGAGATCAGGGATACAGGCAGCTGGAGACTCAGGTGTGGAACTCCCCCACTGTAAGAGATCAGGGGTACAGGCAGCTGGAGGCTCAGGTGTGTAACTCTCCCGCTGTAAGAGATCAGGGATACAGGCAGCTGGAGACTCAGGTGTGGAACTCTACCACTGTAAGAGATCAGGGATACAGGGAGCTGGAGACTCAGGTGTGGTACTCTCCCACTGTAAGAGATCAGGGATACAGGCAGCTGGAGACTCAGGTGTGGAACTCCCCCACTGTAAGAGATCAGGGATACAGGCAGCTGGAGGCTCAGGTGTGTAACTCTCCCGCTGTAAGAGATCAGGGATACAGGCAGCTGGAGACTCAGGTGTGGGACTCCCCCACTGTAAGAGATCAGGGATACAGGGAGCTGGAGACTCAGGTGTGGAACTCCCCCACTGTAAGAGATCAGGGATACAGGCATCTGGAGACTCAGGTGTGGAACTCCCCCACTGTAAGAGATCAGGGATACAGGGAGCCGGAGACTCAGGTGTGGAACTCTCCCACTGTAAGAGATCAGGGATACAGGCATCTGGAGACTCAGGTGTGGAACTCCCCCACTGTAAGAGATCAGGGATACAGGCAGCTGGAGACTCAGGTGTGGAACTCCCCCACTGTAAGAGATCAGGGATACAGGCAGCTGGAGGCTCAGGTGTGTAACTCCCCCACTGTAAGAGATCAGGGATACAGGGAGCTGGAGACTCAGGTGTGGAACTCCCCCACTGTAAGAGATCAGGGATACAGGCAGCTGGAGACTCAGGTGTGGAACTCCCCCACTGTAAGAGATCAGGGATACGGGGAGCTGGAGACTCAGGTGTGGAACTCTCCCACTGTAAGAGATCAGGGATACAGGGAGCTGGAGACTCAGGTGTGGAACTCCCCCACTGTAAGAGATCAGGGATACAGGCAGCGGGAGACTCAGGTGTGGAACTCTCCCACTGTAAGAGATCAGGGATTCAGGGAGCTGGAGACTCAGGTGTGGAACTCCCCCACTGTAAGAGATCAGGGATACAGGGAGCTGGGGACTCAGGTGTGGAACTCTCCCACTGTAAGAGATCAGGGATACAGGGAGCTAGAGACTCAGGTGTGGAACTCCCCCACTGTAAGAGATCAGGCAGCTGGGGATCTCTTGACGAAGAAAACAAGTGAAAAATGTGCAACTCATAAAATGAATTCCATGAAAGATTTCAATTAACTAATCATAATCAACAAGCTTCCAGTAGACCAAGGAGAGTTTGTAAAATTCTTATGAAATTCAAAGATTATGTTCAGTATTAAAAGGTGTACTACTGTACTTAATTGCATGACAATTTGTGCTGCATTTTTTGAAGAGTGCACATGTTGGTATTTAATGGTACTGTTATGAGGAAAAAGCATGGAGACATTTTCTATAACTTACTAATATGGTGGAAGTATTATGAAACTTGTTGATGCTTATTGGTATCAATGTGAAAACCTTGCTTAATATTTCCAAAACAGATTTTAGATTGATTTTTTAAAATGACAACTTGTTCTGTGGATTATTATCTGTTAACTAAATATATTTTATCAAGCTTTATGGCTTATTGTCAAATATCACATTAAAGCACTCATGATATCAGAGGTAGGTCACAGGCAATTGTACAGAGGTTTTACAGAGGTTTGAGGTATGCTTAAATGAAACTGTGATACAAGCAAGCTATCTCACTAAATTCAACCAAAATACATGGAACATGGTTATTGTGCCAAGTACTGGCTGTACTCTTTTAACCACCATGTGGCCACATGTAAACAATCATTTGACTTTAATTGTGGTTTGTCAGGGTGTTAGGCCTGTACCAAATGACAAACATTAATGGAAAAACAGGACCCTGTAAGCAAAATCACTCCATTTTCCCAATCCGAAGGTGCCCCAACTTAAATAAGCAGGTGTTTGCACAAGATCACTGGTCAGCTGAACAAAGTTTGTTCACAAAGTGTCCAATGGATGATTTGGATTTCAGCCGAAGTATCATACACTTTTCAATGGCATAGAAATTAATATTATCACTATAAAGTTCTCGATCGAAAACTAATGAATATCTGAATGAATTAATCAGATTTAATCTAATGTTTGTATAGGCTGAACATAAAACCATGAGAATTTTTTATCATTATTTAGCATTATCACTATTTTATCTAAATATTTCAACTGCATTAATTTACAGAACCATATTGCATCCATCATAACAATCTGGTAAGGATCCTGTGCCATTCTGATCATCATAAACTGATCAGGTCCTCATAGGTTACCAGAATTATGGATCAAATATGAATGCTGAATACTCAGTTTGATGTACATTAATAAACAAATAAACATTTTGAGTGCAATTGCATGGCATGTCAGTGTTCTGTCTCACTGCTCGTGTTGCTCAAATAATAAATAATGCAGGTTTATGCCTTTTACTGTTTTGCTTAGAAATTCCAGCATGGAAGTAACTTCCAGTCTCTTTAAAATAAATGTATTAATTTACACTAAAATTGCTGATTCTTTTCAGTGACAATACAGAGACTTCCATGTTTTTTATGGTAAAGATAATTTACATCACTTTCATTCATTATTTCAGTCATTTCGCGATGAGACCTACTTGTAGCAGATATAACTTGCTGCTTCACTGAATTGTCATGTCGCAGGTCCTTGACATGACAACTCACCCAGTCACAGATTTACAAGGACAACGGGTTAACCCTTTAGGCACGGGCCTCAGCTCATATGGGAAATTGTATCATGAGTTCAATCTCAGCAAGGCCGGGGTTCAAACCCACGACCTTTGGATCACCACAGAGGAACTGGTGCTAATAAGCTGGCACTCTAACCAACTGCGCCACTGCCCGTGGCTTCGTAAAGATAATAAAATGCACAAATTTATATAAAATCAAATTTATTTCAACCCCCATTCACATGTCCTTCAAATATTGTGGTTTATCTTTTGAATTAACATCATATTTGAACTTCTCTACCACATATCCAACATGATAACTGTAAATTCCCAGTGAAACTCAACACAATCCTTTCACATCTACATTTATCTATGTCTACTCAGCAAAATCAAATGCCACCCCATCCTTCAAGACTACTATTATACACTTTACACAATAACAGTGTCAAGGGACAGAGCAAACAAGTTAAATTAATTTGTTGTCTCTCCCACATGCTGACTTTTGTTATGGATTTACAAAATGCAAAAATCTGTATTTCAAAAATCATTTAAACCTCATTTACATGTTTAGTTTATCTTACACTGAAATATTCTTGTTCTTTTTTGCCTTTTCAATTAGTTTCCAAACATTATATTTAAAATCCTCAACAGGGTTGCCACAGGTCAGGGAAAATTCAGGAATATATTTTTATATATTTTTAAGGTCAGGGAAAAGTTGACTTTTATCATGGAAAACCAGCATTTTACATTTTGGTGAGAGAAAACCGGTTTTGGCCAGGGGAAGATGGTCATTTCTAGAATGGTTTCTTCAAGTATAATGGTCAAAAATGATCAAATATGGACAGGATATGAAGTTAATCTAATCATGAATAAAAGTAAATATACAAGGCTGACTAATGCAATCCATGTGGAAACCCTGATCTACAACATATCTTTATTAACATCAGTAAGTTAGAGTCAACTAACTCAGTGGCTTGAAATCGTCTGATACAATATATTTACGGTAGTCTTGAATTGTCTTGTACAAACAGGACTATACAAGGTTTGACACTCTGCACCTAGCACACCATCTATAATACTCCACAAGGCGGAGCTCATATCATTTAATAATAAAATGATTTTTTTGCAAGTGTGGTCCGCAATCACCCGTTCCTAGTGATACAAATTACTATATATCATCTGTAACCACTGTCATCTATGCATCCCCGCTGCATTCCTCTCTTTAAGTGGATGACTTATAAGTTTAATGTCATATTTTTGGCATAATATGCAAACCAGGCCCTGGAAGAACATACATCTGGTCCCGACCACCCCTCTCTGCCCCTTGTGGCCCCTCAATGCTCTTTATGGCCCCTCATCACCCCTTGTGGCCCCTCACCACCCCTTGTGGCCCGTCAGCGCCCCCTGTGCTGAAGACTTGCCACACATCTGTTTGGTATACTTCACTTCCATCATTCTGTGGAGAAGTAAGCTAGTATATCATATTCATATACATACAGTTGCTCACTGGTATAATGGGCAATATATATATATATATATCTCAATAGAGACTTAACAAAATATAATTCATAATAATCCATTCATGAGATGCAAAATTAGAGTAAAATTCAATAGCAATGATATGAAATACGCAATGCCATAATTTCCCATTCCTGATGACCCAGAATGTAGACTAACGGTACTTATATAATCATCTGCCAATCATAATGTCATAGACAACAACAGAATGATTGTACAAGGAATCTAAATTAAATCACACATAAATATTTCAATACTATTAGACAATATATGCCTGTTTACGCACAGTATATTCCATTTGACTGCCTCGGATTGAAACAATAAAAAAACAAGAAATAAAAAAATCTCTCGAACAATCGTGGAATTTGAAAAGTAATCATATGAGCTACATAAGAATTAAAACATTTGATTCACCCAGACATGTGAATATTATAAACGGGGAGAGCAGTAATATGAATTCTACAAATCAATCAGCAGGATGAGGATAATTTTGCCACAGGCAGGGCATTACATAGAATCAGCAGAAAAACTGTTTTAGGAGTGTTAAATATTGGACATTATATTGAACATTACACGAGATATTATATAAAGCATTATTGTACTTATTTTTTGATTTTTGAAAACATTTCAGTATAAAGCCATGTTCACATCTGTGCAATGTGTCATGCAGTGCATCATACAGTGCAACCAGCAGTGCAACACTTTTCCCTGCACACCATACTGATCAATGAAGGCTGATCCATGTTTGTGTATTGCTGTCCTTAATGATGTCCGTAAGCTAACTGACTCAACTTTTTGGGTAGCCATTGAGTAGTTTGACAAGTTTCTCATAGTTTGGCAACCAACTTTCTGTAGTTTAACAAAAACAAACATTCCAAAACCATTAGATGCATGTGGAAACTTCGTGGTGGACTGTGTGACACATTGCACTGTGTACTGCACATATGGAAACACAGCATTATGCTACATCAAAGTGTGTAAAAAATATACCATAAAGCTCTTGCCTACGCCATCAGCATAATGACTCTATTCGACATAAAAAAATACCTTGCAGAGCATTAAATACCCTCAACCATTTCCAAATACTTGGATTATGATCAAGGTTTCACCATCACTTAAAAGTTAAAACTGTCATGGGCCATATCAAACAGGCATCCTGTCCAAACTTTGTGTGAATCGATGGTCACCTATTATTGAACTCCTTACCTGGATTCTTGATATCAAAGAATTCCACTCCCTCTATAAAGATGATCCCATAAACATCATACTCAGAACAATGTTAAAGAAATAGGTGTGGCTGACATTAAAGAGTGGCAAAGATCACCCTTTGTTAAAATATTTCTGAAATATTCAGAGGTTTTGTTCTTCCAGCCATTTTAGCTGTGCAGATTTCACATAACAGACTACCATCCATTTAAATTGCCTAAGGGTACACGGGAGGGGTAAACTACACTGGGGTTTAAGTTCTCAAACTATTAGCAATAAATATATATCAATTGAAATTTAATCATACCAAATCATTGCTATTTGTTGTATTATGAGTTTACGTCAATATGTTCCCAAATTAAAGACAGCTTTATAATTTGCTAAATAATGTTTGATCTCATAAATAAACTACAATAATACTTGGAGCATCAACTTGGTACAAAATATATATATATATATTACCCTTTTCCCTCTTCATATTTACAGAGTTTTTCGCTCCCTTTAAACATGGACGCACGTTAAATATACATCACTTCTTATCTGTCCATCACATTAACACCAGCTAAAATCAAATTCAAAATCAACATCTTTAAACAAATTTTTATCATGGTCCAAAATGAGATGGCATAAATGTCAAAATGTTCTCATATACAAAATTATCACTACTGGGAATGTAAAACCTTTATAAATTAAGAAAATAAATAACTATATATCAAACTTGATGGACATGTTTCTCTGTAATCTAGTAAATGCAATGTAAGATTGGCTCATTTTAGTGTGTCCATGTCATGCCTTGCACAACTCAAAAGGAACAAGTTATCGTATCTGTACTTATATAACTGATCTGGTGGTTTATAAATATGTTGACTATTTACACATCTATTTACAAATCTTTGGTCAAATGACTTGACTCTACCTTTATATTTATATCAAGCTACCTGTACAATAACCTACATGATAAGCCTTATCAGTGTCATTGACACTATCAATACAGACTCTATTAACCAGACGTTGACCAGCAGGCCTAATATTACTGGCATGCATGAGCTCATATTTACAACAAAACCTGCTCCCTTTTCAAATATTTACATTCATTTAGCATTTATTTTTTTTACTCTCTCACAACCAAGCTCTGGCACTCTTTTCACAATCAAGCTATCTCATTTTTTTTTTAAGTTGCCCTGATAAAAAGCATCTATGTTTGAATCTATTATCCAAACTTTGTTATAAAATGTGTCAATGCTGAATTCTGTAACATTTGAACAATGCTTGAATCACGAAATCCTCTTCGTTGCCAATGCAATGATAAAAATAATAATACCGATGGAAATAGTTAGCGAATAAATGTTCATATATGAGTGACGAAGTCTTGCTCCATATTTTCCTCACTGTTCCCATTGACATTTCCTACTCCATTTTTGAGATGTTGTTCGACACCATTTACTAAGGGTTTGTCTGTACTATGCCCTGTCTGGGTCCCTGGCTCTCCAGATCTCAGCAACTCAAGCAGACAACCTATAGCACCAAAGTAACCCTGAAAAAGACCATATTAACCCCAATAAGTCAATCTTATGATGAGTGATAGCTCTATATTCATTTCAAAACAGGGAATATTAAAATAGGGACGATTTTGATAAACAGATGTCATATAAAGAGGGATAAGTGTACCTCATGTTCCAGGAAGAGTGCCTTGAGTGTGCCTCGAGACCAGAAGTCCATAGCATAGGCCAGCAGCTTCATCGACATGGTGTTAACTCGCAGAAAATTACCAACAAACACAACACGCTCCATACCCTGCAAATACACAGATATACCGGTACATTATATATAATTGAACCAACAATCTGGAAAGTGAAATCGATGGTGATAAAAAAATAAAATAAAATAAAATAAAAAATGCATTATTTGATGTAGGTCGAAAAAGTTTTTAAGGGAAAATACACAGGCCAGTCAGGATACAGAATGAGAACTTCAAGCAGATATTAAGGGACTTTATTTGACAATTTATCTTGACATTACTCATAAGAAGTCTGTATCATTGTAATGTGGCCTTTGAACACTTCTAATACAATGACAATGTCATCACAACTTAATCAAGACAAGTCAAACTTTGACCTCCAGGTTTTTTTAGTGGTATGAGAATCATTGCTCCACTGAACTACATGACACTACTTGTATCACCGATGATGCTGATAAGTAAACAAAGATAAATAACATCACATATTTATTTACCTGGTTGACAGCACACATCCTGGCAATTGAACCTATGTTGTTGGTGATCGTTACAAGTGTGGCCTTTGCCAGGTCTGACCTGCTTACACTATTGCGACGCTCCTTACAAATCATGTTCCCAAAACTGAAATGTATATCAATAGAAGTTAATTAAGGATAATTGTAAGTAACACCCTATCAGGTTTTACGTGTATGTGGACATAATTGAAGTTATCTAAAGTTTTCACGGAGGTTTGGCCTTGATTCCTATACCACACATCACAATGAATCAGTTAGCCAACAAGTTATCAAGATTCATAGTCCAACCAATGACGCTGGTTCCATCAATCATAGTCCCTGACTAATGGTTCCAAGGTTGCTACATCCATGAGGTGCTACTACCCATCCAACTTAAGATAAGCCAAATTCCAGATCTAATATATACAGCTACTTTAAGCTATGTTCGGGCCTTATTATCCTCTATAAGGTGACCAGTCCAAGACCAGGTCTTCGGTAACCTGGAATCCTGCACATATCCTATCATAGATGGCTCTTGTGTTTATCTGTTACATAGATGATATGTTCATATAAACAAATAATATATTATAACTAATACCCTTTCCAGTATATTTTTTTTAAACAAATAAAAGAAAAACAGGAAGAAGTAGGTGATCTTTTCACAAGAAGAACTAAGGAAAAAAAACAATACCTGCTAGCCACAGTTTCCCCCGAGAGATGGAATCGATTGTAGTCTCCACCGTAAATGTCTCGCACCAGTTTATCGACAGTGGTACTGTCGCCCTCTGCTGCAAGTTGCACTGCCTCCTCAAATGTCTCACAGCCTGTCAGCAAGCAGCACAAACCAAGGAATGTACCTCCACCTAAACTGTATCAACACAACAGCTTCTTTTTAGATAAAAAAAAATGGTTTGTTTTGTGTTTAGAATTAACCCTTACATACTTTAAATCTATTATGGAAATGTGGGGATGACCTTAGCTTTTTGGACCCTCTTGGGCACACCAGAGACTTTCAAAACAGAGATTGGAAACAAGCTGAAGTTCTGCATTATCGCTCAGGCGAACCGATCTCGTGGCAGCGCCACCATCGCCACGGTAAATACTATAACACCTGGATCCGGGTTCACGGACTCGCAGACTTGTATGAATATTTCTTTTTTGCAAGAAGTTATTACAAGAACAACTTACTATTCACATATCTATGCTAATCATACATCATTGACATCAAGAATGGATGAATTTGTGTAATAAATGCAAATAAATATTTATAGCTGATCTGCAACAGTTGCATGTCTGGTTGACAGAAAAATGGCTTCAAGTCCGCAACACGAAACGAACAAATCTCCATGGCGATACGCTTGTTTGTGAATTGCCTGTCCATGATCCGCAGGCCCATTAGAAGTGTTTATCGCTCCAAAATTGCCCAAAATATAGAGATTTCACCTTTCTTTTGTTACTTCATAATGCCGGCGAATGTGTTATAAACACACCATTTTTCTCTCTCATGAACTCTCATCCCACGCGTGAACATGTGAAAGTTGGATGGTGCACCGCGTCGACACCTTGTGGCAGACCTGCTCTTTCCAATCTCTGTTTAAATATCTCTGGTCACACATGGTTGATATATAACATTATTATTTGCATGTTATCTAACTATCATGCAAAATCTACCTAAATAACATGATATTTGTCAATCAACACAAAGCAAAGTACCAGGCGTGAAGAAGTACAGTCAGCTGGGGGTTTTATAAATTTTCAAGATACACATGGGACCTAAGTAAACAATTGTTTATATATAAACACAAGACAAGCTGAATCTATCTGTCACCTAAATGTTCCATCCAAACAGGTATAAATTAGCAGATGATACCCCTCAAACCTATGTCAGAAAACATCACAAAAGTAGACAGAATTGTTGTCAAAAATGCACTTCATTTTAAATGAAGTAAATGAGGGCAAAAATTACTTTCAATGACAGCTTTGAATAACATGAAAATGGCATTATCTCTTTTTGATTATGACTGAACTTAGACTGGTCTGCAAAACACTTCTATTACATTTACCTGACGAATTGTGGTGCGTCTAGTATTCCATATGTGTATATCACAAGAAGTACCGGTACATGATTTTGTTAACAGCAGTAAAAGGATTCTCTCAAGCAATAAATGTTTGCTTTGCACTGAGAATCTGTGACCTTGTGGAGAAATAATTAAACAAGAATACCCCTAAAGTTATGGACATCAATCACTGACAGTCTATATATTGTTTAAATCCATGTCACGAAAAGCTTATTCAATCCTCAAA
Organism: Amphiduros pacificus; assembly: GCA_949316495.1. Taxonomy (NCBI): domain Eukaryota; kingdom Metazoa; phylum Annelida; class Polychaeta; order Phyllodocida; family Hesionidae; genus Amphiduros; species Amphiduros pacificus. The sequence continues at coordinate 76,008,823 of OX439000.1, read as the reverse complement.
ATAGAAAAGCATAAAAAAACTATTTTTTGTGGTTGTCCCTGGTTGCAACTGTCATAAACAGTTCTATTTATGATGGAGACAAACAATATTAATGTATATGGGGTAATGAGATGGTACACTATTAATGTATATGGGGTAATGAGATGGTACACTAATAATGTATATGGTGTAATGAGATGGTACACTATTAATGTATATGGGGTAATGAGATGGTACACTAATAATGTATATGGGGTAATGAGATGGTACACTATTAATGTATATGGGGTAATGAGATGGTACACTAATAATGTATATGGGGTAATGAGATGGTACACTATTAATGTAGATGGTGTAATGAGATGGTACACTAATAATGTAGATGGTGTAATGAGATGGTACACTAATAATGTATATGGGGTAATGAGATGGTACACTAATAATGTATATGGGGTAATGAGATGGTACACTATTAATGTATATGGGGTAATGAGATGGTACACTATTAATGTAGATGGTGTAATGAGATGGTACCTGGTGCCGCTGACTCTGCGATAGTCGGTGGGCGAGTGCACGGCCAAGATGCTCACGCCAGACCCGATGTTCACCACCAGGTACGGGTACGGGTTCCGGAAATCAAACGGCAACTTTTCACATTTCTCGCTATCTGTGGGGTTTTTGTAGTAGTAGCATTCTGATTTGCCTGGCCCGATGTGGCGGTCGATGTAGTGAATGCCTTGGATTAAACAGTCTAACTCATCAAATTTGTGTAGCTGAAGATTTACATGCTGAAATTAGAACATATCTTTAATTGATAGGAAATTTACCTCTCATTACTTATCATATTTTTCACATTTTTTTTCAAATGTGCAACCATGCTTATCAATATATCGTGACATGTAAAATGCCAATTGAACCCAATGAATGCAGAATAAGATTCATTGCTTTCTTTTATCATGATATAATATTAATCAAACTTATATCATAATGATGAGTTGTAGCTAAACATCTATTTTGTCATGTTTGTCACACTTATCTCATGCATGACACTATATGATCATGTTAGTGCATGACCAAATATATATTTGGTTCTAATATATTATTTCTGAGGAGAAAATGTAAATATTTCCACTTTTTATTCAATTTCAATTTTATGAAGGCATAAAATATAATAAAGGATTAGAATAATGATTGAACAGTCCATGTGATAAGGTCATGGCCACACAAAAGGGTGAAGGTCATATGACATCACTGGGCAACCACTGCAAATACACAGCATTATCTATTCCAATGGTGATGGTGATGTTATTTAGGGTTCTCATTGATGAATTGATTATCTGTCCACTCATACTTTCTTTAATTCTAATCTTCTGAACATAGGTAGTTGATCATCTATCTACCTCTAACTACATCATTGTTTTCACAGGAAATATGAAAAACCCCAAATTATTAACAAACATATTTATGATATAACTGAAGCTTAAATGCTTTTATTTCTTGTATTAACTCTTCTCTTTTCTGTACATAAACTATTTATTTTCATGTTTTTTTATGTGAAAATAAAGATATTATTAAAGATCTTATTAAACATGCTAAATATTCGCCCCTTTATGCACATCATAAGACACACAGGTGCCATTATGGGGTGGAGAATGATCCAAGAAATTGGGACTTCGCTAAATTAAGGTCGCAACCTCTTCTAACACTTGTCAAAATTGAGAATCGCATTGGCTCCATGTTCAGAAAAACTACATTTCTTTTATGTATGGTATAATGTTATTCAAGATCCCAAAGGAATAAAGTCATTCCTAAATCATTTTTGACAAAGAATAAAAGACATAAAACATTCATTTTTGATCATAAACTTAAAATTATCTGCCCAAAGTCTCACTGTAATTAACTGTATAATTGACATGGTATATTTATGAGAATAATGTTTTAATAAAGAAAGGATATACATCATACTTCAGAGAAGATCTGTGATTAATTCCTAGCAAATCGTCCACTGTTATTCTATTATTTACCAATGTTTGTGGTAAAACTTGAAGAAAAAACAATTTAAATGGTAAATTCCACTCATTGTAACTGTTAACATTCAGTCTAATCAAAGCCAAGTGAGTATAAGGCAAGAAGAACACCTGTAATTAGTGCACATTGGTCAAACAAAATAAACTGACACTATGAATATTCATTTTCCTTGACAGTATGAATATTCATGAAGACAGCGTTAGCCTTAAGTTGGGGCTGTGGAGGCAGAGTTAGGTTAAGGATCAACTACCTGTGATCTAACAAAATAATTAAATTTGTATTCAAAATAAAAGTTGACTTACTTTCATGAAGTCGTGTTCAAACTTGTAGGCTCCTCCTCCCGTTGCACACAAACTCTTGGCTAGACTTGGGAAATGCTTGGCCTTGGCTAGCTCAATGAACGCACTCATCTCACTCGTGGGAAATCGTATAAAATGTATATTACCTACTCTGCCACCAAGTCTTTGATTGGTCATTTCTAAATGTACATCTCTGATTCCAGTCTTGCCATAGGCTTTGTTTGTGGTGAGATATTTACGGATTGTCTTGAGCGTTTCTACTTCTTGTTCTTTCTCCTCTTCGGTGATATCTTTGGGCTCAAAGTAGATCAGTTTGGTCAGCGTCCCTCCTATATCCATACCAAACCATGGCATTGCTGGAAATAAATAATATAAAACAGTTAACAATATGTGAAGGAGAATAACTTAAAATAAATGGTTATTCATAAAGTAAACAAATCAAAGATAACATCCTAATATCCTGGTCTTAATAGTTGTGAAATGATGACATAAAAAGTAATATTATATTATAAATGAAACAAAATGATGCAGTGCAATTCAAGCTAGAGGTACCCAGTGTTGGGCGAGGGGACCCATGTTCAGGCTTCATTTCAACTTTGCCTCTCATATTGGTGAGTGCCGAGAGAACGAGACAGGGTCAGGTTATGGTGCATTCTATGAACTGATAGCCTGTCCTCAGTGATATGTGGTGACACAGCCTTGAGTGGTGTGATGACAGTCCCAGCCTATCACAACACATGCCACCATAACATACACTCCACCTCCGTAGGTGCCGTGACGGCAGCACAGCCATTTCTGTGGCAATGCATCAACACACAACTACCACGTGGCCCATATCTTTATGCTGGACTGTTGGGTGACTACATACAGTCATGTATACACACCTCAAGAATGACATTATATCTTCACCTTATGATTAGCAAAAAGAGTTTTGGATTTGCTATCCAGATTTCCCAGCGAGGCAATTTTATGAGCATAGACTACTATCAGCAAAGCAAAACTGCCTATCTACTCGAACAAAATCAGTAAACGTGTTACAGCGAATAACGAACAGCCTGGTTTACTTATATTTTCAATGAATGAAAAAAATCCAATGTTTTATCTGTAACATCAACTAGAGCGTATCATTATTTGAATAAATCAATACAAAAGTCATGTAGTAAATACCTGGATAGGAATACAATAGTGTTATTCAAACTGTTAGTTGTTTGTTTTGGTCAGGGATTGTGAGATTCTATGTCAGTTATTACATCACCGAATCCTATTTGCTCAATCTACTTCTGACACTTTATAAACATGCCCAAGGTTGGCCTCATTTAAAATCCATGATTAAATCGGAAATTGTTGTAAAATCTGACTTAATGTACTTTGCATAACAGTTATCACTTTGCATAACAGTTGGCTGATTGAGATAAAATCACTCTGTACAAAGCACAATCTGTATGAATCGTCATTTTTTTTAAACCAATCAAGTTAACATCCAGGTTTTTATGAATAATCATGACTTGCAGACGTTCCAGTGTGCACATTTTTAACATTGAAGGCAGGGCTTGATATGAAAGAAGTCCTGTTTGGAGGCTAGGTTTATGCATTCAACATTCAGAGTCCAACCAATAATGTCTGTTATAACGATCAAAGTCACAGGAAAATTCTTCTCAAAACCTTTTTTAAAAGCATTCATTTTGACAGATGAAAGGGATATATATATATATATATATTTGTACTATATATTTTATATATTATTCATTTGTACTTCCCTCACCTATACTGGCAATGCTGCAACTCAGAAAGATGCTATTGTATCATTTAAGAGAGGTTATCATGAAATTGTTACCAGACTTTGATGGGCACTCAACCAATGAATGGTTTGGTTATCAACAGTACCCGTTTCTAAAAACGGCCTTGAAAGGAGAAAGGAGAGAGGAGAAAGGAGAAAAGGTTCTTGTCCTGGAAAATTGCTTCAAACAAGTGCAAAGCAAAATAATGAATCTGTAAGTTTTATTGCAGAGTCGTGGGCATTTACAATGCTGTGGTTTACAAAGGTTTGGTATAGAACTTGGTTTTGAAAGAACAAGGATCCCTTTCATACATTTATATATATATACTAGACTATCCGTAGCTGCCCCAAATGACCCTGTTGTCAATTAAATTTTTTTTTTCAGTTATTCATTTTGAGAAAGCCATCTGTGCGATGTTGAAATGTAGACACATAGTGATCACCGCTTCCCACCATTGTTACTATGGACACTTCTTCGTCTATTAGCTGCTCTCTGAATGGTCAAAACGATTGCCATTGTCTCCCACCAATATCTTGACTGCCATGATTGGTCCCTAAACCGGATGTGTGTACGGACATCATCGGATTATTATTAAGATACATGTATATATTTATATATATATATATGTTTTACCTACCTCAGCCTCCAAAGCCCTATTATTGTTTTCACAGATAATATGAAAAACCCCAGGTTATTAATAAATATGCAGATAAGCTCCTCCCCCAGTGTACATTCATCAGACAAACAGGTACCATTATGTGTATATATAGTTTACTTATACCTCGACACTTAAATAACATTCCTCATTCAGTGTTGATATTGTAATTAGTTAATTCTGGCCTGGTCAAAGACAAAAAAACAAGCACAATCAATTGGCACCATTTAGTTTCATGTGACTGATGATGTACCTCTTAAAAACATATTTTCGTAATATGAATATTCATGATCTGTGGCCAGAGGTGGCTGCATATTTGGGCAGTGGAGGCAGAGGTAGGCCGAGGATCAACTTCCTCTCCATAGCAGAGTAACACAAGATTGCACTGGTGTTAATGTTGACATCCTGATGAACCCCTCATATGAAATGAAGGAGTTTACGATTTTCTGTATGTAATATTTCACACTAACTCAAAGATAAACTTTGATTATGAGGTAGCTTAGGACGCCACAGTGACAGCGTTTGGCTCGCATCTGATATCCTGATATACCTGCATCAAATAGGCTAAAAGCTCATCTATGATAACTGGTATTTCTGCAAGATGTTTTTGGATCACAATTGGTGGCATGTACCGCGGTATTTACTCACAGTCGAGGGTGGTGTTTTTCTGACTGTCCTCCTGTTTCCTGAGCTTCATCTTGTCCTCCTGACTACCGACTTCGGCTGTCCCTTGCCTCACAATGGCTGGTATATCCTATCTATCTGCTCTGGCGCTCGGCTGGTGTTATATAGAGCACATGACAGTCGAGAGTGATCAGTGATGACACCCTCCTGATAACCAGCATAGTTTGACCAATGTCCATGTTGTGTATACATATACAGTGCATTGTTTAAGCTCATGTAATATGCTGGATCATAGGGGTTTCCTTTGTTATTTAAACTGGCTGGACTGAACTTAAGCTATATGTGTATGTAAAACAAACAAGCTGCGACCAGTCTTTCCCTCAACAATGCTAAATTGTTCTTAAGCTTTCCTGAAATCACAGAGGTCACAGGCACTGTAATCCTTCCAGTTTGTTTTGGATGTGGTCATGTTTTTTTTAATCCAGTGCCCTTGCTGCAGAATTTTGCAATTTTTTAAGTTTAGCCATTTTATATTTTGGAAGTTCTATAAGTGGTGAATTTCATTGTCTTGTGTTCATGCATGACAATGCATGAGCTAGGTCATTACTCGTTTTTTCCCATTTAGATAGTTTCTTATTTGTGATAGGTTTTACATTTTTACATATTTTCTTTATTTATTTTCCCAAGTTACTTTGTACTAATTTCCTTATTAATTTTTGCCACAAACAATCATTTCTCAATAAGGTCGAAGCTGTCCATCTGTTCATGAGTTTGTTAGTTCATTCACATATTATAGTGTTAGCACTATAAAGTGCCAGGGATTGCTTGGATCATTTTCATATTTTACAGGCACATTGTACATATCAATAATATCTCAGACGAGTTTGATAATAGCTGTGTTTGGACAATTTATGTTGCCATGGTGACCACTTATGTGAAAATCTTGTTAGCGTGATAAAGTACCAGGGATTCTCCAGATCATTTTCATATTGCACAGGCACATTGTATATATCAATATCTGAAACGAGTTCAGTAATGGCTGTGATTGAACAATTTCTGTTGCCATGGTAACCACTTTACCCAAAACCTTGTTAGCATGATAAAGTGCCAGGGATTACTCAGATTATTTTCTTATTGCACAGGCACATTAATGTGTGTCTGACTTGGTATTCTTTATTCTGCAGTTCTAAGATAGCTAACATTTCAACACTTCCTTACGCCATCTGATTCTACCACATTCAGTGGAGGGGGACTTAAAAGTCAATGCTTTTGTTTATTTTCATTTTATGGTCCAGTAAGAACTAATTTTACTTCTTTAATACATTGTATTCCTTTCATTACATGATATCTTGGTTTCGTTGGTAGATTGAGGGTCTATTGTAATATACAGCTGAGTGTCATCAGCATATATGTGATGTCTGAGAACATACCTTTTTTATTACATCAGCTAATGGGTCCATATTTATAGTGAAGAGTATTGGCCCCAGCACAGATCCCTGGGGCATGCCATATCTAACATCTATGTTTCTTTTTTTTTTTGCCATCAATGATGACACATTGTTTTCTATTGGATAAATATGATTTAAGCCAATTCAATAGTGCTTGTACCTCTTGCTCCACATCTTTTTTCTGGTCTGATTAATACTATTTTATGGTCAATAGTATCCAATGCCACTGAGAGGTACAAGAGAATCAACATTACATTATCAGCATCCATGAGAATATCACTCTGTGTTCTGAGCCGAGTCATCTCCATACTATGGAACACCTTGTATGCTGACTGAAACATGCTTCTGATTCCATTTTGTATTAAGTGGTGGAGAATTCTTTAGCTACTACCCTCTCAATCAGCTTGGATACTGGTCTGTAATTCTTTTTAAGGAGTTCTATATTGAGTGTTTTTTTCTATTAAGGGTCTTTTTATAGCTAATTATAGGGAGTAAAGTATGTTGCTTAGCATTTTTGTTCCTATCCAATTCTTGTCTTAAATTTGCATTTTTGTTCCTATCCAAATCTTGTCTTAAATTGTCCATTTTTCCTCAGAAAAGAAATATCATACATGCTCAAATGGCACAACCATTCACGTGAACATGGGGGTTATTGGAAATAGGAAAATTGGAAAAGTCTGTCATTGATATATCTAGAGTATCACACCGGTATGCGATATTATCGAGATACCAGTATACAGACATCAATACGATAACCGGTATTGTCATACTGGTGCTTCGATAATTATTTGTATCGAATTGGGCCCTCATATCATCATAAAAACACAGGTTTTTGCCTCGAAATTTTACGTATCGATACGTTTTTGAATCTTTCAAATGTAAATACGACGACTGAGGGATCCATCATTGCGCAATATATTAATATTTCAATGGGAATGAACACGTTGTAGCAGCTCTCCATTCGTTTTCGCGCCAAAAATAAGAGCTTCTCCCCGTCACTTCCAGTTTTCGAAAGGACGAACTCGTGTTGCGTATGCACATTTAAGCATTGTTAAATTCATATTTTCTCAGATTTGAGCACGAGATACACTTATTAATTGGAGGCGGACTACTGTTGACACGTCGTAGAATATTTCTGTGCATATTTTAACCCAAAGATATGAAGTTTATCACCATTGGGAGAGCTTGTACCCAGGCAGTTTTCACGCCGATAGTCTTCTATTTTAGTCCAGTAATATCGATATGTATCGTATATTGATAAATCATCGATACGTATCGATACGTATCGTATCGATGAAATCCAACGATGTGATGCCCTAGATATATCTGTTTGTTTGTCAGGATTTTTCTTTTCACCCCAATATCTGACTCAATGCTCATTGGCTGCAAAAAAGCTTGTACTGGGTGCGGTCTGGCAGGTCTGACTCAAAAAGACTTTATGGCCTTTACTTGCAGAGCCTGGTATAAACCCAGGATCTGCTAAGGAGAGGACAAGTTACCCAGCAAGGATAAGTCTGTTAATACTGAGCTTGCCTCCTCCCTCAGATAACAGGTTTAGCAATTGCAGTACCAATAGGTGTTTAAACATAATGCTGATTAATTACTCAGTCATGTGAACCTTCCCTTCACTATAGCAACAGTACCTTACAGTATCATGAAATCATTTAAAGACATTTCCTGCCTAACTGTATCAACCAATAAGAGTCTCTTCATATAACATCACAACATTTTATAGGTCACACCCAGTCTATAAAGGACATGTGATAAATTTCATAAAATCATTGGAGAGGGTGTTATAGTGAGCCCGATGCAAAGGAGAGGAGGCATTCTTACATTTAACAGAACACCAGAGAATTTCCATAAAATAATCATGAATAAGATGCTATAAAAATTTAGGCAAAATGATTATAGGAATCCACGAATGATATTAATTCCATATTTACAAATCTGAAACACTATTTTCTTGTTGATTCTCTTCAGGTAGGTATATAAGCTCAACATGATACGAAATGAGTTTGAAGGGTGAAGTGAATTATGGCATGTCCAGAAATACAGCATCTCTATTCAACTTCCACTGACCTTGTACTCAAAAGCAGACAAAGAATCAAGACAAAGAAGTCTGTGAAGTGAATGATACTGCACCCAAGATGTGTATGTACTAGATAAAGTATGACCACGTATCCTGACACAGAATAATGCTGAGTCGAAGATGAGACATTATACAAGATAGGTCTAGTGACTCTGCTTTGTCTGATTAAAAGCAGAGATGCACATGATCAGGAGTGAGTTTGTGATCAACTCTGATCGGTTTTATTTCAGTCCAGTGGCTGCAAACCAATCCACATCATTTTTCTCATGACTTTAAGTATTTAGTAAAAAGTAAAAACTGCCTTGATTCAGGCAGGAGAGGGCCGTGTGCAGTGGCCCGTACTGGTCTCTATTAATTCTTGGACGATTGAGATGGAACCCAGTTTAATAAGATCCATACAAAACAAAAATCTTGGCTGATGTTTTTTGGTTGATTTAAGGGAGATGGCTTGAATATATCACAATATCATGACCACATATCATTTAAAACATCCCCAAATGTCTGTAAAACTACCTGCGATTTCTGTGATTTCATGAAAGCTTTAAAGTTCTTCTGATAAAATAGCTTGTTTCATTGGCTGGAAAACTCAGTGGGTGGGACTTGTCACCAACAGTACTGTAATAATCTGTGGTATCAACAATACCACTAGATACATGGCTATAGCTATACACATTGCACTGGTTGATGTCTGACCTAATGACATAGTTCTTTGGGTCTGTGCTGCAGTCTGTTAAGTGCACTTGTTCTCTGATGCCTGATGGTCCATGGGATTGGCTCAAGAGCAGTGCATGATGGGAATTATTTAAATTGTAAATTTCAGATTCAGATCGTTCATTAACAAGCCGATGTCAGTTCTATTGTGTTTTTGTTATGTAATCTGTGTATAAGTATATTGCAATCTGCGTAATATAAGTCACCATTCCGAAGGCAAAAAACTGAGAAAAACAACGATGTAAAGCTGAAAGGCAGAGAGGATAATGCCCTGAACAGGCTGTCGCTGCTGTTCCAGATGTACTGTGTGCAAAGCATTGAGTCAAATACGATCATAGCACTGTGAATATGCAGCGGATATGAGAGAGAAGATATCAAGAATTAATATTGTTAAATATCCAGGCTACTGTCCTACCATCATGCAAGTAATCTGAATACAGAAAATATAATCTACTTTGTGACTTATATAACACCTCACATATTGTTATTTCTTCTTAGATTGTTATTGGCTTCATTGTACATCAAGTTTCCATGGACACTGTGTAAGCTGCTGCTTAAATAATACCTCCAATCAGTATACAATATTACACCTTTCACTACCAGCAGTTCAAAGCTCAGTCAGAGGTTATTTTTAGCACTGATGGTTCAAATGTAGGTCAACAGGTCTTCCAGCTCAGGAATGCTAACTTAAAAGTATATTTACATACAAGCGGGTGTACTGAGTAGAGACAGCAAAAATAAAGAGATTAAAGAATGCTGTGTATGTGATAAGGATGAGATCTGATCACTGCCCTCCTTGGTCACAGTTGCCTAGCAAACTAAAAGATCAAAGGATCATTCCCAAATGGTCACCCCACTGTAATTCAAATTGGAAGGGAGCATAGCCCAACTCCAGCAGTGAGGAGCAACCCAGGGATAAACCAAAGATTGCCATAAATGTATTGATATTTAATTAGGAGGAGAATAATCAAAATGAGAAGTTCTTCTGGAGGCCTGCAGTTATAAGCATAAACCAGGTTTTGTCAATTTCTTCACCTATTAGACTTCAACACAAACACATATATGTGTGTATAACTCACGTGGTATCCCATATCTGCCGTCTGCCAGAGAGGTTGTTGGAGACTCAGTTTCTCTGTATGAGCTTTGAGATGAGCTGCTCTTTGCTGAAGACGCACAGGGTTCATCTTTGTCTGAGATTTGTGATATTCTACTTTCTGAGGATGATTCCATTATCAATCCAGTGATCTTATTTGTTTTCAATTTCCTTAATATCACTCTTCTGATTTCCTAGAACATAATAAAACATATTTACATGTACATTCATCATGCAATTAAATTCAACTTTTACATAGGTTACAGAAATACAGTTATGACACAATTTTCTACTTCTTCATGCCATTTTTATCAACTTTGTGCAATAAGTCTGGGCCAGATTCGTTCTGTTAAAAGTTTTGCTTAACCCAGACTATTAATTAACACCTGGATTCTGATGTCCTTTCACATTAATTTACAAATCCTGCTCAAGTTTCTTCTATTTTCTTTAAATCAGCATTTATTTGAAATTAAATATTTCTTTTTAACCATTTGTCATCATTTATCCCTGGTTGAAATAACAATTTAGAAACATAAAATGAAGGCCTAAGAGGTGATGCTCAGTTCAATGAATGATTTATGTGGTTTTATTATCATCATCCCAGGTTTATATTGCAACACAGATTATATCATATATGTCTGAGTCATATGCCTCAACTCATAGAATATATTTGAAACAGAATGTCATTAGTTGAAACAATTTGGTTCTGATCAAATTATGGACATTGTTATGATATCGTTAACAGCTGGTTTATGCAAAGCAAAGCAACATGACTTAGTCACATGAAAATTTTATTATTTTGCTTCACCAGAAGCACGCATTAGCTGGTTGACAGTGGTGTCAACTGTTTCTGACCGTGTTGACAATATAATTCTGACTGACACCAACTAAGAGAAAGTTGCTCATTTCTACATCCTATTCCTGTTACAAAAATTTGAGAGAAAAAAATCTTGCCTCAGAGGCACTGCTAGGTAAAATGACATTGAGCAAGTGTGTCAATTTACTTATGATGTCATCAAAAGTACTGTTCTTTGGGTGGTAACCGAATGACGTCAGACAGTGTTTAGCCACTTCGGGCTTCAGCTGGTGGTGATAAAGAGTTCACACTTCCCGTCACATGCTGGTGATGGCTGATGCAAATCTCTGTTAATAATTCAACTTTTATGTCATGTTGAAACCAATCTTATTATTTTTGGTTTAACTTCAATATGTCGGGTTCAGCCAAGTTACAGTTTGTTACAGTCTCATATTTAGTGTTACAATGACATTTGATCAAGTGACCACTCCTGATATTATTTACATACATATTAAAAAAAGCATGAAAATGATCAGATATGGACACTAATAATTGGGACAGTAAATGAGGTCGCAGGTGCCCGTATGTTTTGGCCGGAATTCTGGTCCTATGCCACTGGAAATAGGTCACAAATTTGGGGGTTTCCCTGTTCTATATTTGTGTGAACCAATCAGAGCAATCCTCCAATAATCAGTGACATTAGTCGCCCGCTGCACAAACCCATTTAAACAAGAGGTACATGATTGTCCTATTTTGATTGGACAAGGATTGTCTTGATCAGAGAGGAAGGGTGACAAGATTTGAGAGAGAAAAAAAAAAGTTGCTGTGTGAGGTATGGGCTCACACTGTCCACCAGAGGCACACGCAAACTATTACCTCTGGCCAACCCAGATTAGTATTCATTCGGTCCTACTTTTACTGGCCATGTGCTCAAGAACTGTCATTGTGTTGTAAATGTGATTGGCATGTTAACATCTCTTAATATCAAATATGAAGTTGCCTTGAGATGCATTAGAGTTCATTTCTTAACATTTGAACATTTTGTGTTGGTTAGTTTAACCAAAAGTATAACAGATTAAAATAATTCAAATTATAAACAAAGCGGCCATCTTTGTTGTGGTTCTGCCTTATCACTACCCCAGAAAATGGCTCCTACGATTGAGAAAGTAGTTCCAAGTTTTATTTCACTTAACAGTTGTTTCTATATGCACAAACTTTGTATTTAGGGTGAAATATATAATATTTTACCAATCTGAGTACAATTTAAGAAAAAAAATAAGTAAGACGGACAGTCAGATGAAAATTGGTGGATGTGGTGAGCCAGCACAAAAAGGCACCTTGTACAGAGGTGATAGGTTCACCAAGTCGCCCTCTGGTGGAGTTTGGTATGGGCTGCAATGAAAGTTGCCACTGATAGAAGCGTGCAATCTTGCTGTTGATTCACTGCATTGCCCTCTGGTGGAATTTGTTGACGCTAGACCAGTCTCCACTTCAATTTTATTTTGCAAGTTTATGCGATGGTTAACTCTCCTTTGCATCGGGTTCAGTATATAACACCCTCTCCGATTATGTGATCAGATATGGTCAAACAGGCCCGTTCCATAAGCCCCGCCCCTTGAATGTAAGCAGATGCATGTGCACAATGCTATGACGTATTTACAGCCTTTCAGTAGGACAGCACGTGTACAATATGATGACGTAACTCGAATCTCTTGCTCATTAATATTCATGAGCGCCCAAATAGTACGACATTTGATCGCGTCGGCGCTAGGCTTATATTGAAGAGGCCTAGTAAAGCTGGGTAGCGATGGTTGGCAATATGCATATTATGAATAGAGTAGTTCTAACTGAGTTATTGTCAGAATTACACTAGATATCTATATTGCCTCTAATATACATGCATTTCTGCATTTGTGCTTCATTTTCAACCATCAGGAATTTGACCTAATTATTGACCTAGTTATTGAAGCAGTTGAGGTCCCACTTGGATTTGTATGATGGGGCCATATGGGTGGAACATGAGTGAAATCCAGCTACACGAGTGTGAGACAGTTACATTAGTGAGAGACAGCTATGTGATATTCTTGAGACGTGCGTGACTTCCAATGTTGTTATGCAGTAGAAAGCAGAGATACAGCTACACCAGTGATCGACAGCTGCAAGAGTGTTGAGCACTTGCACCAGCTAGACAGACAAAGAGATGGATTAAACCTTACACAGTTGAGAGACAGCGTTATAATCAAGAGACAGTTGCAAAAATAAGGGACAGCTACAAAATAAAAGGCAGACCTTTAGAACTGAAGATTTACACAGGAGACAGCTAAACAAAAAAGATAGCTGCACAAGTGAGAGATAGCTAAATCAGGGAGAGTTTCAATGCTGACTATGAGAGTAACCCCCCCGGGGTTTCATGGGTGGCAGATAGCTGCACCACTGCCACCAGTGATGACTGAGAAATAGGTGCACAAGTGAAAGATAGCTGTACAAATGAGATGGCTAAAATAGTGAGATATAGCATCCTTTCCCAGCCGAATGCACTTGTTTACAGCCGACGACAACAGAGCTGCAGATGACAACAGAACTGTAGTTCAGTTTATCAATTGATTACCGATGTTTATTAGTACACCATTTGACTTAGTTTGCACATGCAAGTGTCAGAAAACAACTTGGTGTGAATATTTTCGAGAGTGCAGACACACTTTAAAGGCTTGGAAAATGAAACCGCAGCTCTGTTTTTGTCAGCTGTACATACAGTGACAACATCAGTCCTGAGTGCCTTGAAAATGAAAGCAAATAAAGTTTGAAATTGTTGAAAACGACTGAAATTGAGGATGAGGTGTGAACCACATCATTCAACTCATTTTCAATGAATATAGCAATGTGTGCTCAACATTTGATCAAGTTACAAGGTTTCTGATTTTAAACTTCTGGCTCAGTACACTTGCCTGTCACTGCAGTCTGACACACATGCACATGTTTGTCCTTTGATTGAAAGAGCCCCCCAAAAACAGCATTCCATTGATGACTGTATTACAATATTTCCAATATGACTTTTACCTAATTCGCCATATGTCATGCAGTTTGATGTTGTCTTGTGGAATTGAAGCACACTTCTTCAAAACTTTGAATGAAATACCTCGATTTGATCAATTTTATGAAAACCCAATCGCTTGACAGCCCGGATTAATCATGGAGCCAGCATGCAGATGACAACAAGGCCAAAAATACAGGATGTTATTTACAATAAAAATATGCAAAAGAGACTGTAAAAAAATAAAATTCACAATTAATGGAATCAATTTTCGATTTTAAAATTCTTTTACACGCGTATAATTGAAACAAAAGTATAATCAATATTTTATTTTGTGTGTGAAAATTGTAAATAAATCTGCGGGATGTTAAGGAGAATGGCAGACAGCGAAATTTGTAAGGCACTAAAATCAGTGCTTGAAAGGGTAGCAAACGCCAGTAAATCACGGCCTCAGGTGAGATTTGGGCCTCAGATTTAATAATGTGTGTGAATTTGTCATGTTGGCTTGTCGTGTTGAGCTAAATTGTCAAATTAAATCTTGTTTACAACCTTGAGCGATAAATGAGGAAACTGGCATTGTTGCGTAAGGACTTCATCGTAACCTCAGGACAAAACCTGTTCCGAGTGTTCGATGTTATGCCTTACATATTTTTAAGTTCGCCAATCATATGTATGTCATCTTTTCCCGAAGTTGATAGCAGACATGAAGCTAATTCAGCAACACAGCATCAACTTTTGGCATGAAGTTTTGATTGACAATAAATGACATTGTCATGTTGTACAACACTTGTCAACAGTACTACAGTAGTTCAGTCTTCACCAAAAGTATTTATAACCACTGCCACTGTAGCCAGCTTTACTAGGCCTCTTCAATATAGGCCTAGCGCCGACGCGACCAAATGTCGTACTATTTGGGTGCTCATGAATATTAATGAACTAGAGATTTGAGTTACGTCATCGTATCATCCACGTGCCGTCAGACTCATAAGCTGTAATTACGTCATCGCCTCGTGCACGTGCAGCTGGTCACATTCTGGGGGCGGTGCTTATGGAACGGACCTGTTTGATCATATCTGATCGCATAATCGGAGAGGGTGTTATATACTGAGCCCGATGCAAAGGAGAGTACTGCCACTGGTGTTACATTGAATATTAACAAGTGTTGATTTTTAAAAATCTAGCTCGCGTATATTTGCAAAATCCCAAGAAAATTTACTGAGCACTCACAAATAAATCCGAGAAAATCTTCTTACTCTACTATGCACTCACAAATAACTTCTGAAACAAAAGCGCTATCTGATGGTGTAAGTAGGAAAAACATGCCAAAAACATGGCCGCCATGGACCGATAATGAGGATAGACTTCCAACTTAACCGTGTGAAAACCTCGAACATTCAGCCCTAAAGTCAAAACAAATGCGAGCGAAAAAAAACCGAAAACAATTCTACAACAAACCTTTTCATTCTGCTGGCCAAATTGTCCTGTCTTCTTTGTTTGAACACAGCAATTATTCCCTTCATTATCATTCAAGTTTAATCCGTGCTCTTGCATATTCTTGAACATTACATTGAAAGTGTGAACACTTCTCAGGTGACATGGAATACTTCTCTATGTAATTGGTTTCATGTACATGAATACTTCCCTGAAAATGGAATTTCTACCTGGATCAGTTAAAGTAAAATCTGGTTATTTTGATCTGAAAAATATTATACAAGACATTTAAGTTGATATATATATATAGGAACATTCAATTAGTCTTACATTATTAAAGTGAAAATCAAATTTGTGCAGTGATTCCCGCCAAACTGGGACTGTCTTCTCAAACCCCAAATAGGAATAATTGTATTGAGGAATCTGACTAAACTTCAGTTATCTTACCAGGAATGGCTGTCACAATAAGACCATTGTAATCGAATTGTCAGTTTGATTCATGGCCTTTTATTCGTTTAAATTCACCTATTATTTCAAGTGTGATTGGATTGATTTAGATTTAGATAAACTTTCTCTAAATATTCCAAAAACCAAATATATGATTTTTCACACGAAAAGAAAAAAAGTACCGTATTTACTCGTATATAAGACGAGGTTTTTTTCCAAAAACTCTTAGTTAATGTTTAGGGGGTCGTCTTATACACGAGAGCAGTCTTATACTCGAGTATTTACGGTCAAACGTAAATACGGTCAAACGTAAATACGATGTTCATATTTTCGAAATAACGAATATCAGACGTAGCAGATTGATTTTAATTGCGTTTTAAATGATAAATAAAGGTATTTACCCAATATTATTAGTCTATTATTTCAAAACGCTTTGTTTTGACTTTGTTCTCACTGATTCCAATTATCAGCGTTCAGTTTTGCGTTTCGTCATTGTCTCCACTGCTTTGAGTCGTGTCTTCCCTTTTTGATTGCGTTTTAAATGATAAATAAAGGTATTTACCCAATATTATCACAAATTGTTCGAGAACAGAACAAAACCATCAATCCATTTAAAACGCAATTAAAATCGATCCACGTGTGAAAGCATTTCTGTCAACAAGGGCAGACACGACTCAAAGCAGTGGAAACAATGACGAGATGCAAAACTGTGAACGCTGATAATTGAAATCAAGTTAAAACAAAGCATTTTGAAATAATATGTTTTAAATGATAAATAAAGGTATTTACCCAATATTATCACAAATTATGCTTTGCAGGTCGAGAATTTCTCCACGAAGGAAAACGTAATACGATGTACGTGACGTCCTTGATCTTAGTGTCTGGGTGCCCACGAGACAATAGTAGAGCGGCCAACATGTCAAATTGAACTTTCATATCCGTAGCAGATCGATTTTAATTGCGTTTTAAATGATAAATAAAGGTATATACATAATATTATCACAAATTACGCTTTGCAGGTTGAGAACAGAACAAAACCATCCATTATTGCGCAATATATTAACAATCGTTTTCGCGCTAAAAACAAGAGCCTCTTCCCGTCACTTCCGCCTTTCAAAATTGCGACCACGTGTTGCGTTGAGTCGTGTCTTCCCTTCTTGGCAGAAATGCCTTCACACGTGGATCGATTTTAATTGCGTTTTAAATGATAAATAAAGGTATTCACCCAATATTATCACAAATTATGCTTCGCAGGTCGAGAATTTATCCATGAAGTAAAACGTAAATATCATGTACGTGACGTCACGTTAATTCACGTCCGCAACACGAGGAGAAGCCAGGGATCCATCATTGCACAATATATTAATATTTCAATGCGTGTTAAGTAGGCTCTGATCGTTTTCGCGCCAAAAATAAGAGCTTGTCCCCGTCACTCCCGCTTTTTCGATGCACGTGTGAAAGCATTTCTGTCAATAAGGGGAAGACACGACTCAAAGCAGTGGAAACAAAGACGAAATGCAAAACTGTGAACGCTGATAATTGAAATCAGTGAGAACAAAGTCAAAACAAAGCATTTCGAAATAATATGTTTTAAAGCATTACGCAATACTAGCGTGAAAGCAAATATCGGACAGGCGGACTACTGTCTACACGTGGTTGAATATTTCTTTGTGTATTAACACGCTTTGTTTTGATGCTAAGATCGATATAAACAATAATAATTAAAAGCGATATAATGAATATCATTGGCTTTATAATACACAAAGAAATATTCTCCCACGTGTTGGTCACGTACATCGTATTACGTTCTACATCGTGGAGAAATTCTTGCGAAAAATAATTTGTGATAATATTGGGTAAATACCTTTATATATCATTTAAAACATATTATTTCAAAATTAAAAACGCAATTAAAATCAATCTGCTACGTCTGATGTCTATTATTTCGAAACACTGTTTTGACTTTGTTCTCGCTGATTCCAATTATCAGCATTCACAGTTTGCATTTCGTCTTTGTTTCCACTGCTTTGAGTCGTGTCTTCCCTTTTTGACAGAAATGCTTTCACACGTGTTTCGATTTTAATTGCGTTTTAAATGGATTGATGTTTTTGTTCTGTTCTCGAACAATTTGTGATAATATTGGGTAAATACCTTTATTTATCATTTAAAACGCAATCAAAATCGATCTGCTTCGTCTGATATCCGTTATTTCAAAAATACGAACATCGTATTTACGTTTTACCGTAATTACTCGTGTATAAGACGGCTAATATCTTATATTTTAAACATATTTACGTTTCACTTTTAAAATGACCGCCAAGCTTCAGCTTAAGCTTGAATGGTAGCAGAGCCGATATCTCTTGAAAAACCAACTCGTCTTATATTCGGAAATCGTTTTTTTCAAGTGAAATAACCTCAATTTTGGGGGGTCGTCTTATACACGAGTCGTCTTATACACGAGTAAATACGGTACCTGAATTGAATTTAGAAATAAATAACACATATATTGAGAGAGTTCAACTTTTCAATTTTCTTGGTCTAACAATCAATGAAAATTTATCTTGGGATGACCATTTAAATAAAATTGCAAATAAAATATCAAGAATTATTGGCATCCTAAATAAATTGAAACATTTCTTACCTTTATTTGCCAAACTTCAAATTTATAGTTCTTTGATACTGTCTCACCTAAACTATGGAATACTAGCCTGGGGCTATCAGTGTGAACGCATTTTGAAATTACAGAAAAAAGCAATTAGAATAATAAGTGTGAGCAAATATAATGCCCACACAGAACCCATATTCAAAACCTTGAACTTATTAAAAGTACATGACTTACTGAGACTAAAAGAGCTGAATTTTTACTTCAAATACATGAATAATAGGCTACCGCACTATTTGCAGCAGTTGCCTTTCACTCAAAACCAGGAAATCCATAACTACCCCACAAGGTCACAAAATAAAATTCACCAGCCCAAAACCAAGCATAACTATGCTCAAAAATGCATTAGATACAGCATCCCACATACTGTAAATAGCTGTGCTGAATGTATTCTGCAAAAATTACATACACACAGCCAACATGGTTTCTCACTCTATGTGAAAAATACTATTCTAGCCACCTATGAAATGCACTGTGTAATTGAAAATTGCTATATATGCTCAAGATAAAGTGTTTTGTACTTCTTTTTCACTAGTAGTTGACATATATCTTTATATTTAAAAAGTATGTATCTCATTCTCTGAAAGGTTTGATGCACATGATTCAATATACTCAAAGTTGACATATTTTCCTCCATTGAATAACTTTATATAAAAGTAACACAAAATGTAACTACAATGACATTTTACCTCTGTTTCACAATTTTCACGTCGCACTGCACTGAAAATAATGAACTAGATCATTCCCTCCAGATAATAATTCATTTATTTAATATCCTAAATTGATTTTAGAAAGTATTCTACAATGACCTGAACAGAATCTCTTATTAAATTAGAATAAATGTTTAATTACATATGAACA
Organism: Amphiduros pacificus; assembly: GCA_949316495.1. Lineage (NCBI taxonomy): Eukaryota > Metazoa > Annelida > Polychaeta > Phyllodocida > Hesionidae > Amphiduros > Amphiduros pacificus. The sequence goes on along the minus strand of OX439000.1, from coordinate 75,988,891 downwards.
GATTGCCCCTGCAGGGTGGTCCTCACTTAAGCGGCACTGCGATGCCTTTGTGAGGATCTCCCTGACACATATTATAATAATGATCTAGTCTATTCTTACAAACAAGATAAAATGCTTGCAAAAAAATATATTGTAAATGATATGTGTCTGAATAAAATGATTCCTAGTTCCTAGATTAAATGCAGGTATTTATTTACTGATCTGAATACAGATTTCAGAATACAGGTTACCATTATGATATCATTTTAGTCTATTTGAAATGAACACTAAAAAGATTTTGTTCCTCCATTATTTCCCATATTTTCTTTTTATAGAAATTAATACTTTAAGGAAAATATATTGTGAATAATCAATTTCAGATTTGAAATATGTAATTCATATTGATGAATAATGTTTTATTTTTAATAATTTAATCGGCAGGAGTTACAAATTGGAACTCCCCGTCTTGTAGCAGTGACAAAAACCAAACCTGTATCCCTAGTGAAGGAAGCATACATATGTGGACAGAGGCATTTTGGAGAAAACTATGCAAGTATCAAACCTTTTTATTATGACTACGATATTATTGCAATTTTTGTATTCTGAAATATTTTGATGTATAATCTTGCCGCTAATGATATCATGATGTGAAACATTGACATGGATATTTTGGTAAGATACATCATGACATTCTCTCTGCCCATGGTGACTTAATTTAGGGACAATTATCTACTTACATGGACAAAAGATAAATGCAACCAAATATCAAATTTTTACTTTTAGCATGAGAATCCTCTATATTCATTAGTAGGTCGAAAGGGCATGAGAAATGTAACAGTTTGGTTTCAGTATCAGCAAAACTATTTTCATCTGGAAGGTTTTTCGATGTTTCTCTCTCCAGTTTTGAGAAAACTTGCCAATCAAGTATACAATATATAAATAAAGTAATGATAATATGCTTGCCTGAATGCAAATAATAAAATGAATATTAAATTAATAGCCTCAATAATTGAATGCCATCCATCCTTTTTAACTAATAGGTACAAGAGCTTGAGGAGAAAGGCAAAGACCCAGAAGTGAGTACAAACTATTGAATATCATTTCTGAAGATAAGTTAACTAGATATTCTTCTTATCTAAACTGCTCATAAGTAAGTGCAACTTGAGCTGATCAATGAGATTTTTCTAATTTAATTAAAATTAAGCAGGTTTATTTATTGTAGAAAGAATCACGAGTTCTGGAGAAAGATATATTTTTGTCTAAGTATTATCACTTATTATAACTTGGTTTTCCAGATTCTGCATCAGTGTGCTGATATCAAATGGCATTTCATTGGTCATCTTCAGCGCAACAAAGTGAACAAGGTTTTAGGTATGAATATGACATCATTGATTTTTGTTTGTTGTAAAGCATACACAAGATTGTGTAATGTTGGAAATTATCATGAGAATGTTCATATTAATTTTATTTCTGCAAAAGATTTAAATAAAGCACATTATATATTTATGCAAGTTATGACAAAAATTCCTTAGCATGTTTAATGTTCCTTTTGATTACATATATTTGGGAACTCAGATGATTTTATTGATTAGAATTTCCTTCTTCTCTCATAAATAATGAATCTGTAAAGATGAATGAATGTTTTGGGACCATTATTTCTTATACAGGTGTTCCAAACATACATATGGTGGAGACAATTGATAGCATCAAACTGGCAACAACAGTAAACAATGCATGGGAGAAATTGCACAGGCCTCAGCCCCTTAAAGTTATGGGGCAGATCAACACAAGTGGTGAAGAAAGTAAGCAATATATTATATGAAGGTTATTTCTTAAAAAGTCTTATTTCTAATGAAGTCCTGATATAAAGAAATTGTCCCACATTCTTTAAAAGGAAGGCCGTCATGAAAAACAAATAGACTAATTTTACATAAATTCACATGCAAAATATATAAATGACTGAGAATTTTTGCAGACAAGCACGGAGTTAACCCACCTGAGGCAGTACATTTGGTACAACATATCCAGGACAACTGTCCCCATTTACAACTCACAGGACTCATGACTATAGGAGCATTCAACCATGATTTATCTGAAGGGCCCAATCCAGACTTCCAAGTAAACAAAGTTTTTTCCCTTTAAAATCTACTAGAAGTGACAATAGGTTGTGAGAAACCTAATTTACAATGTGCACACTTCAAGTATAAGATACAGTATTAAATAAATTTTGTCAGGTCAAAGGTTAAGGTGGAGTTTAACCACTTAAAATTGAGTTCTGTCTCTCTTCTTTCAAGAGGGTTGAGGGCACTTCTTGCATTTATCATTTATACTCATTGAATTGTGATTAATGATCAATTTTTGTCTCAAACAGCTCTCACAAGAGTTAATTTTCCGTCCATCCATCTCGATATTTAGTGACATGAGCCAAATTCAGTGGCTATTATAGATAGTGCTGTAATTAGTGGTGTGATGATACATCTTGAAGAGTAGTATCAATTAGTCGTGAAAGTCATGCTTCAGTGAACAGTCACTTCTGTGAGCAATTTAACATTTTTTTTTAACTTTTTTGCTTTAAACAATCATACTTAACTTGACATCATTTTCATCTGGGATATTGTACAGCATCTAAGCTTGAAACTTGGTAGAAATGTGTATCATAATATTCCCCTAAGAGGCTTGTTGGAAAAATTAAATGCTTGAGGCAGCTGCCATGCCCCAATGAACACTTTAACATACTTTGAGTTAACATTAAGTGATCAAGCTGTCATTCATTGGCTGAATGATGCAAACTGATATTGATATCAGTGATGAATGTCATGCTTGGGAGCACAGTCATGCCTCATTGAATGGCAATATGCACATGATGTCATCAAAGGTATTGTGCTACCCTACTTTGAGTATCATCTGAGGTAAAAAAAAGTTTGGACTATCCATGTTTTACCCATTTCATGCAGCTGTTGGCTGAGACAGATCTCTACTCGTAGTGCAATCTCTATGTTTTATTGCAATTTATCCTTTCATTTTATGTAAAACTTCTGAAGAAAATGAAGATAAAATTTATATGTGTGACCTGCAATAAATCACGTATTAGTGCAGAAAACCCTCTTTAAACAGCAGATATAAGATATCATTGTTTACCTACTTCATGATGAACACTTTTATTTTTAGCATTTTTTTATTTAAATAACATCATAAAAATTGTTCCTTATCCGTAAATTTCAATTTTTTATAATCACAAGTGCCTTCGGCTGGGAAAGGATGCTGTCTCTCACTTAGGGGCGATCCATTTGATTTTTGTGGGGTGGGGTGGGACAGCAGTACTGGATGAATAATTTTTTTTTCTTTGGTAGGGTGGATGAATAATTTTTTTTTCTGGTGTGGGGTGGGTGAATAATTTTTTTTTCTGGTGTGGGGTGGGTGAATAAATTTTTTTTCTTGATAACAGATTGTTGCTTCCCCAGACTCTGATCCTTCATTTCAAGCAATCCATATAGAAGATAGAAAAACTGGAAGGAGGTGGATGAATACATTTTTTTTCTTTGGTAGGGTGGATGAATAAATTTTTTTTCTTTGGTAGGGTGGATGAAAATTTTTTTTTTCTGGGATGGGGTGGGTGAATAAATTTTTTTTCCAAAATCTCCCACCCCACCCCACAAAAATCAAATGGATCGCCCCTTATGCAGCTGTCTCTCACTGCTATAACTGTCTCTCACTGTTGTAATTATCTCTCACTTATAATTATGCAGCTGTCTCTCCCTTGCACACCTATCTCACTGATGCAGCTGTCTCTTATATGTGCAGCTATCTCACTTATGTAACTCTCTCACTTATGCAGCTGTTTCTCATTTGTGCAGCTATCTATCTCTGCTGTAACTAACCCTCGCTTGTGCAGCTATCTCTCACTTTGCAGTTATCTCACTTATACAGCTGTCTCTCACTTGTTCAGTTATCTATCTGTGTTATAACTGTCTCACTTTTGTAACTATCTCACCTATGCAGCTGTCTCTCCCTTGTACATCTATCTCTCACTGATGCAGCTGTCTCACATATATGCAGCTATCTCTCACTTATACAGCTGTCCCTCACTTGTGCAGCTATCTATCTCTGCTGTAACTGTCTCTCGCTGTTGTTATTATCTCTCACTGATGCAGCTGTCTCACATATATGCAACTATCTCTCACTTATACAGCTGTCCCTCACTTGTGCAGCTATCTATCTCTGCTGTAACTGTCTCTTGCTGTTGTTATTATCTCTCACTGATGCAGCTGTCTCACATATATGCAGCTATCTCTCACTTATACAGCTGTCCCTCACTTGTGCAGCTATTTATCTCTGCTGTAACTGTCTCTCGCTGTTGTTATTATCTCTCACTTATGCAGCTGTCTCTCCCTTGCACAGCTATCTCACTGATGCAGCTGTCTCTTACATGTGCAGCTATCTCACTGATGTAACTCTCTCATTTGTGCAGCTATCTCTTACTGCTGTAACTATTTCTCAATGCTGTAACTATCACTTTGCGGTCATCTCGCTTATGTAGCTGTCTCTTATTTATGCAGATATCTCTCCCTGTTGTAACTGTCTCACTATTGCAGCTATCTCTCAATATTGCAACTAACCATTTCTCATTTGTTGTAACTATCTCTCACCTTTTCATGTCTCAATACAGCTATCTCTTATTCATGCAGCTATCTCTTATTTATACAGCTATATCTTATCTATGCAGCTATCTCTTATTTATGCAGCTATCTCTTATTTATGCAGCTATCTCTTATTTATGTAGCTATCACTTATTTATGCAGCTATCTCTTATTTATGCAGTTATCTCTTATTTATGCAGCTATCTCTTGCTGTTGTAGCTGTCTATCACTTGCTATCTCTCAATTATGCAGCTATCTCTTATTCATGCAGCTATCTCTTATTTATACAACTATATCTTATTTATGCAGCTATCTCTTATTTATGCAGTTATCTCTTATTTATGCAGTTATCTCTTATTTATGCAGCTATCTCTTATTTATGCAGCTATCTCTTATTTGTGCAGCTATCTCTCGGTTATGCAGCTATCTCTCAGTTATGCAGCTATCTCTTATAAAAAATATCTGCATTTCACCCATATAGACCCCTTTGTACAAAACCTTGCAGGGCCTCAATAAGTAGGTCAATAAAAAGGTCAACCTTGCAGGGCCTCAATAAGTAGGTCAATAAATAGGTCAATTTTCCGATGGTTGAAAACAAAGCTCTAATACAGAAATATAGGCAATTTGTGGGTAAAATGTCACATCTAACATGATTCTGACAAAAAATAAGTGATAATTGTGCAATTCATAATATTCTAAAAGTGCAACCCTTTACATAAACTTGCAAAACAAAAGTGAAGTGGAGATTAGTTCAGCGTCACTTCCACCAGAGGGCAGGCTTACGTGGTGACGCAACAGTGAGATGACACGCTCTTATCAGTGGCGAATTTTATTGCAGCCCATACCTCACACAGCAACTTTTTTTTTTTTTTTTCAAATCTCGTCACCCTTCCTCTCTGATCACGTTCATGCTTTTTTTATATATGTATGTAATAAATGATGTCACAAAAACACATTTGGATTTTCTAAATTAATACACGTGGTGCAAAAGAAATATATTTCAGTGTGATTGCATTTCATAAAGTTGAAAAGCAGGTTGATTGTTGTTATTGTGGTGTTGTAGAAGCTGATCCAGTGCAAGAAGGATGTATGTGAACAGTTGGGCATTGACCCTGACACCATAGAGCTCAGTATGGGAATGTCCAATGACTTTGAACATGCAGTAAGTTATGCCTGCCACTTGACGTTACCAGATATATTTTATGCCCATATAAACTAGGCCCATATAAAAAACCTCATAATTGCCATTTTGTCAAGATTGATATTAGAGTATAAGAGAGCAGACATATTAAAACATTTTAATATAAAATAAAAGAATGCCATAAAGCAAGGCTTGATGTCTACACATCACTTGAATTTATCCCCAGATGATGTGACTTTTTTTGGTGTAAAGTGGTGCCCTCATGTGGTGATCTAGGGCAGTGATCAGATCCCATCCTTATTACCGTGAACCCATAAAGACAGGAATGTGGAAGTTGGCTTTGGTGACATCCACACACTGCATATTTTTAAAAGAAGGACAAATTGTTTTAAATCTTTAAAAACTTGGTTCAGTTTTATGAGGAGAACATAAAGGATATTATAGATATAATTCAATCAAACATTTTACAAGAAAAGCATGTTGAAATCAATGGAAAAAAACAGGGCGGACTTAAATATATTGGGATATACATGTAGAATTATGGGCTTGTCTGTACATTTTAAACAGCCATGTCCTGGTGTGATTCATTATAAAGATATTAATTTTGTCCAATCTTTAGATATTTATTATACAATTTCATACGATTCCTCATGAATAATAATTATAGTAAAACAAAACTTACTGGAGATGTACTTCTATCACTTATTGTTTAATTGAAAGGATGAAAACTTAAAAGTGAGAGGTATGAGGGATGAAATGAGGCTTTCTTGTTCCTGTCTTTATATATATAACATCACTCTGGCAAAACCTGTTAGTACATGATGCCTGGCTCTGACGGGTCATAAATGATTAAAGCCTGTCAGAACTAAATTTCTGTAAATTGCTCAAGGTGTTTCAGGAATTTATTGTCATCCATTTCACCCAAATTAAATTGGTCTTCATGAGCTTGTGCCATAACATATTCAACTGCAGGAAATGATTGATCACGGTGGCTGATAGCATTACCCTCATTTCAGATTGAAGTTGGCAGCACCAATGTGAGAGTGGGCAGTACCATATTTGGAGCTCGCGTCTACACGAATAAGTCAGATGACACCAAATCCACACCAGAGGGCAGCACTGCTACCCAAAATGGTGTTTCCTCTGCCACAGATAAAATGGAAAATTTGCATGTATAATAAACACTACTATAGATATCAAGCTAGGAAATCATGAGAGGCATGGATTTTATACAGGACACAATGCTTTATAGATATTATCCATTGATCTTAGGAATTTTGATACTAATCTATTGAATAAAAATAGCATAATAGAGATAACAGAAAACAGGTATTTTATCCAAAATGATGAAAAGTTAACTCTTTAATAATCAGAGGTTCAGTGGTACATAGCATTGCTTTTATTTGTGATGATGTAACAAATGTTAAAATATTTGGAATTATGAGATGTTATTTTATAATTATATTGATTTATGGATCCGAGTAATGAGGAGGAACCTAATTGTCATAAATGTAAAGTTTTCATCTCCATAGGCTCAATTTGATACTTTAATTGATGAAATATCCCCCGGAAAGACATTCATTGTTGATCCCAAGATGAGTTCTGTGTGATACTAATAACATAGACAGGAGATTTTTGAAGCAAAATAGATAAATGATGCATAGGAACACAGAATTGCCAAATATGTGTCCCAGCTTTCCTCTACTCCCCACATGTACATAGTAGGTTAGACACTGTACAGAAAAAAAATAAAAGTTTAAAAAAAAGTGTATGGTAATTCAAGGAAAATTCATTGCATCTCAAATTCAACAATATCAGGTGATAAAAGTAACATCTAAAGGTAAATTCTCTGCTAAATCTCGTGTCAGGTTTCAAAATATTATACAGCCAAATAAATGAGAGATTTTAAAACTTGGCTCATTGACAGGATATCAGATTCTTTTTGCTATTTTCAATAATGTTGTTACATTCTAGTCAACTTATAATTCAGTTCAAATAACATTGGGAATGGCAAGAGGAAATATATGCAGTGTATACTGTGAACTAATATATGCATGTGTGCCAGTTTAAACTTGTAAATAATGTCAATTATTTGTAAAAAAATTAAAAAAATGAATTAATGTGAAGATTTTTTATTTTCAATGAATGGCTGGGGACTATTTTTTGCCTCATCACTCAGCATTTAGTCATCAGTTTAAAGGCTATGTAATATTAGCTCTGTAGTAGTACCCATTTTTTAAAATCATGGCCATTTTTACAATTGATTACAAATCCACTCTTTATTGTATATACTTGCCAAATATGGGTCAAGGGCATGAAGGATGTTGAATGCCCTGAGGACAGTCATGCTCATAGTAGCCAAATTAAAATCCATTCCAAAATCAGAAAACAATATAATTCACTACAAATTTATGATATTCTTAAATTTTCAAATGCTAGGTCCCCAATCTGTCTGGCAATACAAATGTCATGAATGGTATTGAATTGTCTTTTTTTTGTTTTGCTTTGTTTTTTTCAAGAAAACTATGAAAATCCATTTTTTATATATTTGTTTTAAATTGTATGTTCCCAACATGTCTGGCAGTAATATAGAAACAAAAACTTGGGGTCCCCATGCCTGTTCATTTCATTCATAGATTATATTTTAGTTTAAAATTATATTTCATGAAAAAATAATACAATACTTGTTTATCATAGATATCACTTTTATTGAACAAGGCATAATTTACAAAGCATCTATTTATCAAGTTCCAATTTTATACTATCCGATCAAGTATCTGATAATGCATTGCTTATACTTCTCAATCACATCAAACCATTGATCTTTCAATATTTCTCTTTTGATTTGTCTATAACATGTTTTAAAGACAGACAAACATGATCAGTTTATTGAATATTTTTCAACCAAATTTTTGTGTACAATCCGAGTTAATTCGATGTTTCATAATATTAGAAATGCGGATGTGTTTCTAAGTCACATCCCAAAAGTTCCGTAATACAAGACCAGCTTGAATCAGCCAATTTCCATCTGATTCAGACACACATCTTAATAATTTCAGAATATTTACCTTCAGAAATTATACTCTACACATCTTTCATTTTTTACGATCACCAGCTGATTATAGTCATGATAATTTTAACACGTGATCTCACATTATAGCCCAGGCCTCTCACTCTTTAGCCCAGGCCTCTCAAACTATAGCCCAGGCTTCTCCCACTATAGCCCAGGCCTTTCCCACTATAGCCCAGGCCTCTCCCACTATAGCCCATGCCTCTCCCACTATATCCCAGGCCTCTCCCACATTAGCCCAGGCCTCTCACACTATAGCCCAGACCTTTCCCACTATAGCCCAGGTATCTCCCACTATATCCCAGGCCTTTCCCACTATAGCCCAGGCCAGTCCAACTATAGCCCAGACCTCTCCCACATTAGCCCAGGCCTCTCACACTATAGCCCAGGCCTCTCCCACTATATCCCAGGCCTCTCCCACTATAGCCCAGGCCTTTCCCACTATAGCCCAGGCCTCTCCCACTATAGCCTAGGCCTCTCCCACTATAGCCCAGGCCTTTCCCACTATATCCCAGGCCTTTCCCACATTTGCCCAGGCCTCTCACTCTTTAGCCCAGGCCTGTCACATAACAGCCCAGGCCTCTCACTCTTTCATGCCGCCATATTGTGTGCCTGTAACACAGATACTTGGCCAAAATGAATATGATTTGTGTGTATTATTGATCAGGACAGTTAATTATATCTACACATACTTCCCTTGCTAGTATTCTTGATTACCTTGTAGTTTTAGTGCACATGCAGGCAGCTGACTAGAAGTAAACTTCTTCCTTCAGACTTCGTCATCAATGATCTGAGCTTGTAATTAGATTCTAATAACCACTTTTATTTGGTCAATAAGGTTTATTGTAAATACAACATAAACTCTCATAACATAGTAGACATGTTAAACACAATGTTTATGAGTGATTATGTCCTTGCACTGATAATTTAGTGGCATTAATAATGGAATAATGGCAAAGATCCTAAAGATGAGCTAGACCATAAGCGCTGTCCCTAAAACATGGTTTCAATCCATGTGATCACTTCAGATGGATGGGGACGGTGCCACTTATAATTCTATTGCATGAGTTAAGGTTTTTTTTTCCCTTTCATTTTTTTCTTCTAGATTGATTATTCAGATACTTTTTGTTCATGCCATATTAAACTTGGGTCTATTAGATAGAGAATGTCAAGCTGTTTATAACATATAGTTTTGCCTTATGGTATGCTGAACAACCATTGTGCAAACTTACCTGCCTTGCCTTGACCCTCATTTCAGTTCTACCTTTACCAAATTACTCTTACAAATCATGATGACCGGCAACTAGTAAGTCATGATGGCAACACCACTCAGGCATACTATGAACCAAATATTTTGACAATTCTTACTTTAAAAAAAAAACAAAAAAAAACAGGTCTCCTATAATATTAATTTTACATTACTTTCTCCACGGTCAACTCGACACTGGCTTCCAGGTTAATGCCCACTGCCTTCTGCAACCCTCAGAGATATATGCCATATAAATACCGACCTACAATGCCCCGTCAGAACACGGCGCAGTGACGTCATGCTCTCTATATGTTATTTATTATGTCCAATGCCATATATTAATCAGTCATGCAAAATCAAACATAATAAATGACAATGAATATTGTAACTGTTATTAAATACACGTATCTTAACCATGTATCAAAATCTGGCAAAAAAATAAATGCTTACGATTTTAAACTTCTGCTTTCAAATAAAAATTTCTTGTTCCAAACTTATCTTATTTGGAATTATCCACAGAAACTTTATACATTTTAAGCTTTAAGTAACATTTACTTGATATCACTTGAATGTTTGCTATATTATAAGCTATATGTATCAAGGTTATGAATTCCAATAATAACTGTCAACTATGAGACAACTTTGAAATGAAACCTCTGATTTACATCCTTGAAAAATATAGTATATGTTTATATACAAAGTCTGTAAGATAAGATGAATGCCATTACTTTAACCATATCATCAATTCTCAATATCAAGAAAATATTGACATTTCATCTCTTGGAATCAAAATATACCAGAAACCAAACCACATCTATGACAGGAAAACATTCAGCTGAGCAAAATTAATGATCATGATTATGTAAACTCCCTGCTATTTTCTAATAACAATTTTGAAAATCTTTTGTTAATCTTTCCTGCGACACATGGCTGGCAGCATTGTTGGCATGTATAATGCATGGATACACACCATAACTAACATAGAATTGCTAACCATCATCCAAAATATAGAAAACTGAACTGAAGCAGTATAAGTACATGTGTTCTGCGCATACTCCAGCAAGATGAACTTTAGTAGTACATAAATACAATATAATATGGTCCGATACCACACAGAACCCAGGTGAATTATGTTAATATATTCAAATACAAAATGTGGGGATGATGTACTAAGATTACTGCAAGGGGTCAAAGTTACAAATATCTCTTGCAGAAATGCTTATTTACTGATTTACGAATCATTACTGAATTATACAAAATTATAAAATATTTCCATTTCTTTCATTTGGATTATTCCTTGTTTTATGTTCGTGCCAAATCTGTAATCCGATGAACCATGGGAAGAATACAGGATTAATTCGTGAATAAACCACTTGGTGGCGCTAGATGTCATCACCGTTGATTGTTGTCTGTCAAAATGCAGATTTCAAGCTGAAATCAATTTAGTCAAGGAAATAATAAAATGTGTATTTTGCCATTATCAATATTCATAGGTTCAATTAATAAATGAGAATGGTTAACAAGTACAAAAATAAAACAAAATTGGGTCAAAATCACCCCTGAGATATTAATCAAACATGAATAATGTTACATTATCAACACACGAAGTTTGATGATAACTAAGATTAATTTTAACATTATGAGAATGTTTTTAAAATCATTCTCATTATTAGCAAATCTTAAAGCAATGCAATGAGTACTTTACAAAAGGGATTTTTAAACGTGTGATAAAGGATACAATTCTTAGTCCTCTGTCAATGGGGTCAATGAGCATGAGGCCCCGTGGGATGTAAACTGTGTCATTCTGCGTCTGAATAAACTGTGCTATCTCCTTCAGCACCTGCAAATATCAGTAACTCATCTTTCACCCATATAATCTATTAAGCATTAATCATATTTAGTATGTTTACAACATAACCCATAGTAAAAAAACTCATTAACATAACCCCTTGGGTTGATAGCTCTGCTGACTTGAATGAAAACACATGGACTGAGATAAAGTGCAACAAGCAACCAGGTTATGATTTTCCATACAAAGATTCCAATTCAGTTTTGATGAGATATTCATTGATATCTTGTAGATCATTATCTTGTAACCAATGCAATATCTTATGCACAAAATTACGCATTAGGGTCAATGGATGCAGGGGCAAAATAAAACTGACAGAGCACCACTGCATTTTTTGGTTGTCCTCCATGCCCATTATTTATTATCTTAGTTCATCATTCATGAGATTTTCTCCTTTAGGTATTAGCAGGCAAGATGTTGTTTTTTCAGGGGACTCATTCTGTATATTTTCCATTAGGCTCAGTTCTTTTTCCATTTTGTTATGATTTTTTCAAAAATCTAATGGCTAACATTAAGTTGTCAAGGAGGCTGCCATTTTGAATAACATAGAGATATTAGCCATTGGGTACACACGATTGGAACCCGCCAGCGGAAGGCGGCGAAATCTGCCGACCCGCCCGCCTATACACAATCGTGTGCAAAGTGGCACTTTCTGACAGACCAATCGTGTGTAAGCGGTGAATCCATCCGCCGCCTAGTTCGCCAGCCCGCCGGGAATTATAGCCCGGCCGATTTGGCGGACCGCCTGTTTTGCCCAACGGCGCCCAATCGTGTATAACCGGTGGATCTGGCGGTTTGGATTTCGGCGAAAACCGCCGGCTTCAATCATGTGCACCCAATAAGAAATGATATAACAAGTTGGGGCCAAATTTGATATGTAACGTGCCTTTTGATTGGTCAAAATTATCATCTGCTCAAGTCTGCTCTTGAAAAGGACTTAAATGATCATTTAGGAAGAAATGTTCACAAACATTACAAAAAACAATGATTAGCACAGCTTTAAGGCCATTGACATATGTTTATTCACTTTTTAATGGTTGTGAGATGTTGCATGCAGGGAAATTTTGAATTCAAAGTCAAGGTCAAAGGTCACATGACTAAAGCAGTATTACGTGGCACAGCTATGAATTCAGACATTTCTGTATAAGTATTAATATCCTCTTGCTGAGATATGCTCCATACAAAATGTTTGACATTGAGGTCACTGCACTAAGGTCAATGGTGACATCATTACGATTTGAAGGAATCTGAATCTTCACCTCTATATATCTACCTCTGTTAAATTTTGAAACATATATTACAGTTTGTTTTAGAGAAGAAGATTTTTAAACATTGTGTTGATATATAACAGATATGAAATACTTTTTATTCACTTTTAATGGCTGAGAGGTTGCATGTACACAAATTTTGAATTCAAGGTCAATGTGTGAATGTCTAAGGTCACATGACTAAGAAAGTATGACGAGGCACAACTATGACCTAAGACATTTCTGTATACCAAGTTTTAATTTTCTCTAATAAGTGGTTGCTGAGACAGACTCCATACAAAATATGTGACCTCAAGGTCACTGCACTAAGGTCAATGGTGACATCACTGAGATTTGAAGGAATCTGAATCTTCACCTGTATATCAACCTCTGTATAAAATGTGAAACAAAAATTACTGGTAGTTTTGGAGTAGAAGATTTTAAAGAAAATGTTGACAAACGGACGGTCGGACATTTTTCCCACTCATAAAGCTCAGCAGAGCTAAAAACCAAATTCACATTATAGTAACTTGATGTCATAGTAAGTTGATGAGGTGATGTATACCATGTTCTATGGACCTACCTTGTCATAGTATGTTTCCATGCAGAGGTACGCCAGATAGGCAGTCAAGCAGGCAAAACAGCTCTCACAGTAAGTGCGGCCGCTCAGAGACTCTGCCTTCCCATACATGGCGTTCAGCTGTGTCACAGTGTAATCAAAAGCTGCCCGATCAACCTGCCAATAAATAGCAAAATATATCAAGTCTGCATAAACTTTGAGCACGGCACTATATATAATGTTTTTACATTTAGGGTAAGTGGGGGGCCATATACAGACCTTTCCTTCCAGTTCCTGGGGGAACTTGGTGTGGAACTTGAGAGTGGTTCCCTCTGAGTAGTCCCTCTGGACAAACACCTTGGTACAGTGTGGTGGAGGGATCCGAGACATATCGTCCATTGTGTTCTGAAAGTAAACATACCCCCATTTAGCAATAAGCACATCTATCAATATAAATAGTTTGATGGATTCAGCTTTGTGACCTAACACTGTTAATATATCACTCTGATCAATTGTATCTGTGAAATGAGATGGTCAATGTGGAGGGATATCAATCTATATAGAGAGGCCTGATGGTCTGCAAGCTGAGCCCGGCCAGGCACTAGATAGTCTGAGAGAGATACCCTGCATCCACTGAGACTCCAGATCAATAGGCAATCTACATGTCATGGCTGATCTAGCAACATGATTTTAACCATTCACCCTGATCCAATTTGCTATCAAATCATAAATTGGTAAGATCATATCTATTACTTGAGGCAAACACATAAATGAGAACAAATGCAGGCATGCTGGGCCATTGTATGACCACAGTGTGCCAGGCCAGAACTTCTATAATAAAATCCAAGTATTGATTTGGAGTCACAAATGTTGAGTATGACCGCATTGTTCACACTAATAATTGACCAAATTTATGTTTGGATACATCTGTTTACTGGTCTGAAAAATATTGGTGCTGGCAAATGGGATACAAACTTTTCAATCTGGTTATCTGTGAAATAAAGCTCAAGTTCAATTTACTACCAATAGCCATGCTGCTCCTAAGCAGACAGTCCTTTATATAAGCTATTGAAGACAACAGCCAAACGATAAACCTCGAAGGAATGGCTTCAGTTATTCATTATTCTATGGCACTATAAGAAGCACTTCACTTAATTTGACTTGGAGAAGTCACCTTGAGCAGGCAAGATCACCTTGGATGTTACAGTTACCATACTCTATCACAGATCTGAGGTCATTATTTGTCTCTCGCAAGTCTGGGGAAACTATCAAACAGTCGAGGACCATAAAATAGAGTGGTCCTGGTTCTTACTGGTACATCATTCAATAGTGTTTGTACACTCATTATTGTGAAGTTCAAAATTGAAATATGGCACTTACTATGAATACCAACTATTGAATATAACAGTCCTTGGGGCTAATATACAGGAAAAATATCACAGGTATACAATACAGACCTCATAGCTGTCTGATGGTATTTTTGCCTGTATGATAAAGTTAAATAGACCTAACAGGCTTTAATGTAATGCAAGGTCAACCAATAGTAACAGTTCTGGCTAAATCTACTGGATGATTAACACAAGCAGACCTCACAGGCTCTAGAATATGACAAGGCCATCAGATAGTTCTAGTTCTAGACAAATCTGTCTGTTTGGTCAGTGCAATTTTAAAAGTAAACTTTGTGCTGGTATGACATCACTGGGGATTCTTGAACAAACACATCTATGAACTGTGTAGAAGACAAAGTTGGTACATGAAAAGATACAATAAGGTGCTAACAAGCTAATGCAATGCAGCTGAAAAATGCTTTAATATATTAAACATAGTGAACATTAATAAAATCATGCTTTGCAACTATTGACCGGAATGTTTTTGGTATGAAATAATGTACATCATTGATGCGGTAGCTGTGAAAGAGGCTTTATTTTGAATCTAAAGATACAATTTGGTGTGAATGAGCTAACAACAAGAGTCAAAAATGCTAATATTGGATAAAGTGAAACAATACTAGCATTGACCCCAGCATTAGAAAAATACATCTCCACCTTCTGTTTGGACATAATGAGTGACAAGTTTATATAAGCTTTCACAGGCCTGTATGCATTATGGGAGTTTCTGTTTGAGATCACCAACAAATATTTGCATATTGTATGCAGTGACAAGTATTCAGGCAATCATATTTCTGTCATTTGTTCATATGATCAACTGATATAAGTGTAAGTTGGATCCAAATAGCTGTGTAAGATGCAAAAACCTCTATTGGATGGATGTGCACTGTATCAGCCAACCAGAAAATTTATAAATATCAACTCCAATCTGAAGAGCATTTGACAAACATTTATCTAACTCTCCAGTTATTCTTTTAATATTATCCTACTACATTACATACCAATCAGTGGATGACTTGTTGTCCAAAATACAAATCTATTGGATAAAGAATATTTCGATCAAACTTGGCTATGCACTGTCTAAAACTAATCAAACATAACATTAACCCTGACCTAACCTTAACCTACGGCCTCAATTTCAGCCTGACTTATATGACTTCAGTTCAAGTGACAGCCTCAATCTCTTATATGATATCAGGACAACTAACAGCCTGTCTCTTATGTGATATCAGGACAAGTGACAGCCTCAGTCTCTTTTATGACTTCAGAATAACTGACAGCCTGTCTCTTATCTGAATACAGGATAACTGACAGCCTCAAATTTCTGTTATGACTTCAGAATAACCGACAGCCTCAGTCTATTTTATGACTACAGGACAACTGACAGCCTCAAAGTCTTATATGATTATAGACACCTGAGAGTCTTATATGAATACAGGATAACTAAGAGTAGCAAGTACCAGCCAACCAATGCTACCTACTATACACAATTATGTGCCACAACAGTTTAAAGGAAAACAACTTGGCCTCCTTGTCAATATGAGGGGTAGTTTTATCATCACTAATTCTATATCGGTGAGCTGGTGGGGAATAATTTGATGCATATTTAATGGCAAATTTTACCAGACCACCTGCAGATTTGCAAGTGCCTGATTGAAGGCAAATGATTGCCACCAACTGGACCTGCTTTCAGCATGTGAAGGCTGGTGGGGTGTAAGAGTGGTTAGGAATGATGATGTTTCCATCCTGAAACTGAAATTTATCTAATTTCAAGAGAACCGCAATTCATCTTTTCACAAATAGATTCAGATTTCATCACACTCTATGATCATTACAATTTTGCCTGCGACCCTTTCTACTCTGGGAAAATGTTGCACACTGACCAAAATAGACTGCTGTATAGACTATTTTCTCCCAGGAATGAGAGCAATTAATTTCCTGGCAATCTGTAGCAAGCCTTGTATCCCATCACACCCGCTTTGGTCAAAGGTGTGATAAATCAGGGAGTTAAGCTTACTGGCTGGCCATGACACCTGCCACAAGTTATAGTGTGGTGACTCTGCTGCTGCCATCATCAGTCTCTTGCTAATACCCAATATACATACAACACAGCTTCACATATTACGCAGTGGGTAAATATCATACATGTACAACTTGACCATTTTTGTTTCCTTGACTGTTTACTTTATATGGGTATTTCGTCTCTCCCAGCATGTTAAGTACCGGGATGTTCATAGATCTCGCTGACAGTGTTCATCAGTCAGGATTATACACAATGCTGTCAGCTTTGCCATGAGATGAGCCTGACCTTTGACCATTCCGAGAGTCAGGAAGCTTGGGCTGAGCATCTATTTTATCACCTGTTAAGAGGATGATACAAGCTATCTTGTGACCGTTTATTCAAACTTAATCAAATTAATAAGAAATCACAGAGAAAAGATCTTCTGCCACCTCAGTGGATCATAGAAACAGTTCACTGATGTGTTGTTGACTATCCTAATCTCCTTACATCAGGGTGTAGTCTAGATGTCTGTGGTCAGTCATATGAATAATATGTCATCATGTGGTCTGGCCAGGCACAATCCTATCAGTGATATATTCTGGCACCAGATCTACAAGGACGTCAATAATGACAAGACTACCTGCCAAGGCCTCTTAGGTCAATGAGGACAAGTCTGCTTGCTGAGACCTCTTAGGTCAAAGAGGACAAGTCTGCCTGCTGAGGCCTCTTAGGTCAATGAAGACAAGTCTGCCTACTGAGGCCTCTTAGGTCAATGAAGACAAGTCTGCTTGCTGAACCCTCTTAGGTCAATGAGGACAAGTCTGCCTGCTGAGACCTCTTAGGTCAACGAGGACAAGTCTGCCTGCTGAGGCCTCTTAGGTCAATGAAGACAAGTCTGCTTGTCAAGATCTCTCAGGTCAAACGCCCAATGACAAGCAAAGTGGGATTGCCATGGAGGCAATCTAATAGTGGGATGATCTACCTGAGAGATGTGCCCCTGCCTGGGAGATGTGCCCCTGCCTGGGAGATGCACAGTGCCTGGGAGATGCACAGTGCCTGGGAGATAATAACATGATAATCTCCAGTGGCCTTGTGGTCATCATGCTATGTGGTGGGTTTACATCAACTAAATAAATCCCTTTATTGGTGTCAATATTGGGTGGTCACGCCTTACCTCAACATGTTAAACTACAAATCCACATTAGTAACATATGCCTAAATTAAGTGACCACATATATCAATTAAAAAGCAATGTTATTTATCATTGAAAGGGGCTTGAATTTGCAAATCATGTACCCATTGTAACCCATGATTACAGGCTATTTTTCTTTTAATTTGAAATTGGGTCATCTATCCTTATGGCCATATTTGGGCTAATCCCTGCTTTGTCAGATATAAATCTTCATATAATAAAGATGACTGTCCCCTCTGCTTATGACCATGATTGTAAATATATCTTGATACAATGATATGTGAAAACATTTTTAAAAAAAGCAATTTTCTGTTACTGTGGGCGATATGTGGATATATATATTCAGATTTTTGCCCACAGTTTTGCTCTGCTGGCTGACAATCATGATAAACAGACATCTTTGGCCAGTTTTGTGATTTATTATGTACATCTCTAATATCAAATACATGACCCAAAGACATGCCAGCTAAGCTCATCTGCCCAGAAGGAATCCACTAATATCAGATATGTCTACCTGTAAAATCAAAATGACCCAAAAAAATACTGACTGACCGGTGTTCATATAGGCAGACTAAAAGGCAGAACTTTACTGCAGGACTTATGGTGATAGGATAGTCTCTAGGTAGGGCAGCGTTATGGTGATAGGATAGACTCTAGGTAGGGCAGCCCTATGGTGATAGGATGGTCTCTAGGTAGGGCAGCCTTATGGTGATAGGATAATCTCTAGGTAGGGCAGCCTTATGGTGATAGGATAGTCTCTAGGTAGGGCAGCCTTATGGTGATAGGATAGTCTCTAGGTAGGGCAGCCTTATGGTGATAGGATAGTCTCTAGGTAGGGCAGCGTTATGGTGATAGGATAGTCTCTAGGTAGGGCAGCCCTATGGTGATAGGATAGTCTCTAGGTAGGGCAGCCTTATGGTGATAGGATGGTCTCTAGGTAGGGCAGCCTTATGGTGATAGGATAGTCTCTAGGTAGGGCAGCCTTATGGTGATAGGATGGTCTCTAGGTAGGGCAGCCTTATGGTGATAGGATGGTCTCTAGGTAGGGCAGCCCTATGGTGATAGGATAGTCTCTAGGTAGGGCAGCCCTATGGTGATAGGATAGTCTCTAGGTAGGGCAGCCTTATGGTGATAGGATAGACTCTAGGTAGGGCAGCCTTATGGTGATAGGATGGTCTCTAGGTAGGGCAGCGTTATGGTGATAGGATAGTCTCTAGGTTGGGCAGCGTTATGGTGATAGGATAGACTCTAGGTAGGGCAGCCTTATGGTGATAGGATAGTCTCTAGGTAGGGCAGCCTTATGGTGATAGGATAGTCTCTAGGTAGGGCAGCCTTATGGTGATAGGATAGTCTCTAGGTAGGGCAGCCTTATGGTGATAGGATAATCTCTAGGTAGGGCAGCCCTATGGTGATAGGATGGTCTCTAGGTAGGGCAGCCTTATGGTGATAGGATAATCTCTAGGTAGGGCAGCCCTATGGTGATAGGATAGTCTCTAGGTAGGGCAGCCTTATGGTGATAGGATAGACTCTAGGTAGGGCAGCCTTATGGTGATAGGATGGTCTCTAGGTAGGGCAGCGTTATGGTGATAGGATAGTCTCTAGGTTGGGCAGCGTTATGGTGATAGGATAGACTCTAGGTAGGGCAGCCTTATGGTGATAGGATAGTCTCTAGGTAGGGCAGCCTTATGGTGATAGGATGGTCTCTAGGTAGGGCAGCCTTATGGTGATAGGATAGTCTCTAGGTAGGGCAGCCTTATGGTGATAGGATGGTCTCTAGGTAGGGCAGCCTTATGGTGATAGGATAGACTCTAGGTAGGGCAGCCTTATGGTGATAGGATAATCTCTAGGTAGGGCAGCCCTATGGTGATAGGATAGTCTCTAGGTAGGGCAGCCTTATGGTGATAGGATAGACTCTAGGTAGGGCAGCGTTATGGTGATAGGATAGACTCTAGGTAGGGCAGCCTTATGGTGATAGGATAGTCTCTAGGTTGGGCAGCCTTATGGTGATAGGATAGTCTCTAGGTTGGGCAGCGTTATGGTGATAGGATAGACTCTAGGTAGGGCAGCCTTATGGTGATAGGATAGTCTCTAGGTAGGGCAGCCTTATGGTGATAGGATGGTCTCTAGGTAGGGCAGCCTTATGGTGATAGGATAGTCTCTAGGTAGGGCAGCCCTATGGTGATAGGATAGTCTCTAGGTAGGGCAGCCTTATGGTGATAGGATAGTCTCTAGGTAGGGCAGCCTTATGGTGATAGGATAGACTCTAGGTAGGGCAGCCTTATGGTGATAGGATAATCTCTAGGTAGGGCAGCCCTATGGTGATAGGATAGTCTCTAGGTAGGGCAGCCTTATGGTGATAGGATAGACTCTAGGTAGGGCAGCCTTATGGTGATAGGATGGTCTCTAGGTAGGGCAGCGTTATGGTGATAGGATAGTCTCTAAGTAGGGCAGCCCTATGGTGATAGGATAGACTCTAGGTAGGGCAGCCTTATGGTGATAGGATAGTCTCTAGGTAGGGCAGCCTTATGGTGATAGGATGGTCTCTAGGTAGGGCAGCCCTATGGTGATAGGATAGTCTCTAGGTAGGGCAGCCCTATGGTGATAGGATAGTCTCTAGGTAGGGCAGCCTTATGGTGATAGGATAGACTCTAGGTAGGGCAGCCTTATGGTGATAGGATGGTCTCTAGGTAGGGCAGCGTTATGGTGATAGGATAGTCTCTAGGTTGGGCAGCGTTATGGTGATAGGATAGACTCTAGGTAGGGCAGCCTTATGGTGATAGGATAGTCTCTAGGTAGGGCAGCCTTATGGTGATAGGATAGTCTCTAGGTAGGGCAGCCTTATGGTGATAGGATAATCTCTAGGTAGGGCAGCGTTATGGTGATAGGATAGTCTCTAGGTAGGGCAGCCTTATGGTGATAGGATAATCTCTAGGTAGGGCAGCGTTATGGTGATAGGATAGTCTCTAGGTAGGGCAGCCTTATGGTGATAGGATAGTCTCTAGGTAGGGCAGCCTTATGGTGATAGGATAATCTCTAGGTAGGGCAGCGTTATGGTGATAGGATAGACTCTAGGTAGGGCAGCCTTATGGTGATAGGATAGTCTCTAGGTAGGGCAGCCTTATGGTGATAGGATGGTCTCTAGGTAGGGCAGCCCTATGGTGATAGGATAGTCTCTAGGTAGGGCAGCCCTATGGTGATAGGATAGTCTCTAGGTAGGGCAGCCTTATGGTGATAGGATAGACTCTAGGTAGGGCAGCCTTATGGTGATAGGATAGTCTCTAGGTAGGGCAGCCTTATGGTGATAGGATAATCTCTAGGTAGGGCAGCGTTATGGTGATAGGATAGACTCTAGGTAGGGCAGCGTTATGGTGATAGGATAGTCTCTAGGTAGGGCAGCCCTATGGTGATAGGATAGTCTCTAGGTAGGGCAGCCCTATGGTGATAGGATAGTCTCTAGGTAGGGCAGCCTTATGGTGATAGGATAGACTCTAGGTAGGGCAGCCTTATGGTGATAGGATAGTCTCTAGGTTGGGCAGCGTTATGGTGATAGGATAGACTCTAGGTAGGGCAGCCTTATGGTGATAGGATAGTCTCTAGGTAGGGCAGCCTTATGGTGATAGGATAGTCTCTAGGTAGGGCAGCCTTATGGTGATAGGATAGTCTCTAGGTAGGGCAGCCTTATGGTGATAGGATAGTCTCTAGGTTGGGCAGCGTTATGGTGATAGGATAGACTCTAGGTAGGGCAGCCTTATGGTGATAGGATAGTCTCTAGGTAGGGCAGCCTTATGGTGATAGGATAGTCTCTAGGTAGGGCAGCCTTATGGTGATAGGATAGTCTCTAGGTAGGGCAGCCTTATGGTGATAGGATAATCTCTAGGTAGGGCAGCGTTATGGTGATAGGATAGACTCTAGGTAGGGCAGCCTTATGGTGATAGGATAGTCTCTAGGTAGGGCAGCCTTATGGTGATAGGATGGTCTCTAGGTAGGGCAGCCTTATGGTGATAGGATAGTCTCTAGGTAGGGCAGCCTTATGGTGATAGGATAATCTCTAGGTAGGGCAGCGTTATGGTGATAGGATGGTCTCTAGGTAGGGCAGCCCTATGGTGATAGGATAGTCTCTAGGTAGGGCAGCCTTATGG
Source organism: Amphiduros pacificus (assembly GCA_949316495.1). Taxonomy (NCBI): domain Eukaryota; kingdom Metazoa; phylum Annelida; class Polychaeta; order Phyllodocida; family Hesionidae; genus Amphiduros; species Amphiduros pacificus. The sequence continues at coordinate 75,966,439 of OX439000.1, read as the reverse complement.
TGATAGGATAGTCTCTAGGTAGGGCAGCCTTATGGTGATAGGATAATCTCTAGGTTGGGCAGCGTTATGGTGATAGGATAGTCTCTAGGTAGGGCAGCCCTATGGTGATAGGATAGTCTCTAGGTAGGGCAGCCCTATGGTGATAGGATAGTCTCTAGGTAGGGCAGCCTTATGGTGATAGGATGGTCTCTAGGTAGGGCAGCCCTATGGTGATAGGATAGTCTCTAGGTAGGGCAGCCCTATGGTGATAGGATAGTCTCTAGGTAGGGCAGCCCTATGGTGATAGGATAGTCTCTAGGTAGGGCAGCCCTATGGTGATAGGATAGTCTCTAGGTAGGGCAGCCTTATGGTGATAGGATAATCTCTAGGTTGGGCAGCGTTATGGTGATAGGATAGACTCTAGGTAGGGCAGCCTTATGGTGATAGGATAGTCTCTAGGTAGGGCAGCCTTATGGTGATAGGATGGTCTCTAGGTAGGGCAGCCTTATGGTGATAGGATAGTCTCTAGGTAGGGCAGCCTTATGGTGATAGGATAATCTCTAGGTAGGGCAGCGTTATGGTGATAGGATGGTCTCTAGGTAGGGCAGCCCTATGGTGATAGGATAGTCTCTAGGTAGGGCAGCCTTATGGTGATAGGATAGTCTCTAGGTAGGGCAGCCCTATGGTGATAGGATAGTCTCTAGGTAGGGCAGCCCTATGGTGATAGGATAGTCTCTAGGTAGGGCAGCCTTATGGTGATAGGATGGTCTCTAGGTAGGGCAGCCCTATGGTGATAGGATAGTCTCTAGGTAGGGCAGCCCTATGGTGATAGGATAGTCTCTAGGTAGGGCAGCCCTATGGTGATAGGATAGTCTCTAGGTAGGGCAGCCCTATGGTGATAGGATAGTCTCTAGGTAGGGCAGCCTTATGGTGATAGGATAATCTCTAGGTTGGGCAGCGTTATGGTGATAGGATAGACTCTAGGTAGGGCAGCCTTATGGTGATAGGATAGTCTCTAGGTAGGGCAGCCTTATGGTGATAGGATGGTCTCTAGGTAGGGCAGCCTTATGGTGATAGGATAGTCTCTAGGTAGGGCAGCCTTATGGTGATAGGATAATCTCTAGGTAGGGCAGCGTTATGGTGATAGGATGGTCTCTAGGTAGGGCAGCCCTATGGTGATAGGATAGTCTCTAGGTAGGGCAGCCTTATGGTGATAGGATAGTCTCTAGGTAGGGCAGCCTTATGGTCATAGGATAGTCTCTAGGTAGGGCAGCCTTATGGTGATAGGATAGTCTCTAGGTAGGGCAGCGTTATGGTGATAGGATAGACTCTAGGTAGGGCAGCCTTATGGTGATAGGATAGTCTCTAGGTAGGGCAGCCCTATGGCGATAGGATAGTCTCTAGGTAGGGCAGCCTTATGGTGATAGGATAGACTCTAGGTAGGGCAGCCTTATGGTGATAGGATAGTCTCTAGGTAGGGCAGCCTTATGGTGATAGGATAGTCTCTAGGTAGGGCAGCCTTATGGTGATAGGATAGTCTCTAGGTAGGGCAGCCTTATGGTGATAGGATAGTCTCTAGGTAGGGCAGCCTTATGGTGATAGGATAGACTCTAGGTAGGGCAGCCTTATGGTGATAGGATAGTCTCTAGGTAGGGCAGCCCTATGGCGATAGGATAGTCTCTAGGTAGGGCAGCCTTATGGTGATAGGATAGACTCTAGGTAGGGCAGCCTTATGGTGATAGGATGGTCTCTAGGTAGGGCAGCCTTATGGTCATAGGATGGTCTCTAGGTAGGGCAGCCCTATGGTGATAGGATAGTCTCTAGGTAGGGCAGCCCAATGGTGATAGGATAGACTCTAGGTAGGGCAGCCCAATGGTGATAGGATAGTCTCTAGGTAGGGCAGCCTCATGGTGATAGGATAGTCTCTAGGTAGGGCAGCCTTATGGTGATAGGATGGTCTCTAGGTAGGGCAGCCTTATGGTGATAGGATGGTCTCTAGGTAGGGCAGCCTTATGGTGATAGGATAGACTCTAGGTAGGGCAGCCTTATGGTGATAGGATGGTCTCTAGGTAGGGCAGCCTTATGGTCATAGGATAGTCTCTAGGTAGGGCAGCCTTATGGTGATAGGATAGTCTCAAGGTAGGGCAGCGTTATGGTGATAGGATAGTCTCTAGGTAGGGCAGCCTTATGGTGATAGGATAGTCTCTAGGTAGGGCAGCCTTATGGTGATAGGATGGTCTCTAGGTAGGGCAGCCTTATGGTGATAGGATAGTCTCTAGGTAGGGCAGCCTTATGGTGATAGGATAGTCTCTAGGTAGGGCAGCCTTATGGTGATAGGATAGTCTCTAGGTAGGGCAGCCTTATGGTGATAGGATAGTCTCTAGGTAGGGCAGCCTTATGGTAATAGGATAGACTCTAGGTAGGGCAGCCTTATGGTGATAGGATAGTCCCTAGGTAGGGCAGCCCTATGGCGATAGGATAGTCTCAAGGTAGGGCAGCCTTATGGTGATAGGATAGACTCTAGGTAGGGCAGCCTTATGGTGATAGGATAGTCTCTAGGTAGGGCAGCCTTATGGTGATAGGATAGTCTCTAGGTAGGGCAGCCTTATGGTGATAGGATAGACTCTAGGTAGGGCAGCCTCATGGTGATAGGATAGTCTCTAGGTAGGGCAGCGTTATGGTGATAGGATAGACTCTAGGTAGGGCAGCCTTATGGTGATAGGATAGTCTCTAGGTAGGGCAGCCCTATGGTGATAGGATAGTCTCTAGGTAGGGCAGCCTTATGGTGATAGGATAGTCTCTAGGTAGGGCAGCCCTATGGTGATAGGATAGTCTCTAGGTAGGGCAGCCCTATGGTGATAGGATAGTCTCTAGGTAGGGCAGCCTTATGGTGATAGGATAGTCTCTAGGTTGGGCAGCGTTATGGTGATAGGATAGACTCTAGGTAGGGCAGCCTTATGGTGATAGGATAGTCTCTAGGTAGGGCAGCCTTATGGTGATAGGATAGACTCTAGGTAGGGCAGCCTTATGGTGATAGGATAGTCTCTAGGTAGGGCAGCCTTATGGTGATAGGATAGACTCTAGGTAGGGCAGCCTTATGGTGATAGGATGGTCTCTAGGTAGGGCAGCCTTATGGTCATAGGATGGTCTCTAGGTAGGGCAGCCTTATGGTGATAGGATAGTCTCTAGGTAGGGCAGCGTTATGGTGATAGGATAGTCTCTAGGTAGGGCAGCCTTATGGTGATAGGATAGACTCTAGGTAGGGCAGCCTTATGGTGATAGGATAGTCTCTAGGTAGGGCAGCGTTATGGTGATAGGATGGTCTCTAGGTAGGGCAGCCCTATGGTGATAGGATAGTCTCTAGGTAGGGCAGCCTTATGGTGATAGGATAGTCTCTAGGTAGGGCAGCCTTATGGTCATAGGATAGTCTCTAGGTAGGGCAGCCTTATGGTGATAGGATAGTCTCTAGGTAGGGCAGTGTTATGGTCATAGGATAGACTCTAGGTAGGGCAGCCTTATGGTGATAGGATAGTCTCTAGGTAGGGCAGCCCTATGGTGATAGGATAGACTCTAGGTAGGGCAGCCCTATGGCGATAGGATAGTCTCTAGGTAGGGCAGCCTTATGGTGATAGGATAGACTCTAGGTAGGGCAGCCTTATGGTGATAGGATAGTCTCTAGGTAGGGCAGCCCTATGGCGATAGGATAGTCTCTAGGTAGGGCAGCCTTATGGTGATAGGATAGACTCTAGGTAGGGCAGCCTTATGGTGATAGGATGGTCTCTAGGTAGGGCAGCCTTATGGTCATAGGATGGTCTCTAGGTAGGGCAGCCCTATGGTGATAGGATAGTCTCTAGGTAGGGCAGCCCAATGGTGATAGGATAGACTCTAGGTAGGGCAGCCCAATGGTGATAGGATAGTCTCTAGGTAGGGCAGCCTCATGGTGATAGGATAGTCTCTAGGTAGGGCAGCCTTATGGTGATAGGATGGTCTCTAGGTAGGGCAGCCTTATGGTGATAGGATGGTCTCTAGGTAGGGCAGCCTTATGGTGATAGGATAGACTCTAGGTAGGGCAGCCTTATGGTGATAGGATAGTCTCAAGGTAGGGCAGCGTTATGGTGATAGGATAGTCTCTAGGTAGGGCAGCCTTATGGTGATAGGATAGTCTCTAGGTAGGGCAGCCTTATGGTGATAGGATGGTCTCTAGGTAGGGCAGCCTTATGGTGATAGGATAGTCTCTAGGTAGGGCAGCCTTATGGTGATAGGATAGTCTCTAGGTAGGGCAGCCTTATGGTGATAGGATAGTCTCTAGGTAGGGCAGCGTTATGGTGATAGGATAGACTCTAGGTAGGGCAGCCTTATGGTGATAGGATAGTCTCTAGGTAGGGCAGCCCTATGGTGATAGGATAGACTCTAGGTAGGGCAGCCCTATGGCGATAGGATAGTCTCTAGGTAGGGCAGCCTTATGGTGATAGGATAGACTCTAGGTAGGGCAGCCTTATGGTGATAGGATAGTCTCTAGGTAGGGCAGCCCTATGGCGATAGGATAGTCTCTAGGTAGGGCAGCCTTATGGTGATAGGATAGTCTCTAGGTAGGGCAGCCTTATGGTGATAGGATAGACTCTAGGTAGGGCAGCGTTATGGTGATAGGATAGTCTCTAGGTAGGGCAGCCTTATGGTGATAGGATAGTCTCAAGGTAGGGCAGCGTTATGGTGATAGGATAGTCTCTAGGTAGGGCAGCCTTATGGTGATAGGATAGTCTCTAGGTAGGGCAGCCTTATGGCGATAGGATGGCCTATAGATAGGGCAGCCTTATGGTGATAGGATAGACTCTAGGTAGGGCAGTGTTATGGTCATAGGATAGACTCTAGGTAGGGCAGCCTTATGGTGATAGGATAGTCTCTAAGTAGGGCAGCGTTATGGTGATAGGATAGTCTCTAGGTAGGGCAGCCCTATGGCGATAGGATGGTCTCTAGGTAGGGCAGCCTTATGGTGATAGGATAGTCTCTAGGTAGGGCAGCCTTATGGTGATAGGATAGTCTCTAGGTAGGGCAGCCTTATGGTGATAGGATAATCTCTAGGTAGGGCAGCCTCATGGTGATAGGATAGTCTCTAGGTAGGGCAGCCTTATGGTGATAGGATAGTCTCTAGGTAGGGCAGCCTCATGGTGATAGGATAGTCTCTAGGTAGGGCAGCCTTATGGTGATAGGATGGTCTCTAGGTAGGGCAGCCTTATGGTGATAGGATAGTCTCTAGGTTGGGCAGCCTTATGGTGATAGGATGGTCTATAGGTAGGGCAGCCTTATGGTGATAGGATAGTCTCTAGGTAGGGCAGCCTTATGGTGATAGGATAGTCTCTAGGTAGGGCAGCCCTATGGTGATAGGATAGTCTCTAGGTAGGGCAGCCTTATGGTGATAGGATAGTCTCTAGGTAGGGCAGCCTTATGGTGATAGGATAATCTCTAGGTAGGGCAGCGTTATGGTGATAGGATGGTCTCTAGGTAGGGCAGCCCTATGGCGATAGGATAGTCTCTAGGTAGGGCAGCCTTATGGTGATAGGATAGTCTCTAGGTAGGGCAGCCTTATGGTGATAGGATAGACTCTAGGTAGGGCAGCCTTATGGTCATAGGATAGTCTCTAGGTAGGGCAGCCTTATGGTGATAGGATAGTCTCTAGGTAGGGCAGCCTTATGGTCATAGGATAGACTCTAGGTAGGGCAGCCTTATGGTGATAGGATAATCTCTAGGTAGGGCAGCGTTATGGTGATAGGATGGTCTCTAGGTAGGGCAGCCCTATGGTCATAGGATAGTCTCTAGGTAGGGCAGCCTTATGGTGATAGGATAGTCTCTAGGTAGGGCAGCCTTATGGTGATAGGATAGTCTCTAGGTAGGGCAGCCTTATGGTGATAGGATAGACTCTAGGTAGGGCAGCCTTATGGTCATAGGATAGTCTCTAGGTAGGGCAGCCTTATGGTGATAGGATAGTCTCTAGGTAGGGCAGCCTTATGGTGATAGGATAGACTCTAGGTAGGGCAGCCTTATGGTCATAGGATAGTCTCTAGGTAGGGCAGCCTTATGGTCATAGGATAGTCTCTAGGTAGGGCAGCGTTATGGTGATAGGATAGTCTCTAGGTAGGGCAGCCTTATGGTGATAGGATAGTCTCTAGGTAGGGCAGCCTTATGGTGATAGGATAGTCTCTAGGTAGGGCAGCCTTATGGTGATAGGATGGTCTCTAGGTAGGGCAGCCTTATGGTGATAGGATAATCTCTAGGTAGGGCAGCCTTATGGTGATAGGATAGTCTCTAGGTAGGGCAGCCTTATGGTGATAGGATAGTCTCTAGGTAGGGCAGCCTTATGGTGATAGGATAATCTCTAGGTAGGGCAGCCTTATGGTGATAGGATGGTCTCTAGGTAGGGCAGACTTATGGTGATAGGATAGACTCTAGGTAGGGCAGCCTTATGGTCATAGGATAGTCTCTAGGTAGGGCAGCCTTATAGTGATAGGACAGCAAGCATCTTAAATCAAGTATACTGCGTATATATGTCAGGACTGATATAATGACCTACATTGCTCTAGTAAGTAATGCAAGCATCTTAAATCAAGTATACTGCGTATATATGTCAGGACTGATATAATGACCTACATTGCTCTAGTAAGTAATGCAAGCATCTTAAGGTCTATAATCCACAATCAGTTTGAAGCATCGGGAGAGAACTTCGTGTGGTCTCGTATATTTACGTAACTGCCTTCGGCTCTGCATGCGCTGGGGGATTCCAGGATGAGAGTGAGGCTATGACGTCAGTGGGGGGTATTTCTCATACAGCACACATGGTGTCCAGTGCAATAACTGAGTCGAACCCGTTTTAACGGTAGTTAAAATGGGTTCAATTTAAATAATAAAAGTTTAAGACTAGCTGGTTAAGTTTACTTTTTCTGTGCTAAATTAACAAATAACATGACTTTGAACACATTTAAGCCAAAAAAACATAAGTCTGTCCCAGTGTTTCATTGTGGATTATAGACCTTAAATCAAGTATACTGTGTATATATATGTCAGGACTGATATATTGACCTACATTGCTCTAGTAAGTAATGCAAGCATCTTAAATCAAGTATACTGTGTATATATATGTCAGGACTGATATAATGACCTACATTGCTCTAGTAAGTAATGCAAGCATCTTAAATCAAGTATACTGTGTATATATGTCAGGACTGATATAATGACCTACATTGCTATAGTAAGTAATGCAAGCATCTTAAATCAAGTATACTGCGTATATATATGTCAGGACTGATATAATGACCTACATCGCTCTAGTAAGAAATGCAAGCATCTTAAATCAAGTATACTGCGTATATATGTCAGGACTGATATAATGGCCTACATTGCTCTAGTAAGTAATGCAAGCATCTTAAATCAAGTATACTGCGTATATATATGTCAGGACTGATATAATGACCTACATCGCTCTAGTAAGAAATGCAAGCATCTTAAATCAAGTATACTGCGTATATATGTCAGGACTGATATAATGGCCTGAGGTAAACAATGGCTATATGCACAATGCGGGAGGTTGTCATTTTATTTGTTGCACACCATCCTCCATAAATAATTGTTTTCAGGAGTTCATCACTTAAACAATTATTCTGTGATAAATATGAATAATGGAAAAATATCTGATAACTATCATGATAATCATTCTTCCTTTATATTCAATAGAAATATGATCAAGAATTTTGTTGACCAGATCATTTTCATGATCAAGATATCTTACCTCAAATGTATCAAGATATCTTACCTCAAATGTATCAAGATCATCTTACCTCAAATTATACAAGAAAAGTTAGTACTGCATTTGACTTTGGGAAAATGTACAAGTATAAAATTGGATAACTATGATGAAGAAGTAGATAACTGAGATTATTATTTCTGAGTTATGCACCTATGCTCAGAGGCAACTTTCCTCACTCTCGCAATGCACATTGAGACATCGCATTTAATGATATTTTTTTCATGTACCGCTCACCTGATAGGCAGCCAGGAGATGGCTCCTCGTATCCATGGCAGCTAACGATTCCATATCACAAGTGTCAGAAAACATAAATCCACAAAGAGCCCAACAAGAGTGGGTGTTGATTATAGTAGTGGTGGGTAGGCCTAGCAAGTCATGGTGATGTTTTGGCATGTAGAGATGTGGCAGTGTGATAAGAAGGCAGCGATACTGTGGCAGCAACCAACACAGTGGCATGTAGGCCTACAAACACTGCCCATTCTTAAACCCTGTGTACCAGTATCAACTCTATGCACAGATCCACATACACTCCATCACATAATATAATCAGCCTACATCAGATCATCCTTGTTGATCCCCATCTTGTCAATGGCCGCTCTGTGGTATTTTGGTGTGACAGTAGTGGCTGGTATTTGTTGGGCTGGCTGAGGCAAGCTTGCTGCAGTGGCTGTGTACAGGCCGGGCTAGCAGCCAGTGTTAGCAGACAGCTGCCCTGCAAACCAGGCAAGCCAGGCATGCAGGCAGGCAGGCAGGCAGGCACACCACACATACATCACTCCACCAACTGCCTCTTAAACTATCTTTTACAAGGCCCTCATCTTAATTACAAAAAGAGATTATCCCTAAGTACTATGACCTTGTTGAAATAATCATGTACACTATATCTTGTTCATGTGAGGGGATTATCAGATTGTTAGGATTATCGCTGAACATACAATAAACACCCCCATATATTTGCATGTCATCTTTCTGCTTTGATCACATAAAACAGAAGCCGCATCCCGTAACCCCAGGCTAATGTATCATGCAATACCCAGGATACACATTGCATGGTCATTTGGCACGCTGAAGTGAAAATCCTAATCAACAGTACCACTTTATATTTTCACATTATCCAACATATATTTGGTTGCAATGCCTGCAGTAAAATGTGCACTTAACCGTTGAACACTTCAATCAGCACTGAACCTGCAGGTATGTGAACATTGATCAATGTTGACCTTTGACTCATATCAATTTGCAATATTACTGAACAAGCACATCCAACTGGTCTGATTATGAAATTTTAATTAAGAAATTATGCTGCATAGTATGCGCTTGCAGTCAATAATCCTTCTATAATTCTGTTATAATTCTCTAATAATTCTTCTCAATTCTTTCACATCTTACACACCTGTTAGTGCGTATGGGTAAGCTGTAATTCTTCACATACCCTGCATAATTGTCAGTACATTTGGTACAACTATAAGTCTTCCCATACCTTGCATCTGTGGGATAACTGTACTATTTTCAGTATCTTGCATACCTGTCAGTACATTTGAGAGAACTATAACTCTTCTCACATCTGCCAGCAAATAAAGCTTGTAATTGAGATTTATGGGTGTTGTTGGTAAGTGTCCTCTGGTGGCAGATTTTCTGAGGGAACTACTTTCATGTTACACCAAAATAGAATGTTTTCAAAAAAGTACGGGAAAACTGCTAAACTGTCAAAAAGAGTTTCTTTTTCATTAAAACTTTCTGGTCAGGAAATAACATTTTATGAAATTTATTTTTGTAATAAAACTATTGATTTATTATTTGAAACTCACAATGGAAATTTCTGTGATATATTGAAAGCTTCATTTCTTTTTAACTCATAAAAAGTGGCGTAGTAATATGCCACTGCTGCAAGATTTCTTTTATCATGTGAAAGTGTTAGGCTGTGTTTCCATATGTGCAGTGCATTTTCGCACACCCTACTGAACAATGCAGGTGTTTCCATGTAAGCGTATTGCCGTCTGTAAGCAAATTGACGCATAGCCTTTCGCATAGGGTAGCGAATGAAAATCTGACGCATAGAGTGACGCATAGGTTTCCCATAGGTTGCAAGCCTAATGTTGGCGCCAAATTGGAAGTTTGACCATGAAAACATCACAAAACTGACGCATACATGTGAACACCGCATGACGCTCTGCATGACGCGCTGCTTCACGGACGTCGGACTGCATTACGCACTGCACATATGGAAACACAGCTTTAAAGGGAAATTAAGTTCTGCAGATTGTGGGCCCATAATTAAGTGGATTTCGTAACAACTTTGTAAAAGTGATCTCAATAATATATGCTATTCTTCTGAAGAATTTCTTCAAATACATAAAGAAAAATATTGAGGTAAAGTACACCTGACTATTTCAAAAATATTAATTTTTTACCTCTCTTCACATACCTGACTGTCTAGCATCCTTTTTATTTCCAAATTATTCAAATGAAAATGAGAAATCTGTTTCACTAGGATCATAGAGAATTTTCTTCCCAAACAATGTAAACACAGGTAAAGACAAGCTTTTTGGCAGTATTTTGGTTATGTTCTCCTCTGCCATTAGGGGGCACTCATCAAAAAGATCCATAAATACCCTTAATAATCTACATATATCTATCAGTATGTTTAGGAGAGCTATGCACAAATAATCTTAAACATGCCAGTATACATACCGTATTTACTCGTGTATAAGTCGACTCGTGTATAAGTCGACCCCCCAAAATTGAGGTTATTTTTCTTGAAAAAAAACAATTTCCGAATATAAGTCGAGTTGGTTTTTTTTGACATATCTGCTCTGCTACCATTCAAGCTTCAGCTGAAGCTTGGCGGTCATTTAAAAAGTGAAACTTAAATATGAAAACTTAAAGATCTTAGCAGTCTTATACACGAGTAAATACGGTAAAACGTAAATACGATGTTCATATTTTCGAAATAACGAATAACGGAGGTAGCAGATTGATTTTAATTGCGTTTTAAATGATAAATAAAGGTATTTACCCAATATTATCACAAATTGTTCGAGAACAGAACAAAAACATCAATCTATTTAAAACGCAATTAAAATCGATCCACGTGTGAAAGCATTTCTGTCAACAAGGGAAGACACGACTCAAAGCAGTGGAAACAAAGACGAAATGCAAAACTGTGAACGCTGATAATTGAAATCAGTGAGAACAAAGTCAAAACAAAGCATTTCGAAATAATATGTTTTAAATGATATATAAAGGTATTTACCCAATATTATCACAAATTCGCTTTGCAGGTCAAGAACATAACAAAACCATCCATTCATTTAACATGCATTACGCAATACTAGCGTGAAAGCAAATATCGGATAGGCGGACTACTGGCTACACGTGGTTGAATATTTCTTTGTGTATTAACACGCTTTGTTTTGATGCTAAGATCGATATAAACAATAATAATTAAAAGCGATATAATGAATATCATTGGCTTTATAATACACAAAGAAATATTCTCCCGCGCTAAAAACAAGAGCCTCTTCCCGTCACTTCCGCCTTTCAAAATTGCGACCACGTGTTGCGACCACGTGTTGCGACCACGTGGATCGATTTTAATTGCGTTTTGAATGATAAATAAAGGTATTCACCCAATATTATCACAAATTATGCTTCGCAGGTCGAGAATTTATCCATGAAGTAAAACGTAAATATCATGTACGTGACGTCACGTTAATTCACGTCCGCAACACGAGGAGAAGCCAGGGATCCATCATTGCACAATATATTAATATTTCAATGCGTGTTAAGTTGGCTCTGATCGTTTTCGCGCCAAAAATAAGAGCTTGTCCCCGTCACTCCCGCTTTTTAAAATGACGACCTCGTATTGCGTATATACTTTTATTTATCATTTAAAACGCAATTAAAATCGATCTGCTACGGATATGAAAGTTCAATTTGACATGTTGGCCGCTCTACTTTTGTCTCGTGGGCACCCAGACACTAAGATCAAAGACGTCACGTACATCGTATTACGTTTTACTTCGTGGAGAAATTCTCGACCTGCAAAGCATATTTGTGATAATATTGGGTAAATACCTTTATTTATCATTTAAAACGCAATTAAAATCAATCTGCTACGTCTGATGTCTATTATTTCGAAACACTTTGTTTTGACTTTGTTCTCGCTGATTCCAATCGTGTCTTCCCTTGTTGACAGAAAAGCTTTCACACGTGGATCGATTTTAATTGCGTTTTAAATGGATTGATGGTTTTGTTCTGTTCTCGAACAATATGTGATAATATTGGGTAAATACCTTTATTTATCATTTAAAACGCAATCAAAAAGGGAAGACACGACTCAAAGCAGTGGAGACAATGACGAAACGCAAAACTGAACGCTGATAATTGGAATCAGTAAGAACAAAGTCAAAACAAAGCGTTTTGAAATAATAGACCAATAATATTGGGTAAATACCTTTATTTATCATTTAAAACGCAATTAAAATCAATCTGCTACGTCTGATATTCGTTATTTCGAAAATATGAAAATCGTATTTACGTTTTACCGTATTTACGTTTTACCGTAAATACTCGAGTATAAGACTGCTCTCGTGTATAAGTCGACCCCCTAAACATTAACTAAGAGTTTTTGGAAAAAAACCTCGACTTATATACGAGTAAATACGGTATATGTACATGCATGTCAAAACATGTACATTAATTTTATCATGACGTCAGAATCACCACTGTCGAATCAAGCAATATAATGACATCAATAAGGTGACCACGCATTATCTTGAGGTAATTAATCCCATGCAAAATGCCTAATGAGCACCAGCTAAAGTGAACTATAATGAGACATTCATCACTCCTCCTGCTACTCCTGCCTTGAGCAATGCCTATCTCTGCAAATCAATACCTCTTAATATTATGGTGTTTTGCTGTAGATGCAATAGGCTTAAAATAAAAGAACAGGTTTTTTTTTTTAATTTTTTTTTTCTAAGAAGAAGACAGACATTTATTAGTGCACATGTACGTGTATGTGTGTATACAGGTATATTAGAAGGTTGAAGGTTAGTGCCAGGAAGGTGTCAAGCAGCAGAAGTCTTTGTATTAGTCGTGGCTTATCTCCTTCCAGTGAGCTAATCATACTCCTACTTTCCAGTTCAGCTGGGGTGCACATCTTGTTTTCTGTGATCATAAACATTAAGACAATGTCTTACAGGCAATGAATGCCATTCTCTGTGTGCTATCTGTCCATACAAAGTCAACGTCTTGGTGCAGAGCCAAACTTGGTGCCTCTTTTATCATCATTAGACTTTAAGATGTCTATCTCTGGGTGATTTGACTAAAATAGGCTTCAGCAGACAACCTCCACACTTAGCTAAATCACTGCCAAATCTGAAGAGCACCACAGTCTAAAAATAGCCATGCAGTACTAAAAATAGCCCTGGCAGGAAGGGTGCTTTGTACAGGTAATTGCAGGTGATATTTAGCAGGGAGGCAGCTGAGTGGATTGTCGAGAATGCCACACTGTCACCCAACAGAATCTGCACATCATTTACCATACTTGTCCACAATTGCACATCTCCCCATATATAATCCAAAGGTCACTTGTTCACCTATAAATACAGTGATATATTAGTGAAGGGAGTCACTCATTTTCCGATCTGTGATAATGATCTACGACCCATTCCTTTTTTATAGCAATCACATATGTTATTGTGCGAAGCTAAAATAATCACTGGATTTTGTCCCATGCCTAATAATGCAGATTAGTCCATATGTTTTAGCCCAAATGTTTATTTGACTGTTCCAACTCACACATGGGTGATGGCACAAGACCTAACACTCAACTAAATAGAGTGCATATCCATAATTTCAATACCACAACAATGCAATTCACCAAATCAACCCTACAAAGATCTTTAAGTGCTAAATTGCTGGCTTCGAAGCATGTGGTGTTTGTTACATGTATATAATCCATATGACGGTAACAGTCCTCAATATAGCTATACCAATGTCCTTATAAATAATTATCCCAGTTTCGTTGAGTAACACTGAAGACATGCAAAGCTTTGTTTTATGCTGCTATCAATTTGAAAATATATAGTAAATTCAAAGCCAAAATCCACAATATTTTTCCACAGATTTAGCTCACAATAGGCTAAGATGGTTCTGAGTTTTTGTCCTGTTTGAATGGACATGGCTGATTACTCTGGTTTTGTCATTGCACTATCTTAAAGGCCTGGAAGCAAACAAATCTTATTTTTAAAAAAATTGTTTTTCCCAGCTTGGGTAGAAAAATCCTGGAATAAACCTCAGCACATTTGATATCCAGTTCTTATAGTTGTATTGGCAGATTAATTATCAGTATTTATCATGTAATATGTATTCTAGTGAGGTGAACCTCTATAAGGCAATTAGGCTTATCATTAATTTGTATAAATTTATATTTTTCGATGAAAGATGAACTATGAAGATATCTACATGTATCCCAGAGTGGTTTATTTGAATCTTTATCAAAACAAGTGTCTTCATAAAAAAATAACTTCAACAAATTGGTTATTTTTTGTCTATTCAATAATTGTTAATAGTAGTGATGAAGTAATGAGATATTTCTAACATTAATTAATTCAAGGCAGTGGCAGTAGCCATGTTTATTTTGGCCAGACAATAAGACAAACATGACTGTGACAAAGGCAGAGCTGTTTCTAGTAGCACTGTAAGGACACCTAGTGTCACACAATGCATTTACAATTGGCATGTGATAGACACCAGATGGCACACCAATACAGATATTGAAGAGTTGTGAAAATGTGCATTCCTTGGAAAATATAAAGCGTGTACAATTCTTTGTCACTCATTGATGTCAGTCTTGAGGGTTTTAAGAAAATACAGCATTCCTTATATACCACAAACATGTCTTATAAATGGTGATCAAACAGGGGAAAAGTAATTCTCCTTTGGGACTGAGTTGACTTTCTTTCGGGTTTTACAACACTTTCAACATTATTTCAGTCATTTCGTGATGAGACCTACTTGTAGCAGATATAGCGCTGCTTCACTGAATTGTCAAGTCGCAGGTCCTTGACATGACAACCCACCTAGTCACAAATTTACAAGGACAACAGGTTAACCCTTTAGGCACGGGCCTCAGCTTGTGGACCACAAGATAACAAAGTAATGAAATCCCCACCAAATCATTAATTCAAGCATGACCAAATTTATGAAATTCAGAAAGATTTGATTATTTTTCTTCATTATTATTTTTTGTTTAAGATAAATCATCATGGTTGTATTTCTCACTCTTTTTTCAGGTCAGCCTCTTCTTAGTAGTTTGTGGTAGAAATGCCAAATATGATAAAGACACCAGGAATTGAAAGGTGATGTATCATTCAAATAATGTAAACAAGAAAAACTGGTGCTCCACATGTAACACAGATGGAAAAAAATATACAAAAACCAAAATTACAACAAACAAAATCAAAATTACAACAAACAACACAAAAATTAAACGAGACAAAAACTTTAAATAAACTTAAAAATGAAACAATCATTGCAAACTGACGAGGTTAAACATTTAATTTGGTATATGAACAAATCTTTTAGCACAAAGGTATGCAAAATTAAGTCTTTCTCGTCTCAATAATGAAAGTGTAGGTTGATAACATCATCTAACCTCTAATATCACTCAGGCGCTATCGCTAATCATGATCTGATTTTTTTCTTTTTATTTCTGTTGTAATTGTCCAATTTACACCAAATTTGAACTAAATCTACTCAGAATTCCATGATCTATCGATTGGAAGGCCTTTCCAAGCAATATCAATTGATAATTTTGTGCATCGATGGGCAAAGAGGATGTTGTCATCCTGAACTTTTTGTCATCACACAATTCTTTTCCCTTGTTTACATGTTATAGGAATGGCTTCATATGTGTGTATGCGCATGTAAGAATATATTACATGTACAAGGATGAACACTTCACAGTGGCACAAGTCACCTGAACCAGACTGACGACAGAAAAAGCCGAATTACAACCCACAGGAAAAGACTACACATTCCCCATGATTGTACCAATCACAGAATAACACAGCTCCTTTTTTGAGAATCGTTGCCATAAGGGAACGATTCTCAAATGTTCTAAAATTCCAAATGTCTATAGTTTTTTTTTTCATTGTGATGCAATAAAACTGTGGGAAACTACTTCTCCTTAATCATCAACACCAGGAAACATCATTTAGTTCCTGAATCTGTTTTATATGAATATTTACGTGTTCTTATACATTGATTTACAAGTTACTGAATAATCTTTGATCAACTGTGGAGGGAAAAATACTATTTTTCACTCTAAAGATGATAGAGATTTCAAGTGTTTCTTGTAAGCAAGCCATTTCTGCCAATAACGTTATCATGACTGCAAGCTGTTACATGGATCCTCTCCAGCTTACCACCGTAATCGGCGGTTACTGGGAGCGATCGAAAACTGATCGGGCACAAGTATATTTTTGTTTAAAATGGTACCTGGATGATATGAGCGTTTACCACTATGAGCATGGGACATGGACATGGAGTGTATATTCTACTGACATTATAAGTGGAAATCAAGACATTGGACTCATTTTTTAAATTTCAGTATAAAATGGGATTATATAAATTTATATCATTGTCTTTTAGCAATATTTTTACTTCAAAGTATAGAATTATACTTTATTCATCAATCATGAGAAATGTATAAACATTAACACTTTGGTAGATAGCTGACAGAATCCAGTGTTCTCTGCCCAAAATGTTTAGAATTGACAGACATACAAAAAGCGATGATTCAATAGGCCGATTGCCGATCTCCATGCTGTTTTTTTCCCCCATTGAAAAGTACACACTGGAACTGCACAACTTTACCGGAACAAGATCTGTACAACTCCTCTATATTTTAATAGAGATTGGCAGGGGGGCCTATTGAATATTCCTTCTTTAAATTAATTTTACAGAGAATTATGAAAGATTCTAACATTACACTGACAAAGTAATTCTATGATTGAGACCACACTCATAACACCCCGCTCATATAGTCCCACGCTCATCACATCCCATGTTCATACTGGGAAACGCTCATATCGTCCAGCATTTGTTGCCTACTGCCTGTACCTTTAGCCTTTAAAGGGATTAAGAACCAATTTTGAAGAAAGAAAAAAACATTTAAAATTCACATATTGATGATAAATGTCTTTCATGCCTATAAACCATCATTGTCTGTAAAATCTATTTGAACAAGACCTTATTTTATAGCCTACTTATGAAAGCACACTTCTTTCTTGGCATCACTTTTATTGAAGTGTCATCATTATGGCACTGAAAGGTAAAATGATGTCATAAAAATATGGCAACATACTTATGACGTCATGAAATATATTGTCCTTTGAATTGTGCCAGAATGACGTCAAACAGTGCTACCCTATTCACGCTACCCATGTTTACCCGTCACGTACAGCTAATGGCTCAGACAGACCGCTGCTGGGAGTGCAACTTTTATGTCTTATAGCAACTTATCTTATTACTCTATTACGATTTCAATTTGTCATGATGTTCATGCGTGGCTAATACACCAAATCATAGAATTGATGCTTAACCCCTAAGGGACTATCTAAATTTTGTTGATTGCCTGGACTAACCATTTTTTTCTGGACTAGTTTATCTACATACTTAATTGATAAAATTTAAAACCATGGTTATTCAATATGTTCAATGAAGTGCTGGGGTCAAAAGTTCATGATCCCCTCAGTCTGACGTCATTATTATGATTACATTGTCACAAAGTTGCAGCCCAAGGGAATATCACAAAATGACGTCACTGAGCCAGAACAATGGGGACGTCAACGTCCTTCCCGTCCATTGCCAGTGGTGGACGTTGCCGTCCTTCCTGTCCGTTGGCAGTTAATACCTTTAATTAATACTCATAGTCATACTAGTCATAGGAATGATTTAGTGTTTCATATTCTTCTGAAGTCTATTACATGGCAAAGTAACGATCAGTTTGACTCAATAAGTTCCTGTGGATTGGGTAGGAATGTGCAGATTGACAAAAACCGTCCGAATTCGTGATGGAACGAGAAGTAAACAAGAAAAAGTGGTGCTCCACATGTAACACGGATGGGAAAAAAATAACAAACAAAACAAAAATTACAATAAACAAAACAAAAATTACAACAAACAAAAAAAAAATAAATAAACAAAATACATTTAAACATAAACCATCATTGCAAACTGATGGGGTAGTTAGAAATTATTTTATTCATCTTTTAAAAACATTTAATTTGGAATATGAACGAATTTTTCAGCACAACTTTATGCAAAGATGTGTGTTTTCAGGATCGATTACGTAAGCTGCTCTATTATCGCTCAGGCGCTATCGCAAATCATCGATCAGACTTTTGCATGTTATTTCTGTTCTAATTGTCCGATTTACACCAAATTTTAACTAAACTTACTGAAAATTCATTGTTCTAGCGATTGGGAAGCATTTCCAAGCAATCTAAAGGGATAATTTTGTGCAGCGATGGGCGATGACGATGTTGTCATTTCGGCGGGATGCCTATTGGCTTTGCCGAGCAGGTATTCATACGCCGTATACTAGACTGGTCCCCTACCGATTGTCAAGAAATAGGGTGGCACCAGTCGAATCTATCGCATGCACACGGCGAACACTCCACAGTGGCGTCAGTTGCTTTAACAATAATGGCCACAGAAAAAACCGAATCACAAACCACAGGAAGTGAATACGCATTTCCCATGATCGTACCGATCACAGAATAACACAGATAGTTCCTTTTTTTGACAAGCATTGCCTGGCGGCAATGCTTGTCAAAAAAGGAACTATCCGTGTTACAAAAAACTTTAAAAGGTTGGGAAGCGGTCTGAGCCCTATCAACGTCACTCGTCAGGGTGGTGGCGATTCAGAGTGGACATCCTTGGTGGAAACTGTAACCACCGACCTTCACATATCTCCCCTTCGATGTTAGTAGTAACAGAGATTTCTATGGCTACACATCAACACATACAAAGAAGACATTGCAACAAAACATAACACCTTTTTGAGAAAAGTACAAGTGTTTACCTGTGTGGCTGCCATTTTCTTTCTGCCACATACGGGTACTTACTCTAAGTTACAACGGTGCTGATTGGTCATCCAAGTTATGGTGGCACGCGATTGAATCCGGTGTATTCCGCCGAAATCCACCGCGATATCGTGCGTTACGCTACTCCAAAAGCTTGGCCCACTGGCTGAATCCTGCCGCTGATCCAGGCGGCGGATGGACTCGTCCCTTGTACACGATTATTCAGGCAGAAAATTCGACGAATTTCGTCGCCCTGTGCCGGCAGATTATAATCGTGTGCACCCTTCGTTTCGAGCTTTGACTCTATCCTCCAACCCAGCCTTTTCACCCAATGAACTGTACCATGAGAAAATTCTGGTAGGTCCATAGTCTCATTCGCAAAGACCTCTGGGAACGACCTATTTCCATCATGGCTACCGTCAGTCGACTTTTCAGCCGGTTGTCTGGTAAATATTATGCCTTTCTCATTAGTTAAATCGCAAACTATATAATTGAATATCGTCAAGCTAACTTGTCACGTTTAGCAAAGATTCATCGTATGTAGATGGGAATGAGCGATGCAAACATATCATGTGTCTATAAAGTTTTCCATCAGCCTGGCCAATGACCCAAAATCCATGGCAGAATGGCAGATGTCAAATTTGTTCACCACTTCGTGACCTTTGGCCTCAGTCACAGTGTTTTCTCATGGCAAGACTGCAAAGAAGCGTGCATAAATACTGTTGTGAAAGTGGTTCCATACAAATAAACTGCAAAATTGTAACAGTCTCAAAGAGAAACAAAATGATGTTTTCATATTTGACTTTTTGGACCGAGTGATGGCCACAACCACTTGACACTGAACAATTCAATATTATAATTTGAATTTAGGAAAACATAGCAGGTTTATTTTAACCAATAATTGATAAATATAGTTTTGAACCAAGCAAATGATGTATTCATGAATTACAAACATCCACATTTAGTAGTAAAATTGAAGAAATCTTGAGAACAGTTCAAGGTCAACAAGCATGCATGTGTCTCAGCCTCAGGTTCACTGGGCAAAGACTTGTCATATTATATAAGAAAGTGTAAGGCACACAGCGATAGTCACTATCAAGGAAAAAACATCATTGACAGCTGTACCTGTTTAATTTGTGAGAAATATAGACCTTTTATTTGGAACAGAATCTGCATCCGGTTTATTAGATAAAATATTTAAACCAAAGTTTGTATTGATTGGGATTGAGATCAACTGATCATCAATCATATCTCTACCCATCATTAGTCTTAATAAGCATGATGACAATTATTTTTTCCTTGATGAACTACACTTTATAGTCATCTCATATACTAAACAAAATAAGCAAGATAGTGAGAATATCAGGTCAAATGGATGTTTGGAATCAACCAATAAGATAATGTTTAAACATCTTTGTTTTGATAACTAATTAAATATGCATGCAAGTGTTTCCAATATAATTATCATATCATCTAAAGTTTTTATCTTTCTGTATATACTTTTCCAAATGGCATTCTTATTATTTCTTACAGTCTCATCTGTGGGCAGCATCCGAACATGTTACACCAAATCAAGACCCAATTTAGCCATAAACAAAAACACAAAAGTTATTTGTCAAGGATTCACAGGTAAACAGGTAAGTTATATTTTTTTTCCACATATTCTTTTTTTGTAACACGGTCCTTTTTTGATATCCACTGCCGACAGGCAGTGGATATCAAAAAAGGACCGTGTTACAAAAAAAGAATATGCACTGACAGGCAGTGGATATCAAAAAGGGACTATCTGTGTTATTCTGTGATCGGTACGATCATGGGAAATGGGTAGTTGTTTCCTGTTGGTTGTAATTCGGTTTTTTCTGTGGTCATAATTGTTAAAGCAACTGACGCCACTGTGGAGTGTTCGTCGTCTGCTTGCGAAAGATTCCAATTCGCGCATGCGTCCGGCGAATGAATACATATCTAAAAGAAGTGAACAAAAGAAAAGAAGTGCATCATGTAAACAAAGCAGAACGTTCAAAACGATGTCATCCTGTTGGCCCATCGTTGCATTAAATTATCTCTTTAAAATGCTTCCCATTCGCTAGAACAAGGAATTTTCAGTAGGTTTAGTTCAAATTCGGTCTTTGCCGATGGGTGATTGGAGAACAGTAAAGTTTACCGGCTCGGCAAAGCCAATAGGCATCCCGCCGAAATGACAACATCGTCATCGCCCATCGCTGCACAAAATTATCCCTTTAGATTGCTTGGAAATGCTTTCTAATCGCAAGAACAAGGAATATTCAGTAAGTTTAGTTCAAATTTGGTGTAAATCGGATAATTAGAACAGAAATAACATGCAAAAGTCTCTGATCGATAATTTGCGATAGCGCCTGAGCGATAATAGAGCAACTTACGTAATCGAGCCTGAAGAGGCATATCTTTGCACCCATTTGTGCTAAAAAATTCGTTCATATACCAAATTGAATGTTTTTAAAAGATGAATTAATATTGCTTTAATAAAAAACCCATTTTATCCATGCCATTTTTTTGTTTGGGGGGGAGGTTATTTTGATTTTTGTTTTGTTTTTTGTAATTTTTGTCTTGTTTATTTTAATTTTTGTTTTGTTTGCTGCAAGTTTTGTTTTGTTTGTTATTTTTTTCCCATCCGTGTTACATGTGGAGCACCACTTTTTCTTGTTTGTAACACGGATGGTTCCTTTTTTGACAAGCATTGCCGAAAGGCAATGCTTGTCAAAAAAAGGAACTATCTGTGTTATTCTGTGATCGGTACAATCATGGGAAATGGGTAGTTGTTTCCTGTGGGTTGGAATTCGGTTTTTTCTGTGGTCATAATTGTTAAAGTAACTGACGCCACTGTGGAGTGTTCGTCGTCTGCTTGCGAAAGATTCCAATTCGCGCATGCGTCCGGCGAATGAATACATATCTAAAGGAAGTGAACAAAAGAAAAGAAGTGCGTCATGTAAACAAAGCAGAACGTTCAAAACTATGTCATCGTGTTAGCCCATCGTTGCATTAAATTATCTCTTTAAAATGCTTCCCAATCACTAGAGCAAGGAATTTTCAATAAGTTTAGTTCAAATTTGGTCTTTGCCGATGGGTGATTGCAGAACACTAAAGTTTACCGGCTCGGCAAAGCTAATAGGCATCCCGCCGAAATGACAACATCGTCATCGTCCATCGCTGCACAAAATTATCCCTTTATATTGCTTGGAAATGCTTCACAATCGCTAGAACAAGGAATTTTCAGTAGGTTTCGTTCAAATTTGGTGTAAATCGGACAATTAGAACAGAAATAACATGCAAAAGTCTGATCGATGATTTGCGATAGCGCCTGAGCGATAATAGAGCAACTTTCGTAATCGAGTCTGGAAAGGGACATCTTTGCATACAGTTGTGCTAAAAATATCGTTCATATTCCAATTTAAATGTTTTTAAAAGATAAATAAAAATAATTTCAACTACCCTATCAGTTTGTAATGATTGTTTGTGTTTAAATGTATTTTGTGGTTTATTTAAAGTTTTGTTTTGTTTGTTGTAATTTTTGTTTTGTTTGTTGTAATTTTTGTTTTGTTTTTTATTTTTTTGCCCATCCGTGTTACATGTGGAGCACCACTTTTTCTTGTTTGTTTTTGTTTACTGATTGTACACACCAAGTCTCTTAATATTTTTAGTAACTTGTGTAAATCAGATTTTTCCCCATCATGTGAATTAATTTTTTCACAATTCACTCCTGACCAAATAGGTTAAAGATATAAAGTTAGAATGTAAAAAAACCCTGAAAGTACACATGTATAACCATTAAGATTCATCAAATATCATCAGAACTTTAAACCTATCAGTTGTTTATTATTATGCATATTCTAAGTTATTGCGATCTTTATTTTCTGCCTGATATTTCTATATTCATATTGATGGAGACCACCATACAGAGCTACAAGACGCCATATTCATTTGCCTCATTATTTGCTCATTATAAACATCATACACAGTATGAATATAATTTAGTGTGTAATTATCATTTTGTTTGGCTGACTACTGTTGCATGTTGTCAGAATGACTTAAAAGGTAGTAAATTTACAGAATGTCAGCAGCAGAGCAAAATGTCGATGGCAAATCTATTCAGGCCAAATTGTGGTGCATTCTTGTGTATTTCTTGCCTGTAAATTGGCACTTGCTTTGTTGTTCCTACACAAGCCACATTATACAACATTGAAATTGCGTTAAAATTGATAATGTAATTAAAATTCCTTAATTATAATTGATAATGTAATTGAAAGTCCTTTGTGCTTTCATCACATCTTGTCATTACTGTTCATGCGCTGTGAAAGCAACATCTTGCCATTATTGGTCATGCACTGTGAAAGCAGCATCTTGCCATTATTGGTCATGCACTGTGAAAGCAGCATCTTGCCATTATTGGTCATGCACTGTGAAAGCAGCATCTTGCCATTATTGGTCATGCACTGTGAAAGCAGCATCTTGCCATTACTGGTCATGCACTATGAAAGCTTCATCTTGACATTACTGTTCATGCACTGTGAAAGCAGCATCTTGACATTATTGGTCATGCACTGTGAAAGCAGCATCTTGCCATTACTGTTCATACACTGTGAAAGCAGCATCTTGACATTACTGTTCATGAGCTGTGAAAGCAGCATCTTGACATTACTGTTCATGCACTGTGAAAGCAGCATCTCGACATTACTGTTCATGCACTGTGAAAGCAGCATCTTGCCATTACTGGTCATGCACTGTGAAAGCAGCATCTTGCCATTACTGTTCATGAGCTGTGAAAGCAGCATCTTGACATTACTGTTCATGCACTGTGAAAGCAGCATCTTGACATTACTGTTCATGCACTGTGAAAGCAGCATCTTGCCATTACTGGTCATGCACTGTGAAAGCAGCATCTTGCCATTACTGGTCATACTCTGTGAAAGCAGCATCTTGCCATTACTGGTCATGCAATGTGAAAGCAGCATCTTGCCATTACTGTTCATGCACTGTGAAAGCAGCATCTTGCCATTACTGGTTATGCACTGTGAAAGCAGCATCTTGACATTACTGTTCATGAGCTGTGAAAGCAGCATCTTGCCATTACTGGTTATGCACTGTGTAAGCAGCATCTTGACATTACTGTTCATGAGCTGCGAAAGCAGCATCTTGACATTACTGTTCATGCACTGTGAAAGCAGCATCTTGCCATTACTGTTCATGAGCTGTGAGAGCAGCATCTTGTCATTACTGTTCATGCTTGTCATTACTGGACCTGTATGTCAAAATAGCCAGTCTGTATATTTTGATCTCAGGAGGAACTCTGGCATCTCTTAATAATACATCCTTTGGGTCCAGGCAACAAAAACACTGTGTAATCCCAGATTTTAGAAAAGTTATGTTTGTTATCAAGAAAAAAATCCTTTAAAGTATTTCCTGGTGGAGTAACTGTCAGTGCTAGATGCGTGGGAGTGTGCTTGCCATTATTGTAAATTATTTCAAATGGCAAACAATGATCTGTGTGTGAGCTTTATTATTTCTCAGGTTGATTTTCTGATAGATCTAATATATTCTAAAACCAAGGGTCAGCGCAAGGCCTTATTTTCCTCTTCATTCAATTTAAAGCAGAAAACAATCAACCAATATTGTTTTGTATGTTTCAGGGCACATTTCATAGTCAACAAGCCATTGAATATGGTACCAACATGGTTGGAGGCGTGTCCCCAGGAAAGGGAGGCAAAATGCATCTGGGCTTGCCAGTCTTTAACAGTGTAAAAGAGGTATATATATTTGTATATTATATTTTTCAATAAGGACATATTCATAAATATTCTTAATATTTTTTATGTTTTTAAGGTATTTTTGTATATAGAAATAATGTATTTAATTTTGTGAATGGTGTTAATATTAAGGCCAAGGATGCGACTGGTGCTGAAGCAACTGTAGTATATGTGCCGCCACCTTTTGCTGGGGCAGCCATCATCGATGCCATAGATGCTGAGATGGGACTGGTCGTGTGCATCACAGAAGGTATTCCCCAGCACGACATGGTCAGGGTCAAACACAAGCTATTGAGGCAAAGTAAGACCAGACTTATTGGCCCCAACTGCCCAGGCATCATCAAGGTTAGTTAAATTACACTTTTAATTATAGTAGTAATTTTTTGTACCTTATTGGGTATTGTAATCTTGTATTGAACCAAAATTTCATTTATATTTCATTTAACTTAAATGAAAACAAGTGTTTGGTACTTCACTTTAGTTGTAAACTTGGACGTAATAACATCATTAATGATAAGAATATAATTTGTTTACAGCCAGGGGAATGTAAAATTGGTATTATGCCAGGACATATACACAAACCTGGTAAAATTGGTGAGTATATCAAAAAGTTTGTAGTCTCATTACCCACAGGTGTGATGTGGCTTTCAAACTCTGCAAAACATTAGCTTCTCACAGTGATTTTATTATCATAACACATCAGTGGTATCCACAAATTAATAGAACTATGGTTTACTTATTAATTAGATCATTAATCAGGTTATGAATTGTTCTATGATTGTTAATTTGTTGGTACATATAAATAGTAGCCATGTTGATTGTTTTTAGGAATCGTATCCAGATCAGGTACATTGACATACGAGGCAGTGTATCAGACAACGCTAGTGGGACTCGGTCAGACCCTGTGTGTTGGTATTGGAGGCGATCCATTCAATGGCACAAACTTCATAGACTGTCTGGAAGTGTTCCTTAATGACCCACAAACTGAGGGTAAATAAATTCACCATATTTTGGGGGAAAAGACATTTTCAGTATACGAATAGTAACATTTTTTCCTACTTGGTGCAAATCAGATCAAATAACAGCCAAACTCATTCAATTTTACATAACTAATAAATATTTTCTTTTTTCCCCTATGATGTAATGTGCAGGCATTGTGCTGATTGGTGAGATTGGAGGTCAAGCAGAAGAGAGAGCTTCAGAATATTTAAAACAACATAACAGTGTAAGTATAATAGACCATAATAGACCATAATTTCTTCTTTGAACACCTGCCTTATTTTTTACAGTATAAGTTAAGAGTATAATCATGGAGGGCTTTGGCACTCAGAAAAGCTTTTCTTTAAATAAAAATATTGAAATATAAAGTAATACATGTGTATCTAAATCCCCTTCAAGACTTTCTGGTCATACTTCCCCAGTCAAATAGGTTAACTTAGTAAGCATTGCTTTGTGATGGTAATAACAGTTATCAATGGATACGTTATTTCAGGGACCTAATGCTAAGCCTGTAGCATCATTTATCGCTGGGCTGACAGCTCCCCCTGGCAGGAGGATGGGTCACGCTGGTGCCATTATCTCAGGTGGTAAGGGTGGAGCAGAGGAGAAGATCCAGGCTCTTCAAGATGCAGGTGTTCATGTCACAATGTCCCCAGCACAGATGGGAACTACTTTACTCAAGGTGATTAAATCAGGTCCAACTAAACCACTTTCCGTCATTTTAAAATTTATATTTTATATGAAATTCTTTAGAAGCATGAAGGTAATCAATCAGATATTTTAAAATAACAGCATCTGTTGCTTGGATACAGCTATACTTGAAAGAAGTGATGCCTTTCTTAAAAACAGGAAAATACAAAACATATTTTGATATTTAGATTTTGCATGTTAATACATTACTTGATGGATGTTATTATTTTGGTTATTCATAGATTGGTTATAATGATTCAAATGTTTTAATTTTTCAGGCTATGGAAAAGGCTGGAAAGGCTTGAACAAAATAATCATGGATGTACAACAAATAAAGGGATAAGCAAGGTCACAGAATCTGCAACAATCAATATGAATAATACCCAGAATTTGTCCTTCTAATTACAAAAATAAATTGGTGAAAGCATATCAGGATTGTATATTTTTCCAAGAATCTGTGCCAGAGACCTTGCAGGCTTTTGTCTGTGTGAAAGTGAAAGAGTATAGAATGTTCCAATCTGCAGACTGAAGAATGTCGGCTGAATCAAAGACATAAGTGAAAACTTGCAACCCATTTGATGCATTGTTGCTATTTAAAAAGGGAGGAGTGTAGTTTTTTAGTTAGAACTTTTATAGATCTTTCCCCGGTTTATTTGTAAATATGACAGTTTGTTTTTTCAGACTGTACAATTTCAATTAATTGGTGCAGCAATATTGTTTTGTCATGGTGGGAGTGAAACTAAAATTACCAAAAGGGTGCATACACTCAATGAAATAAAGATGTACATAAATTATGTGTAACTTGTAGTTTTTTATTAACATTTTCCTCAATGTAATGACATTTGATTATCTGAAAGCCATATAATATACAAAGAACAAGTGAACCTTCTGAACTTTTACTTTGAAATATGAATATCCAAAGACCATTTAAATGGCAAGGGTCTCTATTGCACCAAGTGCCTGACAGTCTGATTTCCCTGGAATTAAAAACAAAAAGGAATTTGGAGGCGATAAGAAAAATACTTTTTCGATGCATAACCCTACTTCACAGCAGCATTGCAAAAAGGAGCTGTATAGAGTAAAGATAGCCACAATAATAATATTCTGACAGTTGCCCAGCACAAAAAAGGATCGCCCCCTGATATTACATAAAATATGACATGTTGAAAAGTAGTTAAGCAATTTATATATAAAGAAGGTGTGTGCATAGGTAACCTACCTCCAAAGATATTGAAAACAGCAACACCCATCATAGCAGGACAGGTAGCCCATAAATTTAACTGTTCAGTGGACAAGCACATATCATGTGGAAATCAGCACTTGGCATGCCAATTCACAAAGCTGAATCGGGTAACAAAAGCAGATAATTACAGACCCATTAGTGTATTACCAATTTTGGCAAAATTTACTGGAGAAAATAGTGTGTAAACAACTGGACCATTATGTGAGAGAGAATATTTTTTACAAAAACCAGAATGGATTTAGAAGTAGGCGCAGTTTTGACTCATCACCTGACATCAGCATAATACAGAGTAAAATACAAGATGACATGGATAAGATTAGCAAATGGCTAGAGGAGAATTACCCAGTTTTAAGTGTAAAGGAGACAAAAGTCATGATTGTTGGCACAGAAGAAAGATTGAGGATAGTGTCAAATATAAAAATCAACACCAAAGTCAGAGGTCAAGTCCTTGAGCATATAGACTATTCTAAATATCTGGGTGTGACTAGACCATGCCTGTTATGGGAAAAACATGGATACAGTAATAGCCAAGGCCAGATTTAAACTATTTCTCATAAGAAAAACAAATATAACATTGACCAAAATCTCTGGAAAATTGTGCATACAGACTGTTAAGACCAAAGCTTGAATATTGTGGAGACCTTTTTGTAAAACTTACACAAGAAAATAATAAGTTGTGTTCGGAAAGAGACGGTTTGATTTCAGCAACCAAAATGAGACAAACGTTTATCAGCAATAGAGAAATGTTCATTATCTCATACTTGGTGCCTCAAGAGTGTTCTGCACCTATGAGATATTTTGTTGCAGGTCACCCCTGTTCCGAACTACTTTCATAGATCTTGCCCTCTGCCAAACTACTTTCCTTTTATTATTTTTGAAGATTCTTTTCATATTAACATTATTTTGAAATTAATAAAATGTTTGTTTAAATATATTTGTGTATACTCTGCATGGCGAGGTAGAATCATTTACTACCTCTGCAGCAATACGTTGTTCCTTGCACAGACTTAGTCCGCATATTTGCATGCAATTACCATATAGTTGGTCAATTGGCTGGCTCATGGTACATGCTCATGCACAACAACACAACTGTACACGTGCACATGCTTATTTCATATGTTCAAAAGTAATTTAGAATGGAGCATTTGTAATTTGGGAGAGGAGTGTATTTGAAATATCTGGTTGAAAGATTATACCATTTATATAATTTTGTTCAGGATTTTACATCACTTACAATGCTATTCAGTCAGTTCATGGCGAGGCCTGGCATATAAGCTTTGCCCAAGAAGAAAAAGTCAAGATTTTTTTCCTCCTCCTCCCTTGAGGATTAATGGTACATCCCCTGCTGACTAATTTTGTCTGACTATTTTGGTACACATGTCACTAAAATCTCAATCCTTACTGTACTCACTTTCTTATAAGTTATAATAACAATGACACCAATTGGCCATGTTACCCCATGTGATGAAATATTTTACTCATTGTGTCCTGGTTGCTTGCACTGGGTGTGTCCTCTGTGCACTCAACCAAAGAGTTGAATATGTTGTTTACTTGCAGAGCCAGGTATAAATCCTGGATCTGCTGTGGAGAGTAATTTGTGTACAAATGTCATAAAATTTGTCAGTTATGTAATAAATGTAATCAGTCTTGGGCCAGTTCTTCAACATGGGTTAATTTCTCTGAAATGAACATGACGACTGTCTGGGTTTGTTTTGACCTGGAGCAGACGACATTTTACATTTGGGTCATGGGGACCTTGAAACACAGACAGGTGGGACCCCTGTTGGCAGAGACTGCAACCTTTTATGAGAATCTCGAAACTGATGACTTTACCCAGCTGAGACAGAATTACACTCATTTTATATAGTGCTTTATAAGTGGCCTAGTTTGATTTCATGTATTAATATAAAATTGATTACATTATGTAAATGAGCTGAAAACTTAAATGCCCTACACTCATCATAGATCTTAACTTACTGCCATGTTTTCATTGCTTTGCTTTGAAGATAAAGTTGATTACAAACCCCATCTATCTACATTGGATAAGTATGAGATAAAGGCAAGCACATGTGAGTGTTGTGTTCAGGGAGACAGATCTCTCTCCTTGGTTCTGGTGTAAGGATCTCAAGAGTCCGAGATCCTTCCACCAGAACCAACTTGAGAGATCTGTCTCCCTGAACACTGTACTCACATGTTCTTGCCTGAGCAGCTGTGAAACAAGAACACATATATAGAAACAAATATCCTCTGCAATTAGGGATTGACCATTTATCCTTCAGGGGGATGGGAAATAGTGGGTAAAAAAGCAGACCACTTGATGGGGTTAAAAAAATTGAGAACACCAAAACTAAGGAAGACTCTCATCTCAGTGGTGTAGCCAGGATTTTCTGAAGGGGGGGGGGGCTGAAATCTGGATATGTTGGGGTCCATGACTACTTGGCCACATACCTATCCCCCCATACCCGCTCGTAACAATGCTTAAAAAAATTTAATGTGGCTACGCCACTGCATCTGTCGAGAATAGGATAGGATTGGTGCAACAAATTAATGAAGTTTTTAAGCTAATTCAAGCTTTCAATTTCAGAGGATGAAACAGAAAATGCACATGGGAACAGTTTTTAGTGCAGAGGACACTTTATTTTTGTTTTAGGAAGATATTAAACATATTTTCATTGTTTAGTAAACTGAAACCTGTGTGAAATACAGTTTAACAGTGTCCCTGTCCGGTTGAAGATAGAACTTTATGGTAACCAGGCAGAGAAAATCCCTCTTTGTTAATTCATGAAATGTTACACTGTAACAGTTTTCATGATTTATTCTATATCTATGATATAATGATATAATCTTAACTGGGCTCCATTGATGTCGTGGTCTCTTTCCCCCCAATGATTTATGGCCCGTCCCCCTATTCAAAGGAGACGGTTCCAAAAGGTATATCCTGGGGGAGAGGAAGAGGGTTCGTCCAGATTTGATATATTTGTCTTGGGATTTTGCTTCCCTAAGTGACCCCTTCCCCTCGTTTGTCGCCCCAGCAAATGAATGGCAAATGACAGTATATTCTTAATATTTGAACATTATCTTTGTACATACCCCACCTGATTGATTGAAACTACCTAAATAGCGATAGTTGTTGGTGTTGGATTAAATAAAAGGATAAAACTTGACAATTTAATGATGCAAAGATATAGATCGTTTATCATGCATTAATCCATAGTATGTCACAAAAAATTGTTTGACAAAGTTCAAAAGTTCAATAATAATTATAATACAGCTCAGTGTGAAACGATTGAACTTTGGTTTTACTTGTAGTCTTGTCAAAATCTTTATTATATTGGATGCTAACATGGCTTGATATCTGACAATATTGCATTCGGTTTATTATATTGGATGCTAACATGGCTTGATATCTGACAATATTGCATTCGGTTTATGATGATATATTTCACACCCTTTTCTTTTTGGTTTGAATATTCAAATTAATTTACCTTTGACGCATTTTTCAAAAACGATAGGACTAATATGTATGTGCGCGTAGAGCTTTATTCGCCTAACATACATACATAATAACCTTATGGTTAATACATTCGTATCAGCTTGGCTGCTTCTAATTGAAGAAATATCTATGAACACAATAAATACCTTTGGTCAAATTGTTTTAGTGGCGTTGTTACTTTAGATCATGATTTATTAGTCACGCTTTTTCAGAAACACGTAATATTCATTCAATTTACACTAATATAAAAAGTTATCAAGCAGATATGTGATGATGAGAATGGCCTTATTAGAGCGAGAATGCATTTACCTTCACCATATACTTTAAGGCAGCTCATACATTATGTTTATGATTAATCTCCATATGTGTTTATGTGATATCTGATATCGCTGATAAGAAGGATCAGAGTGTAGAGAGGTCAGAGGTTTGAGATCAAAGTGCACTTCAACAATCCACCAAGCGTGATGTGCTATTTGGATTGACCTGGAAAAGTCCAGGTACATTAAAATCACAGGAAAGTGGTACGTAGACTTTTATTTCTAAGTGAAACAACAGAAACAAACGTTACAAATCTATAAAACTCATATATAACCCTAAATATATATGCAGATATATAATTGTTTTTTCATTAATTGTCCTTGATCGTATTCAGACATGTTACCACGAAAACATCTGGAATACAATTTCATTTATTAATGTCCTAGTTTTATGATATATGATAAAAAAAGTATTTGGAGAAATAATAAAATAAATATACAAAATAGCACGCAATTGATTCGAAGTAAATTATTTAGCATAATCTCCAACCATGCAGTTATGACATTTACCTATTCATATATGTGTTTTGACGTGCGGATTTTCTGCATTTTACCTCAGACAAGGACCAGCTTGTAACCATGGCACCTGCCCTGGAGGCCCGAGATGGCAAGTTCTTCCTCCGCGGCGAGGAAACTGTCCTGCTGAGCGGGGCCATGCATTATTTCCGGGTTCACCCAGAGTACTGGAGAGACAGACTGCGAAGGATGAAAGCCTGCGGTCTTAACTGTCTGGAGACGTAAGTGCTTTAAGGAGAAAGTGTTCAGATGGAGTAATGTACAATATTGTGTCCTATTTCTCCATAAATGGAGAAAATTTAATTTGAAAAAAAAATGATCAAAAGGTTATCATCAAAATGAACAATGAGAGAAAAACGGCAAATAATTGATGCTATTTTATTACCCACCAATAAAAGGAAATAGCCCAAGTTATCAGCAATGTGTGTAAAACAACAATGATTATGTATGCTTCAATCAGGAGTCCCACATTTTGGGGACATTAATTTTATTTTTCTCTTATACATTAGCTACATTTTGTGCATGTAAATTGGAATTTAACTGGATTTTTTATTTTACAAGAATGATACTAAATGTCTAATCTACATTGTTTTTCAGTTTCTAAAACTAATGAAATTGGTTATTTTTTACTTTCCCGGTTTAAGGTATGTAGCGTGGAATGTTCATGAGCCTATTCCCGGAGAATTTGACTTTGAAGGAATACTAGACTTAAGGTTGGTAATAAGATGGTATTCCTTCTGTTTTATGTTTTCATGAAACGGATTCCTCTCATTATCATAAAGACATAACAAATCAAAACAGTCACTGAAAATGATTACCATATACAAAAACCTTTGCATTATTCAGGAAACTTCTCTGTTAAAAGATAAACTTTAAAATATTAATGAAATGCTTGTATGCAATAGTCATTTTGGAAAATGTACGTCCCTTTCACATCTCAATTTGTAAACCTTGTTTGCAAGTTTAGTAGAACCAAAATATCATTTCTTTTATTGAAATTTTAAATTGTAACTAAATAGTAAATGACATTTGTGATAAACATTTACTTGCTGGTTATTCTGCATGTTGGGATGATCATGCGTGAAAATGAACGTCAGCATTATATTATGACTGGTATTCTTTTGTACTGTATTCTAGGCGATATATCCAGCTGGCCCAGCAGGTGGGGCTGAATGTCATTCTGAGGCCTGGACCATATATCTGTGCAGAATGGGACCTCGGAGGCCTTCCAAGGTGTGCCAGTCTATCGCTACCACATATCTGTATATCTACATATATACAACTTAATGTTTGCATTCTAACAAAATAAGTTATGAGTTTAACCTGAAGTAATAAAGAACGTGACCTAAGCTTTTATGATTGTTTGGATTCAGCTGGATTCAAAATAAGTTATGAGTTTAACCTGAAGTAATAGAGAACGTGACCTAAGCTTTTATGATTGTTTGGATTCAGCTGGATTCAAAATAAGTTATGAGTTTAACCTGAAGTAATAGAGAACGTGACCTAAGCTTTTATGATTGTTTGGATTCAGCTGGATTCAAAATAAGTTATGAATTTAACCTGAAGTAATAGAGAACGTGACCTAAGCTGTTGTGATTGTTTGGATTCAGCTGGATTCAAAATAAGTTATGAGTTTAACCTGAAGTAATAGAGAAGGTGACCTAAGCTTTTATGATTGTTTGGATTCAGCTGGATTCAAAATAAGTTATGGGTTTAACCTGAAGTAATAGAGAAGGTGACCTAAGCTGTTGTGATTGTTTGGATTCAGTTGGTTGTTGCGGGACCCCGACATGAAGGTTCGGTCCTCCTATAAGCCATATCTAGAGGCTGCAGAACGCTTCCTCACCAAGCTGTTCAGTCTGGTAGAGGACCTTCAGGTAATGCATTCTCTGGTCAATCGCCAACATTTAGAGGACATATAAAATGTCTTTATCTATGTAAGGGAGGACAAATTATATTTTTTCTCATCGGGACATTTTTAGCCTGTATTTCGCACAATAAAATCATTATATGTGTTATTGGAATAATAACAGGTGATGTTAAAATTATCTCCGCAATTAACACGAACTAAACAAGACAAAATGATAGAGATGACAGACTCTTTGGATCACCACTAAAATAGTTGTACCGATGTATACATAGTTAATATATCATCCAGGACAACATAAGGTATTTCTTACTTTTCCACAGAATGGTGGATCAAAGTTATTGTCAAAAATGTATCCTGGAGAATTTTTACATGTAATGCAAAATAGACCAATACAGTCACTCAGAGTTCAGCTTTGAAACACACCAGGTTTCCATTTTAATGAAGTATATTATGTGAGACATATCGGCAATATCATAACACATAGATGTTGGGATTTGTAGATTAGCAAAGGAGGGCCAATCATAGCCTTCCAGCTGGAGAATGAATATGGTTCCTATGGAGATGACCTAGAATACAAGGAGTTCCTCAGAGATGTAGGCTTTTCTTATTCACTGAATTATTTTGATTATTCTATTATTGCTCATATCATATAATTAATCAGATAATTATATCATTGTGTCAATATTTTCAACACAGCACAGTTGTTTACAGGCCTGCATTGTCTGTTTATATTTATGAATGTCACATGTTTTATTTTGAGTTGACGCTTCTCTTTTAGACCTACAGAAGATGTGGAGTGCATGAACTATTGTTCACGTCTGATAATGGCACTGGTATGACAAGGGGAGAGGTCCCTGGAGGTAAATACAAATAAAAAATAATCTGTGTAAAAAAAGTAATATAGGATAATAGCATGCACCAGGCAGTTTCAATTACTCTATAGAACACATTGTTTTATAAATATATTCCCATAAATGAACACATTGTTATATAAATATATTACCATAACCAGAGCTCTTTTGCGACGCGCCTTCACTAATTTCAAAGGACAATAATAACCAAATGATTGTCAAAATTACAGAGTTGATCACAGCAAATTTCCAAGAACAAGAACATGGTTATATGATGTTTGAATACCTGAAGGCAGTCAAACAGCCCGGCAAGCCACTCATGGTCATGGAGTTCTGGTCAGGATGGTTTGATCACTGGGGAGAGAAACACCACATCTGGCCAGTAGAAAGTAAGAGTTTATCATGCCAGACGTGTTAATAAATATAAATTATTTCAGTATCTATTTTTAGAGCTAAACTAGTTTTATTGTTTTTATTTGTATATTTTCCACGTTTTTATTCATTTTTGTTGGTGTTTTTTTAGAGTTTGAGAAGGTCTTAACGTGGATCCTTGAGCAGAACAGCTCAGTAAACTTCTACATGTTCCACGGGGGCACCAACTTTGGATTCATGGCCGGAGCGAATGAGGGGCTGGGCGCTACTAATGAGGGCAACCTTAACCCTTACATGGCCGATATCACAAGCTATGGTCTGTGCATCATTCACGCTAAATATAGTATTATTCTTCCTAGCTTAAGCACTTCATCTAAGTATTAGTGTTGGTTAATTTTCACGGATAATTTATGCATGAAAATATTTCTTTTTCCACTGTTAGATTATGATGCCCCGGTGTCTGAGAATGGAGATCTCACACCGAAATTCCACAAGATCAGAGAGATTATCAAAAAAGTACTTCCTAACCAAGGTGAGTTTTCTATCATAAACAAATTGCATTATATCTATGTCAAATTATGCCTTGAATATGATGTCCTTGTTCCCTTCTTTTTAAATATCATTTTGTTTCATTTCAGTGTCTCATTTCCCAGACCCTCCCGAGTCTATCCCAAGTACATCTTATGGTAAGAACAATACTTCTATGAACAAAAGCTTCACACAAGCAACTGTTGTGGTATCTACAGTGTATTCATGCCCTGTTGTTATATTTACCTCCTCTTGTTTTTTAAACAGGTACACTTAAAGTAGACAGACACCTTCCATTTGAAGACGTGCTGTCACACATTACTGTGAGTATCAGTATATATATTTGTTATAATCCACATACGTCTGAATCTGTTAAATCACCTGATGAGATCTAAATACCATCTAATGTTTCCTAACCGTCTGTTGTGCAGCCTCAGAAGAGTGATAAGGTTTTGACAATGGAGCAGCTTGACATCAACAAGTCAGCAGGTCAGAGCTATGGATTCATTCTGTACAGAACCAAGGTAGCCTCTGCCTCATCACTCAAACTTCAGGGAACCGTCAAGGACAGAGCCATTGTATGTGTTCCAGAACGTATAGCATCCTTATTGCAGTCACTATAGACATAATGCATAATTATATGAAGATAAATGTGGCATATAAAATCATTGATTCATAGAACAGCACCAGTTCCTTTTTATGATCAAGTGGTCATGGGTTTGATTCCAGCCATTCATGTTACAATTCTCATAAAAGCCGAGACCTTATATATGTATATAAAAATAATGACCCAATATGCATATCATTATATGAATCTAGGTCTATACCAACGGAAACGAGAGGGATGTTTTGGACTTCTCCAAAAAAGACCACACTCTTAAAGTAGACGTTAACGAAGAGGAAAACATCATTGACATTTTGGTAGAAAATCAAGGACGTGTAAACTATGCAGAATTTCAAACCCCTGTCTTAAATGACCAGAGGAAAGGTAATGTTATAAATGAATATACCAGGGTTAAGTGGGGAATGTATTTGTCAAAAATGTTACTTCATCATGTAATGTGTTTTGGTTCTACATTGCAGGTCTTAGAAATGACGTATTTGTAGATAACAAGAAAATTGACTCATGGGAAATTTATCCTTTGGAATTCAAAAAGCCCTTTGTTGACAGGTTTGTCAGATTTTAGTTTAGAGTCAACACTTTTCTCGATCCAATTATGATTGAATTGAGGATATAGGTTGGTTCAAATCACTAAATAACAGTTACCACGGTAAATATATTTATATGAATATGTCAATAAATAGTGTAACAATTTGTAATACAGATCTCATCAACCACCTGGCAGAATGGCAAACTGAAATGCCAATCAAATATACCTGGCCAATTAACTGCATAATTCACCTTTGCATATAAATACCAATGAATACATTTCACTACTTCACTGCCCAAAGCTTTTATCTTAAATATTTGCAGCATATCAAAGGCGTCAGGTTGGAAATCTGGTATGTCATCAGATGGAACACCAAGTGTCTGCAGTGTCAAATTATTCATCCGAAATGAACCCCAAGATACTTACCTTAATATGCAGGTTGGTATAATTCATATAATGTATATATAATAATTGTATTTGGCTAAACCATGCATAAAGTTGATATGTCGTATTATGTACATCATTCTGTTAAAGGTAGTACCAATAAAATAGTTATATTCATATTTATTTATAATTATTTATAATGCAATAACACATGAAACCCTTTTCAATTTTATCAATGGAGTTATTTTTAAAAAAAAGCAAAGGTATGATTTAAAAGTAATTTGTTTATATTTGTAGAAATGGTGTAAGGGTGTTGTGTTTGTCAATGGCTTCAATATAGGACGATACTGGAATTTTGGACCTCAACAAACCTTATATATACCAGCTCCCCTGCTACGAACTGGAG
Source organism: Amphiduros pacificus (assembly GCA_949316495.1). NCBI lineage: Eukaryota > Metazoa > Annelida > Polychaeta > Phyllodocida > Hesionidae > Amphiduros > Amphiduros pacificus. The sequence goes on along the minus strand of OX439000.1, from coordinate 75,928,969 downwards.
ACAATGAGGTGAGATTCTTAGAAAATTATGGCTGGCAAATAGAGTTTATCAAAGTTATATATCATAATTTATAAATACATGAATAGAGTTTACTAAAACCGCAATTAATGTTACAGGTTTTGATATTTGAATTACACAAGGCAAATGAGGACGTGACATTTGATGAAAAGCCAAACTTAGGTGATCCCATTATCCAGACCACGGTCATGCCAAGGTCATTCCAGATGCTCATGTTTGCCCTCAGAAACTCCCTAAGGCTTGGACCTTGGGTTTGGAATGTCTGGAAACATATTCTCAGATGAACAATGTCACATATGATATATAGTTCTTGTGACTAAATCAATAATTTCCATCTCTTATAAAGCTACTTGTTTTCATAACCTAATATAACTATTTGTTGAATTTGTTGAATTACAAATGTGATAATTACATAAACATTGTATATTTGTGCAATAAAAGTCTACGTTGAAAGTTAAAGTCAGTAATTTTGATGTCCATATGTTATATTGCGAACAACAGTGCCACACTGTATTGTACCTTCGGCAAATATTTTGACACATTCAATCTCAATACCAGTACAAATATATATATTTTTTCAATGAAAATTCTAAAGATAGGCATCCATGCATATGTGAGGTTGAGTAATAAAAATGACTGAAAAATCCAGATGGAACACAGTGAGGTGATTGGCATTGATTAATGGAAAATAGAAAGCAAATAAAAACCCAAAATCATCACCTGTCTATTCACGCTATCAGTAGTAGTAATATGTGTGGAGTCACAAGTAGTAGTATTAGTAATATGTGTGGAGTTGCAAGCAGTAGTAGTAAAATGTGTGGAGTCGCAAGAAGTAGTAGTGGTAATATGTGTGGAGTTGCAAGCAGTAGTAGTAATATGTGTGGAGTTGCAAGCAGTAGTAGTAATATGTGTGGAGTCACAAGCAGTAGTAGAGGTAATATGTGTGGAGTCGCAAGCAGTAGTAGTAATATGTGTGGAGTAGCAATCAGTAGTGGTAGTAATATGTGTGGAGTAGCAATCAGTAGTGGTAGTAATATGTGTGGAGTTGCAAGCAGTAGTGGTAGTAATATGTGTGGAGTTGCAAGCAGTAGTGGTAGTAATATGTGTGGAGTAGCAATCAGTAGTGGTAGTAATATGTGTGGAGTAGCAATCAGTAGTGGTAGTAATATGTGTGGAGTTGCAAGCAGTAGTAGTAATATGTGTGGAGTTGCAAACAGTAGTAGGAGTAATATGTGTGGAGTAGCAAGCAGTAGTAGTAGTATGTGTGGAGTTGCAAGTAGTAGTGGTAGTAATATGTGTGGAGTAGCAATCAGTAGTGGTAGTAATATGTGTGGAGTCGCAAGCTGTAATAGTCATATGCGTGGAGTTGCAAGCCCCCACTCTGAAATGTGCAGTGTGCAAATCAGAGACTTATATCTTATTGGCAAAGAAATGTTTTTGGTCGGCCTTTGCGTTAGATCAAGGTTCAATATTCATTCTTATTCAAATCTCTCTCATTTCACAACACTTCTGACCAACATGTTTGAGCACATATTGATTTATGCTTATATGTCAAAATAGAGTAATGTAGTCGTTGTCTCTAGTAGATATTAAATCATTCCAATCCATGCAGATTCATTTGTGATTATTTCCATTCACGTGCTATCGGTTCTATTATTATCGCATTTATTTTATTGCATGCAAATGTTGATTACACCATTTATCTTCTTACTCACTATAGTGCTATAGTTTTTTATGTAACACATGTCATGGGGGCTGACAACTCCACACATGTTACTACTACTACTACTACACATTATTACTACACATTACTACTCAGAAGTCAGGTTACTGTCTTTCTTGATTTACATTTATGATGTGTGCTCACTGTCAAGAGAGGGTAGAGGCAGAAAAGGTTGCCCCTGGAATACACCAAACCTGGGCTGACTCATAGCCACATGACAAGCATCATGCAAAGTGTCATGTTGTCTGTCATCCACGACTTGGACTGGAGAGAAAAAAATGAAATATTGATAAACAGTAATTGTTTCCCAGTTGTTAACAAAAGCCTCCCTCTCTGAACCAGTTGATATACCGTTGGCCAATATGGACAATGGTGACCCTGTAAGACATAAGGTCCTCCACAAACTCTCACTAACAGACCATTAACTGCTAATTACAGATGAGCAAATTGGCAGGAGAATGAAACTCTCCATATTTCCATATGGCATAAATGCCACAAATGTCAAGGAAATGACAAAAAGTTTGCAAATCTAATCCACTATTTCCACAGTCAGTCATATTGCTCTATGACACGTCTGCTGCTGCTAAATAGTACACGAATAGCCTACAATCACTAATTCATAAAGATCGCTATTTTCATTGCAGATAATGGATATTTTATCCGTGAGCATATTATGCTGCATTACTTGATGTGTTACCATGGAACGTATCTGCTTTGGTTGCTATTGTCATTGGTGATTGGTAGCCTGTCCATTAGTTAAGTGCCTCACAGTAAATTGCTTGTATATCTGTGATTTTTGCTCATGTTTCAAAGCCTTTCCCTATTTAGATCTTTGGCAGCATTTTCTGTCCTAAATAAAGACTTAAATAAAGGCATAACTAAACATGGCTGGTGATAAACCATTATTGATAAAAAGATGTAAAGGTTGATATAGTGTTGTCACATTTGCTCGCTTGTGTTCTAAGGCAATATCTATTCATTATCCAACCAATGCATACTATTTGTTCCATACTTCATAACAAATATATCCAACAATTATATTCTATTGGTGTCAGTTGAAAAAGCGAAGTATCAGAACAAAAGATTATCTCAGATGTATGTTAGTTTGAATATCCTGGCATATCCTAGCAAATAGGGCTTCATTAACACTCTGTGAAAATAACAAGAAAAATATTTTGTTATTTCGTTAAATCAACTATTTGTCTTAATCTGATGGTACCAGAAAACTGGGACTATCCCTAATGACACTAATTTATTTTCAAAATCTTTTTAAAAGCTCTAGAAAGTTCTCTGCTCTGCCAGGCATACACCAGGGGGTTGATCCATGAGTTGGTCAGCCATAAAATATAAGCTGGGTAAAATATAGACTCAGGTATCATAACTGACCCGTACACTTGCACAAAAGTAATGACAATGATTGGCAGATACAGGCTAACATATATACCCACAACAGAAAGCATCATTTTGGTTATATTCCAGCTATTTCTGCTTTCACTTCCAACTCGACTATTTTCCTGTTCAACACTTCTTTTTTGTGCAAAGGCTAATAGTGCTATTTTGATGTAAAGGATTATTGTTGTTGATAAAAAAAATAGAACAGGTACATTTATACCAAATATTATAACCTTCTGAGGAATATAGAAATCGAATCTGCATGCAATGGAATTAAGATGAAGATTAAAAGAATACGACCATATTATAGACGAAGTATATACTGAGAAGAAAATCCATATGCCCGCAACTACAAAAAGTGTCCTCTGATTTGTTATCCAAGAATGATATCGCAGAGGAAAATAAAAGAATGTAAAGCGCTCAAAGGCAATAGCATTAAGGCTTGCAAGGGTGCCACCTATTGACAAAGTCCTCATGTTATCAACTAAGAGACACATTGTTGGCCAATAAGGATGGCAGTGATACTGTAGTACATCCACCACAAATGTAGAGAATCCACCTGTAACTCCCAGCAACAGGTCGGCCACAGCCAGACTACAGATGAGAAGGTTGGACGGAGAATGCAACTCTCTATATCTCCATATCGCATAAATCGTTAAGACATTTCCCATGATACACATAATACCAGAGATCACAAATAAAACTCTGAACAAAGTTGTGCTCCATATGTGGAAATCTAATCCACTTCTTTCACAGTCTGATATGTTGAGCCACATACTGAATGGTGACCTCACATGCAAACACTGTGTACTACTGTATTTATCGTGCCTCATAAATGACTGCATTTGATAACTGTAAAGGCTTTTGCAGACCGAGCCATGGTTATGTTGATGACACATTATGCGTGAAGTGAATAGTCCCCATCACTGTCCCATTCACCATGAGGACTTATACCACGGAATGTGGCATTGTTGGCAAGAGTGCAGCAGTTCCTTTGTGAGGATCCAACGGTTGTGGTATCGATTCTAGGCCCATACTGCCATTGAATTCATATTATACAGACTATCTATCTATAAGTTTACTCGGCAAAACCAATTGGCATCCCGCCGAGAGTGCAAGGTTGCACTAAGGGGTGCAGCTGGTACACACCAGCTGCTTGTTGCCAACCTTTATACTCTGGCTAGGGAGTTTCTGAAGGATGCCGAGCTACCTGGTTCCAATGTAGTTAATTGAGGGGGAAGATTATTCCAGTCAGTCACTGTCCTTGGAAAATAATTGTATTTATAAGGGTCACAGCTTGTCGCCATTTCGATATAGCGATTTCCATGGTTTTTCCGTGTAGGAGCTGATTTCATTTTGACATGTTCTGGAAGTTTCAAAGCTATTTCACCATGTATAGCCTTGAATAATAAAACCAGCCTCTGTGTCCTTCTCCTCCCTGCTAGTGAATCCCATTTTAGGTCTTCCAGGATTTTCGTTACAGTGCCTGTTTCTCTCTTCCAGTTGCCAGACACAAATCTAGCAGCTCGTCTTTGAACTGATTCTATGCGGTCTATGTCTTTTTTTAGGTAAGGGTCCCACACACTTGATGCATATTCTAAGTGAGGGCGCACAAGTGTATTGTAGGCAGCCTCTTTGATATTTCCTGGGCACATATTGAAATTTCTTCTTACAAATCCCAGTACTTGATTTGCTCTGCAGACAATGTTGTTGATATGTTCATCCCATTTCATATTTGTTTGGAGCTCAACTCCCAGGTAGGGATGATGTTCAACATGTTGCAAGATGTGACCATTTAATGTATATTTTCTTGTATCAGGAGCTTGGCTTATTTTCTTGCTACTCAGGGTGTAGCATTTCTGAGCATTGAAGTCCATTTGCCACTCACATGACCATTCCTCCAGTATATTTAGGTCTTCTTGCAGTTTTACTGCATCATCGTCATCTTCAACTATTCTATATAGGAGGCTGTCATCAGCAAAGAGCCTTATGTTTGAATATTTTAGCTTCTCTCCAATGTCATTAATGTAGAGTAGAAATAGTATTGGTCCAAGTACTGTACCCTGAGGCACTCCAGATTTAACATGGACAGGGTCAGATTCATCACCGTCAATAACTACCCTCTGTTCACGGTTTGTAAGCCAGTTTTTTATCCATGAACCGACCTGCCCTGAAATTCCATAATGCTCGAGCTTGTGATTCAGCCGTTCGTGGCAGACTGTGTCAAAGGCTTTACTAAAGTCGAGAATGAGCATGTCAACATTTTGCCCATCATTTCTAGCCTTGAATATATCCTGTAAGGTTGTGATTAACTGAGTTTCACACGAGTGGCCTGTCCTGAATCCATGCTGAAAATTTACCAGTATATTATAAAGTTCGCAGTGATTCATCATGTGTCTGACAATTATATGCTCCAAAATCTTACAGGGGACAGATGTCAAAGAAACTGGCCTGTAGTTTGCGGCACAACTTTTATCTCCTTTTTTAAAGACTGCAACTATATTTGCTGTGCGCCATGCTTTTGGGACTTCTCCTTTGTCGAGTGAGTCTTGGAATATTTTTTGGAGGATTGGAGCTATTTCATGAGAACATTCTTTCAAGACTCTTGTGGGTAATTGATCTGGGCCATTTGCTTTTTTGCAGTTTAGGTTAGAGAGCAATTTTTCCACACCAGCAACTGTGATGGTAATTGGCTCTATTTGTGGAGAAGTTGGATCACCTTTGTCAGGAATATTTTCCATGTTTTCAGTAGAAAAAACAGATTTGTACTGACGTGAAAGAACTTCTGCCTTGCCTTTACTGTCTTTCACTTCAATGCCATTTTCTGTTAGTGTTGGTACCCCAACAGTGTCTTTGCGCCTGGATCTAATATAGTTCCAGAACCTTTTTCCCATTGATGGTCTACTGAATTCAATGTCAGGAAAATCGAGTAGCCCAAGGACATATTCATTGTGGGATTCTCTCAACTTATGTTTTATGTGTTTCCTAAGGTTTCTGAATTTTCTACGGTCAGAATCCTTTTTAGTTTTTTCAGCCTTGTTGTATAGTCTTTGTTTTCTTCTTATTTGTCTCTTGATTTCCTTTGTCATCCATGGCACATCCCATCTACCAGTTATTTTCTTAATAGGAATGTGATTATTGATGGACTCCATAAGCTTATCTGTGAACTTATTGTTCAGAGTTTCAACTGGGAGGCTTAAATCCTTAACTTCATTTTAAAAAAAGACATGCATGTCTTGTTTTATTGCATTCATGTCTCCTTTTTTATACAGGAATACATTTCTTGGCTTTTTCTTGGCCAGTGTGGCTTTTGCATTGATTTCTGTTATCACCACATCATGGTCACTCATGCCTGGATGGACCGGTACTATATTTACTAGGCTAGGGTTTGTTGTACCAACCAGATCTAACCTATTGTCTCCCCTGGTTTGGTGCGGGTTTACTTGTGTGAGACAGTGTTCATTAAAAGTATCAATCATTGCTGTATTTAGTTCAATCCCATATGCAGGGCTTGGTTTATAGGACATATTCTCCCATGTGACATCTGGTACATTAAAGTCCCCTGTTAGTAATATATTAGGGGTGTTTGTGTCGGACTGGGGAATCTTTCCAAGAGATGCATTTAATTCATGGACGTTAGATATATTTCTGTCTGTTGGCCTATAGTAACATCCTATAAACAGTGGTTTTGTTCCTGTTATGTTAAGTTTTCTCCATACAAGTTCACAGTCAGTTTTTAGGCTCTCCTCCTTAGGGTCTGACAGCCACCTTTTATGGATACCGATCAGTACCCCACCGCCACCCTTGCATCTGTCTTCTCTCCCTATATCATAGTCAGACCTCACTGCCATTGATACAATGTCTTATGAAATAATGTTGAAGTGAAAATGATATCAACCCCCCCCCCCCCCCCCACAAAAAAACAAACAAAAATTAACAAAAAAATACAAGTAGAAACATGTACTAGAAATGTCTATTCCATCTTATTCAGGCGATAATGTATATCAATGTCAATGCTACGCCCATTGACTATGCGATAACTGAAACTAATAGAAATCCCCATGGTACTTTTAACAGTTTGATGTTTTGGACATCAACATTATTGGATAAGTGGGCGGCTTTGTCTGCTTTTCCTCATATGTGGGAATAAAAGCGATGTTTCTAATTGTGTGGATTTGGTCATTTTTCCAAAACCAATCAACACTCATGGGAATTTGTGAGAAAAAATAATCCCGGTACCTTTTTTGGTAATACCCAGTTAGATACGCCCGAAATCAGACAGCATTGAGGTTGATATTGAATCCATTTCTGCCAGGAATAGCAGGGGAGAGATTTTCCAAACAGCCACCATATGGGGCATTGAACATTAACAATGTCCCCCTTTTAAATCATTTGACACCTCTTACTCCTGAGGATGTCCACATATTATTTAAGAAAGCCTCAAAAAAGTCATGTGAGCTGGAGCCTATCCCCACATGGCTCCTAGTTGACTCTGGCCAGCAAGTAGACATAAGTAGACACATACTGGAATTTTCATTTCTAATAAGATGAAAATCAATGATGGAAAAACTGAGATACTTATTTGTACTGATAGATATTATACAAATATGTTTGTTTGTTTGTTTGTTTGGGGTTTTACATCACTTTCAACATTATTTCAGTTATTTCGTGATGAGACCTACTTGTAGCAGATATAGTGCTGCCTCACTGAATTGTCAAGTCGCAGGTCCTTGACATGACAACCCACCCGGTCACAGATTTACAAGGACAACGGGTTAACCCTTTGGCACAGGCCTCAGCTCATGTGGGAAATTGTATCATGAGTTCAATTCCGGCACGGCCGGGGTTCGAACCCACGACCTTTGGATCACCACAGAGGAACTGGTGCTAATAAGCTGGCGCTCTAACCAACTGCGCCACGGCCCATGGCCTATACAAATATGGACCTGGGTGGAGTGCAATATGACTTTTTATGGACCTTTGGAAAGTTATATTGCACGAGGCGCAGCCGAGTGCAATATAACTTTCCGAAGGTCCATAAAAAGTCATATTGCACAACACCCAGGTTCATATTTGTTTTATTCTATGATCACTGTGTTAATTACTGCCATTGTTGGTTTAATTCTAATTATTTAGTGTGGCAAACCTGGACATTGTTGTAATTGCTGTCGTCTGCTTCCCAGTCTGCAGGTCACTCAGAGCAAGCTGGTGACGTCATTATAGGGCTTCCCCAACATTTCCCGCCATGGAATTCCCCATCAGTGCAGTGGAAAGTATATTGACGTGCAATATAATGCATCTGGTCAATAAAACAATTTAGAGAAGCTCATGTGACCAGGAATTGACCAATCACAGCACAGAATACACAGTGATCATAGAATAAAATACTGATGCGGACCAGGCCATTAGCACTATCAGGGTAGGTGATACTGTCATCACACCTAGAGAGTCTGTGGTTAACCTAGGTATTATGTTTGACTTAAAAATGGACATGAAGGCTCAAATTAATCAAATGTGTATCAAAGGGACATTATCACATTAGGAATTTGGCAGCCATCAGTGTCTAGACGAGAAAACCTCTGAGACATTAACTCATGCTTTTTTACATCTACCCTAAACTATGGCAATGGTCTTTGTGCTGTTCTCCCACAATCAGACAGAAAGAGGTTGCAATATCTGCAGAACTCTGAAGCACGACTAGGGGGAAAAATCAGGAATTATGATCACACATCAGACAAACTGAAGAAATTGCATTGGCTCCTGGTGCATGCTAGAATTGTCTTCAAAGTTCTCCTCACAACTTGGAAGGCCTGTTAGGCAACTCCTTACTTGCGTGATCTCCTCAGAGTAAGACAGAAAAGGGACCTAAGGTCTAATGATAATATTTATCTATCAATCCTGAAGACCTGCCTAAAAACTGTAGGTGATAGGGTTTTCTCTTCAATTGCACCCAGGCTTTGGAATTCCTTTTCTACTGATATTAGGAGTAGTCCTTCAGTCAATACTTTTAGAGAGACGACTGAAGACATACCTTTTCAGAAAGAGACATTGAATATGAAATGGGTAGTATAAAACTTCGATGGCACTTAAATTTAACACATTCTCCAATTTATATACATATTCAATATAAAAAAATGATGTACATATTCTGAAAAAAAATATACAAAAAGGTACAGAAAGATATCAGCTATTTAAAGAGGTAATCCATTTATATTTAATACATTTCTTGTCACCTTAAAAGATTGCATTGGATCAATTTGAAGTCCGTACATTTTCATATTTTGTTCACCGACCACATTCAAGCTATTTACTACCAAATTTAAATTGTTTATTAATTTCAACATTATCTTCTCTATGAAGTATGATAAGTACTTTCATAAACTGACCACCAATGAGTTTTTATTATAGATATTGTTTCAAAATAGCTCAGCTTTTTAAAAATTGAAAGATGCAGATGATGAAATATGAAATTTATAGTAAAATCCATGGACATAGGAGTTTCATTTTCAAAGTCATTCAAGGGTCACTTCAAGGTCACTGGCAATATTTTATGAAAATAGCCTACAAGGGTCCACATTCAGTCATGTCTCATTTGTAGATGTGTCCCACACAGTAAAAACGTTATATGCCTATGTCTGTCATTTCTACTGATGGTGTGGAGTCACAAGTCCCCACACCTTGAAATCGTCATATGCAGTGTGCAAATCAGTGACTGATATCTTATTGAAATGTAAAGGTTGACATCATAACTGCATCAGATCAAGGTTCAATGTTCATTCTTACTCTCATTCCCCTAATTTTACAACACTTTAATACAACACATTTTTACATGTATATGTTTCCAAATTGCTCAGCTTTTAAAAATTTCCCCGGATTTCCCTTACAGATTGGTCTAAAGTTAACACTTGCTCTAATATTGTTAATTTTTAATGGATTTTGATGAAAAAAAGATTCTATGAGGTCGTTTTTGAAATGTGCAGATGATGAAATATGGATTTTATAGTAAAATCCATGGACATAGGAGTTTCATTTTCAAAGTCATTTTCAAGTGCAAATCAGTGACTGATATCTTATTGGCAAAGACATAACTGTCTTCCTCATATTGATGCTTTCAAAATAGCCAAACATGGAAAGTAATATATATCATTAAAATTTAAAGATTGACATCATGACTGCATCGGATTAAGGTTCAATACTCATTCTTACTCTCATTCCCCTAATTTTACAACACTTTTATACAACACATTTTTACATGTATATGTCGAAATAGAATCTCAGTAAGATGGACATTGTCTGAAAGACCATTCCAATCCATGAATTTTTGTTTAGCATATGCTGCTTTCACATCATTGAAATAAGGTAGAACTCTTAATCCTTGATTCATACAATCATAATAATAATAATAATAATAATAATAATTATTTATATAGCGCTATATCAGACTAAGTCTGCTCTAAGCGCTTCTCGAGATAATGCTTCCTGAATAAAAACGTCTTTAGTTTTTTCTTGAAAGTGTCCACTGTTTTACAGTTTTTCACCTCAAGGGGCAGGGCATTCCAATTTCTTGGAGCATATACCATGAAGGCCCTGTCACCATATGTTTTCATATTAGTCTTGGGCACTGTATATTCATTTTTTTCATTAGATCTCAGTCCCAAATCAGATTTTTTACAATTTAATAATTGAGAAAGGTATTTTGGGGCAAAGCCATTCTGTACCTTCCATGTTAATAGAGATATTTTAAAGTCAATCCGTGCCTCTACAGGCAACCAGTGAAGGTCCATAAGTTTTTGCGTAATATGATCCCTCTTTTTAAGTTTACCTACCACTCTTGCTGCAGCATTCTGCAATTTCTGCAATTTGGCTAATTCACACCTTGGTAAACCAGCTAGAAGTGAATTTCCATAATCAAGAGTGGAAGTAACAAAAGCATGAGCAAGCGTATTTGCAGTTTTCTCATCTAAACAATTTCTGATCTGTGCTAGATTTTTTACATGAAAAAAACCATTCTTACACATTTTTTTAATTTGTGATTTCATCGATAATTCTTGATCTAGGATAACCCCAAGATCCTTAACTGTATTTGATCTAGGGATATTAGTTTCACCTACTAGGATTCCATTAGGTACATTGTCTTTTCTGAAATCACAGCTTTTACCACATAAAAGCATTTCTGTTTTCCCATCATTTATCTTCATTTTATTTTCAATTAAGAATTTCCTTATTAGTCTAATACAATTTTCCATTTCTCTACAGGATCTATTTCTAGCTTCTTCAGATTTTGGATCAATTGTAATGTATAGTTGTGTATCATCAGCATAGATATGATGTTTGAGACCATAATTACCAATAATGTCAGACAGAGGCTCCATATATGCTGTGAACAATAAGGGTCCCAAAACGGAACCCTGAGGAACTCCATAACTAATATTCATATTTTCCGATCTCTTACCCTCAATTGTTACACATTGTTTTCTATTTGATAGATATGACTTGAACCACTGCAGAGCTGTGCCCCTAATACCACATCTTCTTTCTAATCTGTTTAATAGTATATTATGATCAATAGTATCAAATGCTGCTGATAAATCAAGTAGTACCAGCATTACCGTTTTACCATCATCAATATCCATTAAAATATCATTTTGTACCCTAAGCAATGCAGTCTCAGTGCTATGGAATTCTTTATATGCAGATTGAAATATACCTTGAATATCATTTCTTATAAGGTGACCTACGAATTGTGTAGCAACTGCCCTTTCTATTAATTTTGATAAATAAGCAAGATTTGAGACCGGTCTATAATTTTTCTTTACCAATTCTAGGCCCAACTTTTTAATTAAAGGTCTAATGATGGCCATCTTTAGGTCATCAGGCATGCTTCCCATTGAAATAGATTTATTTATAATTGCTTTTATTAGTGGTAGTAGAGGACCCATGCACTCAGCCAGAAGCCAGGTTGGGATGGGATCCAGTTCACATGACTTCTTTGCTGATTCTTTGATTAACCTCTTTACTTCTGCATCATCTAATAGCGCAAATTTTTCCAGATGAGTACTAAATCTGGCTTTCTCAATCAATGGTCGTGAAGTTTTATCATTTTTGTCCATATTTTCCCTAAGGTTTGAGATTTTTTCTAGAAAAAAGTTATTAAATTCCGATGCTAACTCTTTACTATCAGTATGCCTGGGAAAGGGAGTGTCCTCTTTAGTGTGTAGTAGTTTATTTAGTATTTTAAAAAGTTTCTTTGGATCCGATTTATTTGAATTTATTATCCCTGCGAAATAACTGTTTCTAGACTCTCTAATGATATTGTTATATTTATTTCTTTGTAATTGAAATTGCATTTTATCCGAAGAAAGACCAGTTTTATCATATTTTCTTTCCAGTTTTCTCTTTTTTCTTTTTTCATTCCTTATCTCATCAGATAACCAAGGAGCTGGTTTCCTATTATTTATGGTTTTTTCCACCATCGGGGCATGTTTATCAAGTATACTTGTTAATTTATTGTATTCATTTAATAGTTCATTGAGGTCCTTTTCATTATAGGATTTATTTTCACTAAATTTTTCTTCAACATCACTAATAAAATTTTTTATGTTCATTTTTTTATAATTTCTATATGATACCTTTTTCTTGTTCTTTGTCTTAGTCTGAACATTTAAAGTGAGCTTAATTATACTATGATCGGATATTTTCTCTTCAACCTTATGTTCTTTTATTAAATTACTGTTTATATTTGTAATTAATAAATCAAGCGTATTCCCTAGTATATGTGTTGGTTCCGTAACATGATTATGTAAATTGTATAAATCCAGGATATCATTAAATTTAATTACATTTGGCCTCTCTGGCTTATTCATATGAAAATTATAGTCACCAACGAAAAGCACTTCATGTGTATATGTAGAATAGTAGGTTAGCATATCACTAAATTCTTCAAAAAACTCTGTGTAGGTGTATTTATTTCTGTCAGAAGGTTCCGGTCTATAAATAGTAATAATAGTGCATATTCTATTTTTGGTTTTGATATTAATTTCCATCATTTCCATGGTTGATAAGTTATGACTGTGATTAATTTTCTTTATGTCAATTTCAGGTCTAAAGATAACAGCCAAGCCGCCTCCAGATCTTAGTGTACGCGGTACATGTTCAATATCGTAGTTATTTTCTTTAATTTTACCTCTAATAATTTTTTCGTTTGCTTCATTCATCCAAGTTTCAGTAATGAAGAATAGATCAATATTATTTTCATTTATGTATACATTAAGAAGTTCTATCTTATTTCCTATGCTTTGTACGTTGGCTGTAGCCATAGTTAAATCTTTATTTATTTTGATGTGCATATTGTTTTTAATCAAGCGGTTTTTAACATTTCTATTTGTTTTATTTCTAGTTAAGTTTCCATTTGAGTTAATTTCATCCAAGTTATCCCCATCATTAAGGCAACCCCCTGCGGGGAATCCGGCCATTGACCCCATGACGTCATTTCGAGGGGATCTCTCTTCACCCCCAGCAGATTGCCCCCCATGGTGGCCAATCATCTTGCAGGAGGGCGGAGCTAACGTCCGATTGCTTTGAGACTTGGTGCGGCGATTAATAATACAAAGAGCGTTTTCATTTTGATAAAAGTTATGTGTCATAATCTTGTTATTGTCAGAAAGATATTCAAACCGATTTGAGAGCAATATGTTGTTCACCGGCACTATGGGACACGTTCTACTATTACAGACCATCCTGTGATGGGCGGGGTTATGTAGACCATGTGATTTAGATAGGACGCTTGATTGGTTCCCGTTTTTTCTTATGTTTCGTACGTTATTTATGCCATTAAGATGCTTTTCATTAAGATTGACCACTTGGGGAATCCCTTCTCTTTGAGGTATGTATTTAATATGATTATTGACTTTATTTTTCCTATGACTGTTTGCATACATACTGCTAAGTGAGTTTATATTGCTTTTCTTAACAATTTCATACATACCAAATCAAAATTGCATTCACAGAACATTCCATACATTTGTAGATGAACTTCAAAGAGATAAGTGACAAGATCATAACCCCAAAGCTTATATGAGCTATGATTTAAGAAACTAATTGAATATCGGACAAGATCAAATCAATTGTGGTTTATGATAATTCATAAAAGGGGTTTTCAAGGAATGTTCCCATATATCTTGGTTTATGAAGTTGAACACATCACTAGACACAAGAAATAATGCAGATTCATTTTGTATTCTGAGTATTTTCATTTCCTTGTAATCATATCCATTATTAAGGCCACGGGTCGTGGTACAGTTGGTTAGAGCGCCAGGTTATTAGTACCAGTTCCTTTGTGGTGACCCAAAGTTCGTGGGTTCGTTCCCCGGCCGTGTCGAGATTGGATTTAATGATACAATTTCACATATGAGCATATGAGGCCCGTGCCTTTAAAGGGTTAACCTCTTGCATTGTAAATATGTGACCAGGTGTGCTGTCATCTCAAGGCCCAGCGACATGACAATTCAGTGATCCTAGGCAACATTTTCTGTCCTACATTAAGGTTTCACATTACTAAATATTTGTGGTAATGAACTATTATTGATGAAACGCTGTGGAGGCTGATGTAATCATGGCATATTTGCTCACTTATGATCTATGACAATGTTTACCTATTATCCAAATAAAGCATGCAATTAGTTTTATACTTCATCATAAATATGTCCAACCATATCATGTTATGTGTCACTCTAAAAAAGCAAACCAAGTGTCAGGCCAAAAGATTATCTCATATACATTTTATTTGAATATGTTGGCATTTCCTCAAACAACACTCTGTTAAAAAGATAAACAAACGCTTTGTTTTTTTCTCCTTTAAATTAGATAATTGTCTTAACTTGATAGTTCTATCATAACTGATAGCTGGGACTATCAAAACTGACACTAATGCATTTTCAAAATCTTTTTAAAAGCTCTGGAAAGTTCTCTGCTCTGCCAGGCATACACCAGGGGGTTGATCCATGAGTTGGTCAGCCACAAAATATAAGCTGGGGTCCAAATTGACTCAGGGATCCAAATTGACCCAAAGTATTGCACGAAATTAATGACAATGATTGGCAGATACAGGCTAACATATATACCCACAACAGAAAGCATCATTTTGGTTATATTCCAACTATTTCTTCTTTCACTTCCAATTCTACTGTTTTCCTCTTCAATTTTTCTCTTCTGAGCAAAGGCTAATCGTGCTATTATGATGTAAAGGATTATTGTTGTTAATACAGAAAATAAACCAGGAACATTTATGACAAATATTATAACTCTCTGAGGAATATAGAAATTTAATCTGCATGCAATGGAATTAAGATGAAGATTAAAAGAATACGACCATATTATAGACGAGATATATACTGAGAGGAAAATCCATATGCCCACAACTACAAAAAGTGTCCTCTGATTTGTTATCCAAGAATGATATCGCAGAGGAAAATAAAAGAATGTAAAGCGCTCAAAGGCAATCGCATTAAGGCTTGCAAGGTTGCCACCTACTGACAAAGTCCTCACGTTATCAACCAAGAGACACATTGTAGGCCAATAAGAATGGCAGTGATACTGTAGTACATCCACCACAGCAGTTGACAATCCACCTGTAACTCCCAGCAACAGGTCGGCCACAGCCAGACTACAGATGAGAAGGTTGGACGGAGAATGCAACTCTTTATATTTCCATATCGCATAAATCGTTAAGACATTTCCCATGATACACATAATACCAGAGAACACAAATAAAACTCTGAACAAAGTTGTGCTCCATATTTGGTAATCTAATCCATTTCTTTGACAGTGTGAAATGTTAAGGAACATACTCATGTTGACCTCATGTACAATGTTTATCATTTCTAATTATTATACTGGAGAGAAAAAAATGAAAGAATGAATAACAGCAATGCATAGTTTTCCAGTTTTTAACAAGAGTCTCCTTTTCTTGACCAGCAGATTGAACAAACTGTGCAGAGAATGTAACTCTGTTTTTCCACAGGGCATAAATGCCACAAATGGTCAGGAAAATGCTATGTGAAATGTTGTTCCAAGTTTGCAAATCTAATCCATTATTTTCACAAACAATAATATTGCACTTCTCCTAACGCTAAATAGCATATTAATAACATACAATCACCACTCTGTAAAGATTATTATTTTCATTGAAAGCCACAGCTTATTGATATTTTATCCATGAGCATTTTATGCATGAATGTGATCTGCTTTGCTAGTGATTGTCATTGGTGATGGCAGCCTGTCAATAAGGAAAGTGCTTAACAATAAACTGCTCTTGCAGCTGCAATATTTGCTCACATCTCAAAGGCTACTTTCTCTGTTAAGATCCTTGGCAACATTTTCTGTCCTACATTAAGGTTTCACATTACTGAATATTTGTGGTAATGAACTATTATTGATGAAACGCTGTGGAGGCTGATGTAATCATGGCATATTTGCTCACTTATGATCTATGACAATGTTTACCCAATATTCAAATAAAGCATGCAATTAGTTCTATGCTTCATCATAAATATGTCCAACCATATCATGTTATGTGTCACTCTAAAAAAGCAAACCAAGTGTCAGACCAAAGGATTATCTTATATACATTTTATTTGAATATGTTGGCATTTCCTCAAATAACACTCTGTTAAAATGATAAACAAAAACTTTGTTTAATTTTTCTCCAAATAAGATATTTGTTTTAATCTTATAGTTCTATCATAACTGATAGCTGGGACTATCAAAGCTGACACTAGTGCATTTTCAAAATCTTTTTAAAAGCTCTGGAAAGTTCTCTGCTCTGCCAGGCATACACCAGGGGGTTGATCCATGAGTTGGTCAGCCATAAAATATAAGCTGGGTAAAAAAATGAATTTGGGATCCAAATTGACCCAAAGTATTGCACGAAAGCAATGACAATGATTGGCAGATACAGGCTAACATATATACCCACAACAGAAAGCATCATTTTGGTTATATTCCAACTATTTCTTCTTTTACTTCCAATTCTACTGTTTTCCTGTTCAATTTTTCTCTTCTGAGCAAAGGCTAATTGTGCTATTTTGATATAAAGAATTATTATTGTTGATATTAAGAATAGAACAGGTATATTTATGCCAAACATAATAACTCTCCAAGGGATATAGAAATGGAACATGCATCCAATGGAATTTAGATGAAGATTATCAGAATATGACCATATGAAAGACAAAGTATATACTGAGAAGAAAATCCATATGCCCGCAACTACAAAAAGTGTCCTCTGATTTGTTATCCAAGAATGATATCGCAGAGGAAAATATAAGAATGTAAAGCGCTCAAAGGCAATTGCATTAAGGCTTGCAAGGGTGCTACCTATTGACAAAATCCTCACATTATCAACCAAGAGACACATTGTTGGCCAATAAGGATGGCAGTGATACTGTAGTACATCCACCACAAATGTAGACAATCCACCTGTAACTCCCAGCAACAGGTCGGCCACAGCCAGACTACAGATGAGAAGGTTGGACGGAGAATGCAACTCTTTATATTTCCATATCGCATAAATCGTTAAGACATTTCCCATGATACACATAATACTGCAAACCATGATTAAAACCCTGAACAAAGTTGTGCTCCATATTTGGTAATCTAATCCATTTCCTTCACAGTCTGAAATATTGAGGAACATACTGAATGTTGACCTCACGTGTGAGCCCTGTGTACGGTATTTGTTCTGTCTCATTAATGACTGCATTTGAATACAATACAAGGCTTTGCAGACGGGACCATGATTATGTTGATGATGCTGGGTCAGCAGCTTGTAAAATCCCTGATTTTATATTGATTATATATGCAGGATATATTATACATTTTTATAATATCTATTAACTATATATTTGATGGCATTATGTTCATTATTTATTGAATATAGTTTATAACAAATATTGTATTACTAAAATCACTCTGAAATCTCTGGATATTTCCTTTTTAAAACACATCTTATATCTGAACTTCACCCGTCCTATATTTCAAGATTCTCTCTGTTTTAAAAGTTAAACTACTTTTATGATACCTTTTATTGCCCTGCCATTGTCTGTGCCACAGCAGAGCAACCACTTTGCTTGCTTTGTTTCTATATTCTGCATCAAGTCAATTACTGTGATAGGGCCAATTCCCACGCAGCCAGGCTTGATTGCATTCTTCGCTATCAGACTCACACTAACAAACAATTACTTTTGGTAAAATAAATCAGTTTAGTTCTAGCTTTCAATGCATGAAGACGTGTTGAGTTTGTCCTTTTGGAAATAACTATCAGAACTCCCGTATGGGAGGTTGTGTATACCTGAGCCCAAGATAGACTTAAGGTGGGGACTTTACAAGCTGACACATTATGTGTGATGTGAATAGACACCATCATTGTCCCTTTCAGTTTTTAATGTTAAAGGTATTAAGCATCAATTCTACAATTTGGTGTTTTTGAAAGCTTAGCCACATATGAACATAATGACAAATTGAAATTATAATAGAGTAATAAGATGTGTTGCTATGAGACATAGCAGTTGCACTCCCAGCAGAGGTATATCTGAACCATAAGCTGCACGTAAGGGGTAAACACGGGTAGCATGAACTTTATTTGACCTCAATTGAGGCTCAAAGTAGGGTAGCACTGTTTGACGTCATTTTGGTACTATTCAAAGGACAATCCATTTCATGACGTCAAAAGCATATTGCCATACTCTTATGACGTCATATTACATTTCAGTGCCTCTATGATGACACTCCACATAAAAATGACGCCAAGAAAGGAGTGTGCTTACATTAGGGGCCTATATATTAAGGTCTTGTTCAAATAGATTTTACAGATTTTTGATGGGGATGATTTTTTCAAAAAAATTATAGATATGAAAGACAAATACATTTATCACCAATATGTGAATTTTAAACGTTATTTTCAAAATCGGTGCTTAATGTTTTTACAATTTTTAGGCACTAAATGACCTTAGTGGCTGATGTGCCTCTAAGCAACATTCATTGATTCATTGATTCATTCATTCACCGATCTACCCACATGAGGTTCTCATGTGAGTAGATCGACATGAATATGTTGTTAATAGAACATTGTTGATTTCATCCCATATCATGCCTCCACAGAAGAGCAGTTTCAACTGTATAGAATCCTTTATTTTGAATCATATTTTGAGTTATATACTGATATAGAGATAAGATTGGCCTAGTGCATAGCACCATGCATAATTTAGAGATAAATTATATGTTTGTGCCAAATAAAAACCTTGACAAAATGCCTACAAATATGTAATCAAAAAGAAAACTGCAAAAGACCAACTTCCCCTTTGCATATTTTGGAGTTGATAAAACATGATTTATTTATTCCATGCAAGGGTGATATTGAAGTGATATGAGATGAATACGGAATATGTCCAGTGTAATGCAATATTTGCAAGTAATTTATCATGAAGCATGTGTCTCACAGATCAGATTATATCCATTTAATTTCATTCATGGCAAGATTGATCACTCAAAAATCCACAATTGAGCACAAACATGGACTGCACTCATGCTACATGTTATGACAATTCATCAATCCTGACCACATACCTGTAAACATCACTGGGTCTAGCAACATGACAACCTTCCCAGTCACAGTTTTACAAGGACAATGGAATAACCCTTCCGGCACGGGCCTCAGCTCATATGGGAAATTGTATTATGAGTTCAATCTCGGCATGACCAGGATCGAACTCACAACCTTTGGGTCACCACAGACGAACTGGTGCTAGTCAGCTAGCAGAAAATAGATTTTCCAAACAGTACTGTTTCAACATGTTTGTCTGTAAAAACTTTAATCCAGATGTTTTCAGATCATTCCACAGATACATGGCAGAGTTTTATTAGGTTCATTGAAAACTTTCAGGTTTTATAGGTGTTTGACACTCCAGTAAGAATGCATGGCATCACTGAGGCATGTGCCATTGGCTATTTAGTCTTTGGCTGTGCAAGATTGGCACCCGCCGTCTAGCCGGCAGCGAGAGCGGCAGATCGCCGGATCCTCCATTTTGTCCCGCCGAGGGCGGAGGTCGGCGTCTGCCGCCTTCTGCCACTGGCACCCGCCAGCTCAATTGTGGAGAAACGGGATAACCCGGGCTAACTTGCCGGACTAGGGTGTTTCATTTTTCGGACTTTTTTTCCGATCAAGCTGCTCATTAAAAGAAATGTTCTCTGATATGAAGTAAACCCACAGAAAAAATTTAAGACCAATCGATCAACTTTTAGACCCCCCCTACCACCTTGTATGTATGACCTCGGAAATCAGTGCTTGGTGGCCATTTTCTGGTTAAAATTCAAGTCTCATTGCCTCATAATTTCATTTTATTCAACTCAGATAGTGTCTGTGTCACACAAATGTAGTTTTAAGGGTTACTTACTATTTCAAGATCATTCCCATTTAATTTGGGCCAAAATTATTCAAATTCAAGACATTAATTCGGAAAAATATACATTTTCAATTCATTTTTACACTCATATCGGATACATATGTTCACATCATGTCCACATTAACTTCAAATTGAGAATTATATTATAGTATGAACGTTCACAGATTTGTTTCCGTTTAATTTTTAGCTCTGCTGAAACTCACAGAGCTTTAGGAGTGAGGAAAATGTCTGTCTGTCCGTCCGTCTGTCAAAATTTTCTTTGAAAGTCTTCTTCTCTCATTTTTCTGCACCTTTGACAAATGCCACAACTTTTACAATAGCTGCCATTTGTCTGTATTCCTCATCATCCTGCCAGTGCTCTGGTAGTAAATGGAGCCATCTTCCATCCATTCCTAGGAGTTCAAACAGGAGCTATGACTGTGACCCAATCTGGGAGTAGTGAGACATTTCCCTGTTAAAGCATGTTTCTTTGAGAAGAATGGTTTCCTGGAATGAATAGAGAGGGCTAGACATAGCTAGAAGTTGTGTGATAATTCCAGTCTTCATCCCATCATTCATTGATCTGTCAAACAAGACAAATACTACTCAGTCAGATACCACAAATGACTTAGCATTGAGTTCTTGACTGCAATAGCTATAGATGATGCATCAACTGCCTAAAATGTATAACATAACATGGTGTAAGAGAATTCGGGAGAACAATTTATGCTTAATGTTAAAATGGATATGTGAAAGATAAATTTCAAACTGTGAATTAATAGCCTCAGAATCATATCACATCTCATAGTCACACACATCCTCCCACAGCCACAGATTAAAATGTGGACCTGAAGCAGCCGAGCACGCCTAAAGAAACCAAGGTCCATGGAACAGGGAAATGTTCTGGCCCATCCTATCAAAGTCAGCCAGTATTGCAGGTGTAATGAGACCTTTTGTTGAACAAGATCAAGGCATAGACAAATTTGCCATGTGAGCCCCACATTCTCTTCATCATGCCTCATTTCTTGCCTAAGCATTGTATATCATAAATATGGCAAAACTGGCTGATGAAACATGACCAGATCTCATCACACCTGAAATACTGGTTGGCAATGATAGTTTAGACCAGCACATTGCCCTGTTTCATGGGCCTTAGTTTCTTCAGGTACACTTGGTTGCTCCAGCTCCGAATTTAAATCTCCAGCTGTAGGAGGATATGTGTGACTATGAGATGTGATATATTTCTGAGGCTATTAATTCACAGTTTGAAATTTATCTTTTGCATATCCATTTTAACATTAGATATCCATAGCTGTCGTGATCAAGAACTCTATGCTGAATCATTTGTGGTATCTGACCGAGTCTCTGGTGGTATTTGTCTTGTTTGACAGATCATTGAATGATGGTATGAAGACTGTCATTGCCACACCACTTCAAGCTATGCCTAGTCCTGCTCTTTTCATTCACGAAAAACCAGTCTTCCCAAGGAAATGTCTCACTACTCCCCAGTTGGGTTACAGTCATGGCTCCTGTTTGAACTCCTAGGAATGGATGGAAGATGGCTCCATTTACCACCAGAGCACTGGCAAGATGATGAGGAATACAGACAAATGGCAGCTATTGTAAAAGTTGTGGCATTTGTCAAAGATGCATCAGAAACGAGAGTGAAGGACATCCAGGATTAAGCTAACTCTGCAAAGAAGGGAGCTCACCGAGGTCTCATTGTCCATGTCTCTTCTTCACACAGACTTAAAATTCCATAATTCCTTAAAAACGAGATGGCGACAAATCTGTGAACTTTCACACTAAAATATAATTCTCAATTTGAAGTTAATGTTTAAATAATGTGAACAGATGTATCCGATATGAGTGTGAAATTGATTTGAAAATGTATATTTTTCCGAATTAATGACTTGAATTTCAATAATCTTGGCCCAAAATGTTGTCAAGGAGAAATACTAGCCAATGAGAATTGAGATAACAAGTTGGGGCCAAATTTGATATGTGACATCTTCATCTTCTGCTCAAGTCTGCTCTTGAATTGGTTTTAAATGATCAGTTAGGAAGAAATGTTCACAAACATGAAATATGAAATATGCTCAGTACAAAATTTCTAACCTTGAGGTCACTGCACTAAGGTCAATGGTGACATCACTAAGATTTGAAGGAATCTGAATCTTTGCCTAAATATCAACCTCTGTATGAAATTTGAAACATATATTACTGGTAGTTTTGGAGAAGAAGACTTTCAAAGAAATTTTGACAGACGGACGGACAGACAGACATTTTCTCAACTCCTAAAGCTCTGTGAGTCTTAGCAGAGTTAAATATTAAATGGAAACAAATCTGTGAACTTTCATACTATAATATAATTCTCAATTTGAAGTTAATGTTGAAATAATGTGAAAAATGTATCCGATATGAGTGTGAAATTAATTTGAAAATGTATATTTTTCAGAATTAATGTCTTGAATTTGAATGATTTTGACCCAAATTAAATGGAAATGATCTTGAAATATTAAGTAATCTTTAAAACTACATGTGTGTGACACAGACACTACCTGAGTTGAATAAAATGAAATTATGAGGCAATGAGACTTGAATTTTAACCAGAAAATGGCCACCGAGCACTGATTTCCGAGGTCATACATACAAGGTGGTAGGGGGGGGGGGGGGGGTCTAAAAGTTGATCGATTGGTCTTATTTTTTTTCTGTGAGTTTACTACATATCAGAGAACATTTCTTTTAATGAGCAGCTTGATCGGAAAAAAGTCCGAAAAATGAAACACCCTATTACCAGACCCAATCATGTACAGCCTTTGAGAATCTACTATTGACTGTTGACAGTTGGGTGTGTAAAGGGTGTTAATACCAGCAGTAATTGAGTACCTGAGAACCTTGGTAGCCTGTTACACCCTCATGCATGTGAATGGTGGAAGGCTGATCAAGAGAGTTGTGTCAGGACTTGCAGGTTTTCATCTGTAACAAACCCATTACTCATGACATAGGAAAGGAGCTGCTTTCACTGACCTTTCAAAATCTCACCATGAATACAGGTGCATGGTTTGACATGGCTGAGTTATGCTCAACCATACTGGCAAGATTCTCAAACCCCTCAATCAGGTCCTCATCATGTCCTCATTAAGAACTTCTCTTGTGAGGGCAGACTATATTTTTGTCCCCCACATTCTTCACAACGCGAAAAGTGTGTGCGTCCGTCCATGGTCAATTACTTGTGTGCATGATACAGCCTCAACGATTTGACATTTACCTTAGCACAAATGCACAGATAACCCTCAATACTTCCACCCAGGATTGTCAATGTTCAGGATCTACTGCCTGTTTCTAAATACATTTGATCATAATTTCTCAAATAATTGGCCTATCAACATGTGTAATACATCAATCAAAACCTGAAAATTTTCCAGATTCAAAATTATTTTTACAAAGTTTATCACATGACCTAATTTGCATAATTTTACATAATGGGTTGATAGCTCTGCTGACTTGAATGAAAACACATGAACTGAGATTAAGTACAACAAGCAACCAGGTTATGATTTTCCATACAAGATCCCAAAGTAGGCAAGATGTTGTATTTTCTGAGAATTCTATCTATTTTCCATTAGACTCAGTTCTTTTTCCATTTTGTCATGATTTTTTCAAAAATCTAATAGCTATCACTAAGTTGTCAAGGAGGCTGCCATTTTGAATAACATAGCCAATGTGAATCAAGATAACAAGTTGGGGCCAAATTTGATATGTAACATGCATTTTGATTGGTCAAAATCATCATCTGATCAAGTCTGCTCCACTTTTAATGGTTGTGAGATTTTGCATGCACACAAATTTTGAATTCAAGGTCAATGTGTCAAGGACAAAGGTCACATGACTAAGAAAGTATTAAGAGGCAGGGCTATGACCTAAGACATTTCTGTATACCAAGTTTTAATTTCTTCTTATAAGTGGTTGCTGAGATATGCTCCTTACAAAATTTGTGACATCAAGGTCACTGCACTAAGCTCAATGGTGACATCACTGAGAATTTAAGGAATCTGAATCTTCAACTCTCTATCTAGCTCTGTATAAAATATGAAACATAAATTAATGGCAGTTTTGGAGAAGAAGATTTTAAAACATAGTGTTGGTATATAATAGATATGAAGTGACACAAATTTTGAATTCAAGGTCAATATGTCAAGGACAATGGTCACAAGACTAAGAAAGTACGACGAGGCACGGCTATGGCCTAAGACATTTCTGTATTCCAAGTTTTAGTTTCTTCTTATAAGTAGTTGCTGAGATATGCTCCTTACAAAATTTGTGACATCAAGGTCACTGCACTAAGGTCAATGGTGACATCACTAAGATTTGAAGGAATCTGAATCTTCAACTCTCTATCTAACTCTGTATAAGATAGTGTTGGTATATAGAAGATATGAAGTGCATTTAATTCACTTCTAATGGTTATGATGTGGCATGTTCACAAATTTTGAATTCAAGGTCAATGTGTCAAGGTCAATGGTCACATGACTAAGAAAGTATGATGAGGCACGGCTATGACCTAAGACATTTCTGTATTCCAAGTTTTAATTTCTTCTTGTAAGTGGTTGCTGAGATATGCTCCTTACAATATTTGTGACATCAAGGTCACTGCACTAAGGTCAATGGTGACATCACTAAGATTTGAAGGAATCTGAATCTTCAACTCTCTATCTACCTCTGTATTAAATATGAAACAAATATTACTAGTAGTTTTGGAGGAGAAGATTTTTAAACATAGTGTTAGTATATAACAGATATGAAGTGTTTTTTATTCACTTCTGATGGTTGTGATGTGGCATGTTCACAAATTTTGCATACCAAGTTTTAATATCCTGTAATAAGTGGTTGCTGAGATATGCTCAGTACAAAATTTGTGACCTCAAGGTCACTGCACTAAGGTCAACGGTGACATCACTAAGATTTGAAGGAATCTGAAACTTCAACTATATATCTACCTCTATATAAAATATGAAAGATGTAGTACTGGTAGTTTTGGAGAAGAAGATTTTTAAAGAAATGTTGACAGACGGACGGACAAACGGACAGACGGACAGACAGACGGACAGACATTTTCCCCCTCCTAAAGCTCTGCGAGCTAAAGTCTCAGCAGAGCTAAAAAAATTACTTTTAAAGTAAAGTAAGAAATGATATGATATTCTGATACTGAACAAATTTCTAGGTTATTTTGATATTTCAAAGAAATTAATCCGACAATTATTAAGTGCGTAAAAAGCATTTGAAAAGAGGGGCGGAGCCTAAAAATCGTATTGAATTTCAGCTCTGCCCACTATTTTGAATACCATTTAAGCTGGAATTTTATGCTCTTCCTCATAGAAACTTTAGATTTTACGTTTCTGTAAAATTAAAAAATCACATATTTTAATGAGGTATCAATATGCTAATTAAGTGGTGTGACCAGACTAAAAAATATATTTTTCAGAATTGGAAACTTTTGAGCTTTCCATAGATGTTTGCTGTTTGGACATGCATTGTTGAAACTGTGATCAAAAACTCTTTTGATCACTTTTAACAATCTCCAAAGCTGAAGAGTTCACCAGCCAAAAGTATGGACAGCTGTGCCTGTGTGTAGATATTGCACACATGCACTCCTGGGACCTGATCTGATTAGATAATGGCTAGTCAACCATGTCGCTTGGCTTGTATGCATGATACAACCAGAACGGTTTGACATTTAGCTTAGCTGTTGTACACATGTACTCCTGGGACTTTTCCCAAGTCTGATTAGGTTATGGCAGTGATTGGTTGGTTTTTGTTGCCATGGCCATGGTCAAAGGTCCGGGGGACTTAGAGTCAATGCTCTTGTTCCATCTATGTCCAGGATAGATTTATGTTTTTGAAGTTGATTTGCAAGGCAAGCGGCATATTTTCTTGTGCAGTTTTTATGCTTTTGGGCTTCTCTATAATATATATAGAGTGCAAACATCTTTTCCTTTGTTGTCCATCTGTGTCCAATCATGATCACTGTGCCATCCTGACATGTCTCTTAATAAGATACATTGTGTCTGATGGAAGTATTTGTGACAAATGAAATAACGATTGAGCAATGGTGACATTTGTTGGCAGATTTGATTGTTAGATTTCTTCTTTTCCTACCATAATTTTGTTTGCAGATTTCTGATTTTATTTCTCATGTCTTCTTTCTTAGAGAATCATACATGGATTTTGTTGGATTTGTTATAGATATGCAGGGTGTTGATGTTTCAGGCATATGTGTGGTGATTCCTGCCATGAAAATACATTTGCATCTTCAGGTTTATCTGTTGTCCTTTTCCTTGGACTCAGTCTTTTCCCAGCAATCTTTCTCACATTTAGCATTGCCATTTTCCATCCATATTTATCAGGTATTATAATTAGTATTTTATTTCTTTGGATACTTAATCCTGAACATTTACTCAATATGATTAGATTGGGACTCACCTATCATTGTCAGTATGAGTAAAGTATCTGTGTGGTGGCAGCACCACAGCCACTGATTCAATCGATTCACCCCAAGCGTCTATTCCTGTGCTGACATCTGTTGTCAAGCTGTTTTGCCAAAAGTGGTGCCATCTGGATTGTTAAGATAAACTGTCGAGAGTGTTGTCATCTGGATTTATGAATATTTGCTACAGACAAATTCACTACTGTAAAAATATTTTCATCGTATGAGCTGGAGTTAGAATTGAAGCACCATTTATTAATGGTAAGTTTTTAACCACCAGTCAAGCTGTAGTTCATGGAAATATATATATATTTTCTTATTTAATGAAAGTAATTGTTCTCTCAGCTGACATTGACAAACCTCTCACAGATTAAGTCAAGTTATTCATTTGGTTGATAATGTGAGGTGCACAAAACTACTATTACCTAGCTAACCCCAAGGTTCACTAGAGTAGGGCAAATTAATATGTATCATGTAAATTTGAGAAGGAATGTTTGAACATAGTTACTTAGTTACAACGTGCTCATCTTTCTGCTCAAAACCTTTATAGGTGTCAGTGGATCACATAATTATGATATTTTAGGGAATTAAAAAAAAATCAAATTTTCTGATTTGAAACAAAACAATAAGATAATTGTAGTAAAAATAGGAACGTATTTTTGCTCAAAACCTTTATAGGTGTCAGTGGATCACATAATTATGATATTTTAGGGAATTAAAAAAAAATCAAATTTTCTGATTTGAAACAAAACAATAAGATAATTGTAGTAAAAATAGGAACGTATTTTTACAGGCTGACATTTTTATCTTGGGAGGCAAAACGTCTTCTCATCAATAATATGTCTAGATATTATTAATAATGATGAATATTATCGTTGATATTGATAAATAACAAATAAATACTGAAGACAAAATTCCATATATAGGATGTTGCAAATCACAGTCTTTTTATCTTTGTTTTGAATAAATAAACCATTGCTTTCACAGCAGATGTTATCACAATGGCAACAGATCATATGGCCTTTGAGTAATGACATTGTTTACTTTGTGCCTTAATTCGCTTTCCTATTTGGCAACCATCTATCTCCAATTTGGGAGCTGAACGTTATGCTGAGTTATATGATATGCCACAAATGTGAGGTCAGAGAGAAATTAGCTGCACTAAGTGAATCAGACGAGACTGGCAACAATTGAGTGTAAATGGAGAGACAATTACGCTTGACCTGAGAGAGGGTTGAGGCGTGAGTGGGTCACACTCCAGCGGTGGCGGTGGAGGGTGACAGATGCGCACACCGGCCCCACCCCCCGGGGACAGGACAACCAATGTGACTAAACTACAGAATCGCCCTCACTGAAAAGACAACAAATAAGTAAGCTATTCACAGGGTCTGATGAAGTTCAGATAATAAGTGAGATACATTAAAAAAACCTTTCAGTTAATTGAATATTTAAATAGCTTTTTCTCCATTGATAAGTGTAATCTGCCAGTTAACGTTGATAAATACACATGCATTTTTGTAAGCTTGGCAAATGTTGTTCAAGCAGCTTTAAAATGGAAAACTTATCATGAAAAATATCCTTTCATAGACTTCAGTTTAATTGTTCTCATCTTAGATATGCAATATTGTTAAATCATATATCAAGGTTTTGTTTATAGTTCTTAGATTCTAAATTACAAAATATGCAAAAATATATTTAAATCACATCAGATTGAGAATTCAAACTGTAATTCTGAATCCGATCTGAGATTTTGACACGATATGCTCTGGTAATTAATAAATAAAAAAGTACAACAACAAAATGTGGTGTGGAGCATGAGTGAGTGCAGAGATGAATCAATAGTTGTGGTATTGGTTCCTGCTTGCAGCCTGCGTGTGCACTGTGCCTGCGCCGCCAGCCGGCCTGCTGCACGACTGATGCTCTGTCATTGATGAGGGAGAACTAGGACTGAGTGCACGTCAAGCTTGATACCGTCGCAGTGACAGCTCTGTGGTCCTCCCACTGTGTGGATATAGTGGATATTCTAGGTTACATATCGACAGTGTGCCGTACACGTGCCATACAGAGCCGGGCGCCAGGGTGGACTGAGCAGTGCCCCACTTAATGGCTATTGTGAGGAGAGACGCAGGCTAGCCGAGACAACATGCCTGCGTAACTGCCTGCTTTGTGTACATGGAGGAGGTAGCGTCTCATCTCACAGCCGCTTTAATCAAGCAAGTGACATGGACCCATACGAGAAGATGTAGGGCTCACTCAACGGTGTCATCTGCCTGCATAGCCAGTCATATAATCCTATAATCACACCAGGGTGAGTACACACACTGTACGTATGAATACTCTGACGGTCGATAAGTACCACACTGGTCACTCACTGTTAGCACCCACCATAGCGGTGGTCAGTAGCCTGCATTGCTAGCTTGCCTGCATCCCACCATGACTCATGTGTCTGGTCACATACGTGCACATCTACTGAGTCAGCAGGTGGGACGGAAGCAGAGCTTTTCACATTATTTGTGCTGTAACAAGGCTTAGGTATGCTGCTGTCCGCACTTCCGCCTGGCCCATGTGTTGAGATGTCTGTCTGGTGCCTCCTCACCACTCATCCTAAATAAGCCACTCATTGTGATAGTGTAACGGTGATGGAGGAGTGTGCTGGTGTAACGGTGATGGAGGAGTGTGCTGGTGTACTGTGGGCATTATCCCTGACCTCAAACTGGCATATGTACCCTAGTTAACACAACCACTCCAGATCAATAGTAACAAAACCCACTATTCAGCTATATAACTGAACCATACAGAGGTCTGCAAAATCCTGTATTGTACAGCATCTGCAGAGAGGAACCCTTTAATGTAAGACAACATTCATCAGGATGGACTACTTAGGTTGCCTGTGCTGATTTTAACCAAACGTCCCATAGGGTTACTGAGATCCCTCCTGCCAATATCAATACATGTACAGATGTAGTAAAGTGATATGTCTGTGTCTTTATCAGTGTAAATTTGCATGTGTCAATCAAACAGAAAAAAAATATGAAAAATTGTTTATTTGCCAAAGCCATTAAGCATCTCACTCTGAAATACATATTGGTTTGGTTCTACACTATGCCATATGATGGAGCACCCCTCCCATACTCTAGTGACATCAAACATGCACTTTTGTCCTAAATCAGTGAAACAGGACCTCCATTTCTCCATCCCAATATAGGAACGACTGAGACAGAACACATCTGGCACTGATACCAATATCAAATCTAATGTGAAACAAATCTACCAATAGAAATGTTTGTTATCACAAATTATAGTTGGGATAGACAGGGCAGTCGAAGAAATAAATGATTAATTTAAAGATTTACTGAAAGAGTAAGATGCTCAGTGTCTTTATAATGTGAATCTAACAGTATTAAGTACAGTAGGACCTCTATACATGTTTTAGCTATACATATATTAATGCAAAATTTTACAAATTATTGAATCTTCATCTACATGACTAAAATAAGATACTAATATCCAGGCCTCAATCAATGTTAAACTGAATAAAGACAATAATGAGACATTTTAAATGATTTTTTTCTCCTGTAGATCTAATATTTCTGATGCTGTGTATGCCTTTGTTGTTAAGGATACTGATGATGTTGATTGTTGTATTTTCAGGTGGAGCATGGAGGAGAGTTCGGGAACATCTTTCTTCCCACCATGTCGGTGGAACCTTGTCCAGTTTGGACTCATGTGTGCCTATACCATGGGCCTGACGTCCATCTGGAAGTTCCCATATCTTGTCTACAAACATACAGGTAGGTTCCCACAAACTAGTAGCACACAACCTGCAGTAATAATGCTCATGAAGACAATATTGATTTATTTGAAAACCAGGCAGATATTTTATTGAATATTTTGTTATTATTATCAGGGTGAAACACAATTAACATGGTTATGTATAATGTGATGCTTAGCTAACTGACATCTTTGCCTGCAGTGCAGATAAACATATTGAGAAACACCCACTTGTTTTCACTGCCTACTCACTATATACCTGAATCCATATTTAACATTGATTCAATCAACCTATAGCTTAACAGGTACAATGCAGATTTTGTAATTTAGCACGAAAGATGATGTCTAAAGAGAGCCATGAAATAAATAGACATATTCACAGGGGTATTTTTCTGGTCAAGTTAACATCCTGTTTTACCCATCTGAGGAGCAATTTAATGTTTGATTTGAATGATTATTAGATTAATAAAAGTCAGCATGTGCTTGTATTTGGCATAGTTCCATGGTTCTATGCACTTGAATGCATGACCTCGTCAACCTGATTTATTTGTGCTTAAACCTTAACTCTATCCTAATAATACATTATAGAGTTTGTAAAAAATATTAATGAAATAATCAAATATACCAAACCCCTTTACAAAATGCAAAAAGTTTATACCAGTCATACACATGAAGATAGATATAATTTGAAAAAAAATATAACCCTGTGACATAACAAACATTGATATAGTACTGATAAGGTCTCCATATTGTACAAAATATAGAACATAAATAACATTGATAAAGTACTGATAAAGTCTCCATATTGTGCAAAATATAGAACATAACTAACATTGATAAAGTACTGATAAGGTCTCCGTATTGTACAACATATAGAACATAACTAACATTGATAAAGCACTGAAAAGGTCTCCATATTGTACAAAATATAGAACATAACTAACATTGATATAGTACTGATAAGGTCTCCATATTGTACAAAATATAGAACATAACTAACATTGATAAAGTACTGAAAAGGTCTCCGTATTGTACAACATATAGAACATAACTAACATTGATAAAGCACTGAAAAGGTCTCCATATTGTACAAAATATAGAACATAACTAACATTGATATAGTACTGATAAGGTCTCCATATTGTACAAAATATAGAACATAACTAACATTGATAAAGTACTGAAAAGGTCTCCGTATTGTACAACATATAGAACATAACTAACATTGATAAAGCACTGAAAAGGTCTCCGTATTGTACAAAATATAGAACATAACTAACATTGATATAGTACTGAAAAGGTCTCCATATTGTACAAAATATAGAACATAACTAACATTGATATAGTACTGATAAGGTCTCCATATTGTACAAAATATAGAACATAACTAACATTGATAAAGTACTGAAAAGGTCTCCGTATTGTACAACATATAGAACATAACTAACATTGATAAAGCACTGAAAAGGTCTCCATATTGTACAAAATATAGAACATAACTAACATTGATATAGTACTGATAAGGTCTCCATATTGTACAAAATATAGAACATAACTAACATTGATAAAGTACTGAAAAGGTCTCCGTATTGTACAACATATAGAACATAACTAACATTGATAAAGCACTGAAAAGGTCTCCGTATTGTACAAAATATAGAACATAACTAACATTGATATAGTACTGATAAGGTCTCCATATTGTACAAAATATAGAACATAACTAACATTGATAAAGTACTGAAAAGGTCTCCGTATTGTACAAAATATAGAACATAACTAACATTGATAAAGTACTGATAAGGTCTCCATATTGTGCAAAATATAGAACATAACTAGCATTGATAAAGTACTGATAAGGTCTCCATATTGTACAAAATATAGAACATAACTAACATTGATAAAGTACTGATAAAGTCTCCATTTTGTACAAAATATAGAACATAACTAACATTGATAAAGTACTGATAAGGTCTCCATATTGTGCAAAATATAGAACATAACTAACATTGATAAAGTACTGATAAGGTCTCCATATTGTACAAAATATAGAACATAACTAACATTGATAAAGTACTGATAAGGTCTCCGCATTGTGCAAAATATAGAACATAACTAACATTGATATAGTACTGATAAGGTCTCCATATTGTACAACATATAGAACATAACTAACATTGATAAACTACTGATAAGGTCTCCGTATTGTACAACATATAGAACATAACTAGAATATATATATTACTGATAAGGTCTCCATATTGTACAAAATATAGAACATAACTAACATTGATATAGTACTGATAAAGTCTCCATATTGTACAAAATATAGAACATAACTAACATTGATATAGTACTGATAAGGTCTCCGCATTGTGCAAAATATAGAACATAACTAACATTGATAAAGTACTGATAAGGTCTCCATATTGTACAAAATAAAGAACATAACTAACATTGATAAAGTACTGATAAGGTCTCCATATTGTACAAAATATAGAACATAACTAACATTGATAAAGTACTGATAAGGTCTCCATATTGTACAAAATAAAGAACATATCTAACATTGATATAGTACTGATAAGGCCTCCATATTGTACAAAATATAGAACATAACTAACATTGATAAAGTACTGATAAGGTCTCCGCATTGTGCAAAATATAGAACATAACTAACATTGATATATTACTGATAAGGTCTCCATATTGTACAACATATAGAACATAACTAACATTGATAAAGTACTGATAAGGTCTCCGTATTGTACAACATATAGAACATAACTAGAATATATATATTACTGATAAGGTCTCCATATTGTACAACATATAGAACATAACTAACATTGATAAAGTACTGATAAGGTCTCCGTATTGTACAACATATAGAACATAACTAGAATATATATATTACTGATAAGGTCTCCATATTGTACAAAATATAGAACATAACTAACATTGATATAGTACTGAAAAGGTCTCCATATTGTACAAAATAAAGAACATAACTAACATTGATATAGTACTGATAAGGTCTCCATATTGTACAAAATATAGAACATAACTAACATTGATAAAGCACTGAAAAGGTCTCCATATTGTACAAAATAAAGAACATAACTAACATTGATAAAGTACTGATAAGGTCTCCATATTGTGCAAAATATAGAACATAACTAACATTGATAAAGTACTGATAAGGTCTCCATATTGTACAAAATATAGAACATAACTAACATTGATAAAGTACTGATAAGGTCTCCGTATTGTACAAAATATAGAACATAACTAACATTGATATAGTACTGATAAGGTCTCCATATTGTACAAAATATAGAACATAACTAACATTGATAAAGTACTGAAAAGGTCTCCGTATTGTACAACATATAGAACATAACTAACATTGATAAAGCACTGAAAAGGTTTCCATATCGTACAACATATAGAACATAACTAACATTGATATAGTACTGATAAGGTCTCCATATTGTACAAAATATAGAACATAACTAGAATATTTATATATATATATACATTTCTGTAGACCAGTTTAGTAGACATTGCTTCAGAGAATAATTATCACATTGCTGATCAAACATCTCATTTGACCACTAGGTTCGTGTCAGTGTCAAAATGTATTAATCAGATTTTTTAAACACATAAACAGAATGATAAAGCAAGAAACAAGATATATCAGAGGAATATTGATCTAGGTTTCAGTAATATTGATCTAGGTTTCAGTAATGTTGATCAAGACTTCAGGAATATTGATCTAGGTTTCAGTAATATTGATCAAGATTTCAGGATTATTGATCTAGGTTTCAGTAATATTGATCAAGATTTCAGGAATATTGATCTAGGTTTTAGTTACAGCTATAGTTATAGACACTGATATTATTGAATGTAAGTCTATCCAGCCTCAGGTGTTATGTAACTTGGAAATTATTGGGAACATCCCAGATTACACAGACCTGCCTGGTAATTTATTAGAAAGGTTGAGTCAGCCATGAAGATTACTCTTGTGACAATGGATTACACATGGCAGCTGCACACCAGTCAGGTATCAGCATCAATGTAGTTATGTCTAACTGTGAATTAAGGAAACCCTGGTATTTTATTATGTTTGGATATTCACCCACCAAAAGGATGAATGATACTCTCAGTAATTCTGACCACATTCTTTGCAACACTAGTAACCAAGACATGTCAAAGAGCCCAGATTGATTAATGGTATTAAACATCAATTCTACAATTTGGTGAATTGAATGCGTAGCCACACATCAACATCATGGCAGATTGAAATTGTAATATAGTAATAATATAAGTTGCTATAAAACATATCAGTTGCAGCAGAGGTCTGTCTGAGCCATAAGCTGCATGTGACGGGTAAACACGGATAGCGTGAACTTTGTGTGACCTCATATGAGGCTCAAAGTAGGGCAGCACTGTTTGACGTCATTCTGGCACTATTCAAAGGACAATACATTTCATGACGTCATAAGCATATTGCCATACTCTATAATGATGTCATTTTACCTTTCAGTACCTGATAACACTCAACATAAAAATGGGACCAAGAACGGAGTGTGCTTTCATTAGGGGAATATATTAAGGTCGTGTTCAAATCCATTTTACAGACAATGATGGGGATGCATTTTACAAAAAGTTTATAGACACCAATATGTGAATTTTAAATGTTTTTTTTTTCAAAATCAGTGCTTAATCCCTTTAATTTACAAACTAAATTTCAATGCTAAACTCGGATGAAAAAATTGTGATATAAAATACACACGATCAAATCAAACCAAATATCATGTAATGACTTGTTTATATTGCAAGTGATACCCAAATCATATTGGCTCATTCCCACATCATTCAAATGGATTTATAGCCTAGGTCGACACAAGATAAATAAACTACAATGTTTGGAGGTTTAGCTCAGTAACACTGCATTAGTGATGTAGTTGATAGAATGTGTGCCATCTTCAAAGCCGAATAGACACCATGAATTGATTTAGAATGGCTAATCTTGAAATCCTACTTGGGAAAGTAGAAATATCTAAAATTACTGCTCAATTAGGCACCATCCTGTCATGAAAAAATATGGGCTCCAAGGGTTCTGCAACCCTCATCCTGTCACAGAATATATGCTACATGGAGCCCACAGATCCCATCCTGTCACAGAATATATGCTACATGGAGCCCACAGATCCCATCTTATCACAGAATATATGCTACATGGAGCCCACTGATCCCATCCTGTAACAGAATATATGCTACATGGAGCCCACAGATCCCATCCTGTCACAGAATATATGCTACATGGAGCCCACAGATCCCATCTTATCACAGAATATATGCTACATGGAGCCCACAGATCCCATCTTATCACAGAATATATGCTACATGGAGCCCACAGATCCCATCCTGTCACAGAATATATGCTACATGGAGCCCACAGATCCCATCTTATCACAGAATATATGCTACATGGAGCCCACAGATCCCATCTTATCACAGAATACATGCTACATGGAGACCACAGATGCCATCCTGTCACAGAATATATGCTACATGGAGCCCACAGATCTCATCCTGTCACAGAATATATGCTACATGGAGCCCACAGATCCCATCTTATCACAGAATATATGCTACATGGAGACCACAGATGCCATCCTGTCACAGAATATATGCTACATGGAGCCCACAGATCTCATCCTGTCACAGAATATATGCTACATGGAGCCCACAGATCCCATCTTATCACAGAATACATGCTACATGGAGCCCACAGATCCCATCTTATCACAGAATATATGCTACATGGGGCCTACAGATCCCATCCTGTCACAGAATATATGCTACATGGAGCCCACAGATCCCATCCTGTCACAGAATATATGCTACATGGAGCCCACAGATCCCATCCTGTCACAGAATATATGCTACATGGAGCCCACAGATCCCATCCTGTCACAGAATATAGGCTTATTGCATTCGGCGCGTAGTGCGCGTTTATGCGCGTTGTGTCAGTTACGCGCGTTGTGTCAGTTCTGGTATTTTTGGGGGCTTTTGGGATCAAAATGTTTGAATAGAAATGTTTGTATGTACATACGAGATAACATCAAACTTGGATTTAAATCATAAAACCAAACCATTTGCAAGTTTTAAAAATGACACTTCACTGAATTTGGCGGGAATCAGCTTTTGTATATTGGCCTGTCCAGAAATGGATATTGAAGGGGGTGTTCAATTTAACAAATTTCACAATTTATATCATTTGGCATTTCTTCTTCTTATAGGACTTTATATGATATTTGTGAACACGAATATGCCAAAAAAATAATAAATACTTGTACAGAAAAGATAATGTAGTGTACCCCATTTTAACAAATGTAAAACCGTGGACCTGCCACTGATGCTTTTCACACACTGTCCTTCTGTGACGTCACACTGATACAAGTCACTCTGTGTTGAACGCGCCATTTATCAAACGAGCAACGTGCCGAATGCAATAAGCCCAGAATATATGCTACATGGAGCCCACAGATCCCATCTTATCACAGAATATATGCTACATGGAGCCCACAGATCTCATCCTGTCACAGAATACATGCTACATGGAGCTCACAGATCTCATCCTGTCACAGAATATATGCTACATGGAGCCCACAGATCCCATCTTATCACAGAATACATGCTACATGGAGCCCACAGATCCCATTTTATCACAGAATATATGCTACATGGAGCCCACAGATCTCATCCTGTCACAGAATATATGCTACATGGAGCCCACAGATCCCATCTTATCACAGAATATATGCTACATGGAGCCCACAGATCTCATCCTGTCACAGAATATATGCTACATGGAGCTCACAGATCTCATCCTGTCACAGAATATATGCTACATGGAGCCCACAGATCCCATCTTATCACAGAATACATGCAACATGGAGCCCACAGATCTCATCCTGTCACAGAATATATGCTACATGGAGCCCACAGATCCCATCTTATCACAGAATATATGCTACATGGAGCTCACAGATCCCATCTTATCACAGAATATATGCTACATGGAGCCCACAGATCTCATCCTGTCACAGAATATATGCTACATGGAGCCCACAGATCCCATCTTATCACAGAATATATGCTACATGGAGCCCACAGATCCCGTCCTGTTA
This sequence comes from Amphiduros pacificus, assembly GCA_949316495.1. Lineage (NCBI taxonomy): Eukaryota > Metazoa > Annelida > Polychaeta > Phyllodocida > Hesionidae > Amphiduros > Amphiduros pacificus. The sequence continues at coordinate 75,890,941 of OX439000.1, read as the reverse complement.
CAGAATATATGCTACATGGAGCCCACAGATCCCATCTTATCACAGAATATATGCTACATGGAGCCCACAGATCCCATCCTGTAACAGAATATATGCTACATGGAGCCCACAGATCCCATCCTGTCACAGAATATATGCTACATGGAGCCCACAGATCCCATCTTATCACAGAATATATGCTACATGGAGCCCACAGATCCCATCCTGTAACAGAATATATGCTACATGGAGCCCACAGATCCCATTTTATCACAGAATATATGCTACATGGAGCCCACAGATCTCATCCTGTCACAGAATATATGCTACATGGAGCCCACAGATCCCATCTTATCACAGAATATATGCTACATGGAGCCCACAGATCCCATCTTATCACAGAATATATGCTACATGGAGCCCACAGATCCCATCTTATCACAGAATACATGCTACATGGAGCCCACAGATCCCAACCTGTCACAGAATATATGCTACATGGAGCCCACAGATCTCATCTTATCACAGAATATATGCTACATGGAGCCCACAGATCCCATCCTGTCACAGAATATATGCTACATGGAGCCCACAGATCCCATCTTATCACAGAATATATGCTACATGGAGCCCACAGATCCCATCTTATCACAGAATATATGCTACATGGAGCCCACAGATCTCATCTTATCACAGAATATATGCTACATGGAGCCCACAGATCCCATCCTGTCACAGAATATATGCTACATGGAGCCCACAGATCCCATCTTATCACAGAATACATGCTACATGGAGCCCACAGATCCCATCTTATCACAGAATATATGCTACATGGAGCCCACAGATCCCATTTTATCACAGAATATATGCTACATGGAGCCCACAGATCTCATCCTGTCACAGAGTATATGCTACATGGAGCCCACAGATCCCATCTTATCACAGAATACATGCTACATGGAGCCCACAGATCTCATCTTGTCACAGAATATATGCTACATGGAGCCCACAGATCCCATCTTATCACAGAATATATGCTACATGGAGCTCACAGATCCCATCTTATCACAGAATATATGCTACATGGAGCACACAGATCTCATCCTGTCACAGAATATATGCTACATGGAGCCCACAGATCCCATCCTGTCGTAGAATATATGCTACATGGAGCCCACAGATCCCATCTTATCACAGAATACATGCTACATGGAGCCCACAGATCCCATCTTATCACAGAATATATGCTACATGGAGCCCACAGATCCCATTTTATCACATAATATATGTTACATGGAGCCCACAGATCTCATCCTGTCACAGAATATATGCTACATGGAGCCCACAGATCCCATCTTATCACAGAATACATGCTACATGGAGCCCACAGATCCCATCTTATCACAGAATACATGCTACATGGAGCCCACAGATCCCAACCTGTCACAGAATATATGCTACATGGAGCCCACAGATCCCATCTTATCACAGAATATATGCTACATGGAGCCCACAGATCTCATTTTATCACAGAATATATGCTACATGGAGCCCACAGATCCCATCTTATCACAGAATATATGCTACATGGAGCCCACAGATCCCATCTTATCACAGAATACATACTACATGGAGCCCACAGATCCCATCTTATCACAGAATACATGCTACATGGAGCCCACAGATCCCAACCTGTCACAGAATATATGCCACATGGAGCCCACAGATCTCATCTTATCACAGAATATATGCTACATGGAGCCCACAGATCTCATCTTATCACAGAATATATGCTACACAGAGCCCACAGATCTCATCTTATCACAGAATATATGCTACATGGAGCTCACATAACTCTTACTGTCGCAATATATATGCTACACGAAGCCTATGGAATCTGATATGCATAAACCTATATCAGTGTCAGATCCTATCTATGTATTTACAATGAGTCAAGTATGATTAATCTTACACATTCATACTGAGTCAGACCTCAAGTCTGCCATAGCTTTCATATTTATACTGAGCTGGACCACAAGTCTGCCATAGCTTTCATATTTATACTGACCACAAGTCTGACATAGCCTACATATCTGTGTTGAGTCAAACCACATGTAGGATCTAGCCTGTGTCTCGGGCCAGTGCCCGTGTATTTCCTGAGACCAGATGAAGCCATGGGGCCACAGATCCAGATTATTTAGTGTTGGGATATGGCAGGTCCCACTCAGTCTGGGCAGTGTTAGTAAACATTGCACCACATGTTGTCATGTGGAGGAGATGTCAATATTGAGACAGTCATTTACTCATCAGCCTCTGGTCTTTACTAGCCGATTACTGCTGTCGCTGCCCAATCAATGGAGATTAGACATGAACACAATAGCATGCGGCTTATCTCTAAGGACAGATAGCTAATACAATGAAGTCACTCACTGTCATAGGAAGGCAGCAGAACAAGGCAGCAATGAATATACAATACAAAAACATTAACTGAATAACTCTTGTAGCTTTCTATGACAGGACTTGCAAGCCATCTAGAAAGTTTACGATTCATAATCAAATTTACACAGAAAATTCACATTCCCGGTAATCAGATTTTCATACATATGGATTTTTTGATTGAGGACAATCTATGTCCAATTAATCCACTGACCACAATTCTTCAATGAATATTTGTCTGTATTCCATGTTTGAGCTAAAATAATCCAATAAAGATGAACAAATATTTGGTGCATTTGTAAGAAATTAGGTTGCCTCATTCGCAAAGATAACCCATATATTTCAATTGCTTCTACTTCCATTATTCTCGCCTTAGTTTCTTACCCTTGCATAAAGGTACAACAAGTGATGAATATCAATTGTTAACTCATCATGTAAAATGATGGCTTGATTCTCAAACAAATACATATTCTCATTTAATGAAATGTAATTGGATTTTATTCATGGAATAATAGATTATTATTCAATTTTCACAGATGATTTGATATGGTACAAAATACTAAGACTGGGATGAATAATAATTTTATTTTTGGCAATTACAATTAATTACATCTGATTAGAAATAAAATATTTATCATCTATGCCTCAATGGGTCAGATAATGTCGACTTATAGTAACACCAAGGTAATATAAGATATCTGCTGCTGAGGTTGCAGTTTCAATGCTTACTACAGTTAAGAATACAGGGCCTGATAACATGCAACCTGACCACAAGATTACACTGCTAATCTGCTAGCTATGCGCTACATATCTAACTTGCAGGTCAACATTATTTTTAAGATCATGCAATGTCTGTGGTTATGGCAGAAGTTCCAAAGGTTTCATGTTTTTCTCAATAGATGTTAACATTAGCTGATAGAATGACAGTACTGAATAAAGAGTTCTTGATGGCAAATTTTATTGCTGCACTTAGAGCGAAATATGTTAGTATTAGTCACTTTCATAAAATACATGTATAGTTAGTTCCCTTCCCAATACTTTCCAAAATATTTCTTGGCAGAAATCAAGAAACGATTGAACTACCTGAAAAATATGGATTACAAAGTACCTAATTCATTGAAATCTTAACATGAAACAATATACTTTATCTTATATTATTTGGAATTGTAATGACACTGTATTTAAGCCTCATTATACAATAGCATTTGGAATTCTTTTCCGTGTAATTAAGGTCCAAATTAAGGATGGGAGGCCAGTGTTGGACAGGAAATAGATAGGTTTGTGCTCAGACAGAAGATTGGCACACTGCAATACATAGCATGAGAACAAGCCAGTAAGGTCAATTACAATGGCTTTGATAACAACCTCAGCTCATAAAAATGTATATCAGTTTGCATGTGGACTTAGATTAAACTGTCACTGTTTTGAAGTTCAACATTGCTCTGATGCATATTATTACTGAGAATTCATGGCTTATATGTTTTGAGCAGCTCCTTTGGGGAATCTGCAGGTTCTCAGCAACATGAGTTGTTAAAGATTTTCACAATTAGGATATGTTACTCTTAGAAGCCTTTTTTTCATCTATTTTTTGTTTTTTTTAGGTATGACAATTTCTCAGATAGCATTATGCTGGAAAGGTGAAAATAGCTGGCTCAGTAGAAAACCTTGTGTTTGGTATTGATGACAGTTGCAGTGTAGTCTGTAATGTTGCATTGTGTGCCTGCGGGCAGCATGTTGATGACATGCTGGGAGAGAACGAGACCATAGCATGCCACTCAGTAGCCAATTATCCTCCTTGCCAGAGACAGCAGGTATCCTGATATTCCATACACTAACACCCTGCCCATGTTTCCCACATTCTCCTCTTCCCATTATGCTTCCCATACTCTCCCTTTCGCACCATATTTCCCATGTTTCCCATACTCTCATTTTCCCACCATATTTCCCATGTTTCCCATACTCTCCTTTTCCCACCATATTTCCCATGTTTCCCATACTCTCCTTTTCCCACCATATTTCCCATGTTTCCCATACTCTCCTTTTCCCACCATATTTCCCATGTTTCCCATACTCTCCTTTTCCCAACATATTTCATATGTTTCCCATACTCTCCCTTTCCCACCATATTTCCCATGTTTCCCATACTATCCTTTTCCCACCATATTTCCCATGTTTCCCATACTCTCCTTTTCCCACCATATTTCCCATGTTTCCCATACTCTCCTCTTCCCACCATATTTCCTATGTTTCCCATACTCTCCTCTTCCCACCATGTTTCCCATACTCTCCTCTTCCCACCATATTTCCTATGTTTCCCATACTCTCCTCTTCCCACCATGTTACCCATACTCTCCTCTTCCCACCATATTTCCTATGTTTCCCATACTCTCCTCTTCCCACCATCTTCCCCATACTGTTCTGTTCCTCCATGTATGCCAAGCTTTATAAAGAGTTCAATGCGTTTGAAAGTTCATTCTAATTTATAACACATGGAATTCTAATGAGAAAAGTTGTATGACTGCATGAAGTGACTTGGTGTCACAATGGCTGTGTTGGCACTGTTCCCTGTTCTATTAAAGTGTGAGATCCTGGGAGCCAGGTAGGCGACATTCTTCCTACCTGCATCCAACCACAATGTACTTAATACACAGCAAGGCAATGCAACAGTCCTAGTCATGCACAAATAAGAAATGATTCAGTCCCAGACTCGCAGTCTCTAACAGGGGAAGATCAAAACATGGGGCATGTGATGGGTCTGGGTGCATAGTCAGGTATCTCTATACTGCACACTCCTTCAGTTCCAAACATTCATATGTATCTGACACACTCCATCCATCCCACACTCCAAGTGTATCTCACACAGTGTATAGTCTTCAACTTATGTGAATGCGTGTGTACGGGACCTTTAAACCTACAGGCATAACACAGATGTACCTGTATATCACAGCTCTACCTGTTAAACACATATCTACCTGTAAAGAAAGATATTTTCCTCCAGAACATACATCTAGCTGTATCTTCCATTTATACCAGCAAATCAATCATATTCCAACATCATCACATTAGATTAGAGAACGTGTGGAAAGATGTGGTAAGATTCCATCCAAATACAGAGATTCTGATTAAGATTGTGAGAAATATTTCTCACAACAAACAATGAGACTTAAATATTGGATGGTGATCAAACAATGCCACACAGAGTCAGCAGGACAATCCATGCAAAGTCAATCCAAAATGGCTGCCCTCCTCACCTATAATCCAATCACCATAGCAACCGCATGATTTCAGCACAAAAAGTGTTCAATTATTGAGAAATTACAGCACTGGCTTGTTTAGATAATGAGGGATGGGATGGCATAAATGTTTATTTTGCAAAAGCAACCACAGTTTTGAAGTCAACAATGTCTTGGATCTGAAAAGTGACTGGAAGTAAACACACTTGTGTCATTGGAAAATTGATTTGAATTATTTTTGCATGGCTTCTGACAGATTCAAGCATTGTTAATCCCAAATTTATTGTGTTATAAATGAACAGAATCCCTAATTAAGATATTGTAAATATTTCATTAGTCCTTAGGCTGCAAACATATGATAAATATAAGAATGCGAATCCCTTGATTTAAAGCATTGATAAGTGTTCAGTGTTTGACAAAAGCAATTTTAAGATCACACTGGATAATTTGAACATTTGTGTTATGATGAGGAGATTAAAAGCTTTGATTATGGCATGAAATCTGGAATCATTCATCAAAGCATTCATTTGGTTTGTGATATTTTAAAAACCTTTGGAATCTTTCTAGTCCAGCATTGATATTTCCTTAGGGTGGTTTGCTGGTTAATAAAATCAAGGATGAGACAGAATAAGATAGGTAATGGGGTTCTTATGTGGCATGTCCTGATAAGGTAGGATTGGAAATCATAGGACGGTCTATGTACTTTGACAGGAAACTGATAACAAAAAGACATTAAACTTCATTAAAATCTATTAAACAATGCTGAACATGACACAGCTTTGATTACATGTTTGATAAATGTTGATGGAATTGCGGATTTCTTTTTTTTATAAAAGTAATGCAACATCAAAATTGAATTAATCAAATCTTATGGCTATCAAATTGTGATGTGTTATTTGAATAAACAAGTCTTATTGGGGTAAATGCACTGCGCAAGCTAAAATAGGAGAAAATTAAGCAGGAGGAATTCTACATTCATGATACAATATTGTTTAATCTTGTGTTTATGTTTTGAAAGAAGACCTCATACCTTAAACCCGATCTGTGTGACAAGACCCAAATAAGAACAACAAATATCATGCAAAACTATTGTTAAACGTCATCATTGCTACCCGCAATATAAATAGAAAGCTTACAATGAGTACCTGAACCATTCCCTATGGCTTTCGCCAACAAGAGTTTCTAATAACAGAAATGTCTCTGGCATTAAAGAGAGCAATTCTCTGGCTGTCTGATGTGAGGCGTAAGTGTATCACTCATGAGGATGTGATGATTAATATTTTGAAATCCTTGCCAACATTTTGTGTAATGTTATCCCCAGCCTATTACAATGTCACATGTCAAACCTTCACTTCTGCTGATATTAATATGTCAGTCCCTGTAGAGTTAGACATCACTCCCTCTCTCCTGCAGTATTAGACATCACTCCCTCCCTCCTGTAGAGTTAGACATCACTCCTTCCCTCCTGTAGAGTTAGACATCACTCCCTCCCTCCTGTAGAGTTAGACATCACTCCTTCCCTCCTGTAGAGTTAGACATCACTCCCTCCCTCCTGTAGAGTTAGACATCACTCCTTCCCTCCTGTAGAGTTAGACATCACTCCCTCCCTCCTGCAGTATTATACATCACTCCCTCCCTCCTGCAGTATTAGACATCACTCCCTCCCTCCTGTAGAGTTAGACATCACTTCCTCCCTCCTGCAGTATTATACATCACTCCCTCCCTCCTGCAGTATTAGACATCACTCCCTCCCTCCTTCAGTATTAGACATCACTCCCTCCCTCCTGCAGTATTAGACATCACTCCCTCCCTTCTGCAGTATTAGACATCACTCCCTCCCTCATGCAGTATTAGACATCACTCCCTCCCCCCTGCATTATTAGACATCACTCCCTCCCTCCTTCAGTATTAGACATCACTCCCTCCCTCCTGCAGTATTAGACATCACTCCCTCCCTCCTTCAGTATTAGACATCACTCCCTCCCTCCTGCAGTATTAGACATCACTCCCTCCCTTCTGCAGTATTAGACATCACTCCCTCCCTCCTGCAGTATTAGACATCACTCCCTCCCTCCTTCAGTATTAGACATCACTCCCTCCCTCCTGCAGTATTAGACATCACTCCCTCCCTTCTGCAGTATTAGACATCACTCCCTCCCTCATGCAGTATTAGACATCACTCCCTCCCTTCTGCAGTATTAGACATCACTCCCTCCCTCATGCAGTATTAGATATCACTCCCTCCCTCCTGCATTATTAGACATCACTCCCTCCCTCCTGCATTATTAGACATCACTCCCTCCCTCCTGCAGTATTAGACATCACTCCCTCCCCCCTGCATTATTAGACATTACTCCCTCCCTCCTGCAGTATTAGACATCACTCCCTCCCTCCTGCAGTATTAGACATCACTCCCTCCCTCCTGCAGTATTAGCCATCACTCCTTCCCTTCTGCAGTATTAGACATCACTACCTCCCTACTGCAGTATTAGACATCACTCCCTCCCTCCTGCAGAATTAGACATCACTCTCTCCACCTGCAGTATTAGACATCACTCCCTCCCCCTGCATTATTAGACATCACTCCCTCCCTCCTGCAGTATTAGACATCACACCCTCCCTCCTGCAGTATTAGACATCACTCCCTCCCTCTTGCAGTATTAGACATCATTCCCTCCCTCCTGCAGTATAAGACATCACTCCCTCCATCCGGCAGTATTAGACATCACTCTCTCCACCTGCAGTATTAGACATCACTCCCTCCCTCCTGTAGAGTTAGACATCACTCCCTCCCTCCTGCAGTATTAGACATCACTCCCTCCCTAATACAGTGTGAGACATCACTCCCTCCCTACTACAGTGTGAGACATCACTCCCTCCCTACTACAGTGTGAGACATCACTCCCTCCCTACTACAGTGTGAGACATCACTCCCTCCCTACTACAGTGTGAGACATCACTCTCTCCCTACTACAGTGTGAGACATCAATCCCTCCCTACTACAGTGTGAGACATCAATCCCTCCTACTACAGTGTGAGACATCACTCCCTCCCTACTACAGTGTGAGACATCAATCCCTCCCTACTACAGTGTGAGACATCAATCCCTCCCTACTACAGTGTGAGACATCAATCCCTTCCTACTACAGTGTGGGACATCACTCCCTCCCTACTACAGTGTGCGACATCACTCCCTCCCTACTACAGTGTGAGACATCAATCCCTCCCTACTACAGTGTGAGACATCAATCCCTCCCTACTACAGTGAGAGACATCAATCCCATGAGAGATAATCATAAAGTTTACAATAAGTTGATCTTCAAAATGAGAAATAGCTCTTCCAATTCTAACACAAATAAAAATCACACTTTTTCAGAACCTTGCATTACTGGATATGCTACATTTTGCCATTAGCCTTTTTACTCATATCATGGTCTGATATCCTACCACCAAAGGCAGAACATGTTGGAGGAAACATAAACCCCTCCAAGAATGAGAAATGTTTTTTTGCTGATTGTGACCACTATGTGATGTGAAGCGCGTCATGGGTTTGATCATTGTCCCTGACAGATGGCGCTCTCCGCTGCTATAATTAGGGACAGGCACGTTCACGTGTGATATTTACGATGCAGATGCATCGTTTAGTTCTGGGCACAGTGGGACGGTTTGATCTATGTGAACATCAGATTGTTCCCAGGAGGAATCACACAGAATATCAGGAAATCTAGAGAATACCATTTATAAGCTTTCTCTGGTGGAATTTAGGCTCAATGTCTGTCATCAGATATCTCAAGAAACATTAGAATGGGGCTGGGTCATTGTGACCAGTCAGCACAGACCATCAGCATAAGACTCAGTAATTACGATCAGTTATCTCACAAAATTAGGATTAATGTTGAGTACACAGTGGTTTGACACATATTTACTCTCAGAAAAATCTTTAATAGACCACACATGTGTGTGTGTGTGTGTGTGTGTTTATGTGTTTATATTTATCTATAAAGAAGTCAAATTGAAAGAGTATTTGTAGGCAAACATATTTTCCATTTATCAGACATAAAACTAAGAATTTTACAATATCCTGTTTATGAAAAATCAGCGTTTTTTGTGGTCTGCATCTGCTACCTAATGATCAATCATTGTGCATAATCAAACCTCATCTGTCTTCATAAATTCTCACTAAAAGTTTGAATTTCAAGTCAAACTTTGCTTGTCAAAAATGTCATTTTTCTATTCATAGGAACGTCTTTAGAATCATGTGTACATGATTATATAGAAAATAAACTAAGAATACACAATCTAGTGTTTCATTCATTTTTGTGCACCATTGGGCCCTATTTCGAAATTCTGTCATACTTCTCTACTCCGACATCTTATCTGACAGAGCTTGTGCTCAGGATTGAGCGCAGTCAGTACACCTTGGCATCAGCATGCGTGTATTCCCAAACACTTCAGGTGGATTTCCAAGTCCATTTCACCACTCTGAAAGTGATCACTAGCGGCAGTGGGATTCAAACCCACCACCCACCTCCCTGTTATAACCACCCATTCAATAAATGCTATATTAACTGCATAATTCACATATTATCGTGGGGTAAGAAAGGATTCACACTATTGTATTACAAATCTATTTGCAGAAGAAATTCCTGACAGTAAAGACAGCATAATCATGCAAAGATACACTAAATGATATTACAAAAACAAGCAGAGGACATCCTCAATTCTATCGCCAAGCCCTTCATACAGGGGTACTTATGTACAGCACCATTAGCCACAGTATTAGGAGGGCTAATAAGCTGCATCATTATCCAGGTTCTATTTTGAGAGCCTCAAAAATGGTCCTATCTAAATAAAACAATCCTTTTTGGAAGAGTGTTGTTAAATTATGTGGGTGATTTGCCTACAAGTATTGCAGTTCCTCAAAGAAAACACGTACCTTACAAATTAATCTTAAATGAGTTGTGTGGAAGTAATCAGTTTGCAAGTGAGCTAGCAGGAGACAGGCAGACCATAAGTGGAAGGAATTATCTGTAAAGGCAGGGCAGGATTATTCCCCCCTCTGCTCCAAACTTCTGTAATCCCAGCGATGGTTAATAAGAGCTGTCCAAGACCGCCATAGCTTCTGCCATAGTGGTCAACTATAGGTGTGCCTGTCTCCCGCCATTTTCTCACTGCCCATTTCTTACCCGGGACGTGCAATAAGTTTTTATGTCTTGGGCCATTATCGTGTACTTCTGCTTGACTTCATTCCTAGCTTCACTGCAATGCTCAATGTTGTATTCAAAGGAGCCGTTCTCATGCCAGGTGGGACATGAGGTCAGAAATAGAATTTCTGCTTACTTGGCCTTCGTGGGCAGAAGATGAGGTACAGAATGCATGACATTGCTATGTGAACATTACTGCAATTTACAGCCTTGATGTGGGCATAATTCAATTCACAAGTCATTAACAAGGACAAGAATACCAATATATAGTGAACAAGATATAAACATTTAGTTTTTTTAGAAAGATAATGTTCATGATCATCCAGCAAGGAAAATGCCTGGTGATGCACATGGTTCAGCATTATAAAAGAACTCACGACTTTTATTCCTGACCAAGGAGATTGGTCATGCAAATGGGTGATGTTTGGGTGTTAGCCTGAGTATGAAGAGAATACAAAGGAGGTGGACAGGATGAGCTCTATAGACATCACACAGGACAGGTGTATATTAAACCTTAGATTGAAAGAAAAAAACTGGCCAAAATTGCCGCCAAAATATTCCCCATTTTACAAGACATTACAACAAAACATTCAAAACTTCCATGTCCAGGGGATCATGATCGATACAATATATTACTATCATAAACTGAGAATCCAGCATGGCACGATTAGCATGGCTCTTGTGACATGGCACGATTAGGGCACTTCTAACATGGCACTATTGGGCTTCTTGTGACATAGCACTATTGGGGCTCTTCTGACATGACACTTTTAGGGCTCTTCTAACATGACACTTTTAGAGCTCTTCTAACATGGCGCTTTTAGGGCTCTTCTTACATGGCACCATGGGGCCCTCTAACAAGGCCCTACTGGGGCTCCTAGGGCATGGCAGCAGCAGGTCCCTTCCAGCGTGGCAAGGCCGGGTCTCTTTCATCCAGCCACTATTAGGGCTTCTTTGCTGGATACATTGGTCTTCTGGCTCCTCTGGTCAGACATTCCTGCAGGTTCTCTCGCCAAATTGGCCAATCCCATTCTCATTACAGTGTAGGAATTAGAGTTTTTTTTTCTCACAGGCCAACATATCCCTTGGCTAAATATACTGCAGTTACACAGACTTAAATGTTTCATGTAAATGGATGTTTTTTATATAACCATGCTGTAATTTTGGTATATGCATTATTATGTACATTGAATCTGTAACATTTTGTTCAGGTAAAGAATTGTCCTTATGTAAGACTACGTCATAATTTAACATTGGTATTTGTGATTTAATGTGATTGATTTGATGAAGTCTTTTGATTGTGGGTAAGAGAAACAGAATTGAGTCATCCATAACACTTAGGGCCAAAGATATTGCCTGTAATTCTCCCTAAGTTAATCATGAGTTGCAACTGAAATATCAAGCAAGTGCAGGTTTATGGCTGAAGTTTCCACCAAACTGGGCCTTAGTAAATCACTGACATTTGTTTGGATCAGGTGTACTTTTGGTTGTTGCTGACACAAGTGACAGGGCAGTGTATTATTTATGTGCAGGGAACTCAGAGGGCAGGTCCAGCACTTCTCAGTCCTTCTACCACTCTAATTAACTTACATTCCATTCCCCCACAAGGACATTTTTCAAAATATAGACATTTTAAAGTCTGGTTCTCCTTGGTTCTGTGAGAGTAGTGTTATGACCATGGCAGTTAGTCGTCTGGGGGGTCTGAGGATCTCATACCTAAGATGGATAGTTACAAGATTGTGAAATGCACCTGCTATACGATCTTGACAAGTGGGCAAGTCTGCTGAGTGTATTGAATAGAGGTCACAAGTGGACATTTTTATATATGCCAAGTATTATGGCTTGTGTAAAGCATTACCTAGTATTCAGGTTGATGCCACTGCCTGATGTTATTGCCTGGTATTCAGGTTGATGCTATTGCCTGGTATTCCGGTAAATGTTATTGCCTGGTATTCAGGAAGATGTTATTGCCTGGTATTCAGGTAGATGTTATTGCCTGGTATTCAGGTAGATGTTATTGCCTGGTATTCAGGAAGATGTTATTGCCTGGTATTCAGGTAGATGTTATTGCCTGGTATCCAGGTAGATGTTATTGTCTGGTATTCAGGTAGATGTTATTGCCTGGTATTCAGGCAGATGTTATTGCCTGGTATTCAGGTAGATGTTATTGCCTGGTATTCAGGTAGATGTTATTGTCTGGTATTCAGGTAGATGTTATTGCCTGGTATTCAGGTAGATGTTATTGCCTGGTATTCAGGTAGATGCTATTGCCTGGTATTCAGGTAGATGTTATTGCCTGGTATTCAGGTAGATGCTATTGCCTGGTATTCAGGAAGATGTTATTGCCTGGTATTCAGGTAGATGTTATTGCCTGGTATCCAGGTAGATGTTATTGCCTGGTATTCAGGTTGATGCTATTGCCTGGTATTCCGGTAAATGTTATTGCCTGGTATTCAGGAAGATGTTATTGCCTGGTATTCAGGTAGATGTTATTGCCTGGTATTCAGGTAGATGTTATTGCCTGGTATTCAGGAAGATGTTATTGCCTGGTATTCAGGTAGATGTTATTGCCTGGTATCCAGGTAGATGTTATTGTCTGGTATTCAGGTAGATGTTATTGCCTGGTATTCAGGCAGATGTTATTGCCTGGTATTCAGGTTGATGTTATTGCCTGGTATTCAGGTAGATGTTATTGTCTGGTATTCAGGTAGATGTTATTGCCTGGTATTCAGGTAGATGTTATTGCCTGGTATTCAGGTAGATGCTATTGCCTGGTATTCAGGTAGATGTTATTGCCTGGTATTCAGGTAGATGCTATTGCCTGGTATTCAGGTAGATGTTATTGCCTGGTATTCAGGCAGATGTTATTGTCTGGTATTCAGGTAGATGTTATTGCCTGGTATTCAGGTGGATGTTATTGCCTGGTATTCAGGTAGATGCTATTGCCTGGTATTCAGGTAGATGTTATTGCCTGGTATTCAGGTAGATGCTATTGCCTGATATTCAGGAAGATGTTATTGCCTGGTATTCAGGTGGATGTTATTGCCTGGTATTCAGGTTGATGTTATTGCCTGGTATTCAGGTAGATGTTATTGCCTGGTATTCAGGTGGATGTAATTGCCTGGTATTCAGGTAGATGTTATTGTCTGGTATTCAGGTAGATGTTATTGCCTGGTATTCAGGTAGATGTTATTGCCTGGTATTCAGGTTGATGTTATTGTCTTGTATTCAGGCAGATGTTCTTGCCTGGTATTCAGGCAGATGTTATTGCCTGGTATTCAGGTAGATGTTATTGCCTGGTATTCAGGTAGATGTTATTGCCTGGTATTCAGGTAGATGTTATTGCCTGGTATTCAGGTAGATGTTATTGCCTGGTATTCAGGTAGATGTTATTGCCTGGTATTCAGGCAGATGTTATTGCCTGGTATTCAGGCAGATGTTATTGCCTGGTATTCAGGTTGATGTTATTGCCTGGTATTCAGGTAGATGTTATTGGCATGTATTCAGGTGGATGTCATTGCCTGGTATTCAGGTAGATGTTATTGCCTGGTATTCAGGTGGATGTTATTGCCTGGTATTCAGGTAGATGTCATTGCCTGGTATTCAGGTAGATGTTATTGCCTGGTATTCAGGTGGATGTCATTGCCTGGTATTCAGGCAGATGTTATTGCCTGGTATTCAGGTGGATGTTATTGCCTGGTATTCAGGCAGATGTTATTGCCTGGTATTCAGGTAGATGTTATTGCCTGGTATTCAGGCAGATGTTATTGCCTGGTATTCAGGCAGATGTTATTGCCTGGTATTCAGGTAGATGTCATTGCCTGGTATTCAGGCAGATGTTATTGCCTGGTATTCAGGTAGATGTTATTGCCTGGTATTCAGGTAGATGTTATTGCCTGGTATTCAGGCAGATGTTATTGCCTGGTATTCAGGCAGATGTTATTGCCTGGTATTCAGGTAGATGTTATTGCCTGGTATTCAGGCAGATGTTATTGCCTGGTATTCAGGTGGATGTTATTGCCTGGTATTCAGGCAGATGTTATTGCCTGGTATTCAGGCAGATGTTATTGCCTGGTATTCAGGTTGATGTTATTGCCTGGTATTCAGGTAGATGTTATTGCCTGGTATTCAGGTAGATGTTATTGCCTGTTATTCAGGTTGATCTCTTTGCCTGTCATTCAGATAAAAGTATCTGAATGTTATCCAATATATATTACCAGCTATCATGGCAAGTCAAATTTGAGACATGAAATATAAAAATATTGGGATCCTAAACCTGAGTGTCAAACACACATGCATACTGCATAACATGCCACACCATTCTGGAATGTTGGGGTTAGCTAAGGAGCAGCTTTTATTGCGCAGATATATTCATCAAGTTTTTATGTGCCCTTTTCATTCTAGTATCAATAAACCAATTCAATTCTCCACATGCACACACACACACACACACACACACAGAGTAATCTATTTAGAGCCAGACTTTATATTTGGAAAATTCATATCAGATAACAGTTATGTCTATATACTGTTTCAGTGGATGAAAGATTGGCATTTGTGTGATATGGCCATGTACATAATCTACCATGTCCTGCAGCACTGTCCTCAATTACTCTCTTGATTTCCATACAGGATGCTTAGGTCCATAGGGCATGGCATCGAAACCTGCATACAAAAACCTGCAATACACATAGGCAGGGTGGCAGTACTCCTACATATATGCAGGGTGGCAGTACTCCTACATATAGGCAGGATGGCAGTACTTTACTACATATAGGCAGGGTGATAGTACTCCTACATATAGGCAGGATGGCAGTACTTGACTACATATAGGCAGGGTGGTAGTACTCCTACATATAGGCAGGGTGGTAGTACTCCTGCATATAGGCAGGGTGGCAGTACTCCTACATATAGGCAGGGTGGCAGTACTTTACTACATATAGGCAGGTTGATAATACCCATACACACAGGCTGAATTGTGATATTTTAATGCACACTGGTAGATTGGTTATACCCATATACATCAGGGCAGCATATATGGTAATACCCATGTGCACAGGGCAGGACACCTGATGTCTATAATACAGAGTGCTGATTTTCAATAGGAGAGCTTTGGCATCCAAATATATACACAGGCAGAGAGGGCAAGCAAAGCTCTTATAGATACTTACACGTCCAATCAGCATTTCTGGATCAACATTATGTAAAGTCGGAGGTTGTATTTGCTGAAACATAACATAAGTTACAGGCTTGTGCAAGCCAGCGACCTGATATTCAGTGATGAAATATTTATAATGCGATACAGAGCCTCAAAGAAATGAGTCCCATGAGTGATAAATCTGCCATCCAAATTATGCACCCATAAGCAAATGTACACAGTGAGGTAGGATGATAGCTTCGATTGAGACAGTTTGGTCTCGCTCGTGATAGTTTAAGGCAGGACGTACATAACACATTTATGTGGTTCACATATGCAACAGGCTTTTAAGGCTCCATATAATTAAGTGCTTTATTTTTTATCATATAAAAGCCAAGATGACATTTTATAATAGAATATTATAGATACAAATAGAAAAGTATGCTTATAACTGTGTAGGCTAAGCCGTTTTGAAGGTGAGTTTTATCCTAAATCTACAGTTTAAAGAGTGCTCTTGTGGCAAGCATCTCAATAGGCCTACTTTGTACGGGTGGATATAGAGGCCCTCACTGGGGCATGACACGAGGACAATATCTGCCACAGTGAGGAAGCTCAGTGTTACCGTGAGAGGATTGCTCCTCATTCGTTGACATGCCTTCAGGCAGTAAAGTGGGAGCACGCAGGCTCGGGGAGCTGTTATTTTACTGCCCAGTCCTGCGTGGTGAACACACGGACGACAACAAATCAGGGCTGATCCCCGCCTTTCCATGGCAAGTCACATGACGTATTGAAACACATACACCCATGCCGAGTCTCTGCTATTGACCACTGCAACAAAAAAAACCTACACAAGATTAATGAAATACCCAACTTTGGATGAAAAATCAGCATTCAGCATCAGGATGGGATTAGGTTTTTCACGTAGACTGTCTGAGCTTGGAAGGGAATTAATGTGAGGGAAGTGGGTTGACGTGGTGGACAAGCGCTGCTCGTCAATGTGATTTGATTGCAGACAAGTGAGCCCGGGTAGGTATGGGTATTGGCTAACCCATACATCCGGGACTGCTCAGCTAATCAGCACAAACTTTGTCCTACTTATTGCCTTCAAAGTGCCTCTTTTATTCGTGGATTAGTGTAAGAAATGTGTGTTACAGAACACATCTTCCATAGTGGACAACTATGGACAGTGATCGATCCATTTATCACGGTTCTGCCAGCAGAACTTGCAGACCTGTGCACACATTGATATGTCCATTTGCCTAATTTCGAGCCAGAGAGTGCGTCCTAAAAGCTTGCTGATACATATTACATAGGGGCGCAGGATGATACAATTAGGCAGGAGTGGAAGCGCAGTGGGGATCCACTAGTATGGGATACTCACAGACTCCCCACACTTCACGTGGTCCTCACAATTTGTAGAAATGTAGTCCTCACTGAACTGCAATAAGAGGCAAAGATGGCAAAAGTGGCAGAGTGAAGTGTAAACAAAATAAACTGCTCTCTTCCATAGGCATACTAAAGCAAGCCCTGGCAAGCTGGCAGTGAGAAAGTCCCTGTCACAGATGTAAATGGGATTATGTAGGAAAGAAAAATTGCATAAGGTTAACAGTTTATTTAGATTATATGTGTTCATCCGGAGACACACGAAAAAAGCCTCAGGCAAAGAAAGAATTTCATCTTGATGGAGTAAATGATTGATATTTATTCTGCATGGACCAGACAGATAAGTACATCTAAGAAATGAAAATGTAGTGTAATGTAGCAGTCACAAAGGCATGAATAATTTACATGACTAGGTATCTCCTGCTGCCCCGGACTCACCCATAAAAAGCTAAGTCTTTGTTTCTGAATTGTGCTCAGAGTGGATACTTTAATATTTTATGCAAGTCAATAAAATAATATCATCCCAAGATAAATTCCCAGTCGCCGTAATCATCACCAAGAGTTGGTCTCTTGTGTATATGTTATAAAGAAGAGGGGCTGGGTAAAGTCTGTATAAAGTGGTAGCATGTTTGAAGAAAATGAGCAAGGCTTTGTGACAGGAACAAAGACCAGAGAGATTCCTCTCAGATAGGTGAGAACGATTTGGCCACCAGAGGAGGACTGAAGGTGTCATGTGACTTCCCTGTAGGATTCCATACTGATGCAAGCTGATTGGTCTGGATCTTGACTTGTTACCTGTTGTGACACCGAAGAGTCTCAGTAGGGAAGATGGGATGGATACCAGTGTAAAGGTCACATGTGGCCATGGTGACAAGTCTGGTCACGTGATCTTTTAGTGGAATGCCACACAGTGGACATTCAGTGGATTACATTTCACTTAGAACACCCAGTTGAAGAGGGTTTGATAATCTATGAGACACTGAGATAGTCGGCATCATTGCAGATGGAGAGGTTGATGGGATGGCTTCTGAATTTATGCTCACTATCACCAACACTTCAATTTGGCAAAGTGATTTTAGGCCCAGCTATTGGCAATATTGGGCCCGCTATGCAGACAGCAGATACAGCTTATATCGGGTGGTGGGCCCGGGCTCTATCTTCATACATAACATTGCCATTGGGTGAAGAGCATCTGACCTGTGTGAATATATCAAATATGATGCGACACAACCTGTCATACTATTCATGACCACACATTGTGATATATGATGGGAAAATATGGGGTCATCCTTGGTCAAGCAAAGTTCAGTGCAGGTTTTATCATAGCATGAACCTTGGCGTGTTCATGTCACGTCATCAGCCATACAGACAGATTGTGTGACAGTCCAAAAATGAAAATAATTTGAACAAGTGTGAATGACAGGCTTGTCATACGTCACTTGGATTACAATTTCCTCAGTTTCTCCATAGATTATCACTATCTGTGTGTACCTCTATGGATTACTGTGGATTAATGATACCCCACCAGATTGACACAGTGCCATTCTGTAGATTATAACACTCTGCCAGATTAACAGATTCATTGTGTGGATTATCAACTGCTTAATTTGAAGCTTATGTGATTTATAAGCAAATATTTTTTCTCATCAATATTCTACAAATTTCGTCTGGAACATTCTGTCTGAATTGATTTTATTTTGTTAAATTTTTACATTTTTGTTTCTTAATATATGCTCGCTATGCTCACTGTGCAAATATATATATATATATATATATATATATATATATATATATATAAACAAGGTCCTATTGACCTATTGCTAGCAATCAGACATATATATATATATATTTGCACAGTGAGCATAGCGAGCATATATTAAGAAACAAAAATATTAAGAAACAAACACACACAATATGTTTATTGAAATATATATTCACCATGACAAAGGATACTTTTATGTGTATTTTATCTTCCTAATATACAATACTAGCCCCTGTGTGCCCACAAACATGGCAAGAGGGAAAAAAACAACTTTCTCAAATTTGTTTTCAAGGTTCTTTCAGTAATGTTTTAGAGCATTGTTTTCACAAATATCACCCAGTCATAACAACATTTAGCTTAGAAAATAGAAGAAAGCTTTTTGCAAATTGCACTCCCCTGAATTGTAGAAGCAGCACAAAACATAAGAATGGTGTTTAGAATCGGGACTTGGAATTGTTATTGTGGACATCTGGGGGAATAAAATATGACTACGCCTCAGACAAAGTCACCAACTACTTGTCAGCCCTAATTACTGCCTGCCATAGCCACTCTGCTCAGTGCCCACTGACCATCCCCGCATTTCCCTTGCCAACAGTTTTCTTAGCTTTTTAATGCCGTAAATTGTTTTTTTGGGAAAGTATGAAATTTTGCAACTTTTGATGAAAGCCATTTGATGTTGAGTGTTGAGTGAGGGGCTGGGTAGGAAGACGTCAAGAGGAAAGGTTAATGGAATAAGAGGCAAACGCAGATGCAGAAATTGGTCCTGATGGATGTGACAATTGTGAGACACAAAATATGTGGTCGTTAGTGAGAGCTTATACGAGAACTGTTAAAGCCTCACTTGTTCTCTCACTCAAGATGCTTAAGAGCGAAGAAATCACTCACAACACAAGTATTTCTACATTTATGAGATAAATATGACAGCAAGCATCTAACATACACAGATATTATTGTTCAAACACAGATTAAAAAAAACCCATTATATTAGAGATATCTATTTTAATGTGTGTCTAAAACTCTGTCACAGACTGACTTTTGTCTCGTAGATAGCAGAACAAGTGTTTAAACCGTCAAGTGCAATTATACAGGAGATGTGTAATGTAGAGCTGATTTGAAGTTGTACATGACAGTATGAATTGATTTGGCTGGTGGCAACATGTGTGAGCATTGAGATATAGAGAGCATGACTGTCCGGGACTCGGAGGGAGGAGCTTGGTGAAGCAGGATATAGAGAGTGTGACTGTGTGGGACTCGGAGGGGGAGGCTTGGTGGAGCTGGATATAGAGAGTGTGACTGTCCGGGACTTGGAGGGGGTAAGCTTGGTGAAGCAGGATATAGAGAGTGTGACTGTGTGGGACTCGGAGGGGGAGGCTTGGTGGAGCTGGATATAGAGAGTGTGACTGTCCGGGACTTGGAGGGGGTAAGCTTGGTGAAGCAGGATATAGAGAGTGTGACTATGTGGGACTCGGAGGGGGGAGGCTTGGTGGAGCTGGATATAGAGAGTGTGACTGTGTGGGACTCGGAGGGGGGAGGCTTGGTGAAGCAGGATATAGAGAGTGTGACTGTGCAGGACTCGGAGGGGGGAGGCTTGGTGGAGCAGGATAGAGAGAGTGTGACTGTGCGGGACTCGGAGGGGGACTCGGAGGGGGAGGCTTGGTGGAGCAGGATATAGAGAGCGGGATTGTGTGGGACTCTGAGGGGGGAGGCTTGGTGGAGCAGGATAGAGAGAGTGTGACTGCGGGACTCGGAGGGGGAAGCTTGGTAGAGCAGGATATAGAGAGCATGACTGTCCGGGACTCGGAGGGGGGAGCTTGGTGGAGCAGGATATAGAGAGCGTGACTGTGTGGGACTCGGAGGGGGGAGGCTTGGTGGAGCAGGATAGAGATAGCGGGACTGTGCAGGACTCAGAGGGGGGAGGCTTGGTGGAGCAGGATATAGAGAGTGTGACTGTGTGGGACTCGGAGGGGGGAGGCTTGGTGGAGCAGGATATAGAGAGTGTGACTGTGTGGGACTCGGAGGGGGGAGGCTTGGTGAAGCAGGATATAAAGAGTGTGACTGTGCAGGACTCGGAGGGGGGAGGCTTGGTGGAGCAGGATAGAGAGAGTGTGACTGTGCGGGACTCGGAAGGGGACTCGGAGGGGGGAGGCTTGGTGGAGCAGGATATAGAGAGTGTGACTGTGTGGGACTCGGAGGGGGGAGGCTTGGTGAAGCAGGATATAGAGAGTGTGACTGTGCAGGACTCGGAGGGGGGAGGCTTGGTGGAGCAGGATAGAGAGAGTGTGACTGTGCGGGACTCGGAAGGGGACTCGGAGGGGGGAGGCTTGGTGGAGCAGGATATAGAGAGTGTGACTGTGCAGGACTCGGAGGGGGAGGCTTGGTGGAGCAGGATATAGAGAGCGGGACTGTGCAGGACTCGGAGGGGGAGGCTTGGTGGAGCAGGATATAGAGAGTGTGACTGTGCAGGACTCGGAGGGGGAGGCTTGGTGGAACAGGATATAGAGAGCGGGACTGTGCAGGACTCGGAGGGGGGAGGCTTGGTAGAGCAGGATATAGAGAGTGTGACTGTCCGGGACTCGGAGGGGGGAG
The DNA here is from genome assembly GCA_949316495.1 of Amphiduros pacificus. Classification (NCBI taxonomy): domain Eukaryota; kingdom Metazoa; phylum Annelida; class Polychaeta; order Phyllodocida; family Hesionidae; genus Amphiduros; species Amphiduros pacificus. Next base: position 75,869,218 of record OX439000.1, on the reverse strand, counting down.
CTTGGTGGAGCAGGATATAGAGAGTGTGACTGTGTGGGACTCGGAGGGGGGAAGCTTAGTGGAGCAGGATAGAGAGAGTGTGACTGCGGGACTCGGAGGGGGGAGGCTTGGTGGAGCAGGATAGAGAGAGCATCACTGTGTGGGACTCGGAGGGGGACTCGGAGGGGGAAGCTTAGTGGAGCAGGATATAGAGAGTGTGACTGCGCGGGACTCGGAGGGGGGAGGCTTGGTGGAGCAGGATATAGAGAGTGTGACTGTGCGGGACTCGGAAGGGGACTCGGAGGGGGAGGCTTGGTGGAGCAGGATAGAGAGAGTGTGACTGTGCGGGACTCGGAAGGGGACTCAGAGGGGGGAGGCTTGGTGGAGCAGGATATAGAGAGTGTGACTGTGCGGGACTCGGAAGGGGACTCGGAGGGGGAGGCTTGGTGGAGCAGGATAGAGAGAGTGTGACTGTGCGGGACTCGGAAGGGGACTCAGAGGGGGGAGGCTTGGTGGAGCAGGATATAGAGAGTGTGACTGTGTGGGACTCGGAAGGGGACTCGGAGGGGGAGGCTTGGTGGAGCAGGATAGAGAGAGTGTGACTGTGCGGGACTCGGAAGGGGACTCAGAGGGGGGAGGCTTGGTGGAGCAGGATATAGAGAGTGTGACTGTGTGGGACTCGGAGGGGGAGGCTTGGTGGAGCAGGATATAGAGAGCGTGACTGTGTGGGACTCTGAGGGGGAGGCTTGGTGGAGCAGGATAGAGATAGCGGGACTGTGCAGGACTCAGAGGGGGGAAGCTTGGTGGAACAGGATATAGAGAGCGGGACTGTGCAGGACTCGGAGGGGGGAGGCTTGGTGGAGCAGGATATAGAGAGTGTGACTGTGTGGGACTCGGAGGAGGAGGCTTGGTGGAGCAGAATATAGAGAGCGTGACTGTGTGGGACTCTGAGGGGGAGGCTTGGTGGAGCAGGATATAGAGAGCGTGACTGTGTGGGACTCTGAGGGGGAGGCTTGGTGGAGCAGGATATAGAGAGCGAGACTGTGTGGGACTCTGAGGGGGAGGCTTGGTGGAGCAGGATATAGAGAGTGTGACTGTGCGGGACTCGGAGGGGGGAGAGCTTGGTGGAGCAGGGAGGGGCTCCTGGGCTTAGTAATCACCACTTACATCCTTATCTCTCCTTCTATAACTCATAAGCTTCGGTGTATTTATGGCATAATTGAATCAAAATACTTCCGCCAAATACCTGATAAAGTAACATGTGCCTTTGGAGCCGTTTTTTTGGCAAATATTTGGAGAGTGAGTTTGGAACATCTTGCGATAATTCGGCCTAAACCAGACTCTTATTATATGAGCAATCAGTATTTTACGAGGGACGTTCTGAGGCATTAAATATTTGGTCGCTCCAAGTTGAGGAATATACTGAGTGGTTGATGAGACTGCCGTGGCCACACAGCAGAAATGGTCCTCATTGATATAACTCCTGATTACATAATTATGAAAAATGGAGGTTTTATAAATGAATCTGTCTGAGTGTTAGGAGAATTCATATTTTATTGTATCACTGTCTGTAGAATTGCTGATGAGAATCCATGACAGAAAATTGTTTGAATTCTGTGTGGAATTTGAAACTGAATATTAGATATGTTTACAGAGTTGACACATGATTTTCGGAGTTTGACCTTAATTTCAAGATGGCAGCCAATGTAACATAACAGAGTGAGAGTGCATGGTAAATATGTTGAATAATATTGTTTCGGAATAATAATATACTGATCTGAACTGAATAGTTCACTTAGGGTTATGCACAGGTATGTATTCAGGGTTAATGAACTGTCACAGCATGTCTCAGTGCTACCAATGTTTGTGCTGAGATGTGAATTAACATATAGATATTGAGTGAGCAATCTTGCCATGAGTGAAGTTGAATGGATATAATAAGACCTGTGGGACACAAGCTTTCACATGACAATATTGCCTTGCACTGTCCAAACTCAAAAATCATCACATCACTTCAATGCTACCCCAGCCAGGAACAAATTACATTTCATCGATTTTAAAATCTACAAATTATTCAAAGGGCGGGTTAGTCTTTTACAGTTTGTGCTTTACTATGGTATGCATATGTATTATAGTTTTAACTCTTTTGTGGATGATATAAATGACAGATTCTATAACATTGGAACTTTGAAATGAAAACTCTTTTGTGGGGGCATAATATGGGATGAAATCAACAATGTAATGCCCTAAACAATTTATCCATGTCAATGTGAGGCATTCAATAAGCTGACAAATTATGTACATGACAAGGTCAACTGATTTGAATAACAATTGCCAACTAGCTGTGATGTTGTTGCAACCCAATTTAGATATTATTCATTAATGGAGATCTTATTTCGTCATTTCTAAATTCACCAAATTACATCATGTGGGAAACTATCTTGCTCAATCTAAATCTTAATTAATAATAAGAGAATCCATGTTATTAAGGCAGCCTATGCTTGATTGCATCCATACTGGGGTGTGTTGTCAAGGCACATCAGCTGACAATATATCTCTCAAGATTAATTATCCCACCACAATGATCACAATGACGTGCATCTTTTACTTCCATTATGAAACATTAAGGATTGGGCTGAAAAATCAATATTTATATCTCCTTGATTTCTGTTACATTAATATATCATTTATCAGATCACTAGCCAGTGTCTTATTTGGGTAAAGTGGATTGGATATTAGATTACCACGTGACAGTGTACCAGTCAAATCTGTATAAATGAGTCAGGTATCAGGTTACCATGTGACAATGCGCCAGTCAGGTCTCCATAAATGAGTCGGGTATCAGGTTACCATGTGACAGTGCACCAGTCAGGTCTGTAAGAATGAGTCAGGTATCAGGTTACCATGTGACAGTGCACCAGTCAGGTCTGTAAGAATGAGTCAGGTATCAGGTTACCATGTGACAGTGCACCAGGCAGGTCTGTAAGAATGAGTCAGGTATCAGGTTACCATGTGACAGTGCACCAGTCAGGTCTGTAAGAATGAGTCAGGTATCAGGTTACCATGTGACAGTGTACCAGTCAGGTCTGTATAAATGAGTCGGGTATCAGGTTACCATGTGACAGTGCACCAGTCAGGTCTGTAAGAATGAGTCGGGTATCAGGTTACCATGTGACAGTGTACCAGTCAGGTCTGTATAAATGAGTCGGGTATCAGGTTACCATGTGACAGTGCACCAGTCAGGTCTGTAAGAATGAGTCGGGTATCAGGTTACCATGTGACAGTGAACCAGTCAGGTCTGTATAAATGAGTCGCGTATCAGGTTACCATGTGACAGTGTACCAGTCAAATCTGTATAAATGAGTCAGGTATCAGGTTACCATGTGACAATGCACCAGTCAGGTCTCCATAAATGAGTCGGGTATCAGGTTACCATGTGACAGTGCACCAGTCAGGGCTGTAAGAATGAATCGTGTATCAGGTTACCATGTGACAGTGCACCAGTCAGGTCTCCATGAATGAGTTGGGTATCAGGTTACCATGTGACAGTGCACCAGTCAGGTCTCCATGAATGAGTTGGGTATCAGGTTACCATGTGACAGTGCACCAGGCAGGTCTGTATAAATGAGTCGGTATCAGGTTACCATGTGACAGTGCACCAGTCAGGGCTGTAAGAATGAATCGTGTATCAGGTTACCATGTGACAGTGCAGCAGTCAGGTCTGTATGAATGAGTTGGGTATCAGGTTACCATGTGACAGTGCACCAGGCAGGTCTGTATAAATGAGTTGGGTATCAGGTTACCATGTGACAGTGCACCAGGCAGGTCTGTATAAATGAGTCGGTATCAGGTTACCATGTGACAGTGCACCAGTGAAGTCTTAAAGTAGGTAGATTGAGTATGAGATCACTTGTGTGAAAAGAAACTACAACATGAATGAGTGAACCAGTAAATTCCGTGTGAGTTATATATGGGATTATCAAGTACAGTGCACACAGCAAGGACAGGCATACTTGATTCCTTTGAGATCAGTTTGTGCCTGCATGCTTTTAGAGACACGCACAAGGTCACCAGCCTTAAAGCCTATACCTGTACCCAGCAAGTTGCAGGCATTATAACCTACCTCAGTGTAAGGGTAGACCTCCTTTGTGTGTCACATGACAAATTCTAGAGGAACGCAACGTGTTACAGGATGTGGATCTGAATCAAATGAATGACAAAGCTTATTTTTGCCAATAGTACTCTTTGCATGGATGTAGTGGTGGCACTGAGTCTGTGGACAAATCAAGGTATAGCTTCTGGTATTCATTTGGTGTCAGTATGTCTCTCAGTATCATAGGTCTCTGGGTGCAAACAAAGTAGAATGAATAATGGCATATATACACACCAACTAATGGATGCAGCCGTATTGTCAGCAAGACACAAGGCAATAAAAGCATACAAATGTGTATTGTAGTGAGTAAAACAAAACAAGTATTTATCGTGATGCTAATAAGGTCTTGACATGAGATATCTACTGTGAGTGATTACCGTTGCTACTTACTTTAAATGATAGCCACAAAGAACATGCAAATAGGTCTGGTGACGAGGAGAGGTTTACTTACAGTGCTTTACAGTCTGCAATCTAAACATGGAATAGTTTAATGATGCTTTGTTGCTTGAATTGTTTTATGTTACTTAACCTATGCTCCTAATGACTAAATACTTTCAAGCAAACTCTAAATTGAGAGTTTATGTTAAAGGTTTTCAAAGTAATTGATAGCGATACTTGAGATACTTCACTTCAATACAATGAACTAATTTACTTAAGGGTATTTATGGGTGTTGGTAGTGAGTGTCCTCTGGTGGCAGATTTTCTGAGGGAACTACTTTCTTTTTACGCCAAAATGGAACGTTTTCAAAAAAGTACGGGAAAAATGCTCAACTGTCAAAAAGAGTTCCTTTTTCATTAAAACTTTTAAGTCATTAAATGACATTTTATGGTATTCATTTTTGTAATAAAATTATTGATTTATTATTTGAAAATTACAATGGAATTTCTTTGATTATATTGAAAGCTTCATATCTTTTTAACTCATAAAAAGTGGCGTAGTAATATGTCACTGCTCCAAAATTTATTTTGTCATGTCAAAATGTTATAGGCAAAAAGTTCTGCAGATTGTGGGACCATAATAGAGTGGATTTCCAAACAACTTTGTAAAAGTGATCTTAACAATATTTACTGTGATCCTAGTGAAACAGATTTTCTATTTTTCAAATACATTAAGAGAAAAATAGAGGTAAAGTACCCACTTGATCATTTCAAAAATATGAATTTTTTCACCTCCCTTCACATATCTGATTGCCAAACTTCCTTTTTATTTCCAAATTACACAAATCAAAATGAGAAAATCTGTTTCACTAGGATCACAGGGAATTTTCTTCCCAATGAAATGAAATAAACACAGCTAAAAACAAGCCTACTCCTGTTGTGTAATCTGCAGAACTTATTTGCTTGTCTTCTTCATTTCTCATGAAAACTATCATCAAGGAAAATTTGGACAAAATACTATTTTGAAAGAAATATACTTGTAATCATACCTTATAATTCAAATATTGAGGTGTTTAAATATTGATTCATGTCATTAATGCTTATATTTTAATGGGCAATGTATTTTTACACCATAAATGTACCAATTCCCATCAAGTACAGTATTTTGGTAGTTTACTCCTCTGCCACTAGGGGGCACTCACTACCAACACCCATAAATACCCTTAATTAGTCATGATTGCACCGTGACTTGTTTTTATGGTTAAGGGTAGGGTGAGATTTTATAATATTTTTAAAATATGCATTTTATGTAATGGAAGTTATGCACATTGTTGAATGCTTTGAATTGATATAGTTCAGAAGCATCACTTTTGATGTAATGAAGATTTGTATACATGTTTTGTTGAGCACTATGATATGATATTTATTTTATTTTTTTTTCTTGCTCGCTCCCGACTCAGTTTGACACACACTATGATATGATATAGCTCACATTTGATGTACTAGATTGTTGTATTAATGTTTCAGGTCTGTTCCTGGTGGCCTACTACATCCTACTTGTCCTCATCTGCATCCCAGTAGCTTTCATCCAGCTCAAACTGGGCGGCGTCCTGGGCCGAAGCATCGTCTCCATCTTCTCTCACTATCTACCTGCTCTTAAGGGTAAGATTATCTCGCCAGTTATGAAACGCTTAATGATCCTGTGTAATGAGGCAGCAGGCTGCTTTTGTCTCATCAAGTGGTATGTACAGATCAAAGCTGCAGTTACATCCGCGCTATGAAATTGCTTATGCTTCACATCTCCATCAATCTTTCCCCCTGTGATTTGGTATTTCCTCTAATATGTATGGTCCATAGTAACAAAGGACTCCAATCTGCCAAGCTTAGTGGTCTACAGACTTACACTTCAGTTAGACAGAAAACAGAGAGAGCCTAAGGAGAAAATATAGAATGATTAGGTAAGGAAGTAAAGAAATCTACAATGGTAAACATATTTTACAATACACTTTTTGAGATTGCAGTCTTCATAGTTGGGCTGCGGTGGTATGAATCAGTATATATAGAGCAAAGTCTAATAGCAGTGGCGGAATCCCTCGATGTTGAATGTCAAACTGTCCAGCAATATGAATGCACTTATAACACATCTTGACGGTTTGGCTTTTGGTTGGATACTGAATGCAGTGGCTGAGCTCAATAGTCTGAGGCCATGTTACACATCTGCCTGGGCAACCTTTGCCTTGGCTTGGCACTCGCCTAGATTCAGTCAGCTTGGTGATAGATGCCTTCAATTTTTATAGCCTAATCAACGGGCCATCCTACTGCGGGGTTAGGGAAGTACCTCTGCATGGCTTGTCAATGAGTGTGGTGATTTCTCAAAAAAGAAAACTAGCGGCTGTCAGGTTGTTCCTCACTAATATGGTGGCAAAAACATGGGGCCTGGCAATTGCACATCACTGATGTCACGTTTGTGCCATTTCTTGCAAAAGTGTTAATATCTCCCCATAGCCTATTCTATCAGGCTGTCGCAGCCATATGCACACTATCCTACACAAGAGACAGGACCAAGTGACAGAGGTGTCTCAAACTGATGAGATATGGATAATGTTTTTCACACACTTGTCAGTCAGGTCAGAGGGCAGGTCCTGCACTCTGCCTTGTTCTTCAAGCTGAACATTTCCTTCTCTTGCTTTCTGAAACAATAAACTTGTTGGTTGCTATGACAACCAATTTTGAAAGACCTTTAGGGTAATTTAGCATGTACTGGAGTGAAAGAGAAGGCTGGGGATTAGCTTTTTGATTGAGTATTTGTACATTCCTAGTGCGTATAAAGTGGACAATGATGGTCCGCCAAGGTTGCCACCCCGGGTTAAACACTCTTCAAGACTGAAGGTATAAAACGCTTAACATTTTGGAAACCTCTGTGGCGGAGAGCTAAGTAGGGTTGCCCTGAGGGGTCAGACTGGCTGGTGGTGGCATTTCAAAGACAAAACTAGCAAAATGAGAAAAAATGCTCACACACTGGTTCCAGGCTGAATAAAGCTTAAGCTGATTACGTGCATGACAATCAGATCTTTGGGCATATTTATGTATATATATATTTAACCATATTATTCATATTCAGTTGTTTCCTACCTTATAAAACACAGAAGATAAGCCATTTTTGCACATTTTCCAAGGTTACTTGCTGCATGTATTTCTGATAGGACTGGAAGGCCGGGCATGACTTCTCATGATTGCATCAGCAGAGAAAGGTCTGGTCAGGCAACCTATCACAGACCTCTGTGCTCTCTTGTGCAGAACCCTTGTGATAGGAATACTGTTCAGTGAATTTGACAATAAATTATTGACGGGCTGCCCCAGGCTGCTGTAAGTTTCTAATCGACTTGCTGCAAACTCTCATAGAAATTGCAAATTTCTTCTTGCCTTTCCGATATGCAATTTTACCTCAGAAATCTATAAAATTGTTTCAAAGGGTCTGCAAATACCACAAGGAAATAGGAAATTGCTTTTCAAGAATGTCCATTCATTCTAAGGCCCCAACTAGTTGCAGAGTAAGACTAAGAGAAAGAATTGGGTCGAAAGGAAAAACTCACAAAATGTGTTTGCCTTATAGATGTAGGCAGCAGAAACATCAAAGTGAATCCATACCAGCATATACAATGAATCATGCCAGTGGCAGGTGAAACACAAATCTATCAAACAGTCCCAAACAGACTTGTTTAGCAGCCATAAAATCTCATACAATTCTGACAAAGATCATATTACAGCAATGTCTGCATTGGTTCTGAAGCTTCTGGCTGGCGTTGGGGTGGCAAACATCTCTGAATTGTCAGACTGTGAATTGTGCAATCATATGTAAAGAATTTGTGCTGATATGAAGCACTATTGAATGGCCAAATCTGAGAACGGCATCACAAGCACTGAGTGGCACCTACATTACAGTTTATAAGGATATTGCTTGGAATGTGGTTTACTGTTGTGTACTGGTTTATTGATGTGCAGTAGAGTTTTGATGTGTTGTGGGCTACTGGGTCATTGATGCGTAGTGGGTCATTTATTTGCTGTGGGCTATTGAAGTGAAGTGGGTTATTGATGCGTAGTGAGTTGTTGATGTCCAGTGGTCTATTGATGCGTAGTGGGTTGTTGATGTCTAGTGGTCTATTGATGCGTAGTGGGTTGTTGATGTCCAGTGGTCTATTGATGCGTAGTGGGTTGTTGATGTCCAGTGGTCTATTGATGCGTAGTGGGTTGTTGATGTCCAGTGGTCTATTGATGTGTAGTGGGTTGTTGATTTCCAGTGGTCTATTGATGCGTAGTGGGTTGTTGATGTCCAGTGGTCTATTGATGCGTAGTGGATTGTTGGTGTCCAGTTGTCTATTGATGCGTAGTGGGTTGTTGATGTCCAGTGGTCTATTGATGCGTAGTGGGTTGTTGGTGTCCAGTTGTCTATTGATGCGTAGTGGGTTGTTGATGTCCAGTGGTCTATTGATGCGTAGTGGGTTGTTGATGTCCAGTGGTCTATTGATGCGTAGTGGGTTGTTGGTGTCCAGTTGTCTATTGATGCGTAGTGGGTTGTTGGTGTCTAGTGGTCTATTGATGCGTAGTGGGTTGTTAATGTCTAGTGGGTTGTTGGTGTCTAGTGGTCTATTGATGCGTAGTGGGTTGTTAATGTCTAGTGGGCTTATGATAATGGATTATTGATACGTTGTCAGCTATTGGTGTGTTATGGACCATTGATGTATAGTGGGCTATTAATATGTTATTGGTCATTGATGTGTAGTGGGCTATTAATATGTTATGGGTCATTGATGTGCAGTGGGTCATTGATGTGTAGTGGGTCATTGATGTGCAGTGGGTCATTGATATGCAGTGGGTCATTGATGTGTAGTGGGTCATTGATGTGCAGTGGGTCATTGATGTGCAGTGGGTCATTGATGTGCAGTGGGTCATTGATGTGCAGTGGATCATTGATGTGCAGTGGGTCATTGATGTGTAGTAGGTCATTGATGTGCAGTGGGTCATTGATGTGCAGTGGATCATTGATGTGCAGTGGGTCATTGATGTGTAGTAGGTCATTGATATGCAGTGGGTCATTGATGTGTAGTGGGTCATTGATATGCAGTGGGTCATTGATGTGCAGTGGGTCATTGATGTGCAGTGGATCATTGATGTGCAGTGGGCTATTGATATGTTGTAGATTATTAATGTGTAGAAGACTACTGACCTACTGCTCAGGTATATTAATGTGGTTGAGAGATATTGTTCGGATATGGATAAATAGATGATCTTGGGGATAATGATTGCTTTCTGAAGATATAAATGATATTGAAAAAAATATGAAGATACAACTTTCTTTCTTCGCTTATCACATACCAGCAAATATATAAAATGAATTCAGAGTATGTGAATATTGAATTATCAGTTGTGATCCAGAGTGGTTGAAGTATTCCTGGGGATTTTATCAATATTATCTCCTATCACAATTTGTTCACTCTTGCCAACCATATCACAAATAAAGCTCCAAATTAAATGCTGCAGAATTCCAACTCAACAGAGAATTGCATCATTTGACAACCGAATCTTGTGCAAATCTAAATTGTAGTTCTATTTTGATGAAATATTCTCACATGTGAAAGCTAGGCACTCTCAGATATCTTTCTGGGTACTATTAGCGAAGAAAGAAAGTTGTATCTTCATATAATTATACACCGCACATTATCACCATTCTCTGGGAGAAATGTGAGAGTGGTCTGGCTGAATGGGATGCTTATTTAGGCATCATTATCTTGCCCAGCATTGCCAGAATGCTATATATTGTTTGCTTGGAGGGAATGCATATGATATGTGGTGTGCTGAGAATAGTGCCTGATTTCTGGGGACTTGGTTAGTGGTGCTGGGTGACATAACAGGGCAGGTGTAAGGAGGCTGTAAGGTGGCATCACCTTGCTAATGAGGCCTACTTCAGCCAGCTTGGATGGGGAGGGAATGGTGGAGAGGGGGGACCTCGAGGCCACAACAAGGTAACCACCATGTTCCTCTGGCCTCTCCACCAGGTCATGGGTAAATAATTATTCCTCTCTTTTATAATGGTATTAAATGTCCATAAATATACTGGCTAGAAAAAAAATCACGTTTCTTTTCTACTTCTGTTTTTTTTTTCGATTTAAGAAGATATTTAAAAAGAATTGATGATAACTCATGTACAAAAACTGAAATGAAAAGACAGTAATATTTACTGAACTAAAATTTGGACAAGTAGCAGATACATTGAAATTGGTAAAACTAATTTGCTATGCTACAGAGTACATGACGCAGACACAGTGCCGAGGAGAGTCCTCATTTCCCTGTGATAATAACTACAGATAGATTGCTCAATGTAGAGTACAGACCTGATTTAGTTCTTATATTTAGTACATGTAGCCGGTACCATATCATGATAGACTTAATATTTCTATCTTACCACCAACTAATCTACATAAAGGGGACAGGCCTAAATAGCTCTCCTATGTAATACATGTAGAAGACAAAATATAGGAGACAAGCCTAATTAGGTCTCCTATGTAGTTCACATATCAGATACAATATTGGGATTAGGCCTAATTAGCTCTCCTATGTAGTTCCCATATCAGATACAATATTGGGATTAGGCCTAATTAGCTCTCCTATGTAGTTCATGTATCAGATACAATATTGGGATTAGGCCTAATTAGCTCTCCTATGTAGTTCATGTATCAGATACAATATTGGGGATAGGCCTAATTAGCTCTCCTATGTAGTTCATGTATCAGATACAATATTGGGATTAGGCCTAATTAGCTCTCCTATGTAGTTCACGTATCAGATACAATATTACGATTAGGCCTAATTAGCTCTCCTATGTAGTTCCCATATCAGATACAATATTGGGATTAGGCCTAATTAGCTCTCCTATGTAGTTCACGTAGGCCTAATTAGCTCTCCTATGTAGTTCATGTATCAGATACAATATTGGGATTAGGTCTAATTAGCTCTCCTATGTAGTTCATGTATCAGATACAATATTGGGGATAGGCCTAATTAGCTCTCCTATGTAGTTCACGTATCAGATACAATATTGGGATTAGGCCTAAATAGCTCTCCTATGTAGTACATGTAGAAGACAAAATATAGGAGACAAGCCTAATTAGCTGTCCTATGTAGTTCCCATATCAGATACAATATTGGGATTAGGCCTAATTAGCTGTCCTATGTAGTTCATGTATCAGATACAATATTGGGATTAGGCCTAATTAGCTCTCCTATGTAGTTCATGTATCAGATACAATATTGGGATTAGGTCTAATTAGCTCTCCTATGTAGTTCATATATCAGATACAATATTGGGATTAGGCCTAATTAGCTCTCCTATGTAGTTCACGTATCAGATAAAATATTGGGGATAGGCCTAATTAGCTCTCCTATGTATTACATGTATCAAATACAATATTGGGATTAGGTCTAATTAGCTCTCCTATGTATTACATGTATCAAATACAATAGTGGGATTAGGTCTAATTAGCTCTCCTATGTAGTTCACATATCAGATACAATATTGGGATTAGGCCTAATTAGCTCTCCTATGTAGTTCATGTATCAGATAAAATATTGGGGATAGGCCTAATTAGCTCTCCTATGTATTACATGTATCAAATACAATATTGGGATTAGGCCTAATTAGCTCTCCTATGTAGTTCATGTATCAGATACAATAGTGGGATTAGGTCTAATTAGCTCTCCTATGTAGTTCACATATCAGATACAATATTGGGATTAGGCCTAATTAGCTCTCCTATGTAGTTCACGTATCAGATACAATATTGGGATTAGGCCTAATTAGCTCTCCTATGTAGTTCATATATCAGATACAATATTGGGATTAGGCCTAATTAGCTCTCCTATGTAGTTCATGTATCAGATACAATATTGGGGACAGGCCTAATTAGCTCTCCTATGTAGTTCACGTATCAGATACAATATTGGGATTAGGCCTAATTAGCTCTCCTATGTAGTTCATGTATCAGATACAATATTGGGATTAGGCCTAATTAGCTCTCCTATGTAGTTCACGTATCAGATACAATATTACGATTAGGCCTAATTAGCTCTCCTATGTAGTTCCCATATCAGATACAATATTGGGATTAGGCCTAATTAGCTCTCCTATGTAGTTCACGTAGGCCTAATTAGCTCTCCTATGTAGTTCATGTATCAGATACAATATTGGGGATAGGCCTAATTATATCTCCTATGTAGTTCACGTATCAGATACAATATTGGGATTAGGCCTAATTAGCTCTCCTATGTAGCTCACGTATCAGATACAATATTGGGATTAGGCCTAATTAGCTCTCCTATGTAGCTCACGTATCAGATACAATATTGGGATTAGGCCTAATTAGCTCTCCAGTGAGGTACACATCCTTAGCATCTGCAGCACTGCAGCAGTTATTGTTGCATCTCCATATATTACCATCATGTCCCACCAGCTCTCACAGCCGGGCCATAATCTCAACAGTTAAGACTGATTTATGGCAATCTGACCATAGAAATCAGGAGAGAATAAATTGATAAGATCATAGCCATAATACATTTCTCCAACATTCAAATCTTCTTGCTGCATGATGTATTGCAAATCTTTGCCGACGGCGGTTTCGAATTGAAGTGTCGAACAAAAAGATACACAATCCATACTGTGATATCATTTTCACACAGAAAGCCATTTTCTTTAAATCTACTTTGGCAGAGACCAGAGAAATTGTAAGATAATATGTGTTTCAATTAAGAAATGCAACTTTCCAATATCTGTTGTGTAAGATATCACTTACACAACAACTGCAATCATTTTCTTATAAAATATTCATTAATATGAAATATGAAGAAGTATGCAGATGGTCTAACTGCACAATCACTGGGATAATTGATTCCTATTGTCGTTTACAGATATGATCAGGATTTTAATTTTGTTTTATTGTAATGCAAGAGGTAATTATGATGTTGAATTTCCTGTTTTTAATTATGTAAAAAGTAATATAGAAATTGAAGGCAATTCATATCAGAAATCTAAAGTCATACTTTGATATTTAACAAACATATGAGCCATTCCTTAAATGTTTTTTTTCTACTAGAACTGTTCATCACTGTTTCATCATCATTATGATGCATATCATTGCCACAGTTAAACAGACATGAAAATAATGAAATCTCTGACATTATTAAATAATTTTAGTAATTTAGTTCAAAATATACCTTTGTTGATTATACTATAGAATATTCTTGGATATATGAAGTTTTCTGATAACATCTTTCTGGTTTACTGACATGGAAATTAAGATTATTAATTTTTTGTGTCTTAATTACCACCCATTACCAGCCCCCCTGGACCACATCAGTGGGCTTGGGTATGGGATTGTATGTCTTGGAAGATGATAAAATGGCATGGTCTGTATGTTAGAATATTTGACCCACCTCACAATCAGCTCAAACAATGTCAACTTTGGATATGGAATTGTATGTTTTGGAATATGATAAAATGATCTATATTTAGAAAATATAACTTACCGTACCTCGCAGTCAGGTCAGGAATGGCTAAGCAATGCCAAATTGAAGATATGTGGAATTTTGGCCTTCAGCTTGGAAACTATCCAAGGCTTTAATACCATAAACAGGGAGTAAATGATTGGGTTAATTAGTTCTGAATGTGTCGGACTACAATTTGCTGATTATTTGAAGTATATTGCTGCCAATCACATCACCATCTCACCTGACATCTCACCTGACATCTCACCTGACATCTCACCTGACATCTCACCTGACATCTCACCTGACATCTCACCTGACATCTCACCTGACATCATAGCTGCTCTCATGGCTGCCATTCACATCACCATCTCACCTTACATCTCATCTGACATCTCACCTGACATCACAGCTGACATCATAGCTGTTCTCATGGCTGCCCACCACATTTACATCTTACTTGACATCATAGCTGTTCTGACATCATAGCTGTTCTGACATCATAGCTGTTCTGACATCATAGCTGTTCTGACATCATAGTGTTTATTGTAGGTCGGATGTATAGGCATTTGGGCAATGAGGGTATCTTCAGGGCTTTGTTAAGGGATGAACTGTTTTGTTTTATTCTTTCATATCTTTATTCTCATCTTATTTAAGTATAATTATAATGACAATCTTTCCTTTGTTTGGTCTTATTTTATTTGAAAGTTCATTTTTTTCATTCAAAAATATTTTTAGTTCAAATTGATTTATTTATGATAATAAGATAATAAAATTATGTACCTCATTTTGAAGTTTCAGTATAATGTGCTTATAACAATGGCATGACTAATGTCATAGATATAATTTCAATGAATCCAGCTTTTAAATAACACTATAAGATGAAATTATTGTTTATGTCTGATGATATTTCATGTGTCTGAATGGTTCCATGAAAGCTTTATCGTGTTTATGGCAAAATGTATATAATTTGAAAGACTTGCATTGTGAGTTTCTCTGACATAAAATTGATGCCATTATTGTTACAATATTCAAATTCCTCTGAAATATGAATGATATCAGAAGAGACTTTTCATATTTGATTTATACCCAATTTTAATCAATGGGAGAAGTGGCGAAAAAAAGCCATTGACATATGACTGGCATTTCTATTAGTGCTTTGCTTTGGAGGCAAACTGTTGTGGGTTTGATGCAGCCAGATAAATAATACCTGACACAGATCACATGTTGGCATCCAATCCATTATTTCAATGCCAGTTTGATCGACTTTTATTGCGGCGATGTTCTGGTGGAAAGCTGTAGTGTTGTCTCCTGATGCATGGACACAGATATCTGTTTACATAGATAAAATACATTTCACCTGGAGCACATGTCCTCTTGCAGTTATCTGCACGAGTGCTGATTTTAGATTATTTGCAGGACAAGTCAATGAGTCAGGTTTCTATAGCAACATGTTATGGCTCGCATGATTCTGGCTCAAGTTGTAGCCATGGGATATCATGTTGACAAGGCACTGTCATATCGCAACTTCCCCCAAAGCCCTTCCGATCTCTGCTCGTTGCCCTGAACCCAGCAGTTTAATATGGTTCAATTTCTCACAATTAATACCTCTTAATATATATATATATATATATATATATATATATATATATATATATATATATATATATATATATATATATATATATATATATATATATATATATATATATATTCTCTGTTTGATATATATATATTATATATATATATATATAGGGTGTGTGGAGAGAAGTGCCACCCTGCACCTTGAGTGGCAATCCATACACCACTCTGTTTGATTCACATGCATTGAAAAACATCATGTGAACTTTACAACTCGAAGATCAATATTACTCAGAAGTAGGAGATGAAATCCCTGGTGACAGCACGGATACTGATTCTATCTCTGTCAGACCTACCACATGGAATAATTAATTCTTCTGTCTACAAAAATCACCATCATTTATATCCAGGTGTATTGCTTTTCAAAGAAATCTGAAAAATTGTTATAAAATATGATGTTTATGTTGGTGGGAGGTGGGCTGACATGATTGAGGCAGGGAGGCCTGGGATACAGGACTGGCTGTGGAGGCCTGGGATACAGGACTGGCTGTGGAGGCCTGGGATACAGGACTGGCTGTGGAGGCCTGGGATACAGGACTGGCTGTGGAGGCCTGGGATACAGGACTGGCTGTGGAGACCTGGGATACAGGACTGGCTGTGGAGGCCTGGGATACAGGACTGGCTGTGGAGGCCTGGGATACAGGACTGGCTGTGGAGGCCTGGGATACAGGACTGGCTGTGGAGGCCTGGGATACAGGACTGGCTGTGGAGGCCTGGGATACAGGACTGGCTGTGGAGGCCTGGGATACAGGACTGGCTGTGGAGGCCTGGGATACAGGACTGGCTGTGGAGACCTGGGATACAGGACTGACTGTGGAGGCCTGGGATACAGGACTGGCTGTGGAGGCCTGGGATACAGGACTGGCTGTGGAGGCCTGGGATACAGGACTGGCTGTGGAGACCTGGGATACAGGACTGGCTGTGGAGGCCTGGGATACAGGACTGGCTGTGGAGGCCTGGGATACAGGACTGGCTGTGGAGGCCTGGGATACAGGACTGGCTGTGGAGGCCTGGGATACAGGACTGGCTGTGGAGACCTGGGATACAGGACTGGCTGTGGAGACCTGGGATACAGGACTGGCTGTGGAGACCTGGGATACAGGACTGGCTGTGGAGACCTGGGATACAGGACTGGCTGTGGAGACCTTGGATACAGGACTGGCTGTGGAGACCTGGGATACAGGACTGGCTGTGGAGACCTGGGATACAGGACTGGCTGCACACCCTACTTGCCATGCACTTACACCATATGTATGCAGAGTGGCTTTACAATGCAGTCAAGTCTGATGCCAGGTTATCCACAGGTTAAAAGGGAGCATTTGGCAGCATATGTGGAGAGAGGGGGGACACTCCACTCCTGCTATCATGCATCCCCATCAACATGATCTCACTGATACACTGCTCCGAAAATCATTCCACTTGCAATATTTGCTACTTATTTTTGACTATCTTCATGTCGCAAATGTATAAAGATTTCAGAATGTCAGATTATCTATTTTACGGTAATGATTTGAAAGAAGTGGTGAATTTCAGACCTCTTGTGTCCCATGATGCATTTCTACATCCTGTGGATATTGTGCAGTAGTCAGTACGTAGAGCCCTGGAGGAGTGGAATCTGCAACGCAAGCATTATAGCTTAAGTCTCAGGAAAACAACAGACTGGCATCTGACATGGAAAATATTCATGAAATATTCATGATATTATATAGAAAGCCTTGTTTCAATATCAACAAAAATGACAGATGCAGCATCAATTAACTAATTGCCTAGTCTACAAAATCTAAATGGTCGAGTTTAAATTCCTTTACTTAAAATTCATTCTTTAAAAGGATGACTTGAAATTTTCTTTCTTAAAATTCAGTCTTTGAAAGTGTGACTTGAGCAGTAAAATGTTATTGATATTTTGAGAAGCATAATGTGTGTATGAGTGATCTAGCATGCTGATGTTAGCTTGTAACCATTGTATGCAACTGATGAGCAGCCAATCACCCACAATACAAGAGGGACGGCAAGAAGAAGACAAGATTAATGAGCTGACAGGAAACTGAGATAACATTAGCATGAGATAAGCCTGAGACACAGCACAATAGGCAAGCCCATTGTTATGCAATTTGCATTGTGAGAAGAACGGGGAAGTGTTATTAAGCAAGAGACATGATCTGTCTCCCACTCAGCTTCTTTATCTGCTTTGCGTTATAATGCATATATTTCCATTCCAAGACATGACCTAAATGACAAATATCATGAAGAGACACGAGAGCACATTGCTCTATAATTAGATAAAATATGTCTCTTGTTCTCAATCTCTGTTTTCAGTCTAATGCATGCCAAGTGATATGACGATGATAATGTTATTTTTAACATTCCTTTTCTTTTGAGATCTTTTTTTCGTTCTTAAGATAATTGATGTGTAAGCCATGAAACCTGATGATTTTGTCTGGCAAATAAATCACATGTTGCCTGTAATCAGAAGATGGTGGGTGGATTCATGAGAAGACATATGATATTGCCAGTGAGGGGAGTCTGCCAATTTTGCCTGTCAGAAGCCACTAGGAAGTAACAGGTAGAGCAGACAGAGTTGCCAATCACTGTCCATCACTATGGTGACCCCAGCCCATCACTATGGTGACCTCAGCCCATATAAACGATGTCCTCATCCAGCCACTGACATTGCCACATCTCAGATCTATCCCATAATGATGCAAACACGACAAAAAGGGGGCTATATGACCTTATGCTACAGCTCTGAGGGTTTCATATTTTTTTGTATCTGCCAATTGCATGGCTTCATTGGTGAAAGTATAGCATATTTCTGGAACTATATTTTACCGCGTAAGGTTTATATGACGCCATTAAATAAAGCCCTACTTAAAGTTCAGGAAGAGCAAGTTATTCTCACCTTCTGATATGAGAGTGTTGAGTCAGCAAGAAATGATAAAAGTAAACTTAATTTCTTTTTTAATGTGAATTATTTGACAAGAGAGCAAATAAACTGTTCTCATAGAAAAATATTCATTTTCCATCTGTCATAATTCTCTATGGATGAAAATCATAAAACGCCTACTGTCGATGATTTTTATTGTCAGGTCTATGATATATACTGGCACTCCATTATGTAGCCCTCAGTCGGGCCCCCTTCTACACTTAGCAGAACAGACCCACAGGGTTAACCCATTCCATCCAACAACGTCCTGACTGGAATGGAACTCTCTCTGAACTTTAAGGCTTCCCATTAGATGTTTTGCCAAGTATATAGTCTCCCTTGGTCAAAAGGCTTGCCTAATACATTGCGTCACATCAAATAACGGAGCAGGCTGAGTGTGGTATCAGATGACATCATGTGCCGAGTAATCTTTAACGCTTAGCCAGCCCTATCCATACATGACGAGCCGGTCGGTAAGTTGCTTGTTTATGGTCCTAAAACAATCGTAGTGTGGAGAGCAAACAGCAGCAGGCAAGTGTCAATGTTTGTCTGGGTAGGTGGGGCAATGTAATGGTGGGCTACATCATAAGATATTCTCATGGGATGCTCCCCTGCACAGCTCACCAGGTCTCACTCACTCTATGCTCCCTGCTAATGGGCACATATTAACTCCTTCATTTGCTCTCATTTCAAACTTGTCCCATATAAACACATACAAGGTAGCATTTACTTATGTTTATATTATTTGTGATTTGGTTTTAGTGGATAATACTGGTAATTCTGTATCGCAGGGGATATTGTGGATATATCAGTAGTTAGTATGCGAGACAGAGAGGGGTTTAGGCCCCTAATGGTGGTAAACACTACTGCTCGTTCACGCGTGGTGCTCAGCATCTTGACCTTGCATACAGTCAGGGAAGTGGTTCTCTGTGGCTGTATACTCAGCCAATCATGTTTAGTCTTTATTTACTCTTCATCTTTCCTCTAGTACCTCGGAGGGAGCCCTCAGTGGAAATCTCAAAGTACCTATTCCTGGTTTTTACAGACCATGCCCTTCCTGTTGGGTCTGGGGGTTGGTAACAGCAAACCTTGGCTGATCAATTTACAGAAAATTGCTTTGCAAATTTACATGATGCATTTATAATAGAAATTTTAAATTCACACCAAATTTACAGACTATTCATGCTTTCACACATGTACCAAGAGGGACGCTGAATAGGAATGTATATGATGTACCTCTGGTGTTCATAAAGGACGCTGACCAAACATTCAGATGCCAAGATCGTACTGAATAGCATATTTACAGTCTGTGCAAACAGTTATCGCATAGCTTTCACACCAGACTGAGAGTATGCCCCGAGGTTAAGTTGCTAATGTATTTTGCCTTTTATTTTATGGGGTTCTAGTTTAATAAAGAACAGGAGAGTGTTGCCTTAATAGAAAGTAATTAACAACTCATTTATATCTGCTTAAATTGTAACTGACAACTCCTGAGTCGTGATATCGGGACCCAGAAGGGGACTCTCGGTGATAAATGTACAAGAGGCCTCCACACACACATTCTGGAAGGAGAAATGATCCTACAGTCATGAACAACACGGCTAGTGAGGCTCAGTACATGCCAGCGGCTCACTCCATGGCCCGAACATACCACCACAATAGCCTCAATTTGTCACACAAAGTGTGCACAATGAGCAGTCATTTGTTTGCACCGAGGCACTTGTGTCGCCGTGAGTCGAGGCGGGGAGTGATGCCATCCCTCTCCCCTGCTCAGACAAACTTGCCAAAATCAACTCGGGCGAGGATTTCCAGGTTTGTGTTGTGTGAAATGTAAGGGACCTTTATGATGATGACACGAGCTGGCAGCCTGGCAGGGTTCTCCCCCTCTCCAGAGCATTGGTCAAGGAGATTGGGCATAAAGACAATTTGTCAGTGAGATTGTGGTGATCTGCAGACATTGTGTGGGTGACCCCTGGGCAGTGTCACCAGGCTGTGACCTGAATAAGGACAGGTTCACGTCGCCAATCCCACTACACAGACTTATCTTCTGTGGGCAAAAACAAGCACTGAAGGAAACATTCTCTGATGGTTAAATGTGTTTTCCTTTCATGTTGATCATTTGTTGTATAAAGGCAAATTGGTTTCCGTGCAGAGATGAACGAACTAGAAATAACATGCTCACGTAATAAGTATATAATGAATACCAGATCAACTACTAAAAAATGTCAAGTGGCCAAGAGTCAACAGAAAAGGCTAATCTGTTATTAATATGATTTTTGTGTCAGAATTGATTGCAACTGAGTGATATAATGTGAATGTTGTGTATTACAGGTGTTGCCATTGCCATATTGGGCATCAGTTTCCTGCAGTGCGTCTACCATGCAGTGTATCTCAGCTATGCTGTCTACTATATGTTTGTATCTCTGCCTCAACCCTATGTCTGGTCATATATAGGAAACGCCACCAGGTACGCATTGTATATTCCCCTTCCTACAACTCTCTTCTATTCCTTCATCTTTTTGTTATTCTGCACCACATTAATTCTTCAGTGAGAATATATTCCATCTTGTTTGTGCATAAATCTATTCAAGATGAAATTATAAAGATATAAAGGTTTATCTAGTGTATATTTCAGACTGGTTAGCTCCTAAGAACTTTCCACATTACATATACTATAAAGCTGATGTTTCAATAATCTCAGGTATTTTTGCATTGTTTCATACATGTGATTTGCTATTTATTTCAGGGTGTCCTCATCTTTCATATACTTTGCCAGGAACCCAGCAGAACATTATTACTAGTAAGTATTACTGTTCAGTTGGCTGAAGCTGTTCCTGCCCGCATCCAGAATGTGAAAGATGGGTTGATGCACGGATCCACTCCTCTCATATATCCCCATTAAATGCCGAGCTTTCTAATTTTGGTGTTCTAAATGCATTAGCGATAGTTTCTAGTACACTTAGGTCTGCTGTAATAAAAAAAAAATGGCGACGTAGAAAAAGTAACAGGTATGAAAGTCTTGATCAATTTAACACTGTATATCATATAAGTCACTAGAAAAAATGAATATGGCACTCTCAAGAAGCGCTGTCAAGAAATCTTTGAGTATTTGAGTCATTATTGATTTTTATTGCTAGATTTTTAAGCTTAGTGCACAGTGTGTGTTCATATCTGCATTATGATGACAATGAGAGGATATATATATATATATATATATATATATATATATATATATATATATATATATATAATATAATATAAACAAGGTCCTATTGACCTATTGCTAGCAATCAGACAGAGATATACAGACAGATGTGCCCTACTCAAGTGTTGTTACAGAGGACCTCAGACAAACTGCGTCATCATTGATGAGGGCTTTTTTTTGGTTACTATGGCGGGTTTCTAGGGAGAGGTAGATATAATGAGGAGGTAGCTCGCGGGCGCACAATGCTCACCAGGCCTACATAGGGTCAATACATGGATAATTAATAGTCAGGCTGGCACCCTGCATCACAGGTGAGATGGATTGATATCTACTAATAGCTGGACATAAAGGTACACCTTAACTCCTGCAATAAAAACACAACAAATCCATGTTCTCTCTCAGACATGGCTGCCCAGGGTTCTTGATAACAATCTGTATTCAATTTACAATCAGGCAAGCTTTGAAAATAATAGAGTGCTACTCTAAGATGTTCTATAAATGTAACATTTCTTAAAGATCCATGTTCCAAGAATAAACAGTGCATTAGATAAACACATAACACTGTTTTAAAAGCTTATATGGTGGCAGAAATGTCAAAGTGTCATCTGCGAGCTGGTGGCATGTTTGCTCTATTGTGGGAGAAGGCGCTTTGTCATGCTTCGTTATATAAGAGCCTACCACAGGTGGAGGCATGAATATAAAGCTTTTGATGCAATTATTGCCATCAAAGCTCATGTCGGTCTATCGCAGCGCCCCCACACCACACCCTGCTCGGGCGAGCCAAGACGGCTTTCACAGCTCGCTGGTGAGATACACGGCGTGGTAGACTTGCCGCACTGGGTTTCATTTCTGTCAAATCAGGTGACAAGTTTATCTTATCCGATTACTAACTCCACAGTAATGTATTAGAAATATTCACGATCTACTGACAAATATAGCATCCATTTTCCACCATCGTTAAAGGATTCATATTTGTCCTCGTTCTTAGGGAATAAAGAAGGTGTAGAGTGTGGATGAGAGAGTTTTCATTTATGTGAGTCATGTATATGAGATGATTTAGAGACTGGCAGGATATTTTGCCAGAATTTGGAGCTTTTATGGAAGCAATGCAGTTAGGCTACGTATAGAGGCATTATTGTGTACACCTAGCCTCCTGTACAGAATGCACTTTGCAACACAACCAATTGGCCTCTTGCCTAAATTTACAACACAAGCACCACTTACGTGAAGGACTATTATAGAATATTGATTACTCAATTCTAAATTCCTGAGTAATTCCCCTTTCTAGACCTGCACACTCGAGTTCATGTGATTGTCCCAAACAATGATTTCCAAATAAATCTAAAATAGTGTTATAATATGTAATATTTTCATTAAAAAAAATAGAACGTTTATTTGGAGAGATATATTATTTGTGATCATCTGAGATCAAATAAATAGCTGCATATATTATTAAAGGCCCAGTCTGATAGTGAGGTGGGTTGTGGTGATCAGTGGGTGATGTTGGGGTCCTAAATTATAAGCCATCACTTCCTCTGTGTGAACAGAAATAAGTTGCAGTCAATAATTAGTATCTGATGAAGCTGGTCTGGTGCCACTGTGGACTGCTCAACCCCAAAGGACAAACTCAACACACATCACACTTCAGTGTTCTCTGCTTCTACTTCCTTTTTATATGACAGAATTTATATATAACTACGCATTAATAGATGTGTTTTACCAGGTTTTCCCCTTCATTATTTTCTTAATCTTCCCTCATCTCGCATATGACAGCCAACTCAAGATTTAAATTGCAATCTTGACAGTACAATTTTTTCATCACTAATTTGAATGTTATTTTTTTCCCACTTTCTTTCACTTTTACCAAGTTTACATAGATCCAAGAAGCTCATGTTCACTGGATGATTTATTCAGAAGATTATCAATTATCAGTTGTTCACGCTTACATTGTCTAAATCTATGTTTAAAAACAGGACAGTGGTTTTGTATCAATATTTAATGTTGCTATAAAATATCTCTTTATTTCTAAATATTAAATGAGTTTTGCTTGAACAAATCCACAAGATCAAAAGGGATATGATAGTACTGATACTGGGGATATCTTAATAATAATACCATGAGTGCTGCATGAACATCCAGACCGCTGACCAATTATGTTAGTCAAGACAATGATGGGAGACAATGGTAATTATTTTGACCAATCAGAGAGCAGCTCACAGAAAATTACAAGAAGTGTCCTCAGTAACAATGGTGGGAAGAGGCGATCACCACATGTTTACATTTCTACATCGCATAGATGGCTTTCTCAGAGTAAATAATACTCAATTCAATGTCATATGAATATTATAGTTATGAAAAAGGAGTTAGAAATGGCCATTACAGCCTCAGATACCATATACTTAATTAAACTTGTATTAGGTTAGAAATATATATCATGATATTCAGTGAAAAAACGGCTATTAGAAAATGTATATCCTGTCAGTAAGAAATGAACAATGAAAAACTGTAACAGGAACTTTATAAATGCCATATATCATAAACAATATTTTGTTTTAAAAGCTTTAAAAAGTAATACAAATACTGATATACTCTTTATAAAAATATATGCATTTCTCTTATTTTTCAAAACATTTTAAATTAAAACAGTTATGAAAATGAACACATGAACACATTTTATTTGAAATCATCTTGAATGGATGTTTTCATAAGTCTCAAAAGGACAACTCTTTTGGTTTTTTTTTTTGAAAAAAAGAAATCAAAGTGTGTGGAGAAACATCGATAAAATGTTGATCAAATTCATTATTTAAAATATTAATGTTCAATTTCCTATTGTTCTGATGTCAGTGACTGCGATAGGATAAAGGATTTTGAATCCATTGTTTAAAAGCATTGCCATGACACCATACCTCATATAATGTCTGCATATTTAATTAATCCAAGGGTTGAATGAGAGTTTTATTTCATTTACCCTATATTATAGAGAATTATAAAAATCATATAAAATGTTTTTATAAGTGTGGACACTTAATTTATAGCATTTTAAATAAAACAAATTTTAATTACTCTAAAATAATTGATAAAGTAATTCAGTTTCCTTTCCAATTTACATTTTCTGAGATAGACTGGGATCTCCAGTAGACATCTCCATATGAAAATGCGAGGTGAAAATATGAATCATTTTCTAGTCTGGGTGCCAGTATTTGATCATATTTGTGATTAAAAAACACTCCATCATAATGTCCTCAAATAATCTGAAGAATTTACATTAAGAATAGGTACACTTGCCCTGCCAAACAAGATACCATATACCTGTTCAAGGTGTATTATTTATTCTTTAAGATTTACTGATCACAAATGTTGCTCTTTCTTATGGCAGATTTTAGCCAATGTAAATGATACATGATGTTGTTTGCTAGCTGTCGGGACTGCACGATAAATGATATGCAGTCTTTCAAAGCATTGCCTAATTGGTCTCGGGGAGAAAGGTAATCAGATGCTTACCATTCTTGGAGAAAGGGACAAATGTACTCAGGTGTGATATAAAGTGAAGGATTGACTGGCAGGTCAGCAAGCCGTACAACTACCTTGCCCCCCCCCCCCCCATCATAATAACCAATCTAATTGGAAAGCTTAATCAATATTTGTGGCCATCTATGAGTTAAATTGGCATGGACTGTGTGCTACATCAAATGGAGTAGCAAATATAGCAAAATAGTTCTCTCTTTCTCCCTCTCTCTTTCTGTAATTTTGTCCCATTCCGGTCCACATTTTATAAGGTGACTCGCACTTATCTGCCTTGACCACTTCATTGGCCTCTATGAGCAGGAGAGATTCACTGCGGGGGCCCAGTATGGACATATATGGTGCAATATTTAGAATTAGATATTAGTCTACGACTTTCATGTCTCACGAATATATTTTGTCTCACATATACATGTAGACATGTATGGTGCAATATTTCGAATTAGATATTAGTCTAGAATTAGACTTTCATGTCTCACAAATATATTTTGTCTCACATATACTCATACATGTACATAAATGAGCATTTATGTATATGAACAAGGAAATATATTGCTGTGTGGGTTAAGATTAAACTTTCATCCTTCAGACTGCCTTTTAATAAGCATCAAATTTATATGGAAATGAAGAAGCAAAGAATTCATTTCAAATGTGTATTGCTCTTTTGTCTGTGCCACATAATATTTGAAATATGATAGATGGTGGATGTTCTGATGTTTCAGCAATGAGTTCCTGCAGGTGAGCGATGGCATCAGCAGCCCCGGTGGAGTTCCCTGGTACCTCGTCATCAGTCTACTCACCGCGTGGCTCATCACTTATATATTTGTCTGCAGGGGGCCGAGCTGGTTTGGAAGGGTACGATCACTTCTCAAATAACTGCCATCTTCTGCATCAGGACATTTACAATCAAAATTAAATCTATTCTTTGTTTGGTTTAAAATGTTTCTATTGTCTAACTAAAGTGACTTTATCACTTACAAGACCTTTTTGCTTGATATTTAAATTTTATCTTTGATATCGAGGTTGATTTAATGGAATGATATTTAAGTTTACTTTACCACAGGAATGCGTATTACATAATTCTTTTAATGTTTTTTTTTTTAAATCACTTTTTCAGTCATTTTAAGTTTTTAAATAAATTTGTAAAAAGAAGATATTCACCATTGTATATTTGAAATATGTGGTATCTACATGTAGATGTTAGGGCATAACGCTGTCCTATATTTTGTTGTTTATAGGCTGTTTATGGGACCAGTCCTGTGGCAATTGGTTTGTTATTTGCCCTTCTTGTGTACAGTCACACGGCTGTCCCGGCCGCTCACGAGTCCCTGGGTCACTTCTTCAGTGAGCAGAGAACTAACAGGATATCCCGCAATGGACATGGGCTGAAGGTTAAAAATGGGGAGGACATTCTCATGTCAGAACTGGCATCTCCACTGGTCAGTAAATCACAATATCCAAGCCTATACATACATCTATAAACAATCTGAGATCTTGTTTGAATAACAGAAAAGCCATTGTTTGTCCAACATAATCAGTTTGTTGGGAAAATGTTCTTAATGGGAAAGTATTGTTGGTTTCATTAAGGGGTAAGGTTCTGTGATCTTGTAGTTGCCTACAAGTGTTCCATACATCCCTGTACATGTAGTTAGAGTGTTAATTGTGCGTGTTATTTGAGCAGACGTGGATCCGAGCCCTGGAGCAGCACATATACAGCCTGGGTCTATGGGCCGGTCTGCTGCCCACCCTCGGCAGTCACCTGGGCAACAAGAAGCCAGCCAGCAACCTGTGAGTTTCCACTCCTCCTTAATGCACCTCCCACCTCTAATTAATCCTATAGTCGCACACTGTTACCATGGCTACTTTATCTGGATTAAGTAGCAATATCAGTCCACTTATCACATCATTGTCTCAACATAGCGCTTTCTAATACCCTCTCCCTGTCTCTGAGAAACGGGGTTTATCGTTGGACTAAATTCTCTAGGGACTAAAGGTCTATTTTTAAATATAACATCTTATTCATTATCAAACACTGTGAAGTTAAATGTATGTAATATTGCCTTATTTGACTATGACAGGACCTGGCTGATTGTACTTCTGGTACACAGCATGCTGCCCCACCTGGGGACGATTGCTGTCGCCCCTTTCATCCATGCCCTGGCTGTTCACAAACATCTGCCCTTTGAGGAGGTCATAAATTCAGGTATATATCTTTATGTACAAAGAGATTTTTACAAAATTATATCTTTAGAATTGTGGAAAAACTATAAACAAGGGGTCAATTTCACAATTATTCACATGGAATTTGAATCCAAAAATCACAGAAATCTTAATTATCTGTTAAGCTAGATTATCTATAATAACTTTTTTCTTCAATAGTTCCACATGACCCATTCCTTAAAAATTTAATAATCAATTCTTCTGATGTCATGTGGAATAATGTCATATTTTGTTTTCATCCATTTTCATTCAGCAAACCATTTTCATTCAGAAAATGCTGTGGCAACCAAAAGTAATGCTGAAATATTACAATTGTATTGTGTTAAAAGCAAACATTAGTTTATTTATTTCTTTGTATGTATTAGCGTGATGTTTGCTTGCAGGTCCGTACCTGTTGTTTGTGGTGCTGCCGGAGTCGTTCGCCATGGCTGATATCAACCCGCTCTGGGTGCTGGTTCTCTATATGTGCTTCTTCCTATTTGCACTGCATCAGCAGGTACCAATAATATCTCCATATCATCAACATATATAGGAGGCCATCTCTGCATCAGTATCAATATATATGTCACATGATCTAAAGTTTCATTCATAACGTAACTAAAATCTTGATATTGCAAGTCGTCTGAAAGTTTTAGCTGTATGAGTGACCCAGTACAATTCAGGATCAATGTATCCACCACTTGTATCCACCACTAATTTTTGTATATATGAATATAGTTTTTGATGGAGGGTATATGTTTCAGGCATTGCTGTTGATTGTTATCATGGAGAACATTGTGGAATGCTTTGACAAGTACATCCAGATTGTCTTCCGTCGCAGGGAGATCTTCACTCTCGCAGTCTGCACATTAGCATTCCTGCTGGGCTTGCCACAACTCACACAGGTATCTTCTATCCCATCTCCCATCAAGTGATATCTGAGTATTCACACACGCACACACACAAACACACACACAAACACACATATCCCATCTCCCACCAAGGCTTTATCTGAGTATTCAGACACACACAAACGCACACACAAGCACACACACATAAGCACACACACAAGCACACACACACACACAAACACACACACAAACACAACCACACACACATATACTCACACAAACACACACACTTACAACCACACAGACACACACACACAAACACACACACAGCCACACACACACAAACATACACACACAACCACACACACACACACACTTACAAACACACTTACAACCACACACACATAAATACACACAAAAACACACAACACACACACAAACAAACACACACATGTACAAACACACTAACATCACACACACAAATACAAATACTCACAACACACACACACATACTTATAACCACACACACACACAAATACAAACACACACAACACACACACAAACACACACATACACACATACTGATATAGATATGTTTGTATTTTCAGGGTGGTTCTTACCTGACCAAGCTGGTGGACCTCTACCTATACAGAGTACTATATGTGATCATACTCCTCAGTGTTATCCCTTTTGTACTTGCTTATGGTAATATATGTACTACATTCTTTCAAATGCACTCTCAATGATCCTTATATGTTACTGTTTGGAGAGTTTAGACTGAAAATGTCAGGGTAAATTAGTGGCAGTCTTTCTTCATATGTAAGTTATTATGGAAAAAGTAACTTATGATTGAATGTAGAAATTACTATCATGTTCATAAAGAAGTTACTATCATGGATATAATGATGCTTATTGCAGCGTTATGGCATATAACCAGACTGTGATAATTGCAGTCAGGGAAGTGTGTAAATGATTGTTTGTGTGTGTTTACAGCCAAGCTGGAGGCATTTCATCTTCCCATAGAGAGACTATGTATGTGTGCCTGGTTTGCTGCAGCCAGTCTTGCAGTCTGTGTATGTATTAATAAATGATCTGCACTTGACCACTTATGTATTTTGACTATTCTAATTTTGCTGGGAGTGTAAACAATTAGGTGTATTGAAAAACAGTGATGTTAGAAAAATCTTCACATTGTTTGGTTGTTGTGTAACCCTTGCAATATAAAATAAAAAAGAGATAATTCATGTGTAATTATTGTAGTAACCATAGCAACATAAAAAAGATTTATCTTTACTCAATATTAACATTTAGCAACAAAATCATAATGAGTATTTTGCATTTTTTCCCCCTGATAAATAGGTCAGATAACATTGGTGACATGCACAGCTGTGTATGATTCACATAGATGTTCAGGGAATTGATCTTTATAATGACTATTGCCTATGTTTTCAGGCGTTACTGGTGTACAACTACATAGTGTTTTTGGTGCCCTATACGGACCAGTTAAAGGATCCTGACTGGGCGCGCTGCCTGGGCTGGTTTGTCGCCGTGGGACCGCTCCTTCTCTGCATAGCAGCAGGATTCATACATGCTCTCTGGGCCTCGGAGGAAACTGGATTCAAGGTAACGATGTTAAAACCACACGTCACCAGGAAGTCAGAGATGCAATGAGGAGTCCGCTTTATATGACTGTGTCTTTTCAAATTTGAAATATTTAGTATTTGTGCATGGACCTTTTTTTTTCAAGACTTGGAGGTTTGAAATACTTATTGAATTTGTCTTAATTGTAATAAATATGAAATATTTCAGAACTGGAATGATATTATCTATATAAATATAAATATAATTTTTTTTTTTGAATGGGGAGTGTTAATATATATTGTTCTATTTGACCCTCATATCAATTCACACATGTACATCCAACATATCAGTGTGAAATCGAATGTATATTTCTTTTAGAAACTTGCAGGATTTGATGTTATAATCACTATTGCACCTATATTTCAGAGGTTCCTATCCATATGGAAGCCGAGCAGCAGACAGCTGAGTTCGCAATATAATGACAATGTGGATCCTGATGACATCTTGCAGTCGCAGGAAGGAGGAGGAACTCTCAAGTTCCGTAAGAAAGCCAGCAAACTGCCCACACAACCCAAAAGTTTGCACATCCCAAATGGTGAGCCACCGCTAGCGACGGAGGAGGATGGGGCGGAGCCAGGCCAGTCCCAGCAGCACCCTCACAGTCAGTCCCCCTCCCACGCCGGAGAGGATGACGAGGAGGAGGAAGAGGATGATGAAATGATGACAGAACCTCAGACAGAGGAGACCATCACCACAGACTCACAGCCCACAGCTGAGATGGAGGTCTGCATAGACCCCCCAGCTAATGGCCACGTTGCCCACTTATGATCTACAGCAAACACAACCTTGTGAACTGTGCACACATAGTTGCAGGATGCTGCAACCTTCCACTGTGAATCAGAGTAAGCCAATGGGAGATGAGTAATACTTGTGCAATAGTCCGCTGGCAAATGCCAGCTTCCTGCACATCATATCCCGAGGATGAATCATGTACGATATCTTCCTGGTTGATAAGTACCAACAATGTCGTCTGCTAGATGACAATGACACCACCTAGTGGTGAGCTGTAACATTCTGCAGCATGGGAATATATTGGTGCTTACTGCCACCTGGTGGAAGATCTGACCTGTTGCATGTTGTACACTGAGCTTGCTTTGATTAACTTTGAATGCTTAATGTGCTTACTTTGTTATGTATCAGTATTATGTTTCATTTGACCATTCACCTAGACATGTCGTGACAGAGTATCTGTTTGTCAGTGTTTAATTGTTGACATCTGACATGGATGATAGTGTGGAACTATGGCAACCAGTGATGTATGTTTGACTTGGTTATGACCTGCTTCTCAGTCAACTTGAATGCATGAGATATGATATTTTTGTGCCAATAACTGTCTCCCATTCCGAAGCTAACAATTTTGTAATCATTATCCAATAACATTTTACTTATTAATATATTCTCTGTTAGTAATCATAGTTTACTGATGGGTAGAAGTGATAGGTAAAATTTGCATAATTGACATAAAATGTACATATTTGAACACTTGAATTTGTTATAATTTGACAATGTGCACATTGCCATGATATACAAGCTTAGGGTAACAATCACATAATCAACATACATTCTTATTCAATTGTATATATTTTGTACTCTATATTTCATCTGTTTCTAATAATTTAGTGCTATTTCTCTACAGAGTTAACATAACCAAACAGAATTGGTGTGAAAGAAAAGGGAAAAGGCTTTATTTGAGAGTGAACTGTTAAGAAATATTCTAATCTCATAAAAATGACATTCTGCTGGTTGCTTTCTGTAGACAGATTTAATGTGGACATTATCATGTCATTCATGATATCAATTTGGAATTCATGATACTAATTTACATTCAGTGAAGAAATAAGATAAAATGTAGAACTGCATACAAGTTCATGTAAGATATATTGGTGTACATGTGTAGACATTGTCAGATGTACTACTGACCATGGTTGACTATTGTGGGCAGAGGTGCACACTCACAAACCAATATTATTACAATGTTATTTATTTTGTGCTGGTGACAGTAAGCAGCTTTTTTTGTTCAAAAGAAATATGAAAATCATTAGAGTCAGTGTTGTTTCACTATCATAGCCATATGAATGTCAACTTCTTCATGAATCCTGTATTTAGATGACAACTGCCTTTCCGTTTATCATGTAAACTATTTATCATATCACTTCACAAACCACAGCTCAAAAACAAAAGACCCTTATATTCTTTAAGCAACCAAAGACAAGCACACCTTGCCATATGAATTGTCCATACATTGTGATCACATGAGCACAGGCGGCACTAAAATCATTGTCAAACCAACTTGTGCCACACGGAGCACTTATCCAATGTGAAAGCACCTACATCAGATTATAAAACATGTGTTTTCATAGTCAGTTATATAAATATATAATATATATACAGATAATATCATTACATATTGTGAAAATCAATGTGGCAATAAATGACCAAATAAATGTATATATATATATACCTTATGGTACAGAGGGAGGGTAACCCTCCTTGTCATCTCTCAGAGGGAGGGTAACCCTCCTTGTCATCTCTCAGAGGGAGGGTAACCCTCCTTGTCATCTCTCAGAGGGAGGGTAACCCTCCTTGTCATCTCTCAGAAGGAGGGTAACCCTCCTTGTCATCTCTCAGAGGGAGGGTAACCCTCCTTGTCATCTCTCAGAGGGAGGGTAACGCTCCTTGTCATCTCTCAGAGGGAGGGTAACCCTCTTTGTCATGGAGAGGTTAACCCTAATGTTACATAGAATTGAAAATAGGTGGATCTTTAAAAAAAAACTTGTAATAATCGTGTGAGCAGGGGGTTAACAGGCCAGTGACAAATTGGACTGACAGAATAAATTGAAATTTGTCATCTTTCAGCTGTGGAACCTTAACATGAGAGATGAGTATATTTTGGTTTTGTGAACATATAGAGACAATATTTATATCTAAATGAGGCATGTGGTATGACATATGCACTCACTATTGTTGCAATAACAAACGGGATCACATCAGTATGTATATTCATGTTAATCCAACCTGTTTTCTAGTCATGCATTTATATGCTAGCTCAATGATATAAACATTTATTACATTACATATTAACCATTTAAGATCACAGCTCTGCTTATCAATTCTACACTATGATACTAACATAATCCATGATATTAACCCTTTGATTCAGATTGGTAAGATTAGTTTTTTTAAACTTCCAGGAGTACATTTTTACATTCGGACTTTTCCTTTTACTGTTATTATACCTGGGACTAATTACGAAGGTAGTGGTTGTGGGGTTCAAACCTTTAGTTATTAGAGATTTATATTCTATACAGGAAGGATAGAGATGGATCAGTTTACCAGACATATATACTTGTGTTTGTTCTACTTAATATGTAACTTCATGTACAAATTGTGACATATTTATGTGATGTTTCAGAATATACTGTAGGCTGCATGCAGCATGGTTAAATATCAAACAAATATGTATACATATGTGTTTACAGAGTTCTAATTTTATACCAAAATTGTGATTGATATGATATAGTCTCATCAGATAAATGTAAGATAACAACTGTATTATTTATGTACAACTGGATTTACTTTGTCATTTAGCATAGGGTATAATTCTAATTATTTTGGAGGCACGTCCAACCATATTCCATTGATAGTGAGTCTTATACAGGAACGCAATATTCGGAGTTTACTTAGAATGAAGAAATTCAACTTTACCAAAATACAAAATCATGTGTGACTCAGTATAAGAGGATGGAAATCATTAAGTCACATGACCCATTGCCTTCCTGCTTGTCTCGTGGAGAAAATTATCTTAGATATCATTGGAAGTGATAGCATTAAGTTTATGTCGCTTCCATCTCCGCAGCAAATCAGTGGAAGGTCTGGCCGAGACGTGGGGACGAAATGTCCACTGAGCCTTGCTTTATTGTGCTTATTCTTAGTTCCAGATACAATTAAGTAGCATCACTTAATAAGTGCCAGATAATCTTAATTTTGCCATTTTATTTATATTCTAATAAATGTCAGAATATACTCCCATATCCCACACAGGGAGAGATATCAGAATGAAAGGCCGCAAAAACAATAGTAAGATGGGTTCTGTCATTGGCAATGGAAATATTTAACGATAAATTGCTGTTGGGAGGGAACACATAAGATGTTTGTAAATCTAAGAAGGTTGTATCTGCTGTAAACATTGTGACAAGTAAATATTCATTATTCTCAAACTGCATTTTTTCTCCAAAGAAATACATTGTAAAACATTTAAATTTCCAAACAGGAGAAGGCTAAAACTTGTCATTGATTCTAAATCTATAGACAAGTATGATATAAAAAAATATGGAAATAAGTAAAGTAAAAAGCAATGAATAAGAGCAGGCTTTCTATTAGCACAGACTGGCTATTAGCACAGACTGGCTATTGGCATAGACTGCCTATTGGCATAGACTGCTTATTGGCACAGACTGCCTATTGGCACAGACTGGCTATTGGCATAGAATGTCTATTAGCGCAGACTGTCTATTGGCATAGAATGTCTATTGGCATAGAATGTCTTTAAGCACAGACTGGCTATTGGCATAGACTGCTTATTGGCACAGACTGCCTATTGGCATAGAATGTCTATTGGCATAGAATGTCTTTAAGCACAGACTGGCTATTGGCATAGACTGCTTATTAGCACAGACTGGCTATTGGCATAGACTGCCTATTGGCATAGACTGCCTATTGGCATAGAATGTCTATTGGCACAGACTGTCTATTGGCACAGACTAGCTATTGGCATAGAATGTCTATTGGCATAGAATGTCTATTAGCACAGACTGTCTATTGGCATAGAATGTCTTCAAGCACAGACTGCCTTTTGGCATAGAATGTCTATTGGCACAGACTGGCTATTGGCATAGACTGCCTATTGGCATATAATGTCTTTAAGCACAGACCGACTATTGGTACATTATTGGTTGATATTGTAGAGGCTGAATTGTTTTGTATGGCTCAAAGTTTGTGATGAATAAAAAATGCTTGTTTCATAAAAAAAACATGTTTTTATTTGTCGTTATTGCACTGGTAATGATAGATTTCTTGTCTATCTCTCCTAAAGCAAAACCCCTATCTTTATAAGACTAAATTTGTAACAGGCTTCTTGGCAACTTCATTTTACCATTAAGGACACGTCATAATCATATTGTCATCTGTCAATGATATAAATCTCTCAATATTATATGCCTCCAGACAACAAAAATGATTATTTTATAATACCTAATAAATATAACTATGAAATCTGAGCATTTTTGCAAAGATTTGACCATTTCTGGCAATTGTTTAGTTTACTTGTCTATTTTCTCTGATATAAAACTTGAGTCAACCATTTCCTGTCAGATTCAGTAGACTATATCATTAAAACATTTATTATCGTTTTTAAAACTCATTTGAGCAGGAATTACATGTAATCAATAAAAATAAAAATGGTTACCAATATGTTTTGCTAACATTTTATCATGCTCAGTGTTCTGTCTACATGTCCAATTGCCTACAATTTTAACAACATTGATCAAGATTTCTTTGGATATTTTGCTATTTGCTATGAAGGTTTCGGAGATATTGTTTGGTGCAAATAAGGAAATTTGTGAAAAATTACTATTGTTTTTTTTTCACAAAAAGAGGTGTTTTCTGATTTCAATTGTCTTTTACATTTTAGCATTTGCTGTGATTCTGAAACTGACCACTTTGTTATTCTCTACATGCATTATTCTGTTACTTAATATTGAACTGACCTTTTTGTCACTTCCTTTAATATTGACCTGAACTATTTGTCGTAATACTCAACTTGACTCAATCAATTCCTGTAATATTGAACTGACCTATTTATCATGATACTCAACTTGACTCAATCAATTCCTGTAATATTGAACTGACCTATTTATCATGATACTCAACTTGACTCAGGGGCCCACCACTACCAACTTCCTTAAAAATTGAGATAGAGATGTGAAACTTGGGCAGAGTATGTTATAGAATGTTGTGAACAACATATCACTCAGGTAAAAAAAAAAATTCCAATATGCATTTTTAGTATTTTCTAGAAGGAAATATTTTTTTAAATACCAGCCAGCTACACCTTGTGATTTTGGCTGTAAGCTGTTATTTTTTACCAACTGTTAAACTTACCAGCTCAGAATTTGTATGGAATTAACAGCTGTTAACTTTGTTTGTGGATGTTTGTCAATGCCAAACAGCTGGTAATGAGCCAATTTCTTTAATAAATAATTAAATGTTAAAAACTTATAATTACAGTAGAAATATCATTAGGCTTGAACAATCTTTGTCAAATAGTGTTCATATAATATAATTTATTTTTTATTTTGCGTTTTTTCAACGTTGAAATTGCCAGTTGGTGTTGAAATCTCAATACTTTACCAGCCAGCTGACCAGCCAGCCAACTAAATTCATCAGTCTGTCAGCTAGGCCATTTTGAAATGTCAAATGTATTTTGAGCCAGCTGATTCAAACAAAAAAGGTTCCCAGCTGGTAAACATACCAGCTGGAAATGAAATGCATTAGTTACAAGCTGCCAGCCAGAAAAATGTGCATATTGGCTCTTTTTGCATATCATATAGTGGTGGGCCCCTGTTGACTCAATCAATTCCTGTAATATTGAACTGAACTATTTATCATGATACTCAACTTGACTCAATCAATTCCTGTAATATTGAACTGACCTATTTATCATGATACTCAACTTGGCTCAATCACTTCCTGTAATATTGAACTGACCTATTTATCATGATACTCAACTTGACTCAATCAATTCCTGTAATATTGGACTGACCTATTTATCATGATACTCAACTTGACTCAATCACTTCCTGTAATATTGAAC
Source organism: Amphiduros pacificus (assembly GCA_949316495.1). NCBI lineage: Eukaryota > Metazoa > Annelida > Polychaeta > Phyllodocida > Hesionidae > Amphiduros > Amphiduros pacificus. Next base: position 75,832,321 of record OX439000.1, on the reverse strand, counting down.
TGACCTATTTATCATGATACTCAACTTGACTCAATCACTTCCTGTAATATTGAACTGACCTATTTATCATGATACTCAACTTGACTCAATCAGTTCCTGTAATATTCAACTGACCTATTTATCATGATACTCAACTTGACTCAATCACTTCCTGTAATATTGAACTGACCTATTTATCATGATACTCAACTTGACTCAATCAATTCCTGTAATATTGAACTGAACTATTTGTTGTGATTACTCAACTTGACTACTTCCTGTAGTCGTGAACTTAACTATTTGCTATAATACTCAACCGGACTATTTCGTCTGAAACTTAACTTGACTTTTTGCTTTGATAGTCAACTTGACCCTTTTTGAGACATTTAACTGAACCATTTGCCGTGATACACAAACTGACCATTTGCTTTGGTGTTTAAGTTCTGTGATATTTAACCAGATCATTTCCTGTAATTCAAAGTGCCCCTTGTTTGTGATAATTAATTAAACCATATCTTGTTGTACACAAACTTATACCTCAGTCACATTTACGCCAATTTCAGCAAAATGCCCGGCCAATGGGTATTTTTTTATCGGCTGGCAGTTCATCGGGAGATCATCAGCCACAATTGGACATCTTTAAGACGTCGGGTGGGTCATTGGGAACTTTTATGCCTCAGTCACATTTGCACCGGGCGCTGGCCGGGAAGTAAGAATCGGCCGACTGGGCGTGGGGGAGTTTATCAGCAACAATCTGAGATATGCCGTAGCTGTGGCCACATTATTAAAGGGCACCGCACGGCACGTGCAAGATGAAATGACACAGACGTGTGTGAAGTGTGAAGGACAAATTGAAAAAATATACTGACTACAATGAAAAGATTGCCATATCATTTTTTAAATGTCAACACTCAATCCCACAATTAATTACAATTGCCAATGTATAATTATTCAATATTTATGAAATGTGTATGAATTGAAAAAAAGAGCTGAACACTTGTTTGTTCAAATTTTATCTTTTATTTTCTTGTCAGTGTCAACTAACCCTTCACAACCATTAAAATAAAATTGTAACAAAAGTTGATGAAACACTAGGGTAAAAGTAATGTCTCATTAACAGTGAATAACTCAAAATTTGCTGAGCTGATATATGTCAGACTTTGAGGCAAGAGTATAAGAATTACATAAGAATCATATAATATTCAAATACATATCACAAGCAGTAATTATTGAATGAATTAAATATTATTCATAATAAACTCAATATATATATATATATATATATATATATATATATATATATATGAATTAAATATTATTTAAAACAAATGACTATATATATATATATATATATATATATATATATATATATATATATATATATATATATATATATATATATATATATATATATATATATATATATATATATATATAAATAATACCAAATTGAACTTAGAAACATCATCCCCAATTCATCTTAGAATTGTCTTTTAATACAAATATGCACCTTACACTACTATTAAATAATGTTTATTATGAAATTAGACATAAAACATATCAGTCAATTTAATATTTTCCTTTACTTTTTTTTCAAAGTGAAACTGAAATGGCACTTCAGTGGCACTGAAATCTGCATCTTTATCCTGTCTTAACGGCCAGTGTTTTATCACAGTTCAAGAAGTGTAGAAATGACTCAATTTATATATTTTATCCAATGACCGGTACAACAGTACAGTCTCACCTGTCATCTTCCTTATCTCACTCACTATATTCAAAGGGATGCTGATAAGAAACAAATATCAAGTTTAGAGGAGGGTATGTAAGGCTTTATATGCGGAACTTGATTAAACCATAAAAATATTCCTGTACAACTTATACCCATCATGCAGTGTGCAAAAATGAAGTATTACAAGTGACAGATTGCTCCTTACAAATATATTTACTATAAAATGGTTCAATGGGGAATGATGTGTCATTGAGGGTGAAGTCAAGGACTGATACCAACACTTCTCATCAAGATGTATCCACAAAGCAAAACTGACAGCTCCATCCATCATGATCAGTGATTCAGTGTCAATGTTTATAGGTCATAGCATCTGATAGAGTTTACTTCAGCGTCGCTGGTCACTGACTGATCTGCATCAGCATATGTGGGCCACCGTGATACACACTGGACAAGTTTAAAGCATAGATGTTACATTAACTGTGATAAAAGACACATTGTTGACAGACGGACAGATTAAAAGTGCCACATTAGTTTCACCAGTCACAGCTGTTTGCGAGACAGATGAGACAAAAATGATGAATTATTTCTTGATCCTGTGAAATTTATACATGTTTAAAAAATATAATTCACCACAAAATACTAGATATAATTCACCACAAAATACTAGATATTGAATAGATACCCGAAAGATTGGGCGCAATATTATAAATCAACAAAACAGAGATGTAACTCCAAATATTCACCAGGTAAAAACCAACAAAACAAATGCAATATGTTCAACATCAACTTTGCACCTGTCGACAACCGACAAACAAGACCCTTTTGGAAGTAAATTGTGAATTTTGTTGGTAATATTTCTTTAACCCATTACTTCATTTCTAAACACTGAAAAACTACTTTTCTCTCTCTCTCAAGTCATTTTCTCAAAATAATTATTGATACTGCTAAATGCTTGCCAAATCATATGTCAATTAAATATTGTAAACTCCGTGGACTTCTTAAATGCAATCAATGCTTTGCAGCAAGGTGTCAATGAAAAATCTCATGACGTGTACCTCCCTTAAGAGAAATCAAGCACTTTCCCAACCAACCTTCGGCCATCTTGATTTCTGTTATGAGTGAACTCATTGAGTACATATCAACACATTAACTCCCTATGAAACTAACATCCAACCGGACTACTTTCCATATAACTTCTCCAGAAAAATGTGCACCACTCCAGTAACTGATTTTCTTTGTCTTATTACAATTCTCTGTTTTATGAGTATGATTTAAATATATAAAATGTGTATGGACATTATATGACACACCTCATATTCAATATAAATAACTAAATGCTAACCTTATATACCTACCTACAGAGAATCAACTAGAAAATGGTTAGATTTAAATGAGAGATGAGTTATAAATATCTGTTTCTTTATATCTATTTGCATTACTATTGATATCATCTTAGACAAACATATTTTTGGGAAATTTTACTCAACAAATTTAACTTTGGCTGTTGCGTGAAATAGCTGAATATCCCTTTATAAAATAACTTGACAAAGTGATAAAGATGTTGGCTATTTGTGTGATGTATCAGTGAGAAAGTCAAATCATACTATTCAAAATGGCTCAGTGGGTAAGACATCTGTCTCCCATGCTAAGGGTCTGGGGTTCGATTCCTGCCAGGAACAAGCATCTTTTTTTTCTTTTTTTTTTTAATTCATGCTGAAACTGAATCTTCATTTTGAAGTTTTATTTTCGCAACATGCATATCAGAACATATAAAATTAAATAATTTTTTTTATAGAAATTATAAAAAAATGGTAACTTTATACAATAAACAAAGGTGAAAAGTTCATGCTGGGATCTTTTTAGAGCAAAATGAAAGTCAGAACACTTAAAATGTGTTTTTGTTTTCTTTTTTCTTTTCTTTTTTTTTTGCAAATGTAGAAAATACAAAAAAATGTCTTTATTAGCAAAGAAATGGAACAATTTCAATTTTCATACAATGCTGTGACTCCCAAGTTTTCTACAGTACTGACACAGGGTGATACATGGCTCAGTGGTTAAGATGTCTGTCTTCTATGCTAAAGGTCCAGGGTTCGAATCCTGGCTGGGAAAAGTATTATTTTCATGCTGAAGGTGAAATCTTAATATTGGGGTTCTGTTTGAGTGATATTTACTTCAGAAAATATAAATTGATTTGTCTATTGCAAATGCAGAAGAATATAAAATGGAACAATTTTATTTTGCAAACATAGACAATATGAATAATACTGACTTTATATAGTAAACAAATGTAAAATCTTCATACTGGGGTAATATTTGAGCAATATGCATGTCAGAACATATGGAATTGAATATGTTTTTAACCAACATAGAAATATGATAAATAGTAACTTTATGCAGAAAAAAAATATGAAATCTTCATATTCCAATTTTATTTTAGTTTAGACAAAAAAAGAATTACAACATGGATCCAATTTCAAGATTTTATCATAGACTTTAAACTTTGAGTAAGTTGACCATGAGGCCAACCTTGGGCATCAGTGAATATATCCAGTGAAATGCAATAGGTCCAAGTGTTTCAGCACTATCATGTGTCCCACAGGTCTGGTGATATGCTTTAACCTTTTCTCATGGCATGATTGCTCACTCAACATTTAGCCTGGATCCACATTTAAAAATAAACATGGACTGTACCTATCCAAGGTGTTGTTACAATTCATCAACCCTTTAAATATACCTGCAAACAATGCTCATTCTTAAATACATTCCATCAGAATGGTATGTTATATATTCCAAAATAATATCTTCAAAATGTGGAGTTATCCATATTTGACCATATCAGTCACTGACAGGATGGAAATCAACAGGTCATATGCCACCTGCATGTGCATTTCTCTGTTGTCCAGTGAGATCAACCAACAATGCATGTACCAATATGTGCAAAGATCACCTCTTGGAAATGGTGTCAATGCCTCTAAAATAATTCTCTTGTTTCACAGTTGTTTAAACACTATTAACAATACATAATTAGAATTTCTATATTTGAAATAAGTTCAAATATTGCAATCATTATTTTAATTGTCAAATAAAACCACAATTTGATTAAAGAAACATGTGTAGTAATAATGCCTGATATGTGTTCAGTGATTTGCCCACTATTTTTGACATGTGAAAGTGACCACACACCCCACTAATCTGAGTACTAATCTCAGCAAGCAAGTGTTCCCAGCAGGACGCCAGCTCATATTTTTAATCTCTACCTACGGTACCCTTACCTGAGACTTTCCTCTTTTTGTCAGGTATGTTGGCTTAAGGGAATAACACGTAATGTACATATTTTAAAAGAATAAGCATTTGCGTTATGTAAATTCATGATTTTAATTTTCCATTTGTGAGCGAATCATCCTTTGTTACTTTGTTTTCCAAATGTAAACACCTCAGGTTCTTTCATAATGAATACATAACTATTTAAAAACTCAACAGACATCTTAGGAAATAGAACAAATATTTCGAGGATTATGAGTTTATATATTTTCATATAAACCTTCATATCTACTCCAAGCAAAAAAGGACTTTAAGCCATTAATGTCCATTATATTGCCCTGTATATATATATGTATATATATATATATATATATATATATATATATATATATATATATATATATATATATATATATATATATATATATATATATATATATATATATATATATATATATATATATATATATATATATATATATATATATATATATATATATATATTTATATATTCATATATCTAAATACTATTTATGCCTAATTATAAATTTTGTAACTTTGTGAGTATTATTGGCAGATAAAAACAGTTCTTTTTGTTTGACTAGTTTTGAGGACTGTAGCAATTCTCAATTGGCAGTGGAATATTTGAATTTTTTCATATTCTCCGGGGGTCAATATTTTCATCACCAGGAGGTCAAATGTTTGGCTCCTCTGATGTTTTAAGACTGACCTTTTCTGGCCTTACCTGTACCATATTCCTATGACCCTATCATAATAGTTCATATTAATCCCACACACGTGCCTGACTATTGCTTAGTTTCTATAGGTGACGTCTCTGTTCCTGGTCCGCATTTAGCTTCTATCATTCAAAGCTTGTGTGTCCTGATAATGATGTTTTATGTCTGTCATTTGTCTTCTTTATTGATTTATTCAATAACGGGATTGTATGCGACCTTTCAATATCTACAGGGGTGCTGATTGGAGTTTTGAAGAGATTGAAGAATTGATTTTGTGATCTCTTGTATGTCCGGTATATCAAACACCAAAATCTAAAGATATGAGAATATCAAAAACTTTAATTGAAAGCTTAAAAGCTTCTAATTGAAAGCATAGCATGTTGATTTCTAAATGTAAAATATATAGATATGCATATAACATATAATAAATCACCATAAATATTGTGTTTCTATTAAAATGAGAATACAACCCCAGGTGGACATTAGGACTATGCGATAGCTAGTTCTATATACGTCAATAAAAAAAAATAAACATTTTGGACTCGCCCTCCTGCCACCGACGGCGGCGCCACCATCGCCTGCCCAGTTTCCCGCTCAACCTCGCTTGAGAACCACTTTTAAAATTTGACGCCAACCAACAGGACGGTTGGCGATTTTTATGCGAGATATTTCTAGAATAAGCTGGTTATTTATGAAGATTAAGCTATTTTTCTTTGCAGTAGGAAGAAAGATGCTTACGTGAAGAAAGGAGAGAGCTTACGACCAAGACGTGACTGTCAATCAATCGGAAAGACGTAGTTGTTGGGTTTGTTGACAAATTGGTCCGTGTAAAGGTAAATCCTCCTTTATTTCTGCTTTATAGACGTCATAGAGCATTCCGCCATAATATTTGGCTCGTATTTATAACAAAAAAGAAAGAAATAAATACGTTGAGGTAAAGTAGTTGTATTATCGTTCACGGAGCAGCTCGAGGTGAAATCTCGTAGCCGGCTCTCGCGGGACGAGAACAACAAAATTTCTGACGATTTTAGTTTGTTAATTCTTAAAATTGCTTCGGAGAACATTCCGCCAGGTATTTTGGCTGGTTTGTGATGTAAAAGAAAGAAATTTACTGCGTATTTGTTATGATTAATGTATTATCGCTCACAAGGTGACGAGCGATATAGTATTATAGTACGAGACTTTCTCGGAGGTTAATTCTTTGTTTTCTGCGTAAAAACGCTCACCGGAAGTAGAAATACGAGAACGGAAGTGAGCGAGGAATTTTATGATAAAGAATTAAAAAGAATTATGAACAAAACATGACTCGAATGCATGTCCTGTTGAATATTTTGATAATTTGGATTATTATAAGTAAAATATTTAATATTTGAAAGAAATGAGGATCTTGTAGCCACAAGTTGGGCGCGCTCCAAATTTCTTTTGATCACTGAGGTTAAGCATCATTTAGCCCGGTTAATACTGGGATGGGTGACCGCTTGAGTGTTCAATGTGAGAAGTTGAATTTAAATTTTTTCAGATAAATTAAATAAATTCAATAAATCTTGGATTGGAGTATGAAAAGCCTTTGATGTAGTCTATAATTGTAGAAAATTTTGGCCATCATGAGTGAACGGGAATACCGTAAGGGCCTAAGTTACGGTTATGAAGGACCAGAGGTGCCTCCTGGGTGGAACAGCTCTAATCAGGAGAGAAGCAGGTCCTATAGAAGGGGTAGATCCAGTGGTAGATCTCCGGAGGTTTCCCACTATAGATCCCGTGACAGCTTTCGCAGTAGATCTCGTGATAGATCCCAGGAAAGATCCGTTAGTTGGGTTCAGGATAGATCTAGGGACAGGTCCCCTGTTAGACACCATGGTAGATCCCGGGATAGATCCTATGTCAGTTATCAGGACAGATCCAGGGGTAGATCACAGTTTGGAGACCATGGTAGAGCTCGGGAAAGATCACAGGGTAGATCTCAGGAAAGATCCAGTGTCACCAAGTCCGATAGAACCCTTGACAGATATCATCTAGCGAATAGATCACAGGAGAGATCTGATGTTTGGTCTGAAGAGAATGAGGAGAATAGTCCTGTACAGCTGATTAGATATCCGACATATCAGTCAGATTCTGAGGATGATGATTGGACAGAAGCTCCTCGGAAGGCTTCTGAGGATGAATCAGAAGAGATTGAATATGGTATGACTAGGAAGAAAGTTAACTTGTTGATGAAGGCAGTAACTAAGATAGCTTCAGGGCAACAAGTGAAGGAAGGTCATCTGAAAGAGATTGCTAAACAAGCAGCCACTAAACCGTTCAAAGAAAGAGCCGAGCTAGCTATGGCAGGTTGTGGGTTAAAGGTTCAGAAGAATAAGGTTCCCACCAGGCTCGCTTTATCTAACCCAAAGACTAGTGTGAAGGATAAAGAACTGTGTTTTGCTGAAAGTCCTCTGTTGGTTGGGGCAATTCAGAAGTCCTGGGAAGAAATGTGTGGTTTAAAACATGGACAGGTTTGGGATCTGAAGTCTACAGAACCACCAATAGTTGGTTTCCACAAAGTGGAGAAGAAAGTTCAAGTGGAGTCTAAGTGGTACAATATGGACAAGATCAATGCTAAAGTACCAGGTTATGGTTTCAAAGTTGATGAAGTGTTTCCAGGAGTCAAAGGGGATGTAAAGGTACCTTTGAAGAAGTTAGAAGATTGGGAAAAGAATCTAGGACTAATGCTACGTGTCATTAATTCGGTTGATATTTTTTCGGCAAATTTGATGATTACTTGTATGCAAAGTTTTAAGGAGTTGGAGAAGCAACTGCCGGACAAATACAAGCATCTTCTGCCGGACGGTCAGGCTCTAGAACAGGATTATTTGACTAGGGCGAAAGGCATACAAGATCTGGTGAAGGCTATGGCATGGCAGAATGTTCAGTATGTGAGCTTGCATAGGGAAGCAGTGCTGAAAGAGGCTACTGAGAAAAAAAGGGGAAGTCATCTCAGAGAAAGCCAAGAAGTTGTTAAGGCTACAACCAGTGGGAGGTCCATTGCTCTTTAATGGTCAGGCGGGAAAGATCCTAAAAAGAGATAGTAAAGAAGCGTCTGGGAGAGTTTGGAGAGCAGCGACAGTAGTTCCTCCTAAGTCAGGGGTTCCCTATCATAGAGCAGCTTCTTCTTCAAAGCCGAAAGAAAGAAGTACTAGCGGCAGGCAGCCCTTTCGTGCGGGAACCTTTAGAAGAAAGGAACTGGGAGGAAAGGCCAGAGGAAGAGGTGTGCGTGATGTTACCAAAGGATTTGGTAATAGAAGAGGAGGTCGTGGTAAAGGAAACGACCGACAGGAAAAGAATTGACTCACAAGACAGCACCGTTTTCACTGCACCCAAGCACTCACCTCTACTAACACCACCGGAGCAAGAGTCAGTAGGAGCCAGATTGATGCATTTTTGGAAGGTTTGGGAATCTCTGGGAGTTTCCGGGAAGGTAGTCAAGATCTTGAAGGAGGGACTAAAATGGAGTTTCAAGACTCGGCCTCCGTTGAGAAGGACACCATGGACAGCCCAGAACAACTTGTCTCAGAAGAAGGCAAAGGAAATGGGCAAAGTTATTCAGAAGCTCTTGGACAAAGAGGCTATAGAAGTAGTTCAGAAAGTGAATTCTCCGGGGTTTTATTCGATAATCTTTTTGACTCCCAAGCAGTCGGGAGAGTGGCGTCCTATTCTGGATCTGAAGACTCTGAATATGATGATTATAAACAAGACATTCAGAATGGAGTCTGCGAGGTCGATTCAACAAGCTACTCTCCCAAACCAGTGGGCTTGTTCAATCGACCTCACCGATGCATATTTCCATATTCCCATCCATCAGAACTACCGGAAGTTTCTGAGGTTTTGTGTGAAGGGAGTAGTATACCAATACAGAGCAATGCCGTTTGGTTTAGTGATCGCCCCGCGCATCTTCACTATGGTGATGAAAGAGGTGGCCAAGGTTCTCAGAGAACAATGTGTGATTGTGCACATGTATCTGGACGATTGGTTGTTTCGAAGAGTGATAAAAGAAGAGCTGGGTGTAGAGATCTGGACTATCCTTCAACTGTGTCTGGACTTGGGGTTGTTGGTAAACTTGGAAAAGTCGGAGTTAGAACCCAAGCAGGTTTACGAGTTTGTAGGAGTGTTGTACGATCTGGCAGAGGGGAGAGCCTTTCCCCCACAAAAGAGACTAGTGAAAATTGGGGAGACTATTCAAGGAATAAAGGTCAGGAAGGAATCATCAGCAAGACAATGGTTGTCTCTGATAGGAATTCTCAACTCGGTGTCAGATCAAGTTCAGTTGGGAAGGCTGCATGTTCGCATCTTCCAGCAGTTTTTGGCAGATCATTGGTCCACAGGGAGTATGAATCAGATGATCAAGATGAACGAGAGGTTGATACCTCATCTAAGTTGGTGGCTTCAACCGGAAAATGTCAATGTGGGCGTTCCCTTGGTCGACCCTCCAACAGACCTTCAGATCTTCACGGATGCCTCCAAGGCAGGGTGGGGAGCCCATGTGGTGGAATTGGAAGGACGGGAGTTGGAGGGAAGTTGGTCGAAACAAGAGTCGTTGATGCATATCAATGTTCTCGAGATGAAAGCCATCACAAAGACGCTGAATTGTCTGGCGGAAGAGATCCGCAACAAGAAACTTCTGATAGCGACAGACAACACAACAGTATTGGCCTATATAAATCACCAAGGGGGAACAAGGTCCCGAGAGCTGATGAAGGAGACTCAAGAGCTGTTCAGTGTAGTGATGAAGTACGGGTGCGGGATGAAGGCCAGGCATATCCCGGGGCGACTGAATGTACTGGCAGATCGATTGTCAAGGAAAGGACAAGTACTGCCAACAGAATGGTCCTTACACCCGGAAGTATTCCAAAGTCTGTGGTCAAGGTGGGACAAGCCATTAGTGGACCTTTTCGCCACAAGACACAACACCAAACTTGTATCGTTCGTGAGCCCGGTTCCGGACAGTTACGCCTTGGCAGTAGATGCCTTGAGCATGGACTGGACCGGGATGGACGCATATGCATTTCCCCCAACGGGCTTAATTCAACAAGTCATCAACAGGATAAAGCTGTACAAGTGCAGGGTAGTCCTGATTGTTCCCAACTGGACAGAGAAGGCATGGTACCCAGAATTGTTCAGGCTCGTGAGGGGGAAACCAATACAGTTGCCTCTGAGGAGAGATTTATTGAAACAACCGCTCAGACCTGTGTTCCATCAGAGGCCAGAACAGCTGAACCTTCACTCGTGGCAACTATCAGAGCCGCAGTTGTGTTGAGGGGTTTCTCTGAGGAGGTAGCAGAGACTATAACGGGGGCAGTAACGGAGGATTCCAGAAAAGTCTATGAGACAAGATGGTGAGCTTTTTCCAAGTGGTGTGTAGTGAAGGGATTTATACCGGAAGAGGCTACAATTCCACAAGTAGCAGATTTCTTACTGGATTTGTTCAACCAAAAGAAGTCAGTTTCGACCATTAAAGGACATAGATCGGCAATTGCCAGAGTATTGTTACTAAAAGCAAATGTGGACGTTTCGCATGATACTGTCTTATCTGATCTGATTGGAGCGTTTGAACATGCAAGGCCTAGAGTTCAAAACGTGTTTCCGAAGTGGAATTTGTCGTTGGTGTTAAGAATGCTGTGTAAATCACCGTTTGAACCACTGGGTCTGGCGTCAGATAAGCTATTGACCTTCAAAACAGTGTTTCTCATCACACTAGCTTCAGGGGCGAGAAGAGGAGAAATACATGCTTTGGATTGTAAGTCTCTGACTTTTTCGCAAAACTGGAAGTCCGTAAGACTGGCCCCAAACCCAAAATTTCTAGCAAAGAACTTTGACTACAGCCAAGGAACTAGGAATTTTGTGGGTTTTTCAATTGAGGCGCTGAAACACAGGTTAGGACCAGGGCTAGAAGAAGATGCCAAATTGTGCCCGGTGAGAGCCCTCAGGTTCTATCTGGATAGAACAAAAGATAAGAGAGGAGATACATCACAACTCTTTGTCAGCATCCAAAACAGAAAGCGGAAAGCTGTGGGCAAGAATACAATTTCATCTTGGCTGAAACATACAGTAAAGATGGCTTATGAAAATTGTAAGGAAGATGTGATCAAGTCTCTTCAGTTGAATGCTCATGAAGTCAGAGCTTTAGCTCATTCAACAGCCTTCTATGCTAATGTGTCAATGGACAGTGTGTTGGCAGCAGCTAGATGGGCACAACAGTCCACCTTTACTTCATATTACCTCAGAGATGTCAGTCAAGACTTGGAGAATATGAATAGGATAGGACCTGTAATGGTCGGACAAAACAGAATGTAACTGACTTTTAATGTACATAGACTAACTCACAAGTGCAATTAGAGGATAAGATTGGTGATTACTTGTAAGGACCACAGATGTAGAGGTGACGGGATGATTCGAAAACTACATGGTGGTGTTATTCTTCATTAGTATGACTGGATTGATGTCTAAAATTTGAACATATTGGGTCAGACGTGCCATGAAGGGAACATACAGAGAAGACTTGTGAGTATATGTACATTGGAAATAAGAGGTCAGAGTCAGTTACAAGAGTCTTAATCAGTCAGTGAAACTCCTCAAGCCAATGAGAGTAGGACTAGACTGATTAGTATGCATCATAGCACCTTGCACCCTGGTAGTGAAGTTGCTAGGAAATTGGACTTAGTAACACTACTAATATAAACCAAAGCTGGAAGTGCAGTGGTATAAACTCTGGTAATTCATCAACAGGTTGGCAGAGTATATTCAGAAATGCACACATATCAAGACCTCTAAGGGTGCACTAGTAAAGCAAACAATACCTCCCACGGGGTAGTTTTGCTATACTAGATGGTAAGTGAAAAGAGTGGACTCGTTAAAGATTGGTGCTTAGTGTGAGCTAGTAGTACCTACCAGAGGAAACCTAGTTGCTACACTATAGAAATTAGCCCTCCAATGATGCATGGCTCTATAAAGTATTGTCTGGATATAAGAGAAGGGAATTTCAGCAATAGTCCTCATTCTCTAGTATCAGACATACAAGTGGTCAGACCTAACATGGTTTTTAACTATGAAGAGGTTTTGGACTACTATTGCCACCTATCGCCCTGAGTTTCAGTTGAAATTGTTGGTTGGAGACCCTCCTCCTAACTAGTAATTCTGTCCTAATGTCCACCTGGGGTTGTATTCTCATTTTAATAGAAACCCCACAAATTTTATTAATTAGTGTGTTTCTTATTAAACATGAATACAAACCCAGGTGGACTGTGCTTTCCCACCCGACCTCCCCGCTTAGGCGTCAAATTTAATTTTGATCAAAGTGGTTCTCAAGCGAGGTTGAGCGGGAAACTGGGCAGGCGATGGTGGCGCCGCCGTCGGTGGCAGGAGGGCGAGTCCAAAATGTTTATTTTTTTTTATTGACGTATATAGAACTAGCTATCGCATAGTCCTAATGTCCACCTGGGTTTGTATTCATGTTTAATAAGAAACACACTAATTAATAAAATTTGTGGGGTTAAATTATTTTCCAAGGAGTCCTGTACCTTGTACTGAGCTGTAGCTTGTGAGATATTGCTCTCAGCAGCAGTCCTACTTACCTTGTACTGAGCTGTAGCTTGTGAGATATTGCTCTCAGCAGCAGTCCTACTTACCTTGTACTGAGCTGTAGCTTGTGAGATATTGCTCTCAGCAGCAGTCCTACTTACCTTGTACTGAGCTGTAGCTTGTGAGATATTGCTCTCAGCAGCAGTCCTACTTACCTTGTACTGAGCTGTAGCTTGTGAGATATTGCTCTCAGCAGCAGTCCTACTTACCTTGTACTGGGCTGTAGCTTGTGAGATATTGCTCTCAGCAGCAGTTCTACTTACCTTGTACTGAGCTGTAGCTTGTGAGATATTGCTCTCAGCAGCAGTCCTACTTACCTTGTACTGAGCTGTAGCTTGTGAGATATTGCTCTCAGCAGCAGTCCTACTTACCTTGTACTGAGCTGTAGCTTGTGAGATATTGCTCTCAGCAGCAGTCCTACTTACCTTGTACTGAGCTGTAGCTTGTGAGATATTGCTCTCAGCAGCAGTCCTACTTACCTTGTACTGAGCTGTAGCTTGTGAGATATTGCTCTCAGCAGCAGTCCTACTTACCTTGTACTGAGCTGTAGCTTGTGAGATATTGCTCTCAGCAGCAGTCCTACTTACCTTGTACTGGGCTGTAGCTTGTGAGATATTGCTCTCAGCAGCAGTTCTACTTACCTTGTACTGAGCTGTAGCTTGTGAGATATTGCTCTCAGCAGCAGTCCTACTTACCTTGTACTGAGCTGAAGCTAGTGAGATATTGCTCTCAGCAGCAGTCCTACTTACCTTGTACTGAGCTGTACCTTGTGAGATATTGCTCTCAGCAGCAGTCCTACTTACCTTGTACTGAGCTGTAGCTTGTGAGATATTGCTCTCAGTAGCAGTCCTACTTACCTTGTACTGAGCTGTAGCTTGTGAGATATTGCTCTCAGCAGCAGTCCTACTTACCTTGTACTGAGCTGAAGCTAGTGAGATATTGCTCTCAGCAGCAGTCCTACTTACCTTGTACTGAGCTGTACCTTGTGAGATATTGCTCTCAGCAGCAGTCCTACTTACCTTGTACTGAGCTGTAGCTTGTGAGATATTGCTCTCAGCAGCAGTCCTACTTACCTTGTACTGAGCTGTAGCTTCTGAGATATTGCTCTCAGCAGCAGTCCTACTTACCTTGTACTGAGCTGAAGCTAGTGAGATATTGCTCTCAGCAGTAGTCCTACTTACCTTGTACTGAGCTGTAGCTTGTGAGATATTGCTCTCAGCAGCAGTCCTACTTACCTTGTACTGAGCTGAAGCTAGTGAGATATTGCTCTCAGCAGCAGTCCTACTTACCTTGTACTGAGCTGTACCTTGTGAGATATTGCTCTCAGCAGCAGTCCTACTTACCTTGTACTGAGCTGTAGCTTGTGAGATATTGCTCTCAGCAGCAGTCCTACTTACCTTGTACTGAGCTGTAGCTTGTGAGATATTGCTCCCAGCAGCAGTCCTACTTACCTTGTACTGAGCTGAAGCTAGTGAGATATTGCTCTTAGCAGCAGTTCTACTTACTTTGTACTGAGCTGTAGCTTGTGAGATATTGCTCTTAGCAGCAGTCCTACTTACCTTGTACTGAGCTGTAGCTTGTGAGATATTGCTCTCAGCAGCAGTCCTACTTACCTTGTACTGAGCTGTAGCTTGTGAGATATTGCTCTCAGCAGCAGTCCTACTTACCTTGTACTGAGCTGTAGCTTGTGAGATATTGCTCTCAGTAGCAGTCCTACTTACCTTGTACTGAGCTGTAGCTTGTGAGATATTGCTCTCAGCAGCAGTCCTACTTACCTTGTACTGAGCTGTAGCTTGTGAGATATTGCTCTCAGCAGCAGTCCTACTTACCTTGTACTGAGCTGTAACTTGTGAGATATTGCTCTCAGCAGCAGTCCTACTTACCTTGTACTGAGCTGTAGCTTGTGAGATATTGCTCTCAGCAGCAGTCCTACTTAAGTTGTACTGAGCTGTAGCTTGTGAGATATTGCTCTCAGCGGCAGTCCTACTTACCTTGTACTGAGCTGTAGCTTGTGAGATATTGCTCTCAGCAGCAGTCCTACTTACCTTGTACTGAGCTGTAGCTTGTGAGATATTGCTCTCAGCAGCAGTCCTACTTACCTTGTACTGAGCTGTAGCTTGTGAGATATTGCTCTCAGCAGCAGGAACACTTGAATGAACACTATCACCCTCACAATACTGCGACCCCTGGTGAAATAAAGTAACCTCATGAGTAAGGGACATTGGAAAGTGAATCTAATCAACATATCACATTAAATAACGAGGAACCCTTCATAAAAAGTATCTTATGAATTATTGTACATATGACTGGCCACATAGGTATGAAAACGTTCTTCAAAAATAATATTTGTGAAATGACTTGATCATTGTGTAACTGGTACATATTTAAGATGGCAATGTATTAACCAAACGTCTGCCTTACTTTTTACGATGTTTACAGGTGGGCCAATACAAGGAGATGGCCAGATGGAGCCTGCTGGTCACCAGCTTCAATAATGGATGCTGAGTCAACTGTATGGTGGTCACCAGACATCCAACGTCTACCACACTGTCCTGTAAGCCTCCATCAATCAACCTCTGAAATGATGTACATAATCGTAACAGCCAATCATATGCAAGCCAATTCTTTTACTGTATCAAATCTATTTGTTAATATATCAATAATATATTTTAGTGCAATGCGTCCATAATTTAAAGATCAACAAAACACACTGTTGATGCCACCTTCCATCCTGCAGTCTTCAGAAGGTCTTCATAGCATTCATCTTTATAACCATTTTAATCAGTTCCACAACCTGCTGTCTCCATCATGACTCACCTGCAGTATATCCTGGTGTGTATCTATCATGACTCACCTGTAATATATCTTGCTGTTTCTCTATCATGGCTGTGTGTTGGTACAATGTCCTTTGTGTTTCTTGCAAGGCCGTACAAAGTAATTTGGCTTGGTTGTCCACCTGTTGCTGTAGTCTGACCTGCCTCATCTGATTAACATTAGACTCGGTCTCAAGCTTTCCTATTCTTTCATTCAGATTGTCTGAATAAGAAAAAATAGACAACTAAATCATACAAGAATGTTGCAAGAAATCATACACAGAAAATTCATTGAACTATCAGATGTATTGACCACACATACTTATTTCTTCCTGTTGCTGTTGCACCCTTCTCTTCATCTTGATATTCTCTGCACTGTGACTCCTCGCGGTGACCTGAATGTATATTGATCATGTGACATTGGGATAAAGATATTATGGTCCACAGTATGCAGGCTGGTCATTAGCATCACATCATGGGCCTAAGCTACAGTCTTGTTATTGAATGCCAAATTTATATTTGCTGTGTACATCTTGATATTTCATATAATAAGAATAGTAACAATAGCAGATGGAAAAATAACATTTTATAGACAAATCACTTGAAAATTATCTTTACATCGGATATAGCATTAGATCAATGTTGGATAAACTTACTTGCACTTGTCTGTACTTCAGCATATTGTTAATATACAACAGGTAATGTATTTGTAGTAAAAGTCCTTTTATCTGAAAGATAGAATAAACTACTCTGTTTAACACTAAATAACATATTTTCATCCAGAATTTGTAAGATATATCACTGAAGAGAATACTGTATAAGTGCTAGAGGTATTCTGTATTGTAAATTTAACTAGAGCTCTTATCTATGTCACTCTCAAATATAATGCTCTATCATTACTACCGTACTAATTGTACAATTACACCAATATCACCAAGTGTCAAAAATAACACCCAATTAACATAAAACATAACAGAAACAGTGTCCACTTTTGATTGCATTACAGTCAAACTCCACCAGAGGGTGACATGGTTTTGTGTGTGCCTCTGGTGGAGAGTGTGTACAATAGTATAACTCATTTGCTTGACTTTGAATTTAACCCAGTGAAGCCCATACATATACCTTGGATGTGTTGACTACCGGTGGACATGGCTGGATGGACGCTGATAAAGCTTTATTACCCACAGACAGGTTGACCCCAGCACTTTTGGTAACCTTTGCTGCTGTCAACTTCACTAATTCACAATCTGAAATAACAAACAAAACACGTAATATTTCAGAAGGAACGTTGAGATTTATAAAGTTTTGCAATACACAAGTATGGTGATTTTGGGGTGTATGACAACAAAAAGTCAAATCAACTCCAAAAACGGCTCTGGTAAAGATTACACATGCAGGATGATCTGATAATCATGGCAGAAAACACATGGGTCTTATGTTACAATGAATAAAGATATTACACTTACTCTCTGGTTTCTTGTCAACCATCATTTTGGCCAGTTTTTCAGAGAGAGACTTTCCTCCTTGTATGAAGGTTGTTATATTGGGAATGCTTCTCCTCTGGTTGGAGAGTGGTGATCCCAACATGGTAGTCACGCCCCACAGCTTGTCTCCGTTTGTCACCATATCATATGCTGAAATACCTTACAAATAAGTACACATGTCTAATCTGTTACTGATATCATAAGAGTGTGAGGCCTTTTTTGTGAATTCATGATCCAGGTTTATCTTATATTGCTCAATACTTTACAGGAAATAAAACTTGTCAAAAATTACAAATATCACAAAAGGAAATGGTTTGATAGTTTCTTTTGGGTTATATTCTTTGTTAAAACCTTTTTTAATTTCTCTCGGGATGACAACAATAACTTTAGACATAGTTTTTGAACATATATAACTGCTAAGTATCAGAGAGAAGTAAAAACATTTGATTGATTCAGAGCTGTGCTGATCATTGTCATTTCTGTAATGTTTGTGGAAGTAATTGCAGATCAGTGCTTAATGAATGATCTTTTAAATCCTTTTCAAGAGCAGACTTTAGCAGATACTAATTTCGGCCCAGCAATCAAAATGCACATTACATATTGAATTCATTATTTCCATTCTCATTGGTTTATATTTCCATTCTCATTGCCTAATATTTCCTTTCTCATTGGCTTATATTTCCATTCTCATTGCCTGATATTTCCATTCTCATTGCCTGATATTTCCATTCTCATTGGCTTATATTTCCATTCTCATTGCCTGATATTTCCATTCTCATTGCCTGATATTTCCATTCTCATTGCCTGATATTTCCATTCTCATTGGCTTATATTTCCATTCTCATTGCCTGATATTTCCATTCTCATTGCCTGATATTTCCATTCTCATTGCCTGATATTTCCATTCTCATTGGCTTATATTTCCATTCTCATTGGCGTATATTTCCATTCTCATTGGCTTATATTTCCATTCTCATTGGCTTATATTTCCATTCTCATTGCCTGATATTTCCATTCTCATTGCCTGATATTTCCATTCTCATTGGCTTATATTTCCATTCTCATTGCCTGATATTTCCATTCTCATTGCCTGATATTTCCATTCTCATTGCCTGATATTTCCATTCTCATTGGCTTATATTTCCATTCTCATTGCCTGATATTTCCATTCTCATTGCCTGATATTTCCATTCTCATTGCCTGATATTTCCATTCTCATTGGCTTATATTTCCATTCTCATTGGCGTATATTTCCATTCTCATTGGCTTATATTTCCATTCTCATTGGCTTATATTTCCATTCTCATTGCCTGATATTTCCATTCTCATTGGCTTACAAGTTTATTTCCTGAGCAATATAAAACAAACTTAGACCATGAATTAAAAAAGGGCCTCACATTATTAACCCCTAAGGGACTAGGCTATCTAAATTTTGTTGATTGGCTGGACTAACCAATTTTTTTCAGGACTGGTGTATCTACACACTTAATTGATAAAATATATAATTAACCATGTTTATTCATTATGCTCAATTAAGTGCTGGGGTCAAAAGTTCATGATCCAGTCAGTCTGACGTCATTATCATAATTACATTGTAACAAAGTTGCAGCCCAAGGGAATGTTACAAAATGACGTCATTGAGTCAGAACAATAGGGATGTCAACGTCCCTCCCGTCCGTTACCGGTGGTGGACGTTGCTGTCCTTCCCGTCCGTTAGGGGTTAAAATATCAATAACATTGCACTGTTCAGGGAAATATTTCCTGAAAAGGTGTGTCTTCAGTCTAGACTTGAAGTAGTTTGATTATAATATCATTAGGAAGGGCGTTCCAAAGCTTTGGTGTAATCACTGAACTGTCTTCATATTGGTTGAAGGGACCACCAGAACAAATTAGACCTAATCTTTTATTCATCGTCAATATAGACTTGAAATCCACTGTTTTCAGAAACATTATGCACTGCCCATCATATTGAAGTTTCCCTACTCAATGAAATCGACCTCCGGCAAATAACTGTTGTCATCATCTTTCCGAGTCATAAGGTTTCTAAAGAATCGTGTGGTATCTGTTGTGTTTTTTCCTCAGTATTTACCTGACATTACGATTGACAATGTGAAATGGCATTAATAAGAGTCCAAGTCTATTTTGACGCTGAATATTGGTATACCGGTAAGTGTCTTCCACAATGACTACATGTAACTGCATGCATGTCATCTTCAAGTTTCAATCAAATTCTTGTGGAAGTATATGCAAACATATTTCCATATTCCGCATTCTCAGTTGTTCTATCCTAAGATATCTGGTAAGAATAAGATTTTTACCTGATTATGAATACTGTGAAAGTGCAAAGCATATACTATTTGCAGACCTTGCTGGTGCGTGTGGCTGGTCTGATCGGTACCTGGATGATATGAGCGTGTGCCAGTATGAGCGTGTGACTATATGAGCGTTGGACTATATGAGCGTGTCCCTTATTGAGCTTATATATTTATATATACTCAGTCATATATATATATAAATATTGTATTTTATTTCTAATACATTCACAAAACATCCTCATAACATTCTGAGGGTTTTGTGTGTGCCACACAACAAAATTGATTGTTAATATTGACGCATTATTACAAAATTGGTTGTCCTACCTACGAGGGACTTCCTTGTGAAAATCATTGACAGCTCAACTGACAAGTTGAACCCAAATGTATCAAATATTGAAACACACTGCTGCCAATGTATCAAATATAGTTACAAATGATAAAAGATTGTTACATTACACTAAATTACTTCTGTGAACCACGCTCATATAGACTCACGCTCATAACGTCCCACGCTCATAACGTCCCACGCTCATACTGGCACACGCTCATATCGTCCAGTATTCGTCTGATCTGGTCAGTGGTGAGTGAGTGAAGTTTGTACTTTAGCACAGTTCACTTCAGACAGTTAAAATTGTATATGTCGTGTGATATTTGCTTATCTTACCTTTTTGTAACCAACCAAAACCTTCTTGTCCCGATTCCCACAACTGTATGTTTATACAATGTTGCGGGCGGCTACAAAAGTCAATCATCTGAACATCTGTCCACGAAAAAATAAGGTTCTGTCATTTTGTAAACATTATACCACGCCGGGCAAACATATTGACTCTTTCCGGATTGGTCAAAAATATATATGTCATCAAGATAATAGTTAGAATATATCATTAAAGGGCCAGTCAACACAATCGAACATTAAAATATTATTGTTAAGTCCGAAAATACAAAATACCAGAATTATATTGTTGTTGTTTACATGATATTTTTGGCAAGTCACGTGACAATTATCATGCTTGGCGTAGCTCGCACACACATCACACATGACTCTGAGGTTCATCTCTTCTAAATTGTTTGGTCGTTTATCGACGACTTTCAATGTGATTCCAGTCACAATTACAACAGTTAAGCTCAGTACAACATCAGAAATGGATGGGGCGACAGTTGGTAAGAGGGCAGCGGCATATGCAGCCGTAGATGATTACGTCAAGGTGAGGATCATGTGAAATCATTGATATCAACAAATGACATGTGCATGTGTAACAGGGTTAGGATTAGGCACAATAATTCTCACTGCTTGAGAATTGCATGTACAAAAAACTAATCAGTTTTTCAATATAATAGAAAGACAGTTAAAGGTGAATGAAGCTGATTCAAGTGATTGGTATAAAATGACATGTCGATTAGTATTTATGGGCGAAGCTTACAAGTCTGCAAAGTGACAGGTTTTAACACAGGGGGCAGCATGGCACTGAGAATTAATTTTTCACATAAACAATGCCTAAAATTTGACTCGGCAAATCCAATTGGCATCTCGCCGAGAGACAATGCCTAAAACTTTTAACTTTGACTTTTAACTTCAGGCCAAGATTTTTATCACATATGCATGTCATGTAGGCCTACAACAGATACTCGCAAACTTGACCTTGACCCATAATTTTTTAGGGTCACAGGCAAAAAAAAGTCGCAATCATTGGTGTCAGGAGAGTCGACAGTTATGTACTTGGTCATTTTGCTCTCATGATGATTAAGACTATTAACAATATCTTCAAGGTCAAGTACATGTCCCCTAATGGTGTTTAGCTCAACCAACTTTTAACTATTGCTTATACAAATGGGTCAAATGCTGTTTCAAATGGGCATTAGCAGCCGGGAATGCTCCTGAAGTCCTTATTGTGAAGTCATATAATTGAAATCTACTTAACAAGTACATGACTGTTTTCTTGATGTTATCACAGAATAGTTTAGTAAATCTTTTCTCGAGATTTTATGTAAAATCTTCAGAATAGTTACTAAAATCTTTGTGTATCTTCCACAATTATGCCTGCCATTTTCCATATGTTTATGTGATGAATTCACTAATCATCAGCAGATCAGCTTTACTTATACACTGCACAATAAAATGCTTGAAAATTGCCTCATATAAATTATTTTATAACCTCCCAATTTGGAGAGCATGCTGGTCTGAAACTGCCACTCACTTGTAACTAATTGCAAACATATAAGTTCAGTGTCTTATTTGTTTGTATCAGGACAATCAAGTTCTTGGAGTGGGATCTGGATCAACAGTTGTCTTTGCGATGGATAGAATAGGTGAGTCATTTAGTCCCACAAATTGTCATTGGATTGTATTAACCTGTACTATATTTTGAATGTACATTTATAAGTTAAGGAGAGCAACTGAAAAATCCATGGTTTTGTTAAATGACTCAGCTAATGCAGAAAGCCATGTCTTAACTTGAAAGCAAATTTCATAGTCAACTGGGCTATTGTAAATTTTTAATTAACTTTTTAAAACATAAATGGCCCAAATCTGGTTCTCAGTAGATGTCATCAATAACTGTTATTCTACTTGAATTTAAGATCCCATTACAGATTTTGTTAAAAATGTTTCATGTTACTAAATATCTTCCTTATTTTTATTATAATCTTGTCATCTTGACAAACCTTAAGTAACCACATGCATTTGGAGAATATATATACTGCTAGCATCTCATTGGAATATTTATTTCAGCGGAACGAGTTAAGAAGGAAAATTTAAAGTTAATATGTGTGCCAACCTCTTTCCAGGTAGGTAGATGAAAATATTTGTTTACGTTGAATTGAACAATTGATATATTATAGTGTATCGTAACTGTTTGGAAAATAATGTAAGATGATAGATAATGTGAAACGATAAAGGTTTGTCAACTATTACATTCATAAAGTTAATTCTTTATCTCAACTACAAAAGTTTTATTGGACACTATCAAGATATGAATTATATTTATTCAGATGCTTTGTATAAAGATTTGTTCAATTTATGCAGGCACGCCAACTGATAATACAGAATGACCTTGTGCTCAGTGACCTTGAAAGGCACCCACAGGTAGCTATCCTCTCATTAACACTACTCTTCATGTGTCAGTTTCACAGTTCATGTAACATTTATACACATACTTTTTCAGTATGTACAATGGTGAATTAATTCAGTCGTGGTTTGTCTCAGTTGGACCTGGCTATTGATGGAGCAGATGAAGTAGATGTTGATCTGAGCCTCATTAAGGGTGGGGGAGGGTGCCTCACTCAGGAGAAAATTGTCGCCTCATGTGCCAAAACTCTGATAATTGTAGCAGATGAGAGGTATGTACAAAACCTGATACTTGATTTTTATATGTGTCTTGAGATGTTGTGAACTAAGTAATAAAAAACCTGATTTGTGGTCGGTTATTTTTCAAAGGAAAATAAATATTTCATTGAAAAACTCTCATTGCCCATCATCATTAACCAGGTATTAATAAATTTTAGATTTTTCAAAATTGTATTTTGGATTTTAAAAAGAGATGTATTTGTGCTTGTAACAGTATCTAATATAACAGTATCTAATATGTTACTGTAGGAAGGACTCACAGCGTCTTGGAGAGAAATGGGATAAGGGTGTTCCTATAGAAGTGATCCCCCTAGCCTATCAGCCAGTCTTAATCAAGCTCAGACAGCAGTTAGGTGGCAACCCAGAAGTCAGGCTCGCCAAGAGTAAAGCAGTGAGTTCAGCTCTTTAAATATTTATGTGTAATTGACCTGTTAAGTGTAAATTTATGAATGTGATGTCTATTAAGTTAATATAGAATTGTTGATGTGAATTTTATTAAAGGTTATAATTTTAAGAACTATGCTTGAGACAGTGTTTGAAACCAGATTTTAAATGTTTCTTGTCCTTAGCTTGTTTTAATCAATCAAATAATGTAAAGTAGTAGAAAAATATCTCTTTTAGTTGCTGGCCCTGACAGAAAGTTGCTTGGTTAGATCAGTAGGTCAAGCTCGTATTTGGTTGTCCAGTTTGGCCACCAGAGCATAAGAAGTAGTGGCCCGAAGGATAATAGTGATACAATAAAAAATATTGTATATAAGGTTGTGTAGTGACTAGTGTTTTGGTGGGGATTACCTGTCCCAATAGTTTGGGCCACTAAAAGATAAAAAATATGGTTGCCCAACTGGGCCACTACAACAGAGCATTCACTGGCCCAGACAGGATCTAGTGGCCCTGGGCCAGTGTGTATCTCAAGGCCTGATGTGTCTTTCAGCTCTGATGCTCACATTCCTGCTTCCCATCAGATTTAATATGTGTCAAGGAATATGTGATTATTATCAGGCCTGTTGCTATTAAAACTGTACTTTTATCTGCATTTAAAGGCTTTTCGTGGTGTAAGATAAGCAAGAGAACATTTTTATTGTATGATAAATTTCTTTTATATTATATAGCCTCCATAAAATGATAGATCATGAAGAGATCATGAAGGCCAGGAGGAAAAAGTTTTGTTTCTCATTTATAAAAAAAAAAATATGCAGGGAGTGAGGTTTTTATTTTAATTTTTTTTAAACACAGATTAATATGCCCTAGTATTTTACACTTTTTTATGTTGGCTCAATGGAATATTTTCTATTGCAATAATGATGCAATGTCAGAGGTTGAAAATTCTTGTTTCCGGACAGTTTTTCATTGAGGTGGACTTTGAGCTTTTATTTTTTTTACCCAAATGTTAATAGACGTGAGGGCTGCAGTCAGAAACAAGACTTTTTTTTATTCTGGCCTTACTTGGGATGGCAGGGTGACCCAGTGAGGATGATATCATTAAATTCTCACTAAGGTTTATTCTGACCAATATTTGGTGGATAAAATTTTTCTATCCATTCATCCATTTTCCATTTTCCAGGTTTCATTTTCGATATTCTAAATTTAAATGATCATAAATATCTCAAATGATTATCATGGACATCAAGTACAAATCAGTGTCTTTGTTTGATTTCGCTGAATCTATATTTGGCAACCCAATAAATAGCATGAAACCCTTAAAAAAAGAAATTTGTGTCCAGTTTGCATTTTGAAGACTATAAAATTACTAGGATTGTTGAATAAGTTTTTTGACAAACGCATACTTATAATATGAATACTACACGGTGCACTCCACCAGTCTTAAGAAAAAATGTAGATGGCTTTACCAAAGGAATCAGAAAACTTACCTTTCTGCAACTTTATTCATTTTTTCGCTTACCAGTACTCCAGGTCCATGTTAAATCATTTTTGGGAAAAAATGGAACAATTAAATTGTATGTTTAAAATCGTCACGTTTTACATGTGGGGAAACTACGTAGTATAATTTTGTTGATGGCTGTATTTTCAATATCTAAGGAAACCTTTTTCAGGGCCCTGTGGTAACTGACAATGGAAACTTCATAATTGACTGGAAGTTTGAAGAAGATTATTCAGGAAAATGGGACCAAGTTAATCAAAAGATTAAAATGATCCCGGGTAAATATTTCTTTTAATTAATAGAATGTGAATACTGTGCACCAACATATTTTTTTTAAGATGATGTTCTCATAATTTCCAGAATTGATATGCAATTATGAAAATTTCATGGTCTGAAATATTTATTTTAAAGTTATTCCAACCCAACTGTGCTTCTAGGCTTCCATTTGTAAAATGTTTTAAGAGGGTTTGATACATAATATTTTAACTTTTCCTGTCAAAAGCATACTTGAATATCATATCAAGATTATGTGTCTTTGAGAACTACTCATATTTTGCATCTTTAAAAGACATACCTTTACCAAATTTGACTCACAAATATTGTTTTTTGTTTGTTTGTTTTTTAGTAAAGGGAATTTTGAAGAGAGAAAACATTGTAAAACTAATTGAATATTTATTTATTTTTATAAATATTGCTAAAATTTTGTGTAATTGCATGGATGAATCACAAGACCAATTTTTTTGGTCACAAATTTGAAATTAACCAAATAATTTGTTCTCAAATTAAGCTATTGATTCTGCTCCGGGGGGATGGTGTGTAGATCTGATAACATCACACAAGTTAAATTCACTCAAAATAAATGTTCTATGAAACCACCCAATGCTATTATAAAAGTAACAAATGAATTTCATTTTAAAAAGGTTCTATTTCTCAAAAAATTACCTGTTGAAATTCCTGACAAAAAAACCCATTAAGGTTTGATCCATTTCCAGGATGGTCACTGTGTTGCTGTGTAGTGTAGACATAGTGCCATAAGGAAATCATGTATTTATATTGAATGTATAAATGTATGAATCTCAGATTCCAATGTATTATTCTATCCATAAAATTGCAGGTGTGGTGGAGACAGGACTTTTCATCAAAATGTCGAGCAAGGCTTATTTTGGTACGTCAAATGGGCAGGTGACCACCCGCCAGGTGTCACTCCCTGATGGTAAATCATCTCCTGTCGCTGATCACTAGGATCATTGTCTCCATCTGCCAGATACTGCCAAATGCCAACCGGTATGCTGAGTGACACCTGGCGGGTGATGTCCAACTAATTCCACCAGGTGTCACTCCCTGATGGTCAATCATCTCTCCGTCGCTGAGCACTAGGATCATTGTTTCCATCTGCCAGATACTGCCAAATGCCAACAAGTACGCTGAGCATCATCCGACTGGAAGATATCCTCCAGCAAGCCAGCGTGGCATGTTTAGATAATCAGGTCCTCTCAGAATCCAGTTTGTGGTAGGATCTAAGTTCTGTGGTAGAAATTGGGGTATAAATTGCAATTTGAGTGAGATGTCTAATTAATGATATATGAAATTTATCATCACTAGATTAGGAAAAAGCTAGATTAGTTGGACATCATCAGACATGTGAATGTAAATACTGAATATAGCAGTTGTGATAGGTAACAGATAATCTTTGCACTGCTTATAACCAATTCAGGTAATATTTTTTAAGAAATATTTTTCAGAACATTTCAGCAGTGCCAAAGTAGATATATTTTCTGTGACATAACTGTCAGCGTACAGCAAAATATTTGTGCATGGTAATTTATTTTATCTGTGTAAGAAAACATTTTATTTGAGAAGTTATTTAAGACCATACATGGAGTAGTATTTGGTGTACACATCATCTAATCTATAATTCTCAGTGTTAAAGAGCTTATGTATTTGTTTTACTTTCCTCTGACCTCTGGATTAAGGCCACAAGAATGTAGAAATAGAATGCAGAATACATTAAACACTGATTTCGGTAGGACACTAAATGTTTGTTCTGAGAACAATTTTGCCTTGATACCACATCACAAAAAAACTAAAAAATTCTTGATTTCAAAACTTATATGGTCATTATAATTGTCCACATGTAACCAATTGTAGAAGTACTCAAAATTTAAAAAACTTGGTTACATTGTTATGGGACGAATATTATGAAAAGTTACATTACAAGTTGTTACTAAGGGGATATTGTACATGTGTATAAAGAACAGAATAGCAATAATAGTTATCCACCTGTTGTATGTGATATGATTTTTTTCACGATATTTTGATTATAAAGGTGATAATATTGCAGAAAATATTGTTTGTGTTTGTCAAGATGAATCTTGTAGCTTGTGAGGCATAGAATATATTATATATACCGGTATGCAATGGCACTGCATCTAATCTTATGATTATGAATATAATTGAGGGGGATTCATACTTTTATTTTTGTAATAATTTTGCACTGAAATAGGCTGCCTGCCTGCTGAGGCAATTTAATGATAATACCATGACTACAATGTGAAAGAGAAATGCTTCTCTCAAAATTCTGCCATCAGTATTAAATGTTTGTTAGTGATTTATTACATGATAGAACATAAATGGAGCAAAGTTTATTAACTGAATACCTTTAATATTCTCACAATGGATTTAAGGTCTTTGTATACCTATGTTTTTATAGTGTCAACAATGAAGAGTTCTATATTTCAATTATTTTCCTATTTTCAGTGCTCATTTGATGAATGATATGCCAAAGGCATCACTTTGGCATAGTTGACCCTTCGGCCCACCATAATTATTATAAGGTCACAACATCATTTTACCATATTTTAATCTCTAATAGGAGATATCCATTGGAAGGAACTTCTAGGAGTAACACAATGATTGTACATTATTTTAGGATCAAGGTCACATAGCGAATGTCAAGGTCACCAGTTAACATTTTTTTTACCCTTCACATAGAAAGACAGCATAAGCCGAAGGATAGAAACAACCAATTAAGGCCAAGTCCTGAACTGTGCAAAATGTTTATATAAATTTGAAAAATCTGAACTGTGTATATTCTGGAAATATTATTTTTGAGAACAATAAAGATAAATAAAGTGAGAACTGTTTTCATATATCTTATTCATACATACAAATCAGGCAGCCAGAGCGACATCTATTGCCCCCCACCATCACTACTTTGATATAGGTTAATACATTATTAGTATATAGGACAGAGACACAGAGGGGCTGGGGACTTGCACTCGCTGGCAACCTGTGGTTATAAGAAGTGCCCATTGTAAAATAGCAGATCTGTCTGCACAATGTTGCAAAACATGAGCTTAGCCTGTGCCTGAAGGGTAAACCTGTTGTCCTTGTAAATCTGTGACCGGGTGGGTTGTCATGTCAAGGACCTGTGACATGACAATTCAGTGAGGCAGCACTATATCCGCTACAAGTAGGTCTCATCACGAAATGACCGAAATAATGCTGAAAGTGATGTAAAACCACAAACAAATAAACTCATCTTCTCTGTTGTTTCAGGGAAATTCTCATCATTTACAGCATTTGAGTGGTATTCTATGTTTCAATCATTTCAACTGGACTGGCAAGTGGGAATAGGCAGTACTGGGTGAATAGGATCGACAGGAACAAACACTACATATATTCATGTTGGCTGGGATATTATGCGGAATAATTCTCAATTAAACCTGACTTTGAACTTTTACTCATAAAACCAATATCAGTATTATGTGATAGCAGGTTACCATCTTGTTTTTTTTAAATGATGGGATTTTGGAGAATTATTTATGCACTTCTGATTTTGTTTGCGCAGTTCCAGGGTGTTGTTTTCAATGGGGGACTTGTAATCAGCTCATGTTGCTACATATAAATAGAAAACAACCTTTAAATCTCTTGAAAATACAACAATTGAAACTTCAACCTGACTTTTAAGGGAATACTGGATAATCCCCTTGAAAAATAATCTCTTAAAACAGAATTATTGAAGCACCATTTATTTAATGTAATACTTTTATGGCATACCTTGTAACAAGAGGCAATGTTGATTTATTTATAACAGTATATACCAACAGTCATATACATAGGATTTGGGTTTGTGGAAGACATATTATTTCATTGGAACAAAATAGATAACATTAAAAGCCTACTGGTATGTTCAGCTCTCTCCTTAAAAAAATTCTTTATAAGACCCTTTGCAAAAGATTAATTTCATCAGAGACTGAGTTGTTTATAAAGCTTTGGACAGTAATCATCATATTCTGCTTGGAAGAAGTTTCCTGCTGTAGGTCCTTGTAGGTTCCACTGCTTGACAAAGTTTGCTGCCTTGTGCGAGGGCCTTCCCGCCTGGGATGTGTTAGTCAGGTGGGACACTCCACTGAAATCCTCCTTCTTCTCTTGTTTGTAAACCAGGAAAACATAGCGATGGAGACCTATGGAATAAACCATAAATCAATCAAAGATGACAATGCAAATATATGATGTTTTTTCATAGCGTAATGCTTCTACGATGCCATTTTAGCTTTTAGAGCTCTGTAGATATTATGTTATATTTGTGGACCAGGATGGATGATGAAGACTGTTACCAGTGCCTGGTGGAGGTCCAGCTCCCACGTAGTCAGACAGAATCTCTCCCTGCTGCACATCACAGCCAGGAATGTTGCCAATCATCCAGTGGTGCCACTCCCTGTATGTTGGTGTCTCTCGACTTGGAGCATCAGGGTCTGAAACATCAAGAGCATATGTCATGTTGTACTATCAACTGCAACTTCCTCATGTCACTGAATCTACACATACCTGAACTTTGGTTATCTCCTTATAACCAATTCCATTTTTCTAAGATAAATAAACAAGTTGTTTTTTTTTATCCTTAAAGGGATTAAGCACCGATTTTGGAAAAAACGTTTAAAATTCACATATTGGTGATAAATGTATTTGTCTTTCATGTCTATAAACTTTTTGATTGATGCATCGCCATAAGTGTCTGTGAAATATGTTTGAACATGACCTTAACATATAGGCCCCTAATGAAAGCACACTCCTTTCTTGGCATCATTTTTATGTGGAGTGTCATCATAGAGGCACTGAAAGGTAAAATGACGTCATAAGAGTATGGCAATATGCTTATGACGTCATGAAATGTATTGTCCTTTGAATAGTGCCAGAATGACGTCAAACAGTGCTACCCCACTTTGAGCCTCAATTGAGGTCAAATAAAGTTCACGCTACCCGTGTTTACCCGTCACGTGCAGCTTATGGCTGAGACAGATCTTTCCTGGGAGTGCAACTTTTATGGCTTATAGCAACTTATCTTTTTAATCTATCATGATTTCAATTTGTCATGATGTTCATATGTGGCTAAGCTTTGAAATACACCAAATTGTAGAATTGATGCTTAATACCTTTAAGGTCACACATATGTTCATCGAACAGGATATAATCATATAATTAAATGATCAAATCTAATTAATTATTTCAAAATTAAAAATCTATTGTTTCTTGAATCAGGTGTTTTGTCCCACATGCAAACTGATAATATCAAAGCATTTGAAGAAGCACAAGAAAAGTGAGAAGAAGCTTTTGCCCACCATTCATGATGAGTGTATAGAAAGCATCAGGAGCAGCCGGCCACTCAAGCTGGGGTCTGTGCTGTGCCTGCAACATGCAACATGATTACATCATCCATCCTTCCCACTGACATACTCTATCTAATAAGATGCATCCACTATATGGAAATTGACTGGAGATCTAACGGTGCATTTGTGATGTTCCCATTATCTATGAACTTATCCAGACAGATTTACCAGCTGCTTTGACTATTTTATGTTTTTGGTTCCAAAGTACACACAGGGTTCCCACACTTTTGCCCTTAAAATATTCCTTTCAATTTCCTGACCTTTTCCCTACCAAATAGAGATTTTCTTGACTTCATTGCCACAATTAAGTACAAAATCCTTCTTTGTCTAGCAATCTGTCAAAATTGTTTTTGTTAAAAAAAGGGTTGATGGAAGTGGGGTAAGAAAAAACCCCTGTATATTATGTATAACAGTGATTGTGACAGTCACAATCATTCTGGATTGGGCTAAGGGCCTGAAGTGTTTAGAACATTTGTCTAAATCTTTCTAAATTTACATGTTTGAGATGCTTTTGGAACATTTAAAGCAGAGTGTGCTAAACATATATACACAGGCACTGATTTCAACATAACCTTTTTTTCAATATTGCAGATAATGTTATCATATATCTCAAGACCATAAATTATATAATGTTACCTGGGTTGGAGTGATTACCGTGCCTGGTTCTATTTTCTGGTCTCCATATGTGATCTGAAACAATATATAAACATAATATATTGCATTTGTCCTTGAAGAGAAGAACACATCATTTGTTAGACGAAGACAAATTATCCACTATGAATCTTTGGCTAAAACAAACCAAATAAAATGGTGTGCGACATAAATAAAATGATTTGAGATAATATATTTCATCACTGATTTTTCATTACATTTTGTGTGAAAAAACTGTAAAAAATACTACTGAGGTTACTTAACACGACCATTTCCAATGTAAATATGCAAAGAATCCAGGCTTTTTAACCCCTAAAGGACTTATGTATCTGCACACTAATTCAAACATAATTGATAACCATGGTTATTTAATATGCTAAATTATTGTAGTCAAAAGTCCAAGATCATTTTGAAGCAGTTTCAGGACTCGACATTAACCGCTTGCCCGGCGCTATTTTTGTGGTGACCGGGCAAGTCCGGGCAACCACAGATTTCTCATATGCTTGCCCGCCGGGTAAGTGACTTATTCTACGAATAATTTACCTCAATGTTAAGGTCCGTAGTGAAACGTAAAATCCGCCATTGTTGTGCGCATTTGATTCCGCCCGGCGGGGGTTCAATTCGTGGAAAGTCGAGTACAAGATACCTTTTAAAGCCCGCAAAGCGATTGATTTTGATCACATGTGCGCGGCGCACATTTTAATTATCAAATGCAGCCATTCGCCTGGTCCCCTATCGTAATTTCTTTATAAATTTCTTTATCAAACTGTTTGAAGCTATCTGATGTCATGATCATGACTGCATTGTAACATGTTACAGCCCTAGAGAATGTTGAGACGAATGGAGAGAAGTGAGCACTCTGGATTAGTTGGTTGGATTGTACAGTTACCAGAACAGGCCTTGACATAAAGAGAAAAATGTTGGTTGCCCAGTTGGGCCACCAGAGCATGAGAAGTGGTGGCCCGAAGTTTCTAAGGATAATAGGATGTGTGATACAATAAAGAGCATTGTACATAAGGCTGTACAGTGTTTGAGTGGGGGATACTTGTCCCAATCAAATGTCTATTGATCGTGATATGACATCTATCAAGGATTAGAATAATAAAATCAAGATAGTTTGGGCCACTAAAAGACCAAAAATATGGTTGCCCAACTGGGCCACTACAACAGAGCATTCACTGGCCCGAACCGAGGATCTGGTGGCCCCGGGCCACTGGGCCAGTGCATATGTCAAGCCCTGCGGAAGGAAATTAGTGGCTACCAAGGGTCCATCGGCATCTCTTAGTCTTAGGGCTCTGAGTTCACCTACCCAAGGTAGAGCCGATTTCACTTGCATCTGCATCTATATGCTTACCCAGCAAAACCAATTGGATCTTGCTTAAGGTGCCTACTTCAATAGCATTCATTAATAATATAATAATTACAACAAGCTGTGGTATTTCAAACTTCCAAAAATAATTTGTTTGATTGTTTGAGGTTTTACATCACTTTCAACATTATTTCAGTCATTTCGTGATGAGACCTACTTGTAGCAGGTATAATGCTGCCTCACTGAATTGTCATGTCACAGGTCCTTGACATGACAACCCATCCGGTCACAGATTTACAAGGACAACGGGCTAACCTTTTGGCATGCGCCTCAGCTCGTATGTGAAATTGTATCATGAATTCAATCTCGGCATGGCTGGGGATCGAACCCACGACCTTTGGATCACCACTGAGGAAATGGTGCTAATAAGCTGGCGCTCTAACCAACTGCGCCACGTGTACGGCCTGTGGCCTCAAAAATTACTAAAAAACAAATAATATCAAATTTGTTTGTCCCAAACCAGAGAATTAATATCTATATCATTTGTGAATTAGGAGAAGAAAGAGCGCATCAACTTTGCAATCGCTGTGACTGGCTGTTTCGACTGTCCCCCTATTAAACTGTGCCTATTCGACACAAGTTTGGCATTCAGGGTCAAAAGTTCAAGATCCAAGCCTTATCGAAAGATATGTTGTGAGCTTTGAGCCGTTTCAGAGTGACTGGAGTTGATTTCTAATGAGTCTCCTTCCTCTTTCCACGATCGAACTACATCAACATCTATAAGTTTACTCGGCAAAACCAATTGGCATCCCGCCGAGAGGAACTGGGGGACATTATTCTTTCCACGGTCGAATACGCCACGCTCGAACAGGAGAACAGTGGGAAACGCCAGCAACCGACAGCACCCGTTCGACTGCTATTAAGAAATTGGACTTTAGCATGTTTAGAGTGCTGTGCTGGACTCGTTGAACACAAAATGGCTGCAATTAGGAAAACACAAAAATGTCAATGATTCAACACTATCTCATTGGGAAATTGATGTAATTGTTTACCTTTAATAAATGTTCAGGCAAATCAATGCTCATATCTTCGATGATATTTTCCCTCTTAAACGCATCCATGACTGATAAGTAAATCGACAGTGTCAAATCAGTTATGGCTGAAAATAAAATGAAATGGCGAAATGCTTTATATGCTACGAAACGGAATTTTCCCATTTTCTCAGGCCTTCGATCACTCACGTTTGTTTTCAGGGCTGGATGTTTGGCATTTCTATATCTATAAATTTTCTCGGCAAAACCAATTGGTATCCCACCAAGAGTGCAAGACTGCATTAGAGGTGCAGCTGGTCAGAGACATTTAACACATATGTTTATATATCTCTGAGCTGGTCCGTTCCATCTCCTTGACACCCTGGCAAGGGAGTTCCTGAAAGATTCTGAGCTTCCAGTTTCCGATGCAGTTGAAGATTATTCCAGTCAGTCATAGTCTTTTGGTAAAAGCCGTATTTATAAGAGTCACAGCTTGTTGCCATTTCCATAAACCAATTCCCATGGTTTTTTCCGTGAAATGCCAGTGAAATGCCAGTGTTTAGGTAGTTTCGGGTAGCTATTTCACCATTGTACAATAAAACCAGTCTCTGAGTCCTGCTTCTCCCCCCCCGAGTGAATCCCATTTTATATCTTCTAGAATGTTTGTTACTGTGCCTGTTTCTCTTTTCCAAATGCCAGACACAAATCAAGCAGCTTGTATGCTTAAGGCTAGATCCATCTGCATGATTTAACCAGGTGGATGTCCCTAAACTTTGACTGCTTAGATTGCAACCTAAAAATTAGGTACCCCCTTCAAGCACTGGTCAAATTCAATTCAAATTTATGTTCAAATCATTTTATTGCACTATAATGTATTTTTAACGTCTTATGGCAGTCCCTCAATCTCATTTATGGAAATAACAAGATGATGCGTCATTGCATAAATTTTAATACTTCTCAATGATAGGAATAATGTCAGAAGAGTTTATTTCAAATCTTCAAAATATAAATGATTTAATCAAAAGTGAAATATCATGAAAATTATGGAGAGTACTTTTTGAAGCTATGCAAAGGTATGAAGTCAAACTCATCCATGGCCAAAGGCCCAAGCAATTCACCATCAATCCCATCTTTCCAACAATATGTATATCTATCCCATCAATTGAATGTGGATTGACTTACATTCTGCAGAACACATGTGGCTAAATGGGGCAATAAAGTCATCAGTTCATCACATAGAATCAAGCACTGCATTTAAGGTCTTTCAAGTTATGTGATGCATGTAATTATTTAGACTGATAAGACCATGCCATATCCAAACCTTCTGTGACCCACACCACCTTGTCAAATGTTGTGATTACACATTCAGAAAAGACCCTATAAAATTGATATAGGCTCTCTGCAATTTGTGAGGTGTGACAGAGGCTCCACCACCATGGACACTACAATGATGCCGAATGATATCAGATTGCTTTGTCACTTGGTGATATTTTGTACACATTTTGATCTTAGAATGTTACTGTTATACATCATCTCATCAAGATGATTTTTACTTTATTTCTTTGACACAATATTTTGCAATATACAAATCTTTGTTGGAAAACTATCTCTAGAAATCACATAATTATTAGCATATCTATTAATACATTTTAAGTTTCTTTCTTTTGAAAATGGTAAATCCATGAAAAAAAGTTGAATAATGATAGTGATAGAGATATTTCATGCTTTCATCAAAATTCTAATTGTCACAAAATTATACTGGGATGTTGGTAGAAAAGATGGTCAGAAATTGAGAGCAATATATATCTGGAGGTGGTTTATGTCTTGACAACATAAAGTAAAGATAGTCAACTTTATCAATCAATCATGATCAATTTGAATAAAAACTAAAGAAGTACAACTCTGCAGACATCAATTTGTGTGCTGTAGGGATGTGCAGATTTCTAGCTAACATTGTATCTGTGCCATCTTAGTCAGAGGAACACCCTGTCCTTTGTTTACTATTACATAATGTTTACACTGTTATGCTTTGATGTGAGACCATGTCCTCAAAGTGCAGGAATATATCTTGCTCTGACAGACCATTGACCACAAGTTGGGTGATGTATGTAAGAGCAGAGGGAAGGTCAGAGGGTAGATGTGGGTACCCCAGGTGGCATGACATAATACCAATTAACACATACAGAAGACAGGACTATCATTCCACAAATGAATTCTTGATCTTTTGAGCAATATGAGTTGGTCGATTTAGATATTGGATAAAATATGATTCATCTTAACATCATTTCCAACCATTTATGAAAATAAATTTATAGAAAACATGCTTATAGTGTATCGTCCAGACACATCCCATTTTTTGTAGGGGGGACATGCAGACATGAAGGAATCCACGAAGTCGTTCATGCTTTTCTGATAAGTGTATGAAGTAGATTTGACTGAGCTTCATCCCCCTTCCTGATAGACCCCCACAGCATAAAAAGGTTGATAAAGGATGGTAACAGTCAAGGGGTAGATTACAAATAGACATGCATTAGTTCTGATTCATCTGATTCTGATTACAAGGGGGCTGATTGAAATGGTTGATAGAAACAATAAAGTCATTAATTCCACGCCTCACCATAGGTGGGCCTCATTAACACCATCAATAGATTAGCAGGGTGGTTTGATATATGTGAAGAAAGTTCAGATAAATGGGTTTCTTCCCAGTTTATCAAGACAGAAGGACAGGACATGCTATAGATGGGATTGATAGAATTGTTGGAATTTATAGGAAGTAGCCAAAGATGGAATTGTTCAGATACATCCGATTCTTCTCATTTCTAGAAATATGGGGTTTACCAGATATGTGTAGGAAAATGTACAGAGCTTATGGACTGTGCAGGTCTGTACATAGAATACTTACTGAAGGTATGATCAATATTGAATTATATTGATTCATGGGATAGATGGAATTGTTGGAATTGATGGACACACACAATTAGATTTGTTCAAATCTTCTCCTTTATAGAATACAACCATATTTCTAGAATATAAGATAGATCTGATTTATCAAATATCTTCAGTACACTTCAATCACTTGTTGGGATTGATATATGTGTTGTTGGAATTGATGGGGTTGTTGGAAATTAGAGGGGGGCATTGGCCATGCCTCGTCAAACTACTCTTTAATTTAGTTTTTCATGTAAAAGTTAAAGGGATTCAGCACTGATTTTGAAAAAACGTTAAAAATTCACATATTGGTAATAAATGAACTTGTCTTTCATGTGTATAATTTTTTTGAAAAATGTATCCCCATCATTGTCTGTAAAACCTATTTGAACAAGACCTTAGTATATAGGCCCCTAATAAAAGCATACTCCTTTCTTGGTGTCATTTTTATGTGGAGTGTCATCATACAGGCACTGAAAGGTAAAATGACGTCATAAGAGTATGGTAATATGCCTATGACGTCATGAAATGTATTGTATTGACGTCATGAAATGTATTGAATAGTACCAAAATGACGTCAAACAGTGCTACCCTACTTTGAGCCTCAATTGAGGTCAAATAAAGTTCATGCTACCCGTGTTTACCTGTCATGTGCAGCTTATGGCTCAGAAAGACCTCTGCTGGTAGTGCAACTGCTATGTCTTATAGCAACATATCTTATTACTCTATTATAAATTCAATCTGTCATTATGTTCACATGTGGCTAAGCTTTCAAAAACACCAATTTGTAGAATTGATGCTTCATACCTTTAACCAAAAATAAAACCTGCAACACACTAAAAATGCAAATATACACTTATCTTTTGTTGAAATAAATTGATTTCATGTGCCCAATTTTCCTTTTCATGTTTCCAAAAATTGTGATTAATTCTTTCAACTTCAGCAGTATTTTGAGCGAATATTAGATTTTGCTAACTTATCTGACATTTCTTACTTTCTACTCAATTTCGATGGAGTGATTGGGAGAACCTTTGCGTTTCGTTTCTCCTTACCAGATTTGCCATTTTAGTATTGCTTTTCGATGTTAATGTAAGTTAGATATTATAATTTTACCAATACCTTTCGCATACTTTATAGACTTTAAAGAATATTTAATCATAATTCTAAAATATTGAGCCAGATAAACAAGTTTCACTGAAAAATCGGTGAAGGTTGCGTGACGTCATCAGGTAGTTCACACTCCAGCAGTGATCCAGTTGTTTTGGAAGCCACTAAGCTCCCTCTGCTGTCAGAGCGATCAAATTCCCAATATGGCTGTCGTTGTGTTGACATTCTAACAAGACGTACTCAAACCTGGCCATTTGGTCCAGTTTCACCAAACGTGAGTGGGTAGGTTAAGCTTATTTCGCACGAATATATGTTTCTATTTGCTTAGAAGGTATCTTTTTGAACTAAAATCTCGACAAACAGAAAATTGAATCTTGTTTTTGTTGTGTTATTGTAGGATGGAACAGCAAAGTTGACAAACACAGATCAGATTTTCTGCTGTGCAGAAAAATCAACTTGCATACGTAGATCTTCTTTTCACAAAGTTGTATTGACGCGGAGGCCAGACAAAGGCATATATCAGGACCAGAAGATGCTCATTAGTTATAAAGGCAGCTGTCATAGCTGATAAAGATGTTAGTCACCCTCAGCATCATCACCCCAATCAGCTGATAAATTCAGGTCACTCCAGGGTCAAATAGTGGGCAAATGTAATCTCCCAGCCTTGCACCAAACACATCTGAGTCACTCCATTCTCAGGGCACATAAACTGACCAAGGAAAAGGCTCAACCTCATTGTTTCAGCTAAAATATTTCAGGTTATTTATTGAGAAAAATCCTATTGAAACAATAGTTGATTTTTGTGATATATTGTTATTTTTAACGATTAAATAGTCAAGATGGATCCAAGTGCTTCTCGTAAATGGTCATGTGACTACTGCACTTATGAGAATTTTCCAGCAACCAAGAAATGCACTTTATGCCGGGCCCCAAAGCCTCCACAATTCATCAATGAAGATGCCCCTCCGCCTGAGCAAGACATCTATAAAATGGCACCATTAGTATCATCACCAACCCAAGAATCACCTACTCAAAATGAGGCTAGTTCTGCGTCCAGTCCAACATCTGCCTCTAGCTCATCCCCCACTCCCGAATCCTCTGCCATAAGAAGTAAATGGCCATGTCAGGTGTGCACATACCTTAACTGGCCAAAAAGTCAGAAGTGCACCCAGTGTCTGACTTCTCGTCCCAAAGTTGTGCCTGTCGTGTCAGCTTGCAAATCTCAGGACCAAGTGATGAAGCCTCTTAGCATTAGTGTAAATATTGAAGGCGCTGGTTCAGCCTGCAAAAACTCTCCACGCTCTTCCCCAAGGACATCACCTAATTCACCAGAAGCAGCAAAAGCACTGAATAATGATAAGAACAAAGCAGTTGCAGCTGCATCTAAGTCTTCAAAGTGGACCTGTAAAGCATGTACTTATGAAAATTGGCCAAAAGCTTACAAATGTACTTTGTGTGGTTTACTTCGAGGTAGAACTTTCACTACTGCATCTACTTCATCAGAATCTTATAGCCCTACATCAGATGGAGAATGTAGTAATAAGACTTCACAAATGCGACGATCTCCTCCAGTGACTGCCAGAAGCTTTGAAAACTTAGATGTCCAACAGCTTGGTGGTGCCACGGCATCACCTAATATATACAGGGAAAAACAAGAAAAAAATACGAGGGAGGAACGTAGGTTGAGACAGTTGCGAAATCGCTTACGTGATTTAGACTGGTTGTGGTTAAATGCATGTCAGGGAGTAGTGGAGGGAGACACCCATGCTGTGGAAGCCTTCCTCGCTGCTGGTGGAGATCCAGGAAGACAGATATCTCAAGAAGAAAGTGCTTTTCTCAATCGGCCAAGTGCTTTTCAAGTTGGATATACACTGGTCCACCTGGCCATCAGATTCCAAAGAGAAGATATGCTGGCTGTGCTTCTTACTGCCACAGATGTAGCCGCAAAAGCCAAGAAAAGGGTTCCGTCACATGTCAGTCCTGATATTGCCGCTGATATTCTGCGTGAAGTGTCAGCTTCACTACGCCAACGCAAGGGCGACTTCCCCTGTTTCTTTGTAACCGAGTGCACCACATTCACCCTACCTGCAGGTGAGTTAATGCTTTCTGGTGTTTTTGTCAAATGTGTTTGTTTCCAATGTTGAATACACATCTCCTGTTTGACTGTCCATTATTGATGGCAATATGTGTCAGTAGGCTTTTCAGTTTATTACAAACATAACAGACTTAGACTTCGCAAATATCTTTCATATTGCCAGGACTAAGGTGAAAGAAATACGAATTGAAAATATATGGAGTTTATCATTAAATAATCCTGGCAGGGAAAATGTCAGTGCCCTCAGGAAATCCTGTATCAGCAGCCAGAGAGATAGAGAGAGAAATAAAATCATAGTGCTATGAAAATGCAGCAGACATGGGAAAGCAGATTGCAAGAATTCATGCTTAAAGATGACAAACTTGTTTTTTATGTGATGATCATATGATATGCCTTTGTTTTTTTTTTGTATTGGCTTTTGCAATATATTGTAATAACAGGTAGATATCATTCCATCAGTTGGAGTTCACCATGAATAAGTCATTTTTATTTAAATATTTATATATGATTAGAATTTGATCCATGAGTGTCTGAATACAGCTGTTGGGATATATAAATCAATAATTTGCAGGGCTTTGCAAGATTAATGTGGATGTTGAATCCCAATACGACAATAAATGCCAAATGTAAAAAGACTTAAATGTGAATAATTGTGAAGGGAATCCAACTGAAAAACACTGACTGAAGAAAAAAAAAAAACAATAAAAAAAAAACAACAATCAAAGAACAGAACAATAAAAAACAAAACAATAAGAAAACAATACAATCCAAAACCAACACAATGAAAAACTAAAACAGTCAAAAAACAAAACAATGAAAAACTAAAACAATCAAAAAACAAAACAATCAAAAAACAAAGCAATCAAAAACATAAACAAAAAACTTGCAGTGTGGGTATCAGGGGCTGCAGATAGGAGTGATAGTCGGTCAGATGCTAACTAAAAACACAACAGAGACCATTTTCACCTGTGGGATTGTGGGAAACATGCAATTCTTTTTTGTAACTTGCATTGTAAATAACCTTGAAGTAACAACATTAAACATTACCTCTGTTTTGAGTGTCTTCATAATGGTCTTTGATGTATTACATTAAAGTAATGATGTAAGACATTCTCACATTATTAATTTTTTTATGACTGACATTGTTCAAGAATTATATATCTCAAAATCATGTGTCACCAATTAGAAAGGTCATGTGAATGATGTAGGTTGGGGAAAATATTTGAAGCAATACCAGACCAGCAAAACAAAGAAACGGAGACCAATTTATAACTTTGACAGGAAGACCTTTAATTTTCTGATTGAACATTAGATAGCTGCTGCCAAGCGATCATTGATTATTATAATTTGAGATATCAAAGAAAAAGATATTTGGTGAAATGAACTGTTTTATTCCTTGCTTTTATATACAGTTATTAATTTGTACTAGTATTCATGTAGTACCTTTTCTTGACTTATTTTTCCAATATATTAATTTGATGATGAATTTCTAACTAAAAGTGATGGGTTTGTCATTTCAGTCTCAAAATGTAAAATTCCTAGGAATATTTATGATTCATTTTCCATTCATTTTATTTTTCGGATTGTAAAATGATAAATTGTGAAGTTATAATGCAGCATTATAATGCGATTTGCCTTTTGGAATAGAAGTGGTGAGCATCATGATTATCTGATGGCCAGTCTGAAGCATGACCATAATAGTGGATCCAGTCACATTTCTACTTCTCAGTTGATCGGATTATATTGCATCACATACATATGGATATTTTATTTTTGTGAAACAAATCTTGATCCAGTTTTTCAACCAGCAGTTGTATTTGCTAATACATGGTTGCCTATTTCTCACCATGTTTACAGGGAGATTCAAATTGATCATTCTATATCAGAGCTGAGTTAGAGTTGAGCATGAATGGAAGTATTTCTTGATGGGCATTTGCCAGCTGGAAGCACCTCTCATTCTGACTCAGTACTGACATTGTGAATACTAATGAACATGATACCAGTGTCAATTTTGCCATTATGCTCTCATTGCACGGTGTTTAAGGGAGTGTCATGAAAAAGGGAGTGTCCATAGAACTCGCACTATGTGTAGTGAACAAAATAATACTGAGGTAGTTGTTTTCAATTATTGGTTATCAATCATAAAGTATGCAGCAATGTTCAAATAATGTTTATATGCAATTCATGGCACTGCAGAGATTGTCAAGTGTGCATTGTCTATGCACAGAGATGACAAAGTGTGCATTGTCTATGCACAGAGATGACAAAGTGTGCATTGTCTATGCACAGAGATGACAAAGTATGAATTATCTATGCACAGAGATGACAAAGTGTGCATTGTCTATGCATAGAGATGACAAAGTGTGCATTGTTTATGCACAGAGATGACAAAGTGTGCATTGTCTATGCACAGAGATGACAAAGTGTGCATTGTTTATATATAAATTATTTTATTCATTCACATTTCACATAAAATGGAATAGAGTATTGTTTACATTAAATACAGGTTAAAAATTATTCACATTAGTTTTCACAGACTTCATTTAAAATGTCTTCCATATTTAAAACATTAAAACCAGCTATCATCTTGCTACCACAGATACATTCTCTCATTTCCATTATAAGAGAAAGCGCTATGTGATCATGATCCGTACACTCATCGATGTATGCATGCTTGAGCATCCCATGCCCACTTGTCATCACTTCACTGACCTCTGCCTTCAGTCTCTTAGCAATCACTCTCACATTCCTGCCAATCACACTTTTCGCTGTTCCAGCACATAGGCTCGCCATAAATGCTGTTCTGCTGTTATCACTCTTGATCATAGTTTGGATCATCTTGAGAGAGCGTCTATAGATTTGATCCATGGCGCTACATGTGCCTAGTAGATGTGGGAGGTACCTTGTGTGTGTCCTGTACGGCAGCCTCAGTAGTCTTCTCACACACCGATTCCAGGTTCTCTGAAAACTCTCCACTTCTCTGTCCGTGAGGTCCCAGGCCTGGGCACCATAGAAGTGAGCACACTGAGAGTTAAAGACACTTGCCAACACCAGGTCACTACTCCTCACCAATGTGGCTAACA
Source organism: Amphiduros pacificus (assembly GCA_949316495.1). Lineage (NCBI taxonomy): Eukaryota > Metazoa > Annelida > Polychaeta > Phyllodocida > Hesionidae > Amphiduros > Amphiduros pacificus. The sequence goes on along the minus strand of OX439000.1, from coordinate 75,789,297 downwards.
CTGTGTTCACTCGGCCTATCAGATCACCCTTCTTCTCACGTATCTCCTTCTTCTCCGACAACGTAGATTCTAAGTGATTGCCAAGGTGCTCTGTGCTGTCCACCCATGCCAGCGCACTTCCGTTCAGCTCTACCAGTGGTTTCGCCGTTACTGCCCGTCGACTGAAAAGCATACACTTGGTCTTGACTGGGTTATATCCGACACTGTACTCCTCCCCAAAACCTTCACAAGAGGTGACCATTGTTCTCAGACCAGATACACTGGGTACAAGTAGGGTAAGGTCATCTGCGTAACCTAGAGCACCGTAGTAGTGCCTACCCACCCAGCAACCGACTCCACCAGCCTCCAACCTGTTGAGCAGCTCATCCATGTACACACAAAACATGAGAGGTGAAATAATTCCCCCCTGACGGATGCCGTTGCATGTCTCAAACACAGTTGAATGATGCCCTCTCCAAACAGTCCTCATTACCTGTCTCTGGTATAGGTCAAGCATAGACCGCAATGCCAATCCTGGAACCCCTCTATCGATCAGCAGCTGGAAAAGCTTGTCATGCCTCACACGATCAAACGCTTTGGTGGCATCGATGAAGCAGGCATACACTTCGGACTTGTTGTCAAGGTAGTAGTTGACCACTTCTTTCAGCATCAGCGTACATATAGTGGTGCTATGGTCCTTCTTAAACGCATACTGCATCTCACTGGTGCTCAGCAGCTTCTGATACCTCATGATCATGATGACGTCTATGAGCTTGGCAATGGACGAGCACAGAGTGATGCCCCGGTAATTTGTACTAGTACACAGGCTCTCCTTCTTACTTTTTGGGATCGAGGAAATGGTTCCTATCAGAACATCCTTCGGCTGGTAACCATGAGTTATTATGGCCGTCACCAGCTTCGAGAGTTGCTCCCTCATACCTGCTCCACTCATGATCAGATGGTTGGAGATGAGGCCTCTATCACCATCAGACTTGTTGGCCTTCAGATAGTCTACAGCATCATTGACGTTCTCAGCTGTGACTACCCTATCCTCCTCCTCATACTGCACACACTGCTGCCGTACATGTATGTTCACTCTCTCCATACCTTCATCACTCGGGGGCACAGAGTTATACAGCTGTCTGTATTTGGAGGCAAAGTTCTCAGCAATGACTGCGGAATCTGATTGGCCATCCACAGTGTCCGGCAGCCTGTCCCTTGGGTGCATCTTCCTCACTTCCTTAAAGAAATCTCTCGACCTGCTTTCAGCCACTGCCACTACCATCTTCTCATCTCTCAGCTGGGCCTCTCTCCTCTTGTTTCTTCTATTGGCATACATAAATTGTCTTTTAGCATCTCTCATACAATCATATATCATTCCTACCGAGGGCTTGCCACAGCCAACCCATACATTATGCCACCATAAACACTCATCTTTGTATGGTTTCACATCCTCACTCCACCCAGGCCGGTTCCTCGACTGCTTCTTGACACGTGGGAACACAGCATCTGCACTGAGGCAACAGTCTATAAGCTCTGAACACCAACTGTCTATCTGATCTCTATGTGCACCACTCTCACACATGACATCACTACAGCATGCCACATCATAGTCTTTAAGCTCAGAGATCAACTTCTGCTGCCTTTGCTGGTACTGTTTGGTGTGGATCTCAGTCACTCTGTGCCAGCAGATGGCGGGCTCGGGCTGCGGGTCCTCCTCTACCTCCACGGGCCGCCTTACTGTCTCTATACTCAGGTCCATAATCACCGGCAGATGCTTGGATGGATTCAAAGCATGCTCACATCTCTGAATGCACAGAACAGAATCACATAGCGCATAATGTACACTAAAATGGTCTATACATGACTTAGCTTCATTTGCACAATCATAATATGTATACCCTTTTTCTGCAACAGGTAGATCAAGAGTATGTATAAAATTGAGTCTCTGTAAAATGTCTTTAAAATAAACATCATGTGCATTATGGCGACTAAAATCTAAGTTCATATCACCACCAAATACAACTCTGGCACAGAGATGACAAAGTGTGCATTGTCTATGCATTGTCTATGCACAGAGATGACAAAGTGTGCATTGTCTATGCACAGAGATGACAAAGTATGAATTATCTATGCACAGAGATGACAAAGTGTGCATTGTCTATGCATAGAGATGACAAAGTGTGCATTGTTTATGCACAGAGATGACAAAGTGTGCATTGTCTATGCATAGAGATGACAAAGTGTGCATTGTCTATGCACAGAGATGACAAAGTGTGCATTGTCTATGCACAGAGATGACAAAGTGTGCATTGTCTATGCACAGAGATGACAAAGTGTGCATTGTCTATGCACAGAGATGACAAAGTGTGCATTGTCTATGCATAGAGATGACAAAGTGTGCATTGTTTATGCACAGAGATGACAAAGTGTGCATTGTCCATGCACAGAGATGACAAAGTGTGCATTGTCTATGCATAGAGATGACAAAGTATGAATTATCTATGCACAGAGATGACAAAGTGTGCATTGTCTATGCACAGAGATGACAAAGTGTGCATTGTCTATGCACAGGGATGACAAAGTGTGCATTGTCCATGCACAGAGATGACAAAGTGTGCATTGTCCATGCACTTCACTGCAGGGATGTCAACAAAGTGCATTGTCTTTGTGAAACCAGGCCATAATGTGCATTGTTTATGCATACTGCTGCAGGGATGGCAAAGTGTACATTGCTCATGTACACCTTTCCAGGGTTGACAAACCTAAACAATGGATGCACCATATCAGTGTTACAAAATGGTGACCTTGACCTAACTTTCAAGGTCATTGTACCCCATCTCTGTAAATCTTAAGTTGACAACAAATAGAGATAACATCAGTGAACTTGAATCAAGAATACATGCATCTTATTAATGTTTCAAAATGTTGCATAGCAGCCATACATTTCTTCTTGTTCCACTGTTACTGCAAGCTGGGGGTCTGAAGTCTCTCACTGGTACTTTGGAGATGCACTCCTATGCCTACTTCCTGAACAAACAATGAACTGTAATATACATTTAAATGTTTCCACAAAATATGTGGAGTGATATTGAGTATCTACATCTTAACATCTTGAGCAGAGGTAATGTTTAACTGAGGGTAGATATATTCACAGGTAACCTGGACCTGACATTTATTGGGATTGCCACAGTTGGACAAAGTCCAATTTTGACATGATAGAAGGCACAGTTCTCCACACAATATATACACATTGATCACAAACACTGCCTACAGATATAGCTTTATGATAGTGTGGAGTTTTGTCAAGTCAGATGCAAATCACAGTTTGATCTCCAGTTATATGAGATATACTGCATTATAAAGAGTGATGCTACATGTAATTTATTAGGCTAGCATTGAATTCCAACTGGCATTCAGTGCAAGTCTGTGAAGTTGTGGGTTTTTTTCTATTAAATTGTGTGGATGGTTTCACTGGTGATTCCTGGATTTATTATATACCGGTAGTTTCTACCTTTGTCTTTTAAAAAACCAAAAAACCCCAGATTTTTCTTATATTTGTTTTACATCACTTTCAACATCACAGTCATTTCGTGATGGGACCTACTTGTAGCAGATATCGTGTTGTCTCACTGAATTGTCATGTCACAGGTCCTTGACATGACAGTCCACCCGGTCACAGATTTATTTACAAGGACAAAAGGTTAACCCTTCAGGTGTTGGTTATCATGAATGCAATCTTGTCATGGCTGGAAATCAAACCCATGACCTTTGGATCACCACAGAAACTGGTGCTAAAAAGCTTGTGACCCTTCATTTATGATAGACAGTTCTGAGTCAATGTGGTGCATGTTTGAAACATTTACATTATGAATACAATGCTGGTGATTCCTTCATATTTCAAAGACACTCACATTTTCCCTCGAGCATGCCCAGGGTCAAGTAGAGAGTGCACTGTCATCACTGAAATAGTCTTAATACTTAAGCTATGGATATGTATACATATGACAGGATAAATGTGTCAAACACCAGCTGACTCTGCTTTGCTGCATATGATATTTAAAATACAGCATTAACACAAACAGATGTACATGTACATCTGGTACAATAAATTTATTAAAACATATCTTTGTAAACTCATAATGAATTAAGGGAAACTGGTTAAGATGGATTACAAAAATAATTATTTTCACAATTATATTTCTTTAGATTTGATTTTAAGGCATATCAACTTGTGGAGGGGGCATTGTATACAATAGTATATAGTATACAAATGATGATGAGGATGGTTGACGGCTAAGAATAAAATAGGTTTGGCATCTTGTTGATGTTATCCAGGACAAGTGTTATGAAGGTTGAGCGGCCAGTGAGCGTGGAGGTGAGCAGTAATGATGAAGGGGCTCTGGGCCTTGGCATTTCTCCCACTATTGTCTGTTTACTGGTGAACTTTTCTCTCACACTCTGCCAGCTCAAAACCTCCATTATATTATGGTTTTATAAATCTATGATACAATAATATATATTTGGACTGATAAAAAACAGACATCCCTTTTGCCAAGTTACCTCTATCATATCTTTAAATAATGATAATAAAATGAATTAAGCACTGATACCAGATTTAAAGTAACTACTGATACCAGACTTTAAAGATACCAGGCTTAAAACACTGATGCCATACCTAAAACACTAACATCAGGCTTAAAACACTGATGCCATACCTTAAACACTAACATCAGACTTAAAACACTGATGCCATACATAAAACACTAACATAAGGCTTAAAACACTGATGCCATACATAAAACTCTTACATCAGGCTTAAAACACTGATGACATACCTAAAACACTAACATCACGCTTAAAACACTGATGCCATACATAAAACTCTTACATCAGGCTTAAAACACTGATGCCATACATAAAACACTAACATCAGGCTTAAAACACTGATGCCATACCTAAAACACTAACATCAGACTTAAAACACTGATGCCATACCAAAAACACTAACATCAGGCTTAAAACACGGATGCCATACCAAAAACACTAACATCAGGCTTAAAACACTGATGCCATACCTAAAACACTAACATAAGGCTTAAAACACTGATGCCATACCTAAAACACTAACATCAGGCTTAACACACTGATGCCATACCTAAAACACTAACATCAGACTTAAAACACTGATGCCATACCTAAAACACTAACATCAGGCTTAACACACTGATGCCATACCTAAAACACTAACATCAGGCTTAACACACTGATGCCATACCTAAAACACTAAAATCAGACTTAAAACACTGATGCCATACCTAAAACACTAACATCAGACTTAAAACACTGATGCCATACCAAAAACACTAACATCAGGCTTAAAACACTGATGCCATACCAAAAACACTAACATCAGACTTAAAACACTGATGCCATACCCATAACACTAACATCAGGCTTAAAACACTGATGCCATACCTAAAACACTAACATCAGGCTTAAAACACTGATGCCATACCTAAAACACTAACATCAGGCTTAAAACACTGATGCCATACCTAAAACTCTAACATCAGGCTTAAAACACTGATGCCATACCTAAAACACTAACATCAGGCTTAAAACACTGATGCCATACCCATAACACTAACATCAGGCTTAAAACACTGATGCCATACCTAAAACACTAACATAAGGCTTAAAAAACTGATGCCATACCTAAAACACTAACATCAGGCTTAAAACACTGATGCCATACCTAAAACACTAACATAAGGCTTAAAACACTGAGGCCATACCAAAAACACTAACATCAGACTTAAAACACTGATGCCATACCTAAAACACTAACATCAGGCTTAAAACACTGATGCCATACCTAAAACACTAACATCAGACTTAAAACACTGATGCCATACCTTAAACACTAACATCAGACTTAAAACACTGATGCCATACCTAAAACACTAACATCAGGCTTAAAACACTGATGCCATACCTAAAACACTAACATCAGGCTTAAAACACTGATGCCATACCTAAAACACTAACATCAGGCTTAAAACACTGATGCCATACCTAAAACACTAACATAAGGCTTAAAACACTGATGCCATACCAAAAACACTAACATCAGGCTTAAAACACTGATGCCATACCAAAAACACTAACATCAGACTTAAAACACTGATGCCATACCCATAACACTAACATCAGGCTTAAAACACTGATGCCATACCTAAAACACTAACATCAGGCTTAAAACACTGATGCCATACCTAAAACACTAACATCAGGCTTAAAACACTGATGCCATACCTAAAACTCTAACATCAGGCTTAAAACACTGATGCCATACCTAAAACACTAACATCAGGCTTAACACACTGATGCCATACCTAAAACACTAACATCAGGCTTAACACACTGATGCCATACCTAAAACACTAAAATCAGACTTAAAACACTGATGCCATACCTAAAACACTAACATCAGGCTTAACACACTGATGCCATACCTAAAACACTAAAATCAGACTTAAAACACTGATGCCATACCTAAAACACTAACATCAGACTTAAAACACTGATGCCATACCAAAAACACTAACATCAGGCTTAAAACACTGATGCCATACCAAAAACACTAACATCAGACTTAAAACACTGATGCCATACCCATAACACTAACATCAGGCTTAAAACACTGATGCCATACCTAAAACACTAACATCAGGCTTAAAACACTGATGCCATACCTAAAACACTAACATCAGGCTTAAAACACTGATGCCATACCTAAAACTCTAACATCAGGCTTAAAACACTGATGCCATACCTAAAACACTAACATCAGGCTTAAAACACTGATGCCATACCCATAACACTAACATCAGGCTTAAAACACTGATGCCATACCTAAAACACTAACATAAGGCTTAAAAAACTGATGCCATACCTAAAACACTAACATCAGGCTTAAAACACTGATGCCATACCTAAAACACTAACATAAGGCTTAAAACACTGAGGCCATACCAAAAACACTAACATCAGACTTAAAACACTGATGCCATACCTAAAACACTAACATCAGGCTTAAAACACTGATGCCATACCTAAAACACTAACATCAGACTTAAAACACTGATGCCATACCTTAAACACTAACATCAGACTTAAAACACTGATGCCATACCTAAAACACTAACATCAGGCTTAAAACACTGATGCCATACCTAAAACACTAACATCAGGCTTAAAACACTGATGCCATACCTAAAACACTAACATCAGGCTTAAAACACTGATGCCATACCTAAAACACTAACATAAGGCTTAAAACACTGATGCCATACCAAAAACACTAACATCAGGCTTAAAACACTGATGCCATACCAAAAACACTAACATCAGACTTAAAACACTGATGCCATACCCATAACACTAACATCAGGCTTAAAACACTGATGCCATACCTAAAACACTAACATCAGGCTTAAAACACTGATGCCATACCTAAAACACTAACATCAGGCTTGAAACACTGATGCCATACCTAAAACTCTAACATCAGGCTTAAAACACTGATGCCATACCTAAAACACTAACATCAGGCTTAAAACACTGATGCCATACCCATAACACTAACATCAGGCTTAAAACACTGATGCCATACCTAAAACACTAACATAAGGCTTAAAACACTGATGCCATACCTAAAACACTAACATCAGGCTTAAAACACTGATGCCATACCTAAAACACTAACATAAGGCTTAAAACACTGATGCCATACCTAAAACACTAACATCAGGCTTAAAACACTGATGCCATACCTAAAACACTAACATCAGGCTTAAAACACTGATGCCATACCAAAAACACTAACATCAGGCTTAAAACACTGATGCCATACCTAAAACACTAACATCAGACTTAAAACACTGATGCCATACCTAAAACTCTTACATCAGGCTTAAAACACTGATGCCATACCAAAAACACTAACATCAGGCTTAAAACACTGATGCCATACCTAAAACACTAACATCAGACTTAAAACACTGATGCCATACCTAAAACACTAACATAAGGCTTAAAACACTGATGCCATACCTAAAACACTAACATCAGACTTAAAACACTGATGCCATACCTAAAACACTAACATCAGGCTTAAAACACTGATGCCATACCTAAAACACTAACATAAGGCTTAAAACACTGATGCCATACCTAAAACTCTTACATCAGGCTTAAAACACTGATGCCATACCAAAAACACTAACATCAGACTTAAAACACTGATGCCATACCTAAAATACTAACATAAGGCTTAAAACACTGATGCCATACCTAAAACACTAACATCAGGCTTAAAACACTGATGCCATATCTAAAACACTAGCATCAGGCTTAAAACACTGATGCCATACCTAAAACACTAACATAAGGCTTAAAACACTGATGCCATACCTTAAACACTAACATCAGACTTAAAACACTGATGCCATACCTAAAACACTAGCATCAGGCTTAAAACACTGATGCCATACCTAAAACACTAACATAAGGCTTAAAACACTGATACCATACCTTAAACACTAACATCAGACTTAAAACACTGATGCCATACCTAAAACACTAACATCAGGCTTAAAACACTGATGCCATACCTAAAACACTAGCATCAGGCTTAAAACACTGATGCCATACCTAAAACACTAACATCAGGCTTAAAACACTGATGCCAGACTTAAAGCACCGAAACAAGACTTTAAGAGCTTTATATTTCCCAATGAAAATATCAGATATGTCATAATATTCATTTGTGCATATTCTCTCAATATATCAATTAACACAATTACTGTATAATCTCTTTAAGTGTGTTAAATAGCACTGATTAACATATAGTGAGTTTTGATCATAAAGGTCTTAAGACATTGCTTGAAGACCCCTCCATACTCACTTTCTCTACTATCATAAGGGAGGTTGTGCCAGAGTTTATGGGCTATTACTCTGAGGAATGACTAGATCAGTTCTATTGTAAGACCTATCACCTGAGAGGCTAAGATCTCTGTCTTGATAGTCACTAGATGAAGTTGGTTTACATTTCTTGAAACAGTAGAGAAACTATTTATAAAAAATGGTTGAATATTGTAATAAAAGGCATTGCCTTGTTATTTCAATTGAATGGGATAAAGTATGACTGCCAACATTGGTGCTTAGGACTGAAAATAAAAGTTATTTTCTGCCAAATCTTTATTCATGGTTTGTTGTGTGCAGATCACACACAGCGAATAGTCGAGCACAACTGCAAAACTGCAGCGATAAACACTTTTGAATCTGCACAGCCGGGGTTGCCATGGCAATCTATGAGTCAGATCTTCTTCTTTTGGACAACATGTCTCTGTTTGTCTACATGAATGTGTAATGCTATTAAGGGTAAAAAGATAAACGTGACAGAAGTAAATATGTATGGAGAAGATATACATACTGCATATTGACCATCCAGGCTCTATACTGTCTTCATGGTCAATATTACATCACTATCTTGACCATCCAGTCTACTTAATATGATCACCTTTTTTCACCGTCATGCTGATTTTTGGCCTGGATGGTTGAGACATGTAATAAAGGCAAAGCCCCACGAGTCTGATACAAGCCTGGATGATTGAAATATGTATTTATATTAGGGCTGGGTGGTCGAGGCATCCTATAATGTTGAGGCCTATTATGCCTGATACAAGCCTGGATGGTTGAAATATTTATTTATGACAGGGCTGGATGGTTGAGGCATCTTATAATGTTGAGGCCTATTGAACCTGATACAGACCTGGATGGTTGAGCTATTTATTTACGTCAGGGCTGGGTGGTCGAGGCATCCTATAATGTTGAGGCCTATTGTACCTGATACAAGCCTGGATGATTGAAATATGTATTTATATTAGGGCTGGGTGGTCGAGGCATCCTATAATGTTGAGGCCTATTGTACCTGATACAAGCCTGGATGGTTGAAATATTTATCTATGTCAGGGCTGGATGGTTGAGGCATCCTATAATGTTGAGGCCTATTGTACCTGATACAAGCCTGGATGGTTGAAATATTTATCTATGTCAGGGCTGGATGGTTGAGGCATCCTATAATGTTGAGGCCTATTGAACCTGAAACAAGCCTGGATGGTTGAGCTATTTATTTACGTCAGGGCTGGATGGTCGAGGCATCCTATAATGTTGAGGCATATTATGCCTGATACAAGCCTGGATGGTTGAAATATTTTTATTTATGCCAGGGCCTGTTGTCGGGGCAACGGGCCAGGATTGTTGAGATATTTATTTATGTTGTGGCCCTGTTACAGGTCTTGATAAATATTTTAAACAATATTTTTATTAATATCAGGGCCTGTTGTTGCTGATATGACTGCTGTGAGGGTTGATACAGGAGGCCTGGATGGTATAGATTATGATGTAGGAGGCCTGGATGGTATAGATTATGATACAGGAGGCCTGGACGGTATAGATTATGATACAGGAGGCCTGGACGGTATAGATTATGATACAGGAGGCCTGGACGGTATAGATTATGATACAGGAGGCCTGGACGGTATAGATTATGATACAGGAGGCCTGGATGGTATAGATTATGATACAGGAGGCCTGGACGGTATAGATTATGATACAGGAGGCCTGGATGGTATAGATTATGATACAGGAGGCCTGGATGGTATAGATTATGATACAGGAGGCCTGGATGGTATAGATTATGATACAGGAGGCCTGGATGGTATAGATTATGACACAGGAGGCCTGGATGGTATAGATTATGACACAGGAGGCCTGGATGGTATAGATTATGATACAGGAGGCCTGGATGGTATAGATTATGACACAGGAGGCCTGGATGGTATAGATTATGACACAGGAGGCCTGGATGGTATAGATTATGATACAGGAGGCCTGGATGGTATAGATTATGATACAGGAGGCCTGGATGGTATAGATTATGATACAGGAGGCCTGGATGGTATAGATTATGACACAGGAGGCCTGGATGGTATAGATTATGACACAGGAGGCCTGGATGGTATAGATTATGATACAGGAGGCCTGGATGGTATAGATTATGAATATAAAGTAGATACTTTCAATCTGGCATTGTGGATTCATATTGTTCATGTTTGCATGTCAGCTTCCCAAAAAATATTTATGCAATATATTGTGGGATATCATGATAGTATTGCTCTGTGTGTCTCAAACTCCACATTTAGTTTATTCCGCTGATGATATGGTTTTCTGTATGTTTTACAAAACATGTGTCTCCAGCTTGGTATTATGATATGATCAGGAGGAAATAACACTCAGCATTGCCCAATTGCTGAAGATCTGGTGGAATTTGGAAACTAAAAGATACATAAAAGGAACCATTCCTTGTCATCACAGAAAATCAAAGCAGAGCAAATAGATTTTCAATTCTTTTGATTCAGGGTCAGAATGACATAAAGGAACATTTATAGTCAGTATTTTTACTTATTTTCAATGCCATAAAGTTTTCTGTTTTGTTTTGAATGCAGGAATCAGGTCACAGTGTATTTACCAAATTATCCAGGCATTAATATTCAGTGTGATGGCACTGGCTCATTAATTTGAATTAAATTTTGTCCAACATAACTCAGAGCTTCAGACCTATCTAAAAAATTATAACTTGACTTTATCAAAAAAAAAATAGTACTGTGACTATTGTACACACTTCCACCTGGTGGTGGTTTTGAGCTTTATACCCAAGTCACATTTGCGCCGATTTCAATAAAGATGCCTGGCCGATGTTTTTTTTTTTTACAAAATCAGCTAACAAGCCTGGGTGCCGTGAGGGCACCGGGAGATCATCGGCCACATTTGGGCAATTCTAAGACATGGGATGGATCATCGGGCACTCATCGGATAATCAGATATATGCTGTATCTGTGGTGATATTATACAAGGGTGCCACACGGTACGTGCCAGATTAGATGCCACAGCCATCCGTATAATATCCGAACCACGTCTTTCTTCTATTCTGACTAGTAGACGTCTGTATGAAATCCTACAGACATCTATATCATTTTGACAGACATCTGTAGGATATCCTAAAGACGTCTATGTCTATTTGATATCGTAGGAATCCCCTTGGATTATCTGACGATGGCCTGTGAACACATAAAATAAATACACATAAAGATAATCTTAAGATATGCCCGCAGGACGCTCACAGGAGCCTGCTGTGTACTTTAAGATGATGTTTGGTGATAAGGCACTGTAGAAATGCCAGCAACTTTTATGTTGCAGCTAAAAGTCCCCGATGATCCATACCATGTCTTAGAATTGCCTAAATGTGGCCAATGATCTCCCGGTGATCTCCTGGCTCGTCAGCCCATTTTGTAAAAAAAAAAAAAAGGCCAGGCATCTTTACTGAAATCGGCTCAAATGTGACTGGGTTATAAAGCTCAAAACCGCCGGGTGCTAGGAAGTCCATTCCTCAATCTTGGCACTTCTACATTCCTTCACTATTTATTCAAATATACTAAATATACACTCCCAATATATATGACACAATAATGTCATGCATCATGTGACTTAATGTGGTGACACATGGCAACCTCGTCAGAGATCCTCTCATGTTAATCATGCCTGGAAATTGTCTTTCACATTTTGTATTAAAACCCACAAATTCGGCTCCAATAGCCACATTGGTGGTCAGAGAGCTGGATGCGTGTACACTAGTCACAGTACTATTTTTTTTTAGATAAAGTCAAGTTATTTTTTTTTAGATAGGTCTTAAGCTCTGAGTTATGTTGGACAAAATTTGAAAAATTTAATTCAAATTAATGAACCAGTGCCATCACACTGAATATTAATGCCTGGATAATTTGGTAAATACACTGTGACCTGATTCCTGCATTCAAAACAAAACAGAAAACTTTATGGCATTGAGGTCATTCTGACCCTGAGTTACTTTTGTGAAACCGCTCATGTAGTGTGTACCAGTAGGTAGTTTTTTGGCAGGTAGTATTTGTATCAGTCAGTTTGATGATGGCGCAGGGCCAGAACAGTCAGATACATGTAAATAACAAGTTAAGTTTGCTCTGTTGTGTGATCTACAACCTTCCACTCTAACACTCATTTCATTATGGCCACCTGTATTTGAACTTGTGATAATGTGAATTATTATATGTGAAATAACCTGACTTTTTTCAGTGAACCCGATAGTTGCTGGACTTTCACAGGACATTCGTTCTGGTGAAGCTCTTATTTTTAGCATGAAAATGATTTGAATGCCACCACAGTGTATTCATTCACATTAAAAACTCATGTTTACAAGGATGGATCCCTGTATCATTTTTGAAGATTTAAAAAGCCACCAAATTTGAATGTCAGAGCTGAAATAGAGGCCTGAGTGAAAAAGTGAGAATATTCACAGAAGTATTTGTTGTACATGAGGTCCAATTACAGGTGAAGAGCATCTCCCCATCACTTCCGCTTTTCAAAATGGCGACCTCGTGTTGCGTATGCATGTCAAAGCATTGTTAATATCACATTTTCTCTGACTTTTGGATAATTTTCACTTTTTAAATGACCAACTGTTTAGAGGTGGTAGAATATATCTATGTGTATTAAAAAACACAGATTTTAATTAATTATTCATTTATTTTCCACCAATCAGTCCACAGCTCAACTTTTATGAATGGTCATGAATAGCATCAAATCTTCATCACCACTAATGTTGGGGACAAACATGGGAGAGAAGTTTTGAAATGAAGGGTAGGAATAAATTCAGGTATATAATCAGATCGCAGCATATTGGATGTGTCCCATATTTTGGCCTCATAACAAATCTCTACTTGATGTGGTCTGATTGGGAGTCTACTATGACGGGAGTGGACGACTGTTCCCCTAATTGGGAGCCTTAATTGAGGGTGTCTGATAACTACACTAAAAGAAATCAAGTTCATCAGAAACCATTTATTGATCAAATCTAGACAGGATTCATCAATGCTGTACAATTATGTTTGTCTTCCACCAACAAGATAGAAATGAGAGAATTGCATGGGTGATTTTCTTACTTCATATTTCCCAGCTCAGCTATTTCCATTTATTTATCTACCGTACATACTCGTATATTAGCCAAGGTTTTTGTACCCAAACCCTCAGTTAATGTTTGGGGGGCCATCTTAGACACGAGGGCAACCTGTGGATGGTGATTTTGGACAAGAATAATGAACTTTATCAGCGTGAAAAGTAAATAAACTTTGCTCATACAAACTCCCCACGATCTTTCGTATTTTTCGAAATAACGAATATCAGACATAGCAAATCGATTTAAATTGCATTTTAAATGATAAATAAAACAAAACAAAGCATTTTCATTATTTATCATTTAAAACGCAATTAAAATCGGTCCACATGTTAAAGCATTTCTGTCAAAAAGGGAAGACATGACTCAAAGCAGTGGAAACAATGATGAGATGCAAAACTGTGAACGCTGATAATTGGAATCAGTGAAAACAAAATCAAAACAAAGCGTTTCGAAATAATAAACATCGGACGTAGCAGATCGATTTTAATTGTGATTTAAATGATAAATAATGAAAACGTGTTTATCTGTCCATGATAAAAAAAAGGTATTTACCCATAGTTTTGGGGGAAACGCTTTGTTTTGACGATAAGATCAAGGACGTGGAGAAATTCTCAACCGGAGAAGCGTAATTGTGATAATATTAAGTAAATACCTTTATTTATCATTTAAAACGCAATTAAAATCGATCCGCTACGGATATGAAAGTTCGTAATGAAGTTATTTTTTATTTGACTTGTTGGCCGCTCCACTTCTGTCTCGTGGGCACTCAGAACTTACAACGCTTTGTTTTGACGCTAAGATCAAGAATGTCACGTACATCATATTATGTTTTACTTCGTGGAGAAATTCTCGACCTGCGAAGCATAATTTGTGATAATATTGGGTCAATACCTTAAAATTGATCCGCTACGTCTGATATCTGTTATTTCGAAAAAAACGAACATCGTATTTACATTTTACCATTAAGGTCTTATATACGAGTAAGATCTTGCTATATAAGAATATTTAAGTTTCACTGTTAGAATGGCCGCCAAACTTGAATGGTATCAGTGCCGATGTCTCGAGAAAAAACTGACTCATCTTAAATTCGGAAATTGTTTTTTTAAAGCACCATAACCTCAATTTTGGGGGGTCGACTTATATACGAGCTTATATACGAGTAAATATGGTATATGCTGATAGAATACCAGATGTTTTAGGTATTACAATCTGTGAATGTTTTTGAAAAAAAATATATGCAATCTCTGAAGGTTTTGATTATCTTTTAAGTCTGGATTTTATTTTTAAGTCTGGGAAATTTAAAATCAAATATAGAGGAAAATATGTCCAAAGTAATAAAAGGAATTCAATAAATGAAATATAGATCAACCAACATGCAACCATATTGTGAATCTTACCATTAATAAAGTATATCCTATAAATATAAATGCACCATTCATAATCATATAAATTGTTGATGTCTATGCATGCACCGTTAGCAAATGTTTGATATATTTGTATGTAGCATTTACACGGAGATATTGCAGAGATGTGTATATAGTGCTGACACGGGAGACGCAGTATAGCTGTAGTCTGCCTCAATGTTGCTGTGTTAGCCTCGTTATCTTGGTTATTGTACAATTATTGAGATCTATATAAAGCCCTAGACATCGAGTCTATAGCAATCTTCATGATAAAAGCTCTGCCAGTATTCTAATCAGTGAGTGAAGTCTTCTCTGTAAACCAAACATGGAATTTTATTATCAATGGAAATAGTTGAAAAATCCTGAGGTTAGGTTTTGTTGGATATCTGAACTCAAACTGCTTATGGGCAGGACATGATGCCTGCTGGACCCTGCTGGACCATACATGAAGGCAGTAAAATTGCCTGATAATATTGTAACTATGTATGATGCTGATGGAGGGACTAGTTGACTCTCATAGGATGATATATGTATGCATCATATTATCACGAGATATGTGGCATTTAATTGGTACGGCTTCATGTCTCCTCCCCATATCTGTGATCGGCTAGCTTGTATATAGAATAAGACCAAGTATTGTTTTTCTATCAGGCAGTTTTTATCAAGGACATCTGCTGGAGCTGATGATGACGATATCAAGATGGTTTGCATGATATAGTTATCCTGACACATTAAGAATCTGAGTATCAAATCTGCTTTCAATGACATCATTTTTGAAGCTGCTGATTTTTTTTTATTGACTTTAGGATGTGTATATATGGACAAAATAATAGCAGTTGCAAAATATAAATGATGGTTTGATGAAAAACAGGAATACAGGTGTAATACATCTACCAGGTGCAGACAAAGGGAAAGGTGATATAAAATAACATTTGCTCATCCTGAGCTAGATTAGGATAAGATTAATTCCCTGTGGATTCACAGAGGGAGGAAGGACAATAATTAATAAGGCAGATAGAGTGAGAGTCCCCGAGATGTGCATGATGCCATTATTGAACTCAAAGCATATGCCAAGTTTGTATCCCTCATAGACATGGTAGGTAGGGAAAACCATGCTTAATGCTGGGATACACACCAAATAAACAGGCGTTGTATCCTACAAAGCTCTAGATACAGTGCCAGGATCAAGGTACCAGTGTAGTAGGGTTGATGTAGCAGTGCCTAGATACAGTGCCAGGATCAAGGTACCAGTGTAGTAGTGTTGATGTAGGAGTGCCTAGATACAGTGCCAGGATCAAGGTACCAGTGTAGCAGTGCCTAGATACAGTGCCAGGATCAAGGTACCAGTGTAGTAGTGTTGATGTAGCAGTGCCTAGATACAGTGCCAGTATCAAGGTACCAGTGTAGTAGGGTTGATGTAGCAGTGCCTAGATACAGTGCCAGGATCAAGGTACCAGTGTAGTAGTGTTGATGTAGGAGTGCCTAGATACAGTGCCAGGATCAAGGTACCAGTGTAGCAGTGCCTAGATACAGTGCCAGGATCAAGGTACCAGTGTAGTAGTGTTGATGTAGCAGTGCCTAGATACAGTGCCAGGACAGTGTTCGCCAAAAGTCGTCGGCCCGTCGGACAAAGCCGGCCGTTATTTCACATTGTCCGCCAATAATGACTGAAAACGGCGGCCAAATTGTCCGCCATTCTTTACCTGCGCAGTTTCTCATTGTAGTCGTCACAAATACGTTTTATTGGTTCGTTTTTCGGAGATTTTAGGTTGCCGCCATTTTGTAAAGTTTGAGCTATATCCGGGTCATTACGTTTGTCCCCGCCTGATTATTTCCGCCGTGTTCACTCCTGTTCAAAAGTCGAGCACGTTTTCGGGATTCGTACTCATTTAACAATTAAAAAAACGTGCACGACTTTACACATAAATCAAATGTGGTTCGTAATCTTGTCCCCTATCATTATTTCTAGTTCAAATTTATATTAAAAAACGTCACGTACCAGTCAAAAAGCCTGAGAAGAGCAGACGACAATTTTACAACTTTGGGTATTCTTAGCTTTCTTTAAATGAATATTTGATTAATTTTCGATTGAAAAAATGATCAGAAATATATATGTAGGTATGTATGTAGGTATGTATGTAGATATGTAGGTATATAGGTAGGTATGTAGTTTAGTATGTAGGTAGATATGTAGGTAGGTATGTATGTAGTTTAGTATGTAGGTAGGTATGTAGGTATGTAGGTTTTATAAGCTGAATATCACGCCATGAGCAGACCTAGTCTGATAACGCGAAATTAAAAAGAAAAAAATACGCGTTGAAATGTCTGATGTTGAAGACAAATGTCTGATGTTGGCTGGCTGAACATCAGACATATTGTCTGATGTGGGTCAAAAAGTTTTGGCGAACACTGCAGGATCAAGGTACCAGTGTAGTAGGGTTGATGTAGCAGTGCCTAGATACAGTGCCAGGATCAAGGTACCAGTGTAGTAGTGTTGATGTAGCAGTGCCTAGATACAGTGCCAGGATCAAGGTACCAGTGTAGCAGTGCCTAGATACAGTGCCAGGATCAAGGTAACTGTAGTAGTGTTGATGTAGCAGTGCCTAGATACAGTGCCAGGATCAAGGTACCAGTGTAGTAGCGTTAATGTAGCAGTGCCTAGATACAGCGCCAGGATCAAGGTACCAGTGTAGTAGTGTTGATGTAGCAGTGCCTAGATGCAGTGCCAGGATCAAGGTACCAGTGTAGTAGTGTTAATGTAGGAGTGCCTAGATACAGTGCCAGGATCAAGGTACCAGTATAATCGTGTTAATGTAGCAGTGCCTAGATACAGTGCCAAGACTGCAGTGCCAGTGTAGTGTAGCCTGTTTACATCATTGCATCAGCACTGTTGTAATGCAGTGTCATTGTGACATTCTAAGTGGTAGACACAGTGGCCATACGTAGCCAGGGGCCAGCTTTGTGGTGACAGGTTGTTGGCACAGATCACATGGGCACTGCACCACTCCTGCCTTGTCCTCTGGCACATACATCATGGCCAAACTACACACCATCTGCTTCGGTTTATGCTGCAAATAAAATATAATGTGGGATGTTAGATATGAATCTGAACAGTTATGGAACTGAAATGTTGGACATAATGCTCAGTATGTGACATTATGGCATGATGTTTATTTGTGGATCATGCTGACAGCATCCTTATTCCAAAACAATAACAGTAGAGGACAAAATAAGATGATTCAGTTTCCAAGGTGATCCCCCATCCCTGGCCACTAAAGTTCAGTCAAGTGTGGGATATATTTAGTCACAGGTTATATTTGCAGATGAGGTTATTGCATGGTTAAACCTTGCTGTGCCTGGAGCAGATCTTGCTCTGTAAATGAAGAGCATGACATTATGCAATGATAAGCAGTGTCCTCTGTGACCTCACACTGCAGATTCCAAGGATTCACTCTCAGCCTCTGCTGGCTGCTGGCCGATGATAATAATGATGATAATGATAATCAACTTATACACTGCTTAACCCGTCATGGTATTTCTATACTGTGTTGGACGAGATTTGGCCTACAAGAACAAGAAAAACTTTACTTCAGGAGAAAATGACAGTCTGACATAGAGGTATGAGATTCCAGGGAATGTAGACAGTCTGACATGGGGTTATGAGATTCCAGGGAATGTAGACAGTCTGACATAGAGGTATGAGATTCCAGGGAATGTAGACAGTCTGACATGGGGGTATGAGATTCCAGGGAATGTAGACAGTCTGACATAGAGGTATGAGATTCCAGGGAATGTAGACAGTCTGACATAGAGGTATGAGATTCCAGGGAATGTAGACAGTCTGACATAGAGGTATGAGATTCCAGGAAATGTAGACAGTCTGACATGGGGGTATGAGATTCCAGGGAATGTAGACAGTCTGACATAGAGGTATGAGATTCCAGGGAATGTAGACAGTCTGACATGGAGGTATGAGATTCCAGGGAATGTAGACAGTCTGACATAGAGGTATGAGATTCCAGGGAGCGTAGACAGTCTGACATAGAGGTATGAGATTCCAGGGAGCGTAGACAGTCTGACATAGAGGTATGAGATTCCAGGGAGCGTAGACAGTCTGACATAGAGGTATGGGATTCCAGGGAATGTAGACAGTCTGACATGGAGGTATGAGATTCCAGGGAATGTAGACAGTCTGACATAGAGGTATGAGATTCCAGGGAGCGTAGACAGTCTGACATAGAGGTATGAGATTCCAGGGAGCGTAGACAGTCTGACATAGAGGTATGAGATTCCAGGGAATGTAGACAGTCTGACATGGAGGTATGAGATTCCAGGGAATGTAGAGAGTCTGACATGGAGGTATGAGATTCCAGGGAATGTAGACAGTCTGACATAGAGGTATGAGATTCCAGGGAGTGTAGACAGTCTGACATAGAGGTATGAGATTCCAGGGAGCGTAGACAGTCTGACATAGAGGTATGAGATTCCAGGGAATGTAGACAGGCCAACATAGAGGTATGAGATTCCAGGGAATGTAGACAGGCTGACATAGAGGTATGAGATTCCAGGGAATGTAGACAGTCTGACATAGAGGTATGAGATTCCAGGGAATGTAGACAGACTGACATGGAGGTATGAGATTCCAGGGAATGTAGACAGACTGACATAGAGGTATGAGATTCCAGGGAATGTAGAGAGTCTGACATGGAGGTATGAGATTCCAGGGAATGTAGACAGTCTGACATGGGGGTATGAGATTCCAGGGAATGTAGACAGTCTGACATGGGGGTATGAGATTCCAGGGAATGTAGACAGTCTGACATAGAGGTATGAGATTCCAGGGAGCGTAGACAGTCTGACATAGAGGTATGAGATTCCAGGGAGCGTAGACAGTCTGACATAGAGGTATGAGATTCCAGGGAATGTAGACAGTCTGACATAGAGGTATGAGATTCCAGGGAATGTAGACAGTCTGACATGGAGGTATGAGATTCCAGGGAATATAGACAGACTGACAGAGAGGTATGAGATTCCAGGGAATGTAGACAGTCTGACATAGAGGTATGGGATTCCAGGGAATGTAGACAGGCTGACAGAGAGGTATGAGATTCCAGGGAATGTAGACAGTCTGACATAGAGGTATGAGATTCCAGGGAATGTAGACAGTCTGACATAGAGATATGAGATTCCAGGGAGTGTAGACAGTCTGACATGGGGGTATGAGATTCCACGGAGAGTAGACAGTCTGACATAGAGGTATGAGATTCCAGGGAGTGTAGACAGTCTGACATAGAGGTATGGGATTCCAGGGAATGTAGACAGTCTGACATAGAGGTATGAGATTCCACGGAGAGTAGACAGTCTGACATAGAGATATGAGATTCCAGGGAGTGTAGACAGTCTGACATAGAGGTATGAGATTCCAGGGAGTGTAGACAGTCTGACATAGAGGTATGGGATTCCAGGGAATGTAGACAATCTGACATAGAGGTATGAGATTCCACGGAGAGTAGACAGTCTGACATAGAGATATGAGATTCCAGGGAGTGTAGACAGTCTGACATAGAGGTATGAGATTCCAGGGAGTGTAGACAGTCTGACATAGAGGTATGAGATTCCAGGGAGTGTAGACAGTTTGACATGATGCGAGATCATATAGAGAAAGAGCATTACTGTTAGCTGTTGCTCGTTGTACCAATTAGAAATGCAAATATAGAGCCACAATAGAAGCATGGTGCCAACCATCAGATAGTAAATATATATAAATGTTACTGTCCTTAATTATTCATTATTCTTTGATATTTCAACATTTCTGGGCCAATTTCAGAAGGTAGTGGAAAGTATGGCAGTATAAGTCAAATCCACATACTTCAATGGACTAATTTATCAAAGAGTTTTTGCTGTATTTAATTTGTTTTGCTTTTCTTCTTCTGTATTGGCAGATATAGATGACTTACCCAGGCCTGTCAAGAAACAGTTATTTGATGAACTCTTAGACCGAGATGTACAGAAAGGTAAGTCTTCCCAGCTTTTAAAATAGCAAGCTTTTATTGTTTCATTGAATCTGAAGTTGTTTATTTAGTACGCACTGGCCAGTAGACAGGGAAAAGTTCTATGGGATTCTTGTTTGCATGTTTACATTGTCTTCACATCATACTCAGCCAAACAGAAAGGAAAAAAGCCTGGCAATAGTGACTCAGTGAGTGCTCATGATATCAGACTCTGACCTCGAGAGCAATATCATCATCCTAACATTATACACAGTATTACTGGCTCCATTCATAGATAGCTTTAAATAGGAGTTGTACCTTATCTCTGCCAGTAAGGACAGCAGGTCATCAAGAACTCACGGACGGCTTCCCTAGGCAGTTATCATTCATTATGAGATTTGATGATACTGATATCATGCTCACTGGCAGTTTATATTGAGTAACTCATTGGTCATATCTGATAGAAACTGAATGGCAATACAACTTTATGAGGTGCGAGGTCAAAAGAACTAGTCTGAGTGATAATTTAACTTCAATTACATATATATAAATTCTCTATATTTGATCATATTAAAAATAAAAACACCCCCTATTTTAAAGAGCATGTTATCAAAAACAAGGTTAATGTTTTTTTTACCTATTACATTGTGAATATATATATGTATCATTTATTACTCCAGGAGCAAAGCTTTCACAGAAGGAATTCTGCTGTTATCTATTACTTAATTTTAAATATAAAGATTTTTTTCCCTTTTCCGATTCTTATTGATTGTTTTATTTACTGTAAACCGACAAAACGAGGAAAGAGAACAGCTGCGTGAAAACGGTGTTGATTGTATCTATTTGGTTATGTAACAGAGTTGGAGGCTGAGGAGCCAATCATCAACTGGTCACTTGAGATCACGGAGCGGCTGGGGTCACGCCTCTATGCTTTGTGGAACCGTACCGCCGGGGACTGCCTACTCGACTCTGCTCTCCAGGCCACGTGGGGAGTGTTTGACCGAGACAACCACCTCCGTAGAGCACTATCAGACAGCCTCAGCGAGGGCGCCTCCACGTCAGTATTGATTACGCTTTTATCTATGTCAATTGAAATATCATAAAGATGTTATTGAGCAAAAAAATAACTCTCATTGTGAGAGGTTTGGAACTATTCTTAGATTAAGATAATCAATACCGTGTCAAAAATATTTATGGTTATTGCTGCTATTTGAATACAATTCTAAATATGGCCATAATTGGCTTAAATGATTAGATGTGATCAAAATGTTATACATGAACAATCATGAACGATATACTGATACTATTATGCCTGAGCTATACACACATATTCTTCATTCTCATGATATTAATTCATATTTTCTCGGGTCAATGTGTTGTCATGATAAAACATATTTAATTACCTGAAACAGATTTTTGTGATTCTTGACATATTGATTTTTCAAATATACTAGAGCCTTGTCATGGTTTGCCTCAGCAATGACAGCTGGACCTATGGAATAACTCTAGATTTAATCCTGTCGCTAAAACATGTAAATTTTCAACTTTTGTGCAGATTTTATCCACGTTGGAAAGAGACAGAAACTATGCAAGCACAATCTCTACACTTCAGTCTGGATGAAAGTCAGTGGCAGCAGGACTGGAGCATTCTGCTCAGTCTGGCCAGTCAACCAGGTAGGTACAACCATAACACTGGAGCATTCTGCTCAGCCTGGCCAGTCAACCAGGTAGGTACATCCATAGCACTGGAGCATTCTGCTCAGTCTGGCCAGTCAACCAGGTAGGTACAACCATAACACTGGAGCATTCTGCTCAGTCTGGCCAGTCAACCAGGTAGGTACAACCATAACACTGGAGCATTCTGCTCAGTCTGGCCAGTCAACCAGGTAGGTACAACCATAACACTGGAGCATTCTGCTCAGCCTGGCCAGTCAACCAGGTGGGTACAACCATAACACTGGAGCATTCTGCTCAGTCTGGCCAGTCAACCAGGTAGGTACAACCATAACACTGGAGCATTCTGCTCAGCCTGGCCAGTCAACCAGGTAGGTACAACCATAACACTGGAGCATTCTGCTCAGTCTGGCCAGTCAACCAGGTAGGTACAACCATAACACTGGAGCATTCTGCTCAGCCTGGCCAGTCAACCAGGTAGGTACAACCATAACACTGGAGCATCCTGCCAGGTAGGTACAACCATAACACTGGAGCATTCTGCTCAGCCTGGCCAGTCAACCTGGTAGGTACAACCATAACACTGGAGCATTCTGCTCAGCCTGGCCAGTCAACCTGGTAGGTACATCCATAACACTTGGGCATTCTGCTCAGCCTGGCCAGTCAACCAGGTAGGTACATCCATAACACTGGGGCATTCTGCTCAGTCCGGCCAGTCAACCAGGTAGGTACAACCATAACACTGGAGCATTCTGCTTAGTCTGGCCAGTCAACCAGGTATGTACAACCATAACACTGGAGCATTCTGCCAGACCTTTATATATAGGCTACAAAGAATAAGCTCCCATAATATACATGACTTTAAATATTGCTGGAATATCAGGGAATGTCTTTCTCACATTTAGATTGGTACTTGCTTTCTTGTTTCTATGTAATCCACTTATCACTATTTTCTGGAAACTACAAATGGGAGTGGCCATTTAATACTGCTGCCCCTCGCATATATGCCCTATTCGGCAAGGCCAGGGCACATGTAAGCTATCAGCAGATTGCAGCCGATTGTGTCTATGTTACAGGTGCGTCCTTGGAGCAGATTCACATCTTTGCCCTTGCTCACATCCTACGTCGTCCTATCATTGTCTACGGTATCAAGTTCGTGAAGAGTTATCGGGGAGAAAATATTGGCATCGCCAGATTCCAAGGTGAGTAATGTTGTGATTTATGTTTAATTAAGACAGGCATTGATATGGCAAATATGAGATGTGAAAAGAATCATTTCCAATAAGAAATACCTGTTGATAGAAAATTACCATTTGAACGCAGATAACAACAACGATTAAATAATTTTGAAGTTGCTGTGGCTGTGGAGTGTGGATTTTAATACTTTCATATGAGTGAAAAAAAGTTGATTGGGAAGAATATATTTTTGTTTCTGGATTTATGATTAATTTTGAATTTTTTTTAGTAATCATTTTCCCAAACTTGGTATTTGATGTCAGTATAGCATAAGTTGTACCTGTGGCTGTATATCTTCAGGTGTGTATTTACCTCTCCTGTGGGAGGCCAGCTTTTGCTGGAGGACCCCAATCACACTGGGCTACACCAGAGGGCACTTCTCAGCACTAGTTCCAATGGAGATAGACACGGATGAGAACATCGGAGCCGGAGCAAACATTGATACCAACGAGGATGTGCAGGTGGTGTACCTGCCCCTGACCGATGCCGAGGGCAAGCTGCTCCCGGTACACTTCCTGTCTGCATCAGAGGTACTCAAATCATATACACATAATGAACCAATTAACTATTTCAATCCTTTTTAAAAAAAACTCTGTATTGAAACTATATTTTGCCAATAACAATTCTCTTATTATTTCATTTTGGAATGAATTACCTTTCCTTGTCTGTATTGTTTACAAGAACGTGAAGGGGTTATATGCTAGTATTGTTAAAAAAATCCTGATATGGTTGTAGATGGGTCGAGAGGAAAGCATCTTGCGGGAATGGCTGGACTGCTGTGTGACAGATAGCGGTCTGCTGGTAGCACAAATGAAGATATCTAAGCGCCCCCTGCTGGTCAGGCAGATGATGGATGAGTGGTTGGACAGGTACCGTCGCCTGGCTACACTGGTACAAGCTGGACACTCGCACTCAGCACCCACACTTAGCAGCGAGGGTGAGACTGATGATGAGTAGAAATAACTCGCCTCACAAACCCCATACTCAGTATTGTCATTTTAACAGAAAAGGCCAGTGCCATCTGGTGGAACAAAGTGAACCCTATTATCACTGGTGTGCCATCTTGTGATTTGTAAAAACCTCAAGTGATATTGACTTTAGCAGCGCCATCTGGTGAATATCAGGATTGCTGGCCATCAGCAGTGCTTAGTTGATATAATAATCTCAGTTGAATTGTTTCCAGCCCGTTATATTATGAGAGTGTGCAAAAACAATGCAAAGCAGAGCAGGATGCACACTTGGCGCGTCCTTGTCTTCCTTCCACCAATCAGCGCAGCACTCCTGCCCCGCCACCTGGTGTCGGTCACCCAAACCACTCGCACCACTCCACTTCTTAATTCAAACATGGAGCTTTTAATTTCAAGTGCCGTTTTGTTTTTAAAGCACGGGAGCCATATCAAAGTGGGACAGAGAGATGTTTAAGTAATATAGTGATTACCTTGTTGGTATGATTCTGTTTTGGGAGACCGTGTGTTTTGGAGCACGGGTAGTTGTTGCTTATCCCTGCAGTGTACATGTCTGGTATCCGTACCAGCCATTGTTGCCATGTTGTTATATGATTACTAGTTTCTAAGAGACTGCAGCATTGTTGCTTTGACTTCTACCTTACCATCAAACCACCATGTGGTTGCTATGGTAAACGTACCACTCAGCTGACTGTTGTCAAAGCAATTCATTGTTAGAACCTAATGTTACATTTTTGCAACACATGTCATGATTACCTGCTTTATGTTGTTATTTTCCTTAATTATTCCCCAGCTGCTTTATTTATAATTAACACCAGAAATTATCTTACATAATTAACTCATTATGAAGATAAAGAAACATATCAGAAGACAATTCCGAGCCATTTCTAAAAAAAAACAATCAATTGAAAAATATATGTAAATGCGCAACACATCCCAAATACCTCAATTTTCAATTCCAGGCCTCAAATTTGGATGAGAGCAGAGTTCTGTAGCACAAACTTTTAGAATATAGTACTGGTGATATGAAAATAGCAGAGGACTGAATCAGAGCAAACATCAGATAAGCAGGAGATGTTGGTGGACATTGATTCAGATATCTGCTATCTTGAAAATCTATAAACTTCTTGCTTTTAGTTAAATTGGATCAATATAATAATGCAACAACAAAGTTAATTCTGTTCAGCATTTTACTCTTAACTCAATTACTCCTGAGCATTTATGAGTGTATTGTTGTGTTTGTAAATCTACAAAAGCCTCCATATAATAGGATATATACATCTCTGTTGTTAGCTAGTAGACAGTTACTGTAGGAAAGTGGCACAAAATGTTATATTAGGAACCAGATTCATAGGTTTCCTCCAGTCTAATGATCCTTAATATTCTAGGTCTGTGCACAAATGTTATCAAGTTGGCTCTGTTAAATTGAAGGAAGTTGTGTTTTGGTGGATTGATATGATTTCAGTGTATACCAATAGCAATCATTAATGATATAAGCAGCAGTCACATTTAATAATAGACAGACATGTTTGATAATAGCTTTTGAGATATATCAGTATATTTGGTAACTGCCTGTACTATAATGTCTATTATAGTCCTGTTTTATTTGTGACATATAACAACTCAGGTTTATGTATTCTACAATATATTTTCACAACTACATGCACAGAATAAAAACAATTTGTTCATATTGGAAAGTGAAAAGAAAGTATAACCTTGCTTTAAACGTGTTAATCGTTTAGACAGGTGCAGTTATTAAGATAGCAAGTATGATCAACTGTGATGTGAATGTGGCCCATCTTTATGTAATTTTCAGATGCAATATAATGAAAGTAGTGCCACAGTGTCCGAAGCCTCTGATTTACATGTTTGTTATATCAAAGTGGGTTTTTAAGATGATTTATACATTTAGACCTGTATAATTAAATGTGTGAACAATTAACTTTTTTCTGGCGGCTTAATGTCCTATACATATTTGGTAGGAATAAGTAAAACATGAAAAATGGGCATCATTGAAGGTTTTAAAAGGTAAGGTCTCAAATTTCACTCCAAAGGTGGATAAAAATCCTGAAGGTGGTTTGACCAGGTAACAAGATTCAGTTATTGGGTTGTTGAATGCAGCCTGAGAACACATAGAAAGAGTTATTAATATGCTGAATATCGAACTGAATATGATATTAAAATCTTTCTCTTTGAAAGTCTGAATCAATATCGGGTTCATGAAAGTATTACAACTAGAATTTGCAGTCAAGGTCTGTGTTAATAATTATGATAACCTTTGACATGCTCACGACCATTCCAGCACTTTGTTGATGGATGGCTTTCAGTTGTCATTGTGCAAGCAAGGAACACCTGAACAGGCAATTTAAACACATCGTATCATATTCTAGAAACTTTTGTCTGTATCAAGTTTTATATTTTCAGACTTACTGTGACTGATATTGTCTTCAGAGCTTGCTGTTTGATATAGTCTGGTGCTGCCACCTAGCCACAGTTTATAATGTCACAACTCTGCCAGAATCCATTCAGAATAATAAACTACTGTCCTTAATCTTGGTCATAACTTGGTAAAGATCAGAAAGTTGGCATTGTAAGAATCCTGTTGACCTATTTCTATATTATCAGGATTTTCTCACCAGGGGCCAGTTGAACAAACATATTACAACCAGACAATAAAAAACTATTTTGAACTCTTGAAAAGTCCAATTTTACGAAGATAAGAAGGAACAAAAAGATACTGTTATGTGTGAACAAAACACAGAAATAATTATAAGCAAACATGTTTCCTTCTTGACACCAAAGTTCTGTGTAAAATGTGACTAAAATGCACTTTTACATGTTCTTGGAAAGAATTACATCAAGTCACTCAGAATTCTAGCTATGTTAAATATCATTTAATGTATTTATTAATTTTATTTGCATAATGATGTTTTATATTATTTATAACCATATATTGTAATCAATATATCATTTGCTATGTACTGCTTGAATGTATTTTTATTAGTGGGAAAACAAAATATGGCCACACCTTTTGCAAGATCATAAATCTTATGTCAGAGTTTGAATGTGTCTTAAAACTAATGGATTATATATATGGATATTTCCTTTTAATATTTACTTTATACACTGAATTAGATGTGTGATTGTTATTTATCATAAAAACACAAGCATGTAGTAGAGTTACATTGAAGATGATCATGTTTGTTTTGGGTTATATCTATGCTGGTTGTTGCCGTGGTGATAGTGTTGCCTTCTATATAGCCTGGGCTAGACATCTCACATACAGTATTGTCCACTCGCTGCTCATGTTCTCGTGTCCTGCAACTAAACCTTCCAATTAGATCTGCTCTTAGGAGTGATACAAGGGAACAAACCGCCCCAGCACCTGTTACCACTTACCTACCACAATCAGCCTTTGTATTATGAGTGTTCTCCTAGATCCCTAGATCATATTTTAATGTGCAAGTCAAATTATATAATATTTGTAGTTTGAATTATATTCATAAAAGTCCCTGGTGGAAATTTTGTTAATCCCAGAATGATTATTTCATTTGTTAAAATCTTTCTGTGTTTTCAGTTTTGCCTAATTGTTTATAAGAATGATGTTTGTGTGAAGACTAATTAACCCTTATAATTCCATTGCCATTTACATGGCTTTACATTGTCCTGACTGTACCAGGTCATGCTTGGCTGCTGAGCCTGAGGATTAGGAGATCAGTCACTGCTCAGCGTGACTTGTTTTGGTGAGGACAGTGTAACCATGTAGAGGCTTGGATTATAAGAACAACATCAAATATGTATACACATTAATAATCATTGAGGATTGTTTCCAAGTTTTCATATCTTGTTGTATGATATAATAATAATAATAATGATAATAATAATAATTCTAAGTCATGATTATCTTATCAGATTATAATGTCTTATAGTTCTCCATTCCAAAGATTGTGCATCTATTTATTCATTTATAATACACTGTTAGAATTTTAATATCTCGTATTATTAAAAACGTTCATTAACACTTAGTGTTTAGAAATCTTCATTCATTTATGTATAACTCTGATAACAAGGTAATATTCTACTTGGTGTGAATATGCTACATGTAATACTGTAGTGATATCCTAAAGTATTAAGTGGCTGAGGTGAGTCAGATGCCGAGACTTCTCTAGTACAGTTCTATATGAGTAGTTCTGTGTCCTAGATGTTGATGGTGTCCTCATCGGATGGCCTGCCAGCCAAGGGCAATGGCGAGTACTATAGTGATCATCTACCTTTAAGCCCTTATATGTGGGAGAGAAATGTGTGTAACCCAGAACTATCACGCTAGACACTGTGCAAATGTTATGTGAATTGTAAGTTCTTAAATAAATCATGCAAATGTTGGGAAATTTCAATGTTTTGTTGATTTTTTGGTTTAGATGAGTGGACATATCTTTTCAACATTTGAAAAACAGTTTTGATTTCTCAGTATTATTGTATGCTTACTTGGACCATATAATTTGAAGCTCAAACTGATATTTGACAGCAAAGTTCACACATGAAGAGGGTGAAATTTTCTGTCATTCTTAATACTTAAAATGGTAATTTATTAAGCAATTTCTGCTACAAGTAGGTCTTATTATGAAATATATGAAATAATGTTGAAATTGACGTAAAATCCCAAACAAACATATTATCACCATATCTTTTGCTGAAAGTGAGATTACAAGAATAAAGCACAGAATGTTCTAGGTGTCTGATATTTCAGTGCCAAGGCAGAGCCATGGTATTGCATGGTATTGATAGCTATTGAATTTTTTTTAATCTTAAAAAATTGGGAAAATACTCAGCCTTATGAGAAATAGACATAATTCTCTTAATATACCACACCTTGCTTATGAATAGCTTAAAACTCCACCCAACAGTTTCATAGAAGTTGGCGGACAGACAGAATGACAAACTCCACCCACATTGCAGAAGCTATGCCACTGTCAGCAGAGCTAAAAACTAGATAGTGAGCAGCACAAAACTGAAGGAGGTCAAAGTGACCTAGTTACATAAATTATTCTCCAAATTATAAACTTTGTATAGTATACCATACTCCTCACAGCGCTGAGTCATAGACACATCACTGCCACAGGCAGATTAGCATGTGATCATCGGTACTACTTTCAAAGTGTAAACATAAAAAAATTATTCCCATATTATATGTCAATATAGACTTGAAATCCACTGTTTCCAGAAATACCACACACGACCCATCTTAAGTTTCCCTACAAAATGAACCCGGTGATTAACTGTTTATTTTCTTTCATTGAAATCAAGAAGAATTTCATGAAAATAGTATGAGTTAGATCATTTTCATCCTTGTGCAATCTTGCACTCTCTGCAGGATGCCAATTGGTTTTGCTGAGTAAACTTAAAGATGTAGATGACCTTGACCTTTATCCAAAGTAAGCAGAAATTCACCAAGAAAACTAAATATCATGTGTGGTGTTGATTCCTGCTTCTTTGAGTGGTCTGTCAAATACTCCCTTTGAGAATAAAGAATCCTGTGACCTTGAGAATAGGTCAGTGTCACCCAATATCAGTTTAAGCTCCTGCCTGAGGTTTCTCATTCAGTCCAACTTACATTGATATTGCTGTATGTAAAATAAAAAGTCAGGGGGACATTCACAAGTCACAAGTACAGGTGTCATAATGTAGGTCATGTAGGTAATGTAGGTCATGTATATATTTGTATGCACTTCGTAAATACATAACATAACATTCAGCATACTTATATTTTTGTGACCTATTTAGCCTTGAAATTGATCGATGTGACCTGTGACCTTTATTACTCAAAATATGTGAGAGAAGTAAAGTGGCAATAAATGTTATTTCTGTAAAATATCACATTTTGCTGATTTTGAAAATTTGGCTTTACTATCCTTGAAAATAGCTTGAGGTCATTTTATTACTTCCTTCTTTGAGCCAACCGTAACTCAGTCACATTGATATTGCTATATTCTTCCAATCAGGAGAGCATAATCAATAAAGCATGTAACAATATTGCAGTCTTGACCTTGATATAAAGTTTAACATAGACCAATGGCCTCAGAGCTATGCTGATCATAGTTTAACATAGACCAATGGCCTCAGAGCTATGCTGATCATGTTTTTAATTAATTTTAAAAGGCAGTTTTCTCTTGGAGGATAAAACACAAACATATTCATTTATAACAAGTTACTTTTATTTGTGTATCATATTCAATAAGTCAACATTTGTGATATACAAATCGTATAAAATATCAGGACAGGTGAAATCACTTGCACCAATAAATGTGTTGTCCTCCAATATTGTTAGTATTCACTGATGATGTAGCATTTATTTGGTAAAATGATGAATAGTTGAACTTACATCAACTTTGAAGAATATAGACTGAGTGAATCCATCTGTAAGTTAATGGCAAAGAAATACAAATTAAGAAAGAATTTAGTTTTTGCGAAATCTAGTAGTAATTTAGATGTAATTATGCACAGGAGATTTCTTACTACCAAAAAAAATCATTTTCATAATTAATCTTCAGTGATATAGATTAAGCATGTCTTAAGATACAAAATCTAAAGGTATGAAGTCCTGTGTATTTCTCAACTGCATGATACTAGACCCATGTTTTTCTCATTTGACACTGTCTAGCATATCTATAAAGTGATTTCAGAAGTTGTAATAACTAATTCAGCAGTAATTATGATTATCAAAATTTGTGTGACATCACCTTGACTTGCATGTTACAGCCTGACATAGGTACTTCTTATACCCGAGAGACACATGATGATATTATAAGCCTGTGTAACATGTGGCAACATAAATACATGTACCATACCTGTGTTACAGGTGGGAGCATACCATACACCTGTGTTACAGGATGACGTACCAAACCAGTGTTACAAGTGGGAGGATGCCATACACCTGTGTTACAGGTGGGAGCATGTCATACACCTGTGTTACAGGTGGGAGCATACCATACACCTGTGCGACAGGATAACATACACTGTACCCACGGAACATTCACAATAATTGACACATGCCAAGCATGACATTCAAGACAATGATGTTATTCACACAGATGTGACATAATTCACAAATTTGACAGATAATGTTGCTGTCATTTATGCTAGATTATCCACACTATACCGATCTTATATGTGTGATTACACAACCCACATAACACAATCAATTTAACAGCAGTTTAAGTCTTAGTTGATGATACTGTCTTTGTTGGGCACAGGATGACATCCTTGATTGCTTTTTTTTCCAATACACTGTATTCAATTTTACCCTTACCATGTAAACATCCAAATAATAAAAATTATGAAGTCAATTTTCAAAAATTAAATTCACTTGCCTACCAATAATGGGTAGGTCTGTACAACTTACAACTCTGATATGTTCTACTTATAAATATCAAATGCAACTTCTGATGCGGTTCACAACAGCAAATGTGCATGTCTTGAAATGAATGAGATCTATGCAGTTTTAAGTACCCCAAAGAATTAGATTTCCATTCTACACCAACAAAGTCATGCAGAATTCCAGAAATGATTAAGTGGTCACATATCTAGTTACAAAATGGAATGGTGATCCAGGTTCTTAGTATTACTGTACATCATGGCACACCTGCATAATATATTAAAAACATCAACTGTTTAGTTCCATGCCACAAAGATTAAACAATATTTTTTTCATGAGGATATTTGGTGAGCAGCCATTTTGTATGATTTAAGATCTTTGCATTCCATATACAATCAATTTGTTGTTAGTTTTTTTTTTCATGAGGAAATTGCCTCATACCAATATAAGATACAAAATATAAGATATAAGATTTTGTTGGATTCATTAAATATCCCTAACAATTCATTCTCAAATATTATCATCAAGGTTTGAACCAGTAATACACATTTTTCTTCTGGTGTACCACAGACCACAGATATTATTCAGGATATGTTAAATAAAATCTCGAGTATCTAATGAAAATATATAAATAATTTTCTTACCATTCCATACCAAGTCTCACTCTGTTTAAAATAAGTTATTGTCCACATTTGTCAAGGTAATAAATAAGATATTTTGTGAGCAGGCCTGTATTGCATCTCGACCCCAAATTGTCATTTTAGTCACAATACCTCTATCTGCTCAATATCACATTACTTTGTCACATGTTTCAAAGGTTATATTAATTCTAAATCAGATAACTCTCAATAAATATTTTGTTTGTTTTCATACAATATCAATAAATATTAAATCATGATTAATCTTAAAAAGAATTTTTCCCCTAGAATTGCAATATTTCTGTTTCTCCTATTTCTGTGCTAACTGATGACTGATAATATCCTGCAATCCATATATTAAACTTAATTTGACATATGGATTTGTAAAACAATAAATGATTGGAGAATACTTGCAGAGAGCATAGATTCAAACCAAGTGCTGCCCCCTATTAAGAAAACATAAAGTGATCAAACCCAGTAACTTTCATAGGACCATTATGTCCACATTTCTACATCTCAAAATGCAATATTAGAGTTAATAAATGGTTAGAACTGAGAGGTAAAGCAAACAATAACATAGGCGACTGAAACAAAAATGCTTAAAATACATGTTACACTTGTGTTTTTTTCTGTGGTAAAATGCATGCTATTAATCCTGTGTCTATAGACTTCTGAAACAGTCATATATCCCAGAATAAAGCTCTCTCCTGTCATTTCACATCATATTTTACTTTTTTTAGTAGGAGTCTTAAATGAAATTTTTAAATTCATGTCATTGATACTAATGTAAAATATGTGTGTGAAAATATTCTGAACCAGGCAACAAATATCTTCATCCACACAGTGAAACGAGGATCAGATACTGGGCCATATTCTGCCAATTGTTTTGTGCTTTGAAGCATGAGGCAGTTCAATGCGAGCATACACACTTCTCAAAGTATTATACCCTACAAATGGATCCACAAAACATTTATGAAAATAAAATTCCTGCAGTTTGATGTCTGTCGCAGCTTTATGTGATGTCAAGCCAGTGTCTCTGGGCAATATATATTCTGTTTGTAAGACAAAGTTGAGAGACAGTGTAGAGACTGGGTGGTGAAGTGAGACATCCTGATGATCAATGTGAACATAAAGTAGAATGATGTCAATCTTAGTGTAGTACCACAAAATAAAGCCTGGGTGTAAAACACACTCTTAACTGATCACAATATTGATGTCAGAAGGGCCCAGAAGGCTTGCTTTTGTCATAGTCACATTAATAAAATGATGTAAAGACACATAAAATATCACCAGAGAAAATATTGGTTATGGTTGTAATGGGTCTATGTGATTTTCACTCCAAACATCCCAGATTGTCTCCTTGTGTTCAGTGCATCATCACCACACTCCAAGTGCTTCGTGGTGCCCTTCACATTACAACCAACAAGGCTTTCACCACTGCCTCAAAGCCTCTTAAATTATAAAACATTTAAAAAAGACCTAGTCCAAGTAAGCCTGTGCTATCTGTGAGATGAATCCTGTGTAAATTTGATACAGAGTTCTCTGTCCCTCAAGTCTCCCCAGCCGCCATTGGGCTTGGGTATGCGCGCTAATGAGCGAGGATATCCTAGAATTGTCAGTTTATCGGGATTAAGGGACTTGCGGTTACGCTCCAGTAACCCTTCTATTTGCTTCACTTTCTCTGCCGGATTGCAGTTCTTTCCTTTGTGATGAACTCCACTATAAAAAATATATAAAAAAAACATTATGAGCTCAAACAATAAAAGCCATATCCATCTTATAAATGAAAAATTTGGTTATATCCAGTTTGTTTACTAATGTTTGAGCACAGTTATCTTGAGAGTGAATAAGTTACAGATGAGATGTTAACTCTATAAATTGTGCCTACGTTGACTATGTATTTAAGGAAGCAACGAATCTCACCATTCTCCTATGTGGAAGATACGTGGGGACTTCATGAGCATCACCTTCAGACGACCTTTGATGCAGGTCAGACTAATAAACTGCAGGGACCAGTCCCAATTGTAGTCATCAAACCGACAAAATGCCTGAAAAAATAAATCTCCATCATACACATGCTATACTATTTGTTCTCTCATTAATCCTGTCACTGTAAATCAATATTTTTTTTATAAACCTGTTATGAAAGTGTTAGGCATCAAAAATGTAATATTCTCACATAATATACCAACAGGCGGATGAGAGAATATAATATCATGTGATTTACCTCAGCACAAGACTTGATCTTCTGCCAGACGCTGCGGTTCAGGGCCATGCCCATGTTGTGTTTATTTGACACCCAATCAGTAATCTCAACCTGAAACGTCCAATATCAGCTGTCAATCAAAACCATTACAGAATCTACATTTACTTGACCATTTCTAATACATTAAGTGTGTAATCCCACTGCAGCAGGCTTACTGTATGAAGTGATTTGCCTAACTTAGGAGATCTACATTGTGAGTGCATGAGAGAGAGAGAGGGGGGACAGCAGATCATGCTCTGTAACACGTTACATTCATACTGGTGTCTACTTGGAAATTAAGTCATTATGCTATGTGCTGAGTAAATGATGCCATTATTAGGTCATAAAAAATAGTAGACAAATATTTATTACCACACCAAAGGGAGCGAAACCAAAAAGTACATACAGGGAACCAAATTCAGAACATTGTGTTATATCTTTACATCATACATTTAGTTATGCACAAGACTGCAAAGGAAAAATGTTAAATACAGGATATATTTGAATTTCATGACAACCCTTAATGCATATATATATGTTTTAAGATATGATGAGATAGTATAAGAATAGCTTCTACCCTATTACAAGTCTGAGGTAATAACTTGTGCTTAATATTACTAATCTGTTTCCAATTCCAAAATATTCATTCACTTCTTCAATTTATGTTTACCATCCCTAATATATGACTGTAATAACATTATTTCCATTTGAATTTTGATGCATGGTACAAATCAGAAAAGTCCAAGGATAGGGAAAAATTATTAAATATGTTACAGATTGGGAACCAAGGGTAATTCACATCTCACAGGAGAACAAACCAAATATATTTCACAAGTCACAGATTAGAGAACATAAAATGATCAAATTAGAGATGGTGTTCACAAACTTACATAGATAAATACTTTATATAAATATATATGTTTAATAAAAAATAGTACATAGAATGCATGTCTAATTTCTATAGCAATCACCAGCAATCAGAATAAAAATGATGATAAACTCCATAACATAAAATAACACTATACACCAAATAGGGTAACAAAATAAGATATGTGGCATGCATAGTTTCCATGGCAACCCCATGCATCACTGTATTTAGGTAGTATAGTACAAACCGCATGCAGAGAACAAACAAGATCATATACCAAGAATATGGTAAGTGCTCGCAATGCACTTAAGAGGCACTTCTTCCTGTCATCACAATACATTAACCATTCCATATATATCTTATCACTAAAGGTTCCATAGAGCCGCTGCCAGAAGTCAGATCCCTGACTCAGAGTGTGGTTTGCCATCCTTGTTGCCATAAGCTTATGTTTATCAGATATGCTTTTAATTGTGTTATAAATATTCACAATTGTATGGTTAAAAGTTGCAGGTATGAAATTGAGATATTTGAACTTTCAAATTGTCTGTGATAATTTCAAGTACAAGCCACCATTTACATACAAAAGAATTGATTTTGTTAATCATACTGACATCCAAACAAAAATCTCCAATAATAATAACTTACCGGTAATTTGTTATCTTAAAATCATGTGTAATTGATGACAATTCAATGAAAACCATTACTTTTTCCACTGATTAAATAATTTCTGATTACTATTGCTTTACTGGTTGTAACTTACAAATATTCTAGTAAAGACTGTATTTAATATTTCTTGTATTTGTGAGGCTATGGTGGCATAACCTTTGTCTTGGCATTGATGGGTCGACAAGGATGGCAGTGATGTCTTCTACTAGACAGATGAAACCAAAACTTTTCAAACTTAAACATGAACACAAATAATAATTTTGCTTAATTTAAGCAGAAATGAAGAAAAACAAAGAGAAAAAAGTGATCTTCGAGATTACAACATGTGACTGATTTCAATAGCTACAATACCTGTGGAGGAAGAAATCTCAGCTTTCTATGTGTTACCATTTGATCCAAAGGTATTTTCCTTATAACATTGTCTGAGTTTTTTTTGGGCATTTGTATTTTGTTTAAATGTGACTTTCCTAATTTTGTCATAACAGTAACACTAGAAAATTGTTTCTTAATCAAAGAGAGAATTATATACAAAATTCGGATGATTTGTGTTTTATTGATATAAAGATATTGAAAGGGAATTTCACAAAGAGACTCTAGGGTATACTTAATAGGGTATTTGTAACATGTAGTGTAAAATCCACACTTATAGGACAAGGCAGCACTAGAGAAGTGCTACAAGACCTCTAGTCTAGGGTCTAGCCTGTAGTCACTGCATATTAAAGGGGAAGGGGTGGCAAGCCATGCACTGGGGGGGACGCTCGACCAAAATCTCTATGCAGGGCACCAAGTACAGAATTAAGGCAAAAACCCCTCCATACTATATGCTAGCTAGATGTGCCTTCATCAGTCACAATTTCTATGGACTGTTAGTACTGCATTTGTAAAACTACATTATTTTCAAAAATCAAACCCTTTGAGAATCATCTTTTAGAACTAGCATTAATCTCAAATTTCAAAGTAATCTGTAATGTACAGGTATGTATGAATGTTGACTGGTCTTCGCTAGAGACGTAACCTCTGAGCCGAGCCCAGGGCTACGGTTTAAGCATTAGAGAACCCATATTAGTCTATCCCACAGATTATACAATGAGAGGCAATGCAGCACAAAGGACACTTGCTAGGCATAACAGCCCAACCGGCAAAACCCAGAAAACACACTTACATTTGCAACTCTGAGGTCACTTCCGAATAACCAAGAGATGAGACCCTGCCCAGAGTGAAAGGACATCAGATTAGTTATCACAATTAACAGTAGGGGGCACTTATCATCTTATGTCCTTGTCACACATCATTTATAAAATTAAAAACAAACTGGTAAATATCTTGCCCTGTTAAACATCGCTTAAGCATATTCTATAGATTATAAAATAAAAATGTATTACCGTCATTTTGGAGGAGTTAACCAAGAGAATTATTATGTCTGACAGGGACATACTATAATCAGTTACACATTTTATGTTGTATCAAGTATTTAGTTTATACATTGTTGGCAATCCAACATCATTGTATGACATTTCACTGTGGTGAATATCTCTATCATAGAGTCTGTGACAGTGTGTCAGGAGATCATACGTCTAATTAACATTTAGCCTGGTAAATTATCCAGAAGGTAAAACACTTTCAGAACAACAAACAGAATATCCAAATATTTAAAAAAGTCAAAATCAATTTACAAACTAATAAGTACAGATTTTCAAATAATCATACAAAATAAGGAATGTAGAAGTGATCACATAACCGGTGCTTACTCGCTCTCAGAGGTCATACAGTGCATTCTTAGATATCTAGGTATACAAGTGGAATTATATAGACAATATCACAAAATAATACACATGCGTGGTAGACTTCATCTTGGTATAGTGTCATGAAATTAAATTGACTATACATTTATATATTTAAAACAAATTATGTGTGGCATGTAGGTTTAATAATCAAGTACCATCACCCAACATATTCTTCCATAATTCCATACAGAACATACATTGTACACATCCACAACTTGGACACACAACAACATCATGTTTACGTAAATATTTCCATATATCAGACATTTAAAGACTTAAGATAATATACATGTATATACAAAAATCAACCACCATGTGTATTCCAAAACCTCCTTGTTACAAAGTATAAATGCTAATTCAAAGTCTTCGTATTTGCATAAATATGTGACAATGACTTCAAAATCGGTATTGCATAGCTTTATTCTATTCTTAATCATAATTATTCATTTTGATTTCTGTGATGATCATAATCCTTGTAAGTAGAATGAGTTTGATGTCATAATGTGCCTGTCACTTGACAAGCTTTCTGTCTTTCACAGCGTAGACACCTCTGTGACTGTGATAATCTATGTGCTGCCACCTAGATATCAGCTTCAAGATTATCTTGACATATGTGCTGCCACCTAGATATCAGCTTTAAAGTTATCTTGACATATGTGCTGCCACCTAGATATCAGCTTCAAGATTATCTTGACATATGTGCTGCCACCTAGATATCAGCTTCAACATTATCTTGATATATGTGCTGCCACCTAGATATCAGCTTCAACATTATCTTGATATATGTGCTGCCACCTAGATATCAGCTTCAAGATTATCTTGACATATGTGCTGCCACCTAGATATCAGCTTCAAGATTACCTTGATATATGTGCTGCCACCTAGATGCTACCACCTAGATGAGAGGCAGCATAATATAGATATCCCCAACTATCATTTCTACTCTACCACTACTGTCCCCAACATGATTCTACTAACATTTATTCTACACTTAACTCTCCAGAAGAATTTAACTTTATGAGTGTTTCAGATACATTATTCAAAATCTGTATTATTAATATCTGATTGTTATTTCTATTTCATCATATGTTGGCTGAACCATGTTGGATAACATTATTTTACAGGGTGACTACACTCATCTACCACTCACACAATCATGCTTCACTAGGGGGCACCACCAGGTGGGAACATTCTATCCAAACAAGTTGTGAAAATAGTATTGATGGAGAAATAACCATGTCTAAAAAACATCTACCCATTAGGAACTATTTCACCATAGATACCATCAAATTATCAGAATTCGGAACATTTAAACATAGATTGATGACAAGATATTGTACACAAGTCACAAATACATTACTTGTGAATGCTGTCAGCGTCAGTCA
This sequence comes from Amphiduros pacificus, assembly GCA_949316495.1. Taxonomy (NCBI): domain Eukaryota; kingdom Metazoa; phylum Annelida; class Polychaeta; order Phyllodocida; family Hesionidae; genus Amphiduros; species Amphiduros pacificus. The sequence continues at coordinate 75,748,979 of OX439000.1, read as the reverse complement.
TTACATACCTTGCCGGAGTTAGTCACATAGGTTGGATTCTTGTCGTAAGTTCCAAGTGTCATAATGCTGCACTCTTTGCATGTCCTTAAAAGTCACAGATAAATAGGCAACATTAATATCATTCCACATTTCATACATTATCTGATCTATTTATTAAATACTAAGTATATATTAATTTCACAAAAAAATCCTTCGGAACAGAATGATTGGCACATTTATATCCAAATAGTTTTTACATTATTTTACTTTATTGTCATGATTTGTTTTATTGTGGAATCATTTGATGTAAATCATAAAAAAACATAACCCCCTGGGATACTAAAAAGTATGACAAGGGACAGTTATGATCTGAGACAATTCTGTATACCTAATTCTAATTTCCTCTTATAGATAGTTGCCGAGATATGCTCCAAGATTAGTGACCTCACTGCACTTAGGTCAAATGTGATATCACTCAGATTTGAAGGAATTTGAATCTTCATCTAGCTATATTTACCTAGAGCTATATATAATATGAAACATATATTACAGGTAGTTTAGGAGAAGATCTTAAAAGAAAATGTCGACAGATGGACGGACAGACAAATGTTTTCCCCACTCCTGAAGCTCTGCGACTTCAAAGAAGTCAAATAAACAGACATTTATTATAATCAACAAGTTTAATTATAATCAACAATGAGCCACTTTTTGCATGATTACAAAGTTCTCCCTGCATGAGAGATTATAACACACCATGTAGCAGCATGGCCAAATCAAGCAGCGAGAATGGCACGTGACCACATGGCTTCACAAGTACAGTGCATACCCACATGGCTTCACAAGTACAGTGCATACCCACATGGCTTCACAAGTACAGTGCATACCCACATGGCTTCACAAGTACAGTGCATACCCACATGGCTTCACAAGTACAGTGCAAACCCACATGGCTTCACAAGTACAGTGCATACCCACATGGCTTCACAAGTACAGTGCATACCCATATGGCTTCACAAGTACAGTGCATACCCACATGGCTTCACAAGTACAGTGCATACCCATATGGCTTCACAAGTACAGTGCATTCCCACATGGCTTCACAAGTACAGTGCATACCCATATGGCTTCACAAGTACAGTGCATACCCACATGGCTTCACAAGTACAGTGCATACCCACATGGCTTCACAAGTACAGTGCATACCCATATGGCTTCACAAGTACAGTGCATACCCACATGGCTTCACAAGTACAGTGCATACCCACATGGCTTCACAAGTACAGTGCATACCCATATGGCTTCACAAGTACAGTGCATTCCCACATGGCTTCACAAGTACAGTGCATACCCATATGGCTTCACAAGTACAGTGCATACCCACATGGCTTCACAAGTACAGTGCATACCCATATGGCCTTACTTGAATCCTTGAAAAGGCTGAGAACCTTGTGGGATGCACAAACACTCTTCATCCAAGCTTCACCTCATTATGTCATGATTATGAGATTATTTTGTGTAACTGTTGAGGAAAATAGACTATCTTACTCTTGGGAGAGTTTGACCATTTGTCTGAGCGTGGGGATAAAGTCGTCCACCAGATAGTGGTCCTCCTCTATGAACAACACAGGGCCCGTATGGTGCTGCATCACAGTCAGGTGGTCAAACACGTGGTTGATCTGAAGGCAAACACAAATACATGGTCAAACGTGTGGTCGATCTGAAGGCAAACACAAATACATGGTCAAACGCGTGGTTGATCTGAAGGCAAACACAAATACATGGTCAAACACGTGGTTGATCTGAAGGCAAACACAAATACATGGTCAAACGCGTGGTCGATCTGAAGGCAAACACAAATACATGGTCAAACACACTATCTATCTGTAGGCAAACACAAATACATGGTCAAACACGTGGTTGATCTGAAGGCAAACACAAATACATGGTCAAACGCGTGGTTGATCTGAAGGCAAACACAAATACATGGTCAAACACACTATCGATCTGTAGGCAAACACAAATACATCTGAAGGCAAACACAAATACATGGTCAAATACATGGTTGATCTGAAGGCAAACACAAATACATGGCTAAACACATGGTTGATCTGAAGGTAAACATAAATACATGGTCAAAGATGTGTTCGATCTGAAGGCAAACAAATACATGGTCGATCTGAAGGAAAACACAAATACATGGTCAAATACATGGTCGATCTGAAGGAAAACACAAATACATGGTCAAATACATGGTCGATCTGAAGGCAAACACACAATCACATGTTGTGCTGAGAATAAAAACAAGTAGTAGTAAAACAGATGATTAAGTAGTTTCAAAGACTCCTGTTTATATTGAAAATGTGCCTAATGTTGAGTCATGTGATATTGCTTTTAAAAAATGATAATTAAACAACTGTGGCCTAATCAAATACCTGGTTCATGTAAAGTATGCACAGTTGAGCTCTGGCACGATGTAAATAATATGCAGTTTATGAAAAAACATGTATAGACAGCAAAGCAAAGAAACATAAATAGATCATCTATATTTGAGTTCAACAAGTCCAAATTCCTTCTGTTCCTGATAGAATGATACACTGCAATTTGTTAAACATTTATTCCTAATTTTGAAATGAAATGATTCAATGTTTGCTGTATGTACGCACCTTCCAGTACCAGTGGTGTTTTGTCTGAGTATATTTAGCTTCCCGGTAGTGACCGTACTTGTCTGGGTGCTCAGCATTATTGCATCCGCGTTTACTGGCCCTGAAAAAAAAACATATTATGGTGATGAAAATATACCTCATTTATTCTCAAGCAATCATTCATGTGAGATGTATTTGCTGAAGTATGACATTGTGTATTGTCCTGAATTTATCCATGTTAGAACACATCATGGTGTTTGTTCAAACCAAATAGGGAAGAGACCCTTACCCAGAAGTGCATCATATAGTTTAATATAGAGTGCTCATTCATGCATGACGATGACAAATATCCAGAAAGAATATGTCGAGTGTTACACCTTGCTGTTAGTGAAAAAAGGTCATGTTTAAATTTGGAACTCAAAAGTTGCTTTGCTGGAATTGCCATTCCTTAAATCTTATTTATTACCCAGCCATTTTGTGCATGTTCTTGCCTCGTCTCCACTATTTAATTTCAGTTTCTATCAAACAAGCATTGGATAAATATTCACGTCAAGAAATAATCAAATTCTTTACTTATTGTAAAGTAACAATTTCGGAGTATGCATATTTTCAAATATATGTTGATGCCCTCAGAAAATATATTAGGTGAAATGACAAATGTTGTTCTGTTGAATTATGCTAAATGCAAACATTGCCACTGTATCCAAACTACCTCTGTTTGACGCACTCCTTTGCATTCAAATAAGAGAACACTATAGGTTACTCCCCAGGTTCCATATTAGCTCATTAGGGCAGCAGAGGGAGCATTCATTATTTGTGGGCCATACTTACTCTGCCTTCTTAATGTCGCGGGGACAGTCGTTGGGATGCTCCCCGGGGAATTCTCGCTGGTAGATCTGCATGGGGAATGGGTAGAATATCTGCATCACCTGTCACCACAACATAAGGCCACCATTAGTCATCTGTTGGCTATATAGCTATATATATATCTAGGCTGTATTTATAAATATACACAGTGAGCTGTCTTACAAACCATTATCATTTCATATGCACCGGTACAAAGTATTTGCTTCAATTACCAATATACATATTGACAGTAGCTGATCATGCGGCAGAGATATCTAAAAATTTCTTCTTGAGTTACCAATATAGTTCTAGTGATAAAGCATAAAATGTCAGAAGCTGTACAAGGTTAGCTACTTACAGGGCAGAAGTGATTCAACGTATATCAATGTGGTAAGAAGCTACACAAGGTAAGCTACTTACAGGGCAGAAGTGATTCAACATATATCAATGTGGTAAGAAGCTACATAAGGTTAGCTACATACAGGGCAGAAGTGATTCAACATATATCAATGTGGTAAGAAGCTACATAAGGTTAGCTACTTACAGGGCAGAAGTGATTCAACGTATATCAATGTGGTAAGAAGCTACACAAGGTAAGCTACTTACAGGGCAGAAGTGATTCAACGTATATCAATGTGGTAAGAAGCTACACAAGGTTAGCTACTTACAGGGCAGAAGCGATTCAACATATATCAATGTGGTAAGAAGCTACACAAGGTAAGCTACTTACAGGGCAGAAGTGATTCAACATATATCAATGTGGTAAGAAGCTACATAAGGTTAGCTACTTACAGGGCAGAAGTGATTCAACATATATCAATGTGGTAAGAAGCTACACAAGGTTAGCTACTTACAGGGCAGAAGTGATTCAACATATATCAATGTGGTAAGAAGCTACACAAGGTAAGCTACTTACAGGGCAGAAGTGATTCAACATATATCAATGTGGTAAGAAGCTACACAAGGTTAGCTACTTACAGGGCAGAAGTGATTCAACGTATATCAATGTGGTAAGAAGCTACATAAGGTTAGCTACTTACAGGGCAGAAGTGATTCAACGTATATCAATGTGGTAAGAAGCTACATAAGGTTAGCTACTTACAGGGCAGAAGCGATTCAACATATATCAATGTGGTAAGAAGCTACACAAGGTTAGCTACTTACAGGGCAGAAGTGATTCAACGTATATCAATGTGGTAAGAAGCTACATAAGGTTAGCTACTTACAGGGCAGAAGTGATTCAACGTATATCAATGTGGTAAGAAGCTACATAAGGTTAGCTACTTACAGGGCAGAAGTGATTCAACATATATCAATGTGGTAAGAAGCTACATAAGGTTAGCTACTTACAGGGCAGAAGTGATTCAACATATATCAATGTGGTAAGAAGCTACATAAGGTTAGCTACTTACAGGGCAGAAGTGATTCAACATATATCAATGTGGTAAGAAGCTACATAAGGTTAGCTACATACAGGGCAGAAGTGATTCAACATATATCAATGTGGTAAGAAGCTACATAAGGTTAGCTACTTACAGGGCAGAAGTGATTCAACATATATCAATGTGGTAAGAAGCTACATAAGGTTAGCTACTTACAGGGCAGAAGCGATTCAACGTATATAAATGTGGTAAGAAGCTACATAAGGTTAGCTACTTACAGGGCAGAAGCGATTCAACATATATCAATGTGGTAAGAAGCTACATAAGGTTAGCTACTTACAGGGCAGAAGTGATTCAACGTATATAAATGTGGTAAGAAGCTACATAAGGTTAGCTACTTACAGGGCAGAAGTGATTCAACATATCAATGTGGTAAGAAGCTACATAAGGTTAGCTACTTACAGGGCAGAAGTGATTCAACGTATATAAATGTGGTAAGAAGCTACATAAGGTTAGCTACTTACAGGGCAGAAGTTACTCAACGTATATCAATGTGGTAAGAAGCTACATAAGGTTAGTTACTTACAGGGCAGAAGTGATTCAACATATATCAATGTGGTAAGAAGCTACATAAGGTTAGCTACTTACAGGGCAGAAGTGATTCAACATATATCAATGTGGTAAGAAGCTACATAAGGTTAGCTACTTACAGGGCAGAAGTTACTCAACACAAAACAAATGAAGTAAGTCTACTTGCAGCCAACCTTATATAGTTTATAGCAACCGACAGAAGTCACTGCATGCAACACAACTTATCATACAACACCCTTCTATTGGAGCAGAGGTCACAAATACAATATAGGAAGCTACACAAGGTTGACAACTTACAGGGCAGAAGTCGATCTGCTGCACTATTTCATGAATGGCTGGCATGTAGAAGTCGTGGCTGAAGATCAGCAGTACGTTCTCGATGTTTTTGGCTTTGCGTAGTGAGTCTATGAGATGCTTTAGATACTCTACTCTATTATGTACTTGGACCACGACCACCACAGTCTCAGCTCCCCCTCGCAAGTCAAACTTGTCCAGATTATGCACTTTTTGTTCCCTGTTAATTTTTTCTATGTAATCCTCTATGAGTGAGGCATTAGGCCCTGAGGGATTATGAGGGAGTCCCTCCAACGTCCGATCTGCAGCATTTTTCCTTGGCGGAACTGGAATGTTAACTTCATTCTTTGGTAAAACTGGTTTCTCAACAACACTTTGTTTTTCCTGACTGGCATTTTTGGGGACATGCCCTTGTTCTTTGCTAGTCCGGTTACCGTTAACTGTTGCATTGTGACTGTGCGAGAGTTTTGATACGTTGCCGTTCTTGGATGCCAATATGGAGACCATCGGTGGTTGAGGTCCTGGTTCAAACACATCTTCCTGCGGGTCCTCGATGGGCTGCAGGAACAGGTTCATATTGGTGATGATGAACCCGAACAAGAGAAGAATGAGGACGGACTTGACAACGCGGCGTGGTGTGGGACGCATACCTCTTTTTCTACCCCGCCTTCTCATGTGGATGTGTAATACGTATGTCAGACACAGCAACCAACAGCCATGCCTGCTTATGCTAATACTGTCTGATTTAGGCCCACATTTTCACTTGGAAAAAAGAAGAAAAAAATCATCCCAAAAACAATCAATTAAAAAAACCAATGTCACTTCAATTGTCATATATAGGTTTAGCACTTCAAGCTTTTTTGATAAAGTTGTGACAGGAGGAGTCAGGCCTGACAAAAGCTTTGATGGTGATGACTCTTTAATGTGGTTTCGACAAATGTATTGAGCAAGGACAACAGCTGCAAGGACAGAAGATCTATAAGTCCAGCTGTGTCATTTGACCACTGGTGTATTAGTGTTCTGAAAATTGTTAATACACTCCACACATTGATTATCCACAAGGTATATCTAAGATATAGGGCACAAATATCGCTGGCAACCCTGATATCTTCCGTTGATGAAGCCCAGATATTTGAGCATGCAAGTCTGTAGATCTGGCTGTGTCTAAATGTTTGTCATCGCGGCACGAACACTTGTGTGGAGTTTTTTTTTGCAGCAATGTGTTCAGTATGAGGTACTGAGGATGTGAATGTTGTGCTGGCATACCACAGCACTGTGCATCATCACACTCCACCTCCACTCACATACTCCCATCTCCTCATCACCGCTTACAACAACAAAAACACAGGTCTGTGACTCTTAATTGAATTTGCCAGTGAGCCAAGCCTTGACCAACCATGAGGCTTCTGTTCAAGGATACCATACAAGATGTAATGGGCAGCTAATTACCACTCATTCCACCAATTGCCAATCTCTCCAGCCACAGTCTATTACTTTATTACAACTGGACAAGGATATATAAACCGTTTCTATGGCAACAAGATGTTTATTGTGTGGTTTTGGCGATTGAAAGTTTGGAGCTGCAATCCGAGTTTAGATGATGATATACATGCAGTGTGTATGGTGGGTGGGAATGGAGGTACACTCCTCCCTTGATGGCTTGCTCCTCCCCTGATGGCTTACTCCTCCCCTGATGGCTGGCTCCTCCCCTGATGGCTGGCTCCTCCCCTGACGGCTTGCTCCTCCCCTGATGGTTTGCTCCTCCCCTGATGGCTTGTTCCTCCCCTGATGGCTTGTTCCCCTGATAGCTTGTTCCTCCCCTGATGGCTTGTTCCTCGCCTGATGGCTTGTTCTTCCCCTAATGGCTTGTTCCCCTGATGGCTTGTTCCTCCCCTGATGGCTTGTTCCTCCCCTGACGGCTTGCTCCTCACCTGACGGCTTGCTCCTCCCCTGACGGCTTGCTCCTTCCTGGCTGGGGGTGTACAGTACAAGGGCAGGACACCTTGTGCTGTGCAGCCTTCCTACCCTGCAGCCCTGCCTGCCACTGCCTGTGTGGCAACCTCCGGCAGGATGCTTGGCTGTGCTGCAGGCCTGTAGCACTCAGGTGACAGCTATGCAGACAATAATGTGTGGCATGATATCTCCCACCTTCACATCACATCTGAAAAACAAAAACAAAAAACAATAATACCATATTAGATCACCAATTTCAACTACAAGAAGCTTATATTTTTTATAATCAAATCATGAGCCTTTGGGGACAAGGGTTTCAACTAACATATCCTAAAATGGCAACATGTTCCAATCACTAAAGGCGAACAAAATGAGGAAATGGTGTAACATGAATCTGATACTTCAAAATCCGTAAATCAACATAACTCCTACTCTACTGGTGTGACTCTTAACTGATCCTATTCTACTGGTGTGATTCTTAACGTTAGGGGGAACAGTGTCTTCTAAAGTTCTTTTTTCCCGCCAAAAAAAGTCATTTGAACCACAAAAAATGACATGGTGCAAGAAAATTGCTTTGTATGAAAATAACTACAAAACGGATTTCAGCCTTTAATGTATCAAATGCTTCGGGATTGATTTTTCTTTTGATTTGATTTTTAATTTGTTTTTAAAATTTTATCATTTTTAATCATTTTAGATTTAAAGTTGAAGCAAAAATCAGAAAAAGATGTTTTTTTGTAACAATTAAAGAAGGGATAGAGCTTACTTGAAAAACATTTTTGGGAATAACTAAACTAACAAACTGCAGAACTAAGACATTGATCTTTAGCTAGAATGATGTTATTTAGTTTAAATAGACAGAATTTTAAAAGGCGTCTTATAATTCAAGTAATTTGTGTTTTTTAAATAAAATTATTCAAATAAATGCAAATTTTTGACACCATTTGGTAATTTTTGACTTGAATTAGAAGAAAGTTAGATATCTCAAAATAAAGACCATTAATCAAAATTCCCTCTATTTAAACTAATTAGAATAATATTTGGAATAAACCTGTTCTTAAAATTTGTTAATTAGAATTGCAAAACTTCTCAATTTTGTCATAAAAAGCGTGGGAAATTTTGAGAAATATGATATTTTGTAAACTTTCTTTTTTGTATCACTGGGCAGTGATGAGGTCGAATGCAGCAGCTACTGGCTATTGGATTAGTCATAAAAGATTACTAAATGATGTTTCCATATGTATATAAAAACATTGATCCTTTTTCAACAGAAATATGTTATCTATTTAGTTAGCTTTGGTGGGTTATAATGGTGCACTATTTCATGCAGTTGAAGGAGCAATGACGTCATAATGGTGCTTTGGTTATTTATCAATGAAATAGTGACGTCTTACTTGTTGGTATCTTAGCAACCATCAACAACACATTTCATACACCTGTGATCCTCTGCATGAAGTGTCCCTGTTCCCCCTAACGTTAACTGATCCTACTCTACTGGTGTGATTCTTAACTGATCCTATTCTACTGGTGTGATTCTTAACTGATCCTACTCTACTGGTGTGATTCTTAACTGATCCTATTCTACTGGTGTGACTCTAAACTGATCCTATTCTACTGGTGTGATTCTTAACTGATCCTACTCTACTGGTGTGATTTTTAACTGATCCTACTCTACTGGTGTGATTCTTAACTGATCCTACTCTACTGGTGTGATTCTTAACTGATCCTACTCTACTGGTGTGATTCTTAACTGATCCTACTATACTGGTGTGATTCTTAACTGATCCTACTATACTGGTGTGATTCTTAACTGATCCTACTCTACTGGTGTGATTCTTAACTGATCCTATTCTACTGGTGTGATTACTAACTGATCCTACTCTACTGGTGTGACTCTAAACTGATCCTACTCTACTGGTGTGATTCTTAACTGATCCTATTCTACTGGTGTGATTCTTAACTGATCCTACTCTACTGGTGTGATTCTTAACTGATCCTACTCTACTGGTGTGATTCTTAACTGATCCTACTCTACTGGTGTGATTCTTAACTGATCCTATTCTACTGGTGTGATTCTTAACTGATCCTACTCTACTGGTGTGATTCTTAACTGATCCTACTCTACTGGTGTGATTCTTAACTGATCCTACTATACTGGTGTGATTCTTAACTGATCCTACTATACTGGTGTGATTCTTAACTGATCCTACTCTACTGGTGTGATTCTTAACTGATCCTATTCTACTGGTGTGATTACTAACTGATCCTACTCTACTGGTGTGACTCTAAACTGATCCTATTCTACTGGTGTGATTCTTAACTGATCCTACTCTACTGGTGTGATTCTTAACTGATCCTACTCTACTGGTGTGATTCTTAACTGATCCTATTCTACTGGTGTGACTCTAAACTGATCCTATTCTACTGGTGTGATTCTTAACTGATCCTACTCTACTGATGTGATTCTTAACTGATCCTACTCTACTGGTGTGATTCTTAACTGATCCTACTATACTGGTGAGATTCTTAACTGATCCTACTATACTGGTGAGATTCTTAACTGATCATTCTGTAATCATATTAGTTTGACTCTTAACTGGTCATGCTTGACTAGTTTGACTCTTAAGTGGTCATGCCTGGATAGTGTGAATGTTGATTGGTAACGATTGACTAACAAATATGAGACTCCACTGATCAAAGGTCAAAGGTCACATGTGCCTTTATTGGACAAGGTTAGATCATCACACATAACCTTCAGATTTTACAGTTCTGCAAATACGACAATTATATATCAATGTTTGGGGAGATAAGGAATCTTTGTATATCTTAAGAAGATATGAAGCATTCTATGATGAGTAATTATTAACATTTTGCTATTTCAGAGTAAATTGCTACCACGCACAGGTAGACTGACCACAATACATTTATTGCAAAGTGCAGAACTAGAACAACAAATGAATTGATATGTTAGTAATTGATATTTCATCTTTTTCCAATGGTATCTTGAAACAATATGAATTAATGTCCCATTTTATTGCAGAGAAGATTGAGATGCAATAAGAAGAAATCGCTAGTAATTCATTGAAAGACATCAGGATATCTGAAATGCCAAAAGTAAACCCCGATGGCATTGTTCTTATCTCGGCAAATGTCATAAAAACAGCCACAGAGGAGATCAAAGCCTGTCTGTAATGCCTTCACAAGCCTGTGTCATTTGTGAGCGGGGAAGTCCTCTGAGATGCCAGGATGCACCACCCCCAAGGACCTGCCCTTTGCTTTAAGTGGTAGTGTTTGATCACACAGAAACTGAGCCGCACTGTCAAACTAAAAACACTCTCTGCATGACTTATGAAACGTTAAACAACAGAACGCCTGAGATGCGTACGGTTAGGTGCTTCATGTTGGAGTCAATACTTAGCTTGACTGTCTACTTTCCAGGATGTTTGTTCCATAAAACCAACATACGCAAATTAAATACTTTAATAAATGTAACAGATGTATACAGTACAGTCTTACCTATCACCTTATTTTGCTTACTTCCCATGTTCAACAGAGTAATGATCAATATTCTAAGATGTGTTTCTTTCACAACTTATAAATATCAGTCCCAGAAAGCCAAGAATACAAAACTTTCTGCAAAATGGTGAAATGGTCAGTTAGGTGTGACTGTTAACTGAGGCATTACTTTAGGGTAGCTAATATATGTAGATGTATCATTCCACCAATAATAATAGCTCTACCTGTAATAGCTACTCATTCCACCAATAACGATAGCTCTACCTGTAATAGCTACTCATTCCACCAATAATGATAGCTCTACCTGTAATAGCTCCTCATTCCACCAATAACGATAGCTCTACCTGTAATAGCTCCTCATTCCACCAATAACGATAGCTCTACCTGTAATAGCTACTCATTCCACCAATAATAATAGCTCTACCTGTAATAGCTACTCATTCCACCAATAATGATAGCTCTACCTGTAATAGCTACTCATTCCACCAATAACGATAGCTCTACCTGTAATAGCTACTCATTCCACCAATAATGATAGCTCTACCTGTAATAGCTACTCATTCCACCAATAACGATAGCTCTACCTGTAATAGCTACTCATTCCACCAATAACGATAGCTCTACCTGTAATAGCTACTCATTCCACCAATAATGATAGCTCTACCTGTAATAGCTACTCATTCCACCAATAATGATAGCTCTACCTGTAATAGCTCCTCATTCCACCAATAATGATAGCTCTACCTGTAATAGCTACTCATTCCACCAATAACGATAGCTCTACCTGTAATAGCTACTCATTCCACCAATAATAATAGCTCTACCTGTAATAGCTACTCATTCCACCAATAATAATAGCTCTACCTGTAATAGCTCCTCATTCCACCAATAATAATAGCTCTACCTGTAATAGCTCCTCATTCCACCAATAATAATAGCTGTACCTGTAATAGCTCCTCATTCCACCAATAATAATAGCTCTACCTGTAATAGCTCCTCATTCCACCAATAACGATAGCCCTACCTGTAATAGCTACTCATTCCACCAATAACGATAGCTCTACCTGTAATAGCTACTCATTCCATCAATAACGATAGCTCTACCTGTAATAGCTACTCATTCCAGCAATAACGATAGCTCTACCTGTAATAGCTACTCATTCCACCAATAACGATAGCTCTACCTGTAATAGCTACTGATATAGTTCATGGCTGTGAATGCTGACAAAGGGTGACATCTTAGTCTCACCGTGGAGAATAATCTTATACTTCCTCTTTGGTCTCGCTGTCAACTGTCAGAGGCGAGACTAAAATGACTAATACATATGTAATAGGGTATCAGACATTTCCTGCGAGCAGGAACTGAACAATCTCTACAGCAGAGAAAACCTTTTTTGACCAATAAAAGGCTGGCTGGAGAAAGTGAAGATGGATCTAAAGCCAGAAATTCTAATGTCAGTAAAATTCTCCAATTATTTATACTATATATTCTAAAATGAGCTGTGTACAAGGCAGAATGTATGAAGAGATTCCCATTGGCTTTGTTTAGATTAGACAATGTTTAGTTAAGATTATGCCATATATATATGTATATGTATATGTATAAGTATATGTATATGTATGTATGTATATGTATATGTATATGTATATGTATATGTATATGTATATGTATATGTATATGTATATGTATATGTATATGTATATGTATATGTATATGTGTATATGTATATGTATATGTATATGTATATGTATATGTATATGTATATGTATATGTATATGTTTTGGTAGTGCCATAAACCCCAAACTCCTTCCCCAGATTCTTTTACATGACTAGACAAAATGCTGAAACTCGCTGATCAATGAAATGAAAAGTGGGAACATGATCCAAAAATCAGTGAAAGCTAAAATGCAGAATAATTTTAAGTGATTAAATTTTCAAATTATCGATGTAAATTTCATTAAATTGCATAACTAGGAAAAAAGATCGGGGATTAAGTAATCTCAATTTAGATTGGTTCTGTGTGGCCTTCACTGATCATCTATTATATACCTGCATTTCTTAGTGCAAAAGAGAACCTAAGAGAGTTCAGATCTTTTTTAAGTCATAGATATAAATACAAAGATTGCATGTGGAAAGTGGTGTGGCTGTGTGGACTGCGTGTATATATATTGCATCTGTGAGCATCCTGAGTTGATTATCATGCTTATATAGCAGCATGTCTGCGGGCTCATTTCCGAGCCTTTCACTCCTGCAACTGGTTACATTCATGTAGTACATGGATGGTGGTTAAGACTGTGGTATGGAGGAAGCCATCTGGGCCGCTGTCAATAATTAGCATGCTTACAGTGTGCTGGAGTTTGGTGGATCAGTCTCTGTGTGTACTTTGTTTATGCAGACTTTTCTCAGCCTCTCTCATCAATAATGTAATCACAATGCAGTATTGTTGTAGACCTTGATGATGGGGAGGAGAGTGGGTGATGATATCACCGGCTGCCTATGTGGGGTGCTACCACCAAGGGACAATAGTCTCCTTGTGTCACACTGTTCACAAGTTAGTCCCACAAAGCTGGGTATATATGAACCATTTTCTTGTTTAATGCAGTTCCTGCCCCCAAACATGCTTAAAAGTTGACAAACTATGCTGGGCTTAAGGTGTCACACTATACTGTGCTCTACTGAATGCTTCATACGGCAGGTGCCACACTATACTGTTCTCTACTGAATGCTTCATACAGCAGGTGTCATACTATACTGTGCTCTACTGAATGCTCCATACAGCAGGTGCCACACTATACTGTGCTCTACTGAATGCTTCATACGGCAGGTGCCACACTATACTGTTCTCTACTGAATGCTTCATACAGCAGGTGTCATACTATACTGTGCTCTACTGAATGCTTCATACAGCAGGTGCCACACTATACTGTGCTCTACTGAATGCTTCATACGGCAGGTGCCACACTATACTGTGCTCGACTGAATGCTTCATACAGCAGGTGTCATACTATACTGTGCTCTACTGAATGCTTCATACAGCAGGTGCCACACTATACTGTGCTCTACTGAATGCTTCATACGGCAGGTGCCACACTATACTGTGCTCTACTGAATGCTTCATACGGCAGGTGCCACACTATACTGTGCTCGACTGAATGCTTCATGAATACAGCAGGTGTCATACTATACTGTGCTCTACTGAATGCTCCATACAGCAGGTGCCACACTATACTGTGCTCTACTGAATGCTCCATACAGCAGGTGCCACACTATACTGTGCTCTACTGAATGCTTCATACAGCAGGTGTCATACTATACTGTGCTCTACTGAATGCTTCATACAGCAAGTGTCATACTATATTGTTCTCGACTGAATGCTTCATACAGCAGGTGTCAGACTATATTGTTCTCGACTCATTGTTTTGTGCAGTAGAATGTTTCATCCCTATTAATTCTTTTTTGTTCACCAATGTTATGTTGGCCCCTTATATGCTTGAACTGACTGTAAATCACACAATACCCAGACAGGGGGAGGGGTGGGGGGTGGGGGGTGTGGGAGGGGTGAGGGGTGGGGGGTGTGGGAGGGGGGAGGGGGTACATATACTCAACACCTTATGCTTTATACAGAAAGTGCTATACTTTACTGCCTCAATCCATTTTATGTTTCAAACTGCAGGTGCAACATAATACTCTTCACCACTCCATATTTCATAATAAACTTCTTCTATACAAAGTTGACACAAACACTGATGATGAAGTGTTGGCCTGACTGCCATGAAGCTGTACAGGTCACACCCCCTCTGGCTGCAGAGACAGGGCAGACTCCGTTACCATGGCAACCAGATGCTCACATGACATCCCACTCTGTCTCCTCAAATCCACATCTCATGCACAACAGCGGCTCTCTTATTTTTTGTTTGTCGGGTTTGAATGCAGCAGCCAAGTATTGTTTGTGTACCAAAGGATGGTGCCATTGAGGGATGGCCATTATTGTTTAGGAGAAGGTGCAGCTTTAAGCCATATTCATAAGCTGCTCATCATCTGGTCATGTCTGTTGAATATTTGTTGCTGAAAATGAATATCTAAAATCTTCTTCGGTCTGAGATATTGGGCAGAAAAGAAAATCTTGGCTCAGTATAAAAAATATCACAGATAATATACTTGTGATTATGTAATGTGAATATAAAATAATACACACACCTCCACCGAGAATCAGAATTGCAAATGTATAACAGAAGATAATTTTTAATTTACCGATCAGTCATGATTAAAGGATGCTGACTTTAGCATAAGCAGCAGGGCATTTGGAGGGATAACTAAGATCAATGAGGAAGAGCTAACACACAGTTTATACAGTACATACACTCAATTCCCAACAGGGGACCAGTGAGTGGGGACATATTTAAGGTGGTACCAGTCCCACCAAAGCCCTATCTATACCCAACAGGGGACCAGTGAGTGGGGACATATTGAAGGTGGTACCAGTCTCACCAAAGCCCTATCTATACCCAACAGGGGACCAGTGAATGGGGACATATTGAATGTGGTACCAGTCCCACCAAAGCCCTATCTATACCCAACAGGGGACCAGTGAATGAGGACATATTGAAGGTGGTACCAGTCTCACCAAAGCTCTATACCCAACATGGAACCAGTGAATGAGGACATATTGAAGGTGGTACCAGTCCCACCAAAGCCCTAAACCCAACATGGAACCAGTGAATGAGGATATACTGAAGGTGGTACCAGTCTCACCAAAGCCCTATCTATACCCAACATGGGACCAGTGAATGAGGACATATTGAAGGTGGTACCAGTCTCACCAAAGCCCTATACCCAACAGGGGACCAGTGAATGAGAACATATTGAAAGTGGTACCAGTCTCACCAAAGCCCTATCTATACCCAACATGGGACCAGTGAATGGGGACATATTGAAGGTGGTACCAGTCTCACCAAAGCCCTATACCCAACATGGAACCAGTGAATGAGGATATACTGAAGGTGGTACCAGTCTCACCAAAGCCCTATCTATACCCAACAGGGGACCAGTGAGTGGGGACATATTGAAGGTGGTACCAGTCTCACCAAAGCCCTATCTATACCCAACAGGGGACCTGTGAATGAGGACATATTGAAGGTGGTACCAGTCTCACCAAAGCCCTATCTATACCCAACAGGGGACCAGTGAATGGGGACATATTGAAGGTGGTACCAGTCTCACCAAAGCCCTATCTATACTCAACAGGGGACCAGTGAATGAGGACATATTGAAGGTGGTACCAGTCTCACCAAAGCCCTATACCCAACAGGGGACCAGTGAATGAGAACATATTGAAAGAGGTACCAGTCTCACCAAAGCCCTATATAGACCCAACAGGGGACCAGTGAATGAGGACATAGTAAGGGTGGTACCAGTCTCATCTACGTTTTATTCCCAGTGAGTGAGGATACAATTTGATCATTAGCATATGCTAGCATGAGGATTAGTTCTCTTGAAGATACCAGACGACACACAAATTGGAACCGCAAAGCTGTGTGTGTCACATAATTATTCAGTCAAGGTCACTGCAAAGGTTGAAAGGTCAAATAAACATGCCATCACACATTCTCTTAAGGTCATTCTCACTCTCTCTCTATATATATAAGGTCATTCTCTATATATGTTTTATTTACTATGAGGCTGCAGCCTACCGATGCAACCTTCCTGTCGCGGACAACAATCACATCAGGGTCCACAGCGCTAGACTAACTGGTCAGCACAGCAATATTTTTCTGAAATATCCTATCACTGTAGCTGGCAAGAACCGCAACCCGTCAACTCCAACAGCAAGGATGAAAACAAAATTGCTAAATATCTGCCCCCTGGCACGCACCTCTATGTGACCATATCTTAGGGAATATCCCTGTGACGTTCCATTCCAACACAATGAATCAGGGAGCATGGATGTAATGGAAGAAATGCTTGGTTTTATCTCCATCCAATTCCCAACATGGTGCTGGACCAGTGATTGAGGACACAGTGTGAGTGGTGCCGGTCTTACCACAGGCATCCTTCACATAAAGCCTCCAGTGGTCTTCCCACGAGTAGGAGGGGTAGATACTTCATACCTAGGCCCTGAGTAAGAGGCCCCAGATGGGAGTCGTGGGGACTGCATGTGATCTCATACTTCATACATAGGCCCTGAGTAAGAGGCTCCAGACGGGAGGCGTGGGGACTGCATGTGATCTCATACTTCATACATAGGCCCTGAGTAAGGGGCCCCAGATGGGAGGCGTGGGGACTGCATGTGATCTCATACTTCATACATAGGCCCTGAGTAAGAGGCCCTGAGTAAGAGGCCCCAGATGGGAGGCTTGGGGACTGCATGTGATCTCACACTTCATACATAGGCCCTAAGTAAGAGGCCCTGAGTAAGAGGCCCTGAGTAAGAGGCCCTGAGTAAGAGGCCCTGAGTAAGAGGCCCTGAGTAAGAGGCCCTGAGTAAGAGGCCCTGAGTAAGAGGCCCTGAGTAAGAGGCCCTGAGTAAGAGGCCCTGAGTAAGAGGCCCCAGATGGGAGGCTTGGGGACTGCATGTGATCTCACACTTCATACATAGGCCCTGAGTAAGGGGCCCCAGATGGGAGGCTTGGGGACTGCATGTGATCTCACACTTCATACATAGGCCCTAAGTAAGAGGCCCTGAGTAAGAGGCCCTGAGTAAGAGGCCCTGAGTAAGAGGCCCTGAGTAAGAGGCCCTGAGTAAGAGGCCCTGAGTAAGAGGCCCTGAGTAAGAGGCCCTGAGTAAGAGGCCCTGAGTAAGAGGCCCCAGATGGGAGGCTTGGGGACTGCATGTGATCTCACACTTCATACATAGGCCCTGAGTAAGAGGCCCTGAGTAAGAGGCCCTGAGTAAGAGGCCCTGAGTAAGAGGCCCTGAGTAAGAGGCCCTGAGTAAGAGGCCCCAGATGGGAGGCGTGGGGACTGCATGTGATCTAACCTTCCCTCTATTCCCAACATGGAATTGGGGAGTGAGGGCAGCACAGGTGGTGCCAGTGTTGTGACTCTAGTATCTTTTGCTTCTCAGTGTTTATTGATCAATGGAGCCGCTCAAGCCTTGTCTTTTTATACAATGAGGCTCAGATCTCCCTAGTAGCACTGTATATATCACAAGAAAAATATACTGTATTTTTTCACATATATGGTACATCTGTCTGTCTGTTTTGTCTCCTCATCTTGTCATTATAATGAACACACACACACACATACACACACACACACACACACACACAGAGGAGTCCTTTTAATTTTTAATGATTGTGTCAACATCCCCATTAAATGACAGATCCCCATGCACATCGCTATACATTCAAAGGCTTTTTGTAGTAATTGTCCAATTGCTATCATTTTGTTATTTGTACTGATAAATATCATGTTGTGATCACATTTTATTTGAAGTGACCTGGTGAATGTTAGACCTGAATGTCTGCATGGTCTTGCAGATATGACCAAGTCAAGCATGACCATCATTTCACCCTGTCATAGTCATGCTCAGCTGTTGTGTAGCTCCATTTGGTCATGCATGTTACAATAAGGTCTTGCCATTACCCTGCCTGAACTTGTATGGTCACTTGTATGGCCAAATAAACCTCAAGGTTGGTACACACAGATCCTCCCAAAAGTCCATTAAGCATGTAGTCTTCCAAGGATCTGTCCCAGGACCCATCCTTTTTACAATCTACATGATTCCTCTTGCTGAAATCATTGCTAAATATGGGATGATACCGTGATCTACATCTCCATGGATCATAGTGGACATCATATGCAGACACATCTAGACATGAACTTGAGCAATGTATAAATGAGGTCAGGTCTTTCCTGTCAGTGATAACTTGAAGTTAAATGATGGTAATACCGAGAACCTGATTTGTACTGACAGACATAGTACTGCTGTTAGACATGACACCAATGCAATAAGGACTAGTGATACTGACATTTAACTCACTGATTCAGTGGTTGACCCAGGTAGCACTATAGACTCTAGACTCAAATATGGATATTTCTGGAAATTGCTTCATAAATGAACATTTAAATCCTTTTCAAGAACACACTGAGTAGCTGATAAGTTTGACCAATCAAAATGCATGTTACATATCAAAGTTGGTCCCAACTTGTTATATCGATTCTCATTGGCTAATATTTGTAATGTTATTCCGTATGACAGCCCCCTTGACAACTCAGTAATAGATAAATATCAGATTTTTAAATTATTTTTTAACAAAATGAAAAAGATCTGAGCCTCAAGGAAAACAGATAAAATTGTTCCCCTGACACTATCAGAAAAAGGAGTACAATGACAGAATGTGAATGATATATGCAAAGCAAATGGATCAAAACTGATTGATATGACAGAAATACATCTTCTCAACTTAAATTGACATGTTGCCTATTTAATTGCAAACCTATGGTGACAATCCACTGAAATACCCATGTCCCTCCCCCCAGATTCCAGGGATCTCACAAAGGGAGAAATCTCTCTCTGTCAATATGCCTGCCACCCCACTCATATGAATCATTCCATGCAGAGAAAAAAAATCATAAAAAATGCGAGGGGAGCACAGGATGAAAGGATGGAACAAGTGCAACCCAAACCTGGTTTTCACACCCAAGAAAATCAATGATGCTCTCTTTGATGGTCCTGACATGCTTTAGCTGCAAATACTAAGATTAAATGCTGCAGTAAACTGATATCTTGTCAAAGCAATGCCTATTTCAGCATCCATTTTCCACCCTTCGGTCTTAACAGGCATTTATCATCCGGGACAAAACAAAACTTAAGAAAAAGGAAGTTATTTTTGTTAACAATGTCTATCTGAAATTCGTCTTGTAAAGTCTTGTGTTTGTGAGGTTGGCATGCCATGCCTTAGGTTATAGCTTTCAATGCTGTTCATATCCGGCTAATTGCAGCTGTTGTGGGCTCCCAGTTTTGTCTATCAGGGCTGAGTCTATTGGGTCGTTATGGGCTTACATGGAAATATGTGGGTGACAGCATATATCACTGCCTATTTCAATCAATACGCCAATGATTTTAACATGCAACACTGTGTACAAGCAAAGCGAAGCCAATGTTATGTACATGGTGGCAGATGCACTGAAGCACCACTGCCTTGTTACAAGGTCAGCTAAATAATTACATAGTGACCTTTCAGGTAGTGACCCTTGAACATCTTTACATAATGAATGAGAATAATATTATTCTGCAAGATTACATCGAAGGCTAAAGCAGGATAATATCTTCTGTATATATAAAGAAAATGAAGAACTAAATAAGATAGATATTCTATAGGCTAGTATCATGGCAGACATCTGCAGTACCAGCTGCACCTCCATCAGACATGCTTACCACTCCACCAGTGAGGTAATCCCTCAGGTCCACGAGTACCACAACTGCCCCCTGGTGGGATAACCACAATGACATGTAACTGGTTGAAATAGAGACAAGATTGGCAATTCCGATTTAGATTTAGGTTTAAAAGTACATGGATTTGATGGATTTCTTTTTTTTAAAGTACAGAAGTCTACTTTTGAAGGAATATATATGGGCTCAGCCAAGGGGAAGTGAACATTAACATGAAAAAGTGAAACTCAAAATATGTGCTTCTTTTAAATTGTACCTTATAAACTAAAAACTGTAGTTTCTGAAACTGTTTTATTTTTTTCTCTACCCTTATTGGTTGCAAAATAATCACAATTTGTTTAAGACCCTATTTTGTTGGTTCATTTTGCTGCCTGTCGTCGTTTTTCTATCAATTTAGAAAATATGGTGTATTTTATTAGAAATCACATGCAAAGTAGTGGATATGGGACTTTAATAAAGTTGAGATGCTATGCTATCATGATTTAAAGTTAAATTCTTGGCACACAAGTCTAAAGATGTTTTGGGGGAAAAACTTTAAAATATGAATTTGTCCCTCCGTTACATGTCCCTCCGTTACAAAAAATATTGAAATTTTTATCTCATGCTATAATGCATATCACAAGGAATGTGAAACTTTCTAGAAGTAAGGTGCTTATAGTGAAGTATCATAACCTTCTGTATGCTTTATGAAACTCATTTAATTTTTGGTTGATTTTATATGAAGAAAACCTGTCCCTCCGTTACTAGTAACGGAGGGACAAATGTTCGGGTTCATGCAAGTTGTTATTATTTCAGTTATTTGCCAGAAATTTTTATTTCTTAAAGTGGTTTATGTCAAGTGGAAATGGACAAAAACAATTTATTTGGTTAAACATGTATTGGTTGGCTAATATGTGGTCTGTCACCTGAGAGACAATAGACACTTCATGTTTATACTCAAGCATCAATCAACATGGTCAGTGATACATAATTCTATTTCCCTGTCTACATACTCATGTATTATAAACACTCATTTTCAATACTGTCTGAGTTTATGGCAAAAAAATGCATATTTGTTTGCATTGGTACTTTAGTCAGAGGAAGAAAGCCACCAGCTGACCTGCACTGGGTACACAAGCTGTCCCATCAGAGACAACACAATTGCTGTTTGATATGTGTGATTCCTTGTGACACTATGTAACCGTTTGATCTTGTCAAAGTGTCTAATTTACCTGACAAATCCATTCTTAGGGATAATGCAGTATTCCTGGCTTACAGTTAGGATAACACAAGGCTAAGAACATGATGATGTAATGGAATGAGTTGTGTATGTCATCCTTATGTTGACCAAAATGACCATGGTCAAAATGACCATGATACGAAGTGGACCGCTGGACCAAGTGCATGTGCATTTCATTTGATAGCTATATATTCCCTCCTCTTATCTAAAACCTGAACATAGCTGCCAATCTTAATCTTATTCAGCTACTTTCTGCCGTCATTATACCTCATGTCCGTCATATCTTTCTGTTAATATTTTCACTTTTCACTCAGGCCTGGACATTAGCATAACCTTTAAAGCTTGGCTTCCATTTTAAGTCTTAGTCTTCAAAAACGTAAATAGTATGCATTTCTAAGCATTGTTAAACTCATATTTTCTCCAACTTGTAGATAATTTACACTTGTGGATAATTTAGATTCATAAAATGTCCAAATTCTGTCTAATGTGGCAGTTCAGTACCACAGTCACCTTTGTCACATGGTTATTTTGACCATAATCCATCCTTAGTACCCAGTTGTCATTTGTGGTGTGTATTTGGTCTTTGTTACTTATGTTATTTCATTCAATTTATTCTGTAAATTTATTCTGTCAAGTTGATAAAGATTTAGCACCTAAATAGTACATGTACAGTTTGCTACAGAAGTTACTTGTTGACAAGATTACAGCTGAACATTTGTGTCCCTCCGTTACTATTTTCTGTTGTCCCTCCGTTACGACAATATTTCTTTAATAAATAAAACAGTGTTAAGGTTATAAACTTGATATTTTGGTATTTACTACTTAGGTATGTGTAGATGATATATGATATAGTGATTTTTCAGAATATTCATAAGAACTTTATGTTAAGCCCATTTTGCTACATGACTCCAAAGCTGCTGTTCAAAAGTGTCCCTCCGTTACAGAAAACATATTTTGATACCATACATAAACTGTTACAGTATGATCCTCAATACTTTGGCATATTGTAATGTTCAGTGGGCTTTGTCAAAAACAATAATTAAGTATTTCTAATAATATTGTATTTCTGGAATAAATGCATTTATGTTATGCTGTTCAGTGATGCTGTCCCTCCGTTACCGCTTGGCCGAGCCCATATACAATCCATTGACAAATTTTGTTTAAGTTAACGAGAAAGTTTACAGGATTGACCCAGTGGATCTTGATTTTAATGTTTTGTGCAATATTTCATATCAATCTTTCACAAATCCACAGCAATGGGTTTTAATATAAATTGTCATCATTCTCTTTCCAACCCTTTATTTGTGATTAACACCTGTCTTCAGTAAGTCTTTCTTCAAGCATATATTTAATCAGTATATTAAATCAGTGTCAATAGCCACTGAAGTTTTGAGGTATAGCCATAATTAAAAATGCAAATCAAATTTCTAACAATAAGGAAAGTCAGAGTAATTTCTCATGCAAATGTTCTTTCATGTCAAAATTACTCTCACAGCTATTTTAATTGAAAATATGATTGCCAATAGACATGATAAATAATGCCCAAGTGGATTAATGACATTTTATGCGATACAATTAAAATCACCATAAGAATGAGGTAACTTGTATTACATGATATAATTGCTGCCATGGCAACATGTAAGGCAATATTAGCTAGAAGTATATGAGGCCCTGTGAGGGGGGACATAATACAATCACTCACAAATACGGCCTGTCTTCCTCACTAAGCAAGTTCTTAATTTTCCCCTGACTTCTTACATCTCTCTCAGACTCCATGATTCAATTTGTTCATTTAAAGCCAGCAAGCTCTGCAAGCCAAACAGCAGAGTCTGGTGCATGATAAGTGTGGTGTAGAGAAAGGGCATTACCAAGTCATCACTCTATATGCCAGCGCCCCCTGGTTACTTAGCATTAACCATTACTGATGAGAAACACTGAGCATCGTACAAAAAAGTCCCACATTAATTATTTCCTGACAAAATCAACAGCTGCAACATTTAGGTATGCACAGTGTACGGTCAAACTCTCTTATCTTTATATCTTTTTATATATACATAACAAGACAGTCTTTTTTTTAAAAAAAGAATTTGTATACAGTATCCTTTTTGAAAACAATATTTTGATTTTTTCATCATTTTGAAGTTGCCGTTAATCATAGACATCATTGACTAGCATGTGCAGTGAGCAACACACACATGCTGCAAACCTGCTTGGAAACTAAGATCATGACAGAATGAATCAAATGCATCTACACTTGTAAAAGTAACTGACATATACACATTAGCCCTTGTCGTCTCTGATCAATACAGTATACAGTATGTTGTAATATAGTCTATATTATACCATATATTTATTACTGCTCTAAGAGCTGTGTACAAACCAAAAATGTCATACTAAAAGGCAAAGCTTGTCCTTAGAACATAGAATGTTGTTCAAGAACATTATTGTTGAGCAGAAAAGTAGTTCATGTGAAAGTCTTTATTATATGATAAAGCAGAAATCGTCGTTGTTCTTCCCAGCACCTATCCCTCCTAAGCTTGTGTTGAACATGCGTTATCTAAATCTCCTTAGCTGCAAACTGGTAGTTAGGATGGTGGAGGATGAATTCTGGTTGCTAAATTACATTTCCAACCCACATGGCGCTGTGTGATGCAATCTATAGGACGGCACACCACAGCTTTGTGCATCTGTGTCAGACAAAAACTGCAATGTGGTTTGCCATTGTCCCTTTTTCACACAAACTGCTGAGCCAAACATGTTCCACATTTATCATACATATCACTTTGGGAATCACAAAAGAGGAAAGATCATATTATCACTCAGTCTTTTATGAGTTGCTCAAGGCAGAAAAATAAGAAAAGGTCCCTACCATCATGCTATGGTACATAATATGTGCATACATATATCTGGCACTGTGTTATGATACAGTCTGCATGTAATCCGACAATTATGTTCTGGCAGAGACTGAATCACATTCGGGTACATACATCTCCAAGTGCAAATTCATACCCCTGTCACACCAGAACTACATCTGCTCTGAATCAGTTGTCTTGAATGATTGACAAAACCAACTGGTTTTGCCTGTTACCATGAAATTACACAGTCTGCAAGTGTTCATCAAGGCAGCATAACCTTGGACTGTTACCATACATTTACAGTCTGCAAGTGTTCATCAAGGCAGCATAACCTTGGACTGTTACCATGTATTTACACAGTCTGCAAGTGTTCATCAAGGCAGCATAACCTTGGACTGTTACCATGTATTTAAACAGTGTGCAAGTGTTCATCAAGGCAGCATAACCTTGGACTGTTACCGTGTATTTAAACAGTGTGCAAGTGTTCATCGAGGCAGCATAACCTTGGACTGTTACCGTGTATTTACACAGTCTGCAAGTGTTCATCAAGGCAGCATAACCTTGGACTGTTACCATGTATTTAAACAGTGTGCAAGTGTTCATCAAGGCAGCATAACCTTGGACTGTTACCATACATTTACAGTCTGCAAGTGTTCATCAAGGCAGCATAACCTTGGACTGTTACCATGTATTTACACAGTCTGCAAGTGTTCATCAAGGCAGCATAACCTTGGACTGTTACCATGTATTTAAACAGTGTGCAAGTGTTCATCAAGGCAGCATAACCTTGGACTGTTACCGTGTATTTAAACAGTCTGAAAGTGTTCATCGAGGCAGCATAACCTTGGACTGTTACCGTGTATTTACACAGTCTGCAAGTGTTCATCAAGGCAGCATAACCTTGGAATGTTACCATGTTTTCACACAGTCTGCGAGTGTTCATCAAGGCAGCATAACCTTGGACTGTTACCATGTTTTCACACAGTCTGCAAGTGTTCATCAAGGCAGCATAACCTTGGAATGTTACCATGTTTTCACACAGTCTGCGAGTGTTCATCAAGGCAGCATAACCTTGGACTGTTACCATGCATTTACAGTCTGCAAGTGTTCATCAAGGCAGCATAACCTTGGACTGTTACCATACATTTACAGTCTGCAAGTGTTCATCAAGGCAGCATAACCTTGGACTGTTACCATACATTTACAGTCTGCAAGTGTTCATCAAGGCAGCATAACCTTGGACTGTTACCATGTATTTACACAGTCTGCAAGTGTTCATCAAGGCAGCATAACCTTGGACTGTTACCATGTATTTAAACAGTGTGCAAGTGTTCATCAAGGCAGCATAACCTTGGACTGTTACCGTGTATTTAAACAGTCTGAAAGTGTTCATCGAGGCAGCATAACCTTGGACTGTTACCGTGTATTTACACAGTCTGCAAGTGTTCATCAAGGCAGCATAACCTTGGAATGTTACCATGTTTTCACACAGTCTGCGAGTGTTCATCAAGGCAGCATAACCTTGGACTGTTACCATGTTTTCACACAGTCTGCAAGTGTTCATCAAGGCAGCATAACCTTGGAATGTTACCATGTTTTCACACAGTCTGCGAGTGTTCATCAAGGCAGCATAACCTTGGACTGTTACCATGCATTTACAGTTTGCAAGTGTTCATCAAGGCAGCATAACCTTGGAATGTTACCATGTATTAACACAGTCTGCAAGTGTTCATCAAGGCAGCATAACCTTGGACTGTTACCATGTATTAACACAGTCTGCAAGTGTTCATCAAGGCAGCATAACCTTGGACTGTTACCATGTTTTCACACAGTCTGCGAGTGTTCATCAAGGCAGCATAACCTTGGACTGTTACCATGTATTAACACAGTCTGCAAGTGTTCATCAAGGCAGCATAACCTTGGACTGTTACCATGTTTTCACACAGTCTGCGAGTGTTCATCAAGGCAGCATAACCTTGGACTGTTACCATGTATTAACACAGTCTGCAAGTGTTCATCAAGGCAGCATAACCTTGGACTGTTACCATGTTTTCACACAGTCTGCGAGTGTTCATCAAGGCAGCATAACCTTGGACTGTTACCATGTATTAACACAGTCTGCAAGTGTTCATCAAGGCAGCATAACCTTGGACTGTTACCATGTTTTCACACAGTCTGCGAGTGTTCATCAAGGCAGCATAACCTTGGACTGTTACCATGTATTAACACAGTCTGCGAGTGTTCATCAAGGCAGCATAACCTTGGACTGTTACCATGTATTAACACAGTCTGCAAGTGTTCATCAAGGCAGCATAACCTTGGACTGTTACCATGTATTTACACATACTGCAAGTGTTCATCAAGGAATCATCACAGAAAACTGTAACCATGTATTTACACAGTCTGCAAGTGTTCATCAAGGCAGCATAACCTTGGAATGTTACCATGTATTAACACAGTCTGCAAGTGTTCATCAAGGCAGCATAACCTTGGAATGTTACCATGTATTAACACAGTCTGCAAGTGTTCATCAAGGAATCATCACAGAAAACTGTAACCATGTATTTACACAGTCTGCAAGTGTTCATCAAGGCAGCATAACCTTGGAATGTTACCATGTATTAACACAGTCTGCAAGTGTTCATCAAGGCAGCATAACCTTGGAATGTTACCATGTATTAAAACAGTCTGCAAGTGTTCATCAAGGCAGCATAACCTTGGAATGTTACCATGTATTAACACAGTCTGCAAGTGTTCATCAAGGCAGCATAACCTTGGAATGTTACCATGTATTAACACAGTCTGCAAGTGTTCATCAAGGAATCATCACAGAAAACTGTAACCATGTATTTACACAGTCTGCAAGTGTTCATCAAGGCAGCATAACCTTGGAATGTTACCATGTATTAACACAGTCTGCAAGTGTTCATCAAGGCAGCATAACCTTGGAATGTTACCATGTATTAAAACAGTCTGCAAGTGTTCATCAAGGCAGCATAACCTTGGAATGTTACCATGTATTAACACAGTCTGCAAGTGTTCATCAAGGCAGCATAACCTTGGAATGTTACCATGTATTAACACAGTGTGCAAGTGTTCATCAAGGCAGCATAACCTTGGAATGTTACCATGTATTAACACAGTCTGCAAGTGTTCATCAAGGAATCATCACAGAAAACTGTAACCATGTATTTACACAGTCTGCAAGTGTTCATCAAGGCAGCATAACCTTGGACTGTTACCATGTATTTACACATACTGCAAGTGTTCATCAAGGAATCATCACAGAAAACTGTAACCATGTATTTACACAGTCTGCAAGTGTTCATCAAGGCAGCATAACCTTGGACTGTTACCATGTATTGACACAGTCTGCGAGTGTTCATCAAGGCAGCATGACCGCAGACTGGTTCCTGGCACTTCATTGGGGCACATTCTGCACATATTTGGGATGAGGGTTGTGTCTGGTCAGCCACCATCCTGTATAACAATGGCATGGCAATATTGTCGGCAGAACGGTGTGGCCTGTAATCACATGGTAATTGTGATACGCAGATTAGAGAGCAGTGGCCAAGCAATGCGTTGTAATACAGAATGCCACGGCAACCAGCACCCTAATCATGCAGCTTCTATGGCCTGCTATTACCTCACCAGTCTCCGTTCCCAATACTCCACTAATCATGTCTGGTATTCACCATCGCGCTCATCATCCGTCTTCTCTCACATCGTGGTTACATATATCATTAAACACACGTCAGTGAGCACTGGGGATATCAGGAATCTTATGATATGTGTAGTTATTGATTTGTAATTAAGACGACTGGATGACAACAAATTTAAAGATAGTTCAGCAGAAATATACAGAGCTCTTTTGGAATCATATATGTCATTGTGCTTAGTTTGTCCATATTTTTGATAAATGAGATAAAAATTGATGTTATATAACAAATACCCAAAAAATACAAACAAAAAATGAATATATGTCATATCAGATATATAACTATTTACTGTGAAATGAAGAATTGAATAACAATTCTTGATAAATGTGACCTTAACAAAATTTAGGAATGATTGTCAATTCTGACAATTTTGCAGATTTCTATCCTATTTAGATCCCAAACACAACACTAGAAGACATTTTCATTTCCAAGATTTAGCTACTCATTGCATTTCCTGATCCCAATCTCTTTAACAGACCACAAGCCCTGGAAGTATGTAAAATGGAACAATGAAAAATCAAGGCATTATGGCAAATAATGTCAAACAGCATCGCCGTTTATATCAATAAGATCAAGAGCATAAAAACCAGGAATACCGGTAAGTAGAAATTTCTTCTCTGTTCTCTGACGCACATAGCAGATAGTCAGGGACTACATAATGTCTGAGTAGTGCTATGTGGTGCCATTCGTTCTTGTGGAGAAAATATCTCGAACACTTCTAATCTATAGTCATCAGGCATAAAATAAGTAAATAATATCAATAATAGATAACTATTGTTCTATAAATGTCTAATGCACTTTCGGAATTCGCACACCATGCCGGCATATTTTATATGATTGTCAGTATAATTAAAACACATAGTCATAGCTACCGTATTTACTCGTGTATAAGTCGAGGTTTTTTTCCAAAAAATCTTATTTAATGTTTAGGGGGTCGTCTTATACACGAGAGCAACCTGTGGACGAGGATTTTCGCCAAAAAATTACGACACTATGAGTTTTCATAACGAACATTCTTATTTTCGAAATAACGAATATCGGACATAGCGGGTCGGTTTAACAGTCTTATACTCGAGTAATTACGGTAAAACGTAAATACGATGTTCATATTTTCGAAATAACGAATATCAGACGCAGCAGATTGATTTTAATTGCATTTTAAATGATAAAGAAAGGTATTTACCCAATATTATTGGTCTATTATTTCCAAACGCTTTGTTTTGACTTTGTTCTCACTGATTCCAATTATCAGCGTTCACAGTTTTGCAATACGTCTTTGTTTCCACTGCTTTGAGTCGTGTCTTCCCTTTTTGACAGAAATGCTTTCACACGTGGATTGATTTTAATTGCGTTTTAAATGATAAATAAAGGTATTTACCCAATATTATCACAAATTGTTCGAGAACAGAACAAAACCATCAATCCATTTAAAACGCAATTAAAATCGATCCACGTGTGAAAGCATTTCTGTCAACAAGGGAAGACACGACTCAATGCAGTGGAAACAATGACGAGATGCAAAACTGTGAACGCTGATAATTGAAATCAGTGAAAACAAAGTCAAAACAAAGCATTTTGAAATAATATGTTTTAAATGATATATAAAGGTATTTACCCAATATTATCACAAATTATTTTTCGCAAGAATTTCTCCACGATGTAGAACGTAATACGATGTACGTGACGTCCTTAATCTTAGCGTCAAAACCAACACGTGGGAGAATATTTCTTTGTGTATTATAAAGCCAATGATATTCATTATATCGCTTTTAATTATTATTTTTTTCACGCTAGTATTGCGTAATGCATGTTAAATGAATGGATGTTCTCACTGATTCCAATTATCAGCGTTCACAGTTTTGATCAAGGACGTCACGTACATCGATGTGCGGAACACAGTAAATTTGATGTGCGGCAACACGAAGAGAAGCCAGGGATCCATCGTTGTGCAATATATTAAATTTTTCAATGCGAGTTGATACACTCCATTTGTTTTCGCGCCAAAAATAAGAGCTTGTCCCCGTCACTCCCGCTTTTTAAAATGACGACCTCGTATTGCGTAATGCATTTAAATGGATGAATGGTTTTGTTCTGTTCTCGACCTGCAAGGCATATTTTGTGTTAATGTTGGGTATATACTTTTATTTATCATTTAAAACGCAATTAAAATCGATCCACGTGTGAAGGCATTTGTCAAGAAGGGAAGACACGACTCAACGCAACACGTGGTCGCAATTTTGAAAGGCGGAAGTGACGGGAAGAGGCTCTTGTTTTTAGCGCGAAAACGATTGTTAATATATTGCGCAATAATGGATGGTTTTGTTCTGTTCTCGACCTGCAAAACGTAATTTGTGATAATATTATGTATACATCTTTATTTATCATTTAAAACGCAATTAAAATCGATCCACGTGTGCAAGCACTTCTGTCAACATGGAAGACACGACTCAAAGCAGTGGAGACAATGACGAAACGCAAAACTGTGATTTGATAATTGGAATCAGTGAGAACAAAGTCAAAACAAAGTGTTTCGAAATAATATTGGGTAAATACCTTTATTTATCATTTAAAACGTGATTTGCGAGTCACGTGGCCAATCGATCTGCTACGTCACGGACATCGTATTTACGTTTTACTTTTACTTCTATGTCTATTTTAATTGCGTTTTAAATGGATTGATGGTTTTGTTTTGTTCTCGAACAATTTGTGATAATATTGGGTAAGTACCTTTATTTATCATTTAAAACGCAATTAAAATCGATCAGCTACATTTGATATCCGTTATTTCGAAAATACGAACATCGTATTTACATATTACCGTATTTACTCGTGTATAAGACTGCTAAGATCTTATATCGTAAGCATATTTAAGTTTCACTTTTAAAATGACCGCCAAGTTTCAGCTGAAGCTTGAATGGTAGCAGAGCCGATATCTCAAGAAAAACCAACTCGACTTATATTCGGAAATTGGTTTTTTTCAAGAAAAATAACCTCAATTTTGGGGGGTCGTCTTATACACGAGTCGACTTATACACGAGTAAATACGGTATGTTAATTATGGGACACAATTTTAGTGTGGTAGGTCAACATGACAGAAATCTTGCTGAACATTTTGCGTTGTAAAACTGTACTCACAATAATGGATGTGGGGATTGAATGCATTTGTTGAGAAACAGTGTGCTGCTTTTCACAAATTATCTCGAAAAATGTTGGTCTTGATTGAACTTTATGTGTTTCAAGTGTCCCGTGTCATTGCTGACACCACATCTCTTTACTGACTTCATTCTGGTATTTGTAGAGATAACAGACTTCACTTGGAAGCTACAGTATGATCAATTATAAAATCATATTTGTTTAATGCTGTGCTTGTATGTAGCATATATCATGATATATATTTAATGTTGTTTTCAATTTGTACTATAGAAACTGGTTCAATGTTCAGCTATCTTCCTGCATCAAGATCATCACGATACATAATAAATTATTCCTATTACGCTAGGCATCAATCAAGGAAACAGACGTGCAAATAGCATGATAAAAGCCCCATAAAAAGTGGTATAATATGGTCTGGGTTCATGATAGCCCACTGCCTATGTACACGCTGTGTGTAGTTAAGAGTCTAAAGGAATTCCTGGATGACAGCACCGCATCAAATATGCATTGGTTCATGTCATCATTTGTTGCTAAGTGCTGTCTCTCTATGACCACTTCATCAGCATAGTCCACACCATTACCTGATCACAAGAACTCGGCATTAGATTGGGTCATGCGAGGCTATTTCTTAGCCATATAATGCTGTGCCTCACCATGTTCATATGTGACTAAACTAAGTGACATGGAAACTTTACAAAAATAAGTTGTCCTCTCACCATGTGAGATTTGAAATATGGGCAAATATCTGTGTTGCTATATCAATATTTGGACATGGCTGCTCACCACAGAACCACGGATGAGTAAGGTTCTATCATTGTAGTCCCCGATAGAACAGATAAAATCCTTGCTTCACAATACAAACATGTGCTTTCTGTCACAGCACCACTGCAAATTGTTGAATAAACACTGGTGGCATTCTGCATAGGAGCAGTGTTTATATATGCAAACCCTTCAGAAGAATTATTCCTTGATGCTATTTGCCAATGTAACTTACTGGCCCTGCTGTCTCATTTCACTAACTCATTAATACTGTGCAGGTCTTGACCTATGTACTGGCCCAGTGGCTCAGGGCCACCAGATCCTCTGTTTGGGCCAGTGAATGGTCTGTTGTAATGGCTCAGTTGGGCAACCATATTTTTGGTCTTTTAGTGGCCTAAACTATCTTGATTTTATTCTATATTTATCACACATTCTATATTTATCCTATTATCCTAAGAAACATTGGGCCACCACTCATGCCCTGGTGGCCCAACCGGACAACCAATATTTTATCCTTTATGTCAAGCTTTATGACAACATAGTCAATGGCCATTGTAGTCTTTCATAAACTTAGGATGATATCTTATGACTGCTCATATTTCTGACCCTCAAATAGCTAAATACAGCTAATGTCATGATTTTATTTGTGCTTATTTACCACTATTGTTATGCTTGAATAAATTCATACTTTTCAATTATTAAACAAATCTGGTCTAACACCTGTTCATATATATATATATATATATATATATATATATATATATATATATATATATATATATATATATATATATATATATATATATATATATATTTATGTAAAATAATATATATTATTTATGTAAAATAATATATATTATTTATGTAAAATAATATGTGCTAATCACAAAGTTTACCTGGGTAATTTATTACTGTGTTTGTATTGTCATTTATATCCAGGACAGAAGAAATGCCTGCCAGATGCGAGATATTCTGTGCTGATCTTACCTGGCTTGTCTCATCCATGGAGTGCATCAGATTGAAAGGAGGGATGGATGTGATTCTGATCGGAGACTGACACAGTTCAGGCCCTGTGGCTGGTACATTCCAGACTATCTCTGCCAGAGGCTTGCCCCTGCTCCAAGCATAAGCCAAAGACAAAGCCAACTGCCTGCGAGCAGGTCTGTGAATAAGAGCAAGTCACCAGCACTTCACCTGTACATCGCCTGCACTCAGCAAGTATATGCTCTGCTATAATATGAGAGATGCAGTGACAGCTGCCTGTGTAAGGCTGCAGCCACAGCCCCGGCCTGCAGTGACAGCACCACAAGAGCCTGCCACTAATCGGTGTTGGCATCTCAGGAACTTAGTCTCACTCTCTCCCTCATCAGGCTCATCACACCGACTCCAGCCACACATGAGCCCATACACTCCTATCATCACATTCCTCCTTCTATGACACACTGCTGTCTCCAACAGTGACACATTACTGCCTCCTACGATGACACACTGCTGCCTCTAACAGTGACACATTACTGCCTCCTACGATGACACACTGCTGCCTCTAACAGTGACACATTACTGCCTCCTACAATGACACGTTGCTGCCTCTAACAGTGACACATTACTGTCTTCTTCTATGACACACTACTACCTCTAACAGTGACACATTACTGCCTCCTATGACACAATGCTGCCTCTAACAGTGACACATTACTGCCTCCTACGATGACACACTGCTGCCTCTAACAGTGACACATTACTGCCTCCTACGATGACACACTGCTGCCTCTAACAGTGACACATTACTGCCTCCTACGATGACACAATGCTGCCTCTAACAGTGACACATTACTGCCTCCTACGATGACACAATGCTGCCTCTAACAGTGACACATTGCTGCCTCTAACAGTGACACATTACTGCCTCCTACGATGACACACTGCTGCCTCTAACAGTGACACATTACTGCCTCCTACGATGACACAATGCTGCCTCTAATAGTGACACATTACTGCCTCCTACGATGACACACTGCTGCCTCTAACAGTGACACATTACTGCCTCCTAAATTGACACAATGCTGCCTCTAACAGTGACACATTGCTGCCTCTAACAGTGACACATTACTGCCTCCTACGATGACACACTGCTGCCTCTAACAGTGACACATTACTGCCTCCTACGATGACACAATGCTGCCTCTAACAGTGACACATTACTGCCTCCTACGATGACACAATGCTGCCTCTAACAGTGACACATTGCTGCCTCTAACAGTGACACATTACTGCCTCCTACGATGACACACTGCTGCCTCTAACAGTGACACATTACTGCCTCCTACGATGACACAATGCTGCCTCTAATAGTGACACATTACTGCCTCCTACGATGACACACTGCTGCCTCTAACAGTGACACATTACTGCCTCCTAAATTGACACAATGCTGCCTCTAACAGTGACACATTGCTGCCTCTAACAGTGACACATTACTGCCTCCTACGATGACACA